>CM052702.1:70057909-70077827 GCA_028551405.1 Uromys caudimaculatus | reverse complement strand
ACTCAGTGACAACTTGGTCAAGGAAGAAATAAAGAAAGAAATTAAAGACTTCCTAGAATTTAATGAAAATGAAAGTACAACATACCCAAACTTATGGGACACATTGAAAGCAGTGTTAAGAGGAAAACTCATAGCTTTGAGTGCCTCCAAAAAGAAACTGGAGAGAGCATACACTAGCAGCTTAACAACACACCTGAAATCCCTAGAACAAAAAGAAGCTAACCACAATGGAGTCCTGCTCAGCTATTAAAAACAATGACTTAATGAAATTTGCAGTTAAATGGATGGAACTTGAAAATATCATCCTGAGCGAGGTAACTCAGTCACAAAAGAACAAACAAGGTATGTACTCACTGATAAGCTAATATTAGCCCAAAAGTTCAGAATGCCCAAGTTTCACTTTAAGTAACCGCTGGACTGAGAGTGAGGTCCCAGATGGAGGAGTTGGAGAAAGGTCTGAAGGAGCTGAAGGAGTTTGCAGCCCCAAGGAGGGAGCAACAGTGTCAATGGGCCTGACTCCCCCACCCTGGTCATCTTGGAGTTTGGACCACCAACCAAAGAATACACATCTATGGACCCATAGTTCGGACCACATATGTGGCAGAGGATGGCCTCATTGGCCATCAGGGTGAGAGGAGAGGCCCTTGGGCCTGAGGGTGTTAGAGGCCCCAGTAAAGGGGAATGTCAAGGTGGGAATATGGGAAGTGGTGGGCGGGTGGTTGGGAGGTGGAATTCCCTCATAGAGGTGGGGAGGGGGAGGGGATAGGAGGTTTCCAAAGAGGAGTCCTAAAAAAGGGGAAACATTGGAAATGTAAATAAAGTATCAAAAATAATAAAAAAAAATAAAAAAAGACAAAAAAAAAAGACAAAAAAAAAATAAAAAAGAAAATAGATTTACTCTCATGATATACCGTTTGAACTCCTTGGAATATACTCAAAAAAATCTATAACGGCACACTGCATTAGATCTCTGTGGGCCTGTGTTCATTGCAACTTTTTTAACTAAGATATTAATTCAGGCTCCATGACACGATTTGATAAAGAAAATCAGAAACACACAAATTTGAATCGTACTAAAAAAAGAAAAATTTGTTATTTAAGGAACATGGATCAATTTTAAAGATAGTCATATTAAACAAAATAAGTGAGACTCAAAAGAAGAAATACTGCACATTTTCTTATATGTATGACCTTATAGATTATAGACATATACACATTTTATATGAAATCTAGAGAGTGGACTATTTAGAAAGAAGTAAATTATTGAACATGTAGAGGAAACAACAAGGTAACATGAGCAAAGTAAACTTTATATGTAACAAAAATGCAATTATGGAACCAATATTCAATGAATATTCATTGTAATAGTTATTTTCATGGTCCAGTTTCAATCATATCGCTCCCATCATATAATGAACTATAATTTTAATCCAAATTATAAGCCTATGGGTTCCAGTTTTTTATTCTTTTTGAATAGTATAGGTTGAGTATAAAACATTCTAGATTTCAAACTGAATTTAACAGACCAAATCCATGACAGTTCCAAATCCATGGTCTATATGTACTATACTGAATTTAAGGGTCCTTAAAAAAAGTAAAATAACTACAAAATCCATGAATGTGAGAAGGGAACTTGTAGGGAGGAAGAAGCTAACAAGATGAGAGGGAAAATTTACAAAAATCATTCCCACTTGAGAAGAAGAAAACAATCACAAGTGGGGAGGCAGGGAGGGACCTGGGAGAGAAAGTGGAAGGACTGGGGGAAGGGGGGTGTGTTGAGGGAAATAGGGAAACCTGATCAGGTATTGGGTAAGGGAAAAGGACTGAAGCCTTGAGGACCAGCAGAAAGAATGGAAACAGGCAACCTCGGGATGTAGGAGGTTCGGGGGTCCTTCCAGAATGCACTAGAGACCTGGGAGGTTAGAGACTCTCAAGACTCAAAGGGAGGGACCTTAGATGAAATGCCTGACAGTAGGGAGAGGGAACTTATAGAGCTCCCCTCCAGCAAGAATACAAGGCATTAAATCAGGGAAGATGCTGCCATCCCATAGTCAAAACTCTGACCCATAATTGTTTCTGTCTGAAAGAATTACAGGGATGGAAATGGAGAGGAGCCTGAGGGAAAAAAGGTCCAGTGACAGGCCCAAATAGGGATCCAGGTCAAGGGGAGGTCCCAAGGCCTGACACTACTACTGAGGCTTTGGAGCACTCACAAAAGGGACCTAGCATGACCGCACTCTGGAAGGCTCAACAAGCAGCTGAAAGAGTTAGATGCAGATATTTACACCCAACCAATACAGAGAAGCTGCTGAACATGTGATTGAATTAGGGAAAGCCTGAAAAAAAAGCTGAGGAGTTGGGTGACCATGTAGGAGGACTAGCAACCTCAATTATCTGGACCCCCGAGATCTCACAGACACTGGAAGACCAACCAGGCAGCATACACCAGCTGATATGAGGCCCCCAGCACATACACAGAAGAGGACTACCGGATCTGTGTTCAATCAGAGATGATGCACCTAACCCTCAAAAGATTGGAAGCCCCAGGGAGTTTAGAGATCTGGTGGAGTGGGGCCTGGGGGTTGAGGACATTCCCATGGAGACAGGGGGATGGGGAGGAGGTATGACATGTGGAACAGTAAGAGGGTGGATGGGGGCGATGGAATAAAATCTAGAATGTAAATAAATAAATTAATTAATTAATTAATAAAAAATCTCAACTGTTAACAAAAATTTTAATGCATTTACTATGTACAGTGGTATTTTGCATGTTCACACATTGTTAACAGGAGAGTCAAGCTAACTGTACAGAAACGTGATCATCATTTCAACTGAAACTTGAAAATGATTTCAATTATAATTTAAAAGTTCAAAGAGAGCCTGGCCTAACTATGTTCATTGCTTGGGAAGTGCAGTCAGCTGGGATGGCTATCAAATGATGTATAGATAATGAGGTATATTAGTTTCATTTCTGTTGCTTAACCATAAGCAACTTATTGAAGAAAATTCTTTAATTGACTTATAGTTTCAGGACAAAGTTCATTGATGCAGACAAATCAAGGCAGAAATTAAAGTAGCTAACACATCATGTACATAGTTAAGACCAGCAAGACAGGAATGCATTTATGCATCCTGTTTTGTTTTTTGTTTTTTTTTTTTTCTGCTTGTGTTCAGCTAGTTTTCTTCACTCTTTCAGTTTATGGGCCAGTCACATTCAGATAGGTCTTCCCCCTTCATTTAATAATCAAGACAATCCTCCAGAGACATAACCACATGTCTATTCTAGACATCTAATCTATTCTAGACAATTCTTTATTAAGATTCACTTCCTAGGTGATTCTCAGCTACTTCACACTCACAGTCAAGACTAATCAGCACATAGTGCTTACTAAAGAAAAGTCTCAGTGCCAGGTATGAGATATCCCCTTATAAGTTGTTGGTCATAGAGGTCCAGAGCCTACCTACTTATAATAAATAATACTGTCTTTTACCACATTTTTTGGCTGCTCACAAGAACTAGCTGATAAGACTCTATTGAAAAAGATACCACACAGCTTGAATACAAGATACAGAGAAAAACAACTCAAAATAAACTGGAAGCTCCTCCTTCCTGACCAGTTTTCAGAGTGCTAAAAGGTATAATGCAGGGTACTATGGGGTACCACTAGTGCCACTGAGATATAACCGTATTTCTACAATAGCATTCTTTCAGGCAAGATAAGTCTATTGGTACAATAGTAGAAAGATAGCTATAAGCAATTACTCTGATTGGACTTTAGATTCCACAAAAGACAGTTCATACCTTGTACTGTCAACTCAGGGGGGAAAAGAATTCAATACTATTTAGCTAAATACCTTTGGTACCTAGTTTCTTTGTAAATTTTTACCTCAATTTCCACTGACAAATACAACACCCACCTTTAGTTGGGAAATCTTTCTCTGCAACGAATAATGGTGAATGCAATTATGGAGCTGATCTATGTACTAAGAATAAGTGATGGTTGCATGTACAGCTCTAAATACAACATTTATACCAAGCTTCATAAGGTTCAGGGTGCATTGTTGAATAGGAGTCAGAAAGAATATATAGTCAGAAGACAGGGAGAATGGCTTCAAAATGCTGAAGTCTTGACTTTGAAAGTCTTTTGCCACAGCCAATGAAAAACACAATTTTGCATCATATCATGCTGCTCACAACAAGCCTATTTAAGATAAGGCCTAGCAACAAATAATTATGGCTCAGAGAGGATCTTTTGTTTCCTTACTCCACTCTAAAGAAATATTGTCTACTGATGGAATTTGAGTGTCTAGGATGAGGCATTATTTTCAGATTATATCTCCCAAACAATTTAACAGACCTCTAGTGACAGTTCCAAATCCATGGTCTATATGGACTATACTGAATTTAAGGGTCCTTTAAAAAAGCAAAATAACTACAAAATCCATAAATGTGAGAAGGAAACTTGTAGGGAGGAAGAAGCTGACAAAGATGAGAGGGAGAATTTACAAAAAATCAGAATTCATATTATTAGGCATGTTTTAAATCTTCAAAGAACAAACTTAAGTTTTAAAATGGATTGAGCTTCAAACACCTGACTGAGTTACAATCAAGGTACATGTGCCTCAGCATGTCCTGCTATCCTGCATCCTGGGTCATCTCCAATATATATGCAGCTAGGAGCAGGACTCAGTGGTAAAGATACATTTCAAAGTGGATTGCTTCCCTGGTCACAAGGCTTGCAAGATCCTGACTGACCGACTTAATCTGAAGGAGGGTGAAGTTGAGACTTCAGTCAGAACAGGCATAATCATAAGCCCATGCTCCCTGGGAGCATTTTTCTTGCCCTACTCACTTCAGTCTCCAACCTTAACTGACCCTTAGCTGGCAGTGACTATGTGGCATCACTAGGGAACAGTGTTTCACTGTTGAGACTCTTCTGTGTCACGGTCCATGGAGACTCTAGAACTCTCCTGTGGCAAGGCTCATGGAAACTCCTTACCACTTGGCAAGAATCTGCAGTGAATTTGGAGGCCTCTATACTTATTACCTAGATTGTGAATGCTACAAGATCTCCTTGCATTTGCTATGCTCCTTATACTCACAGCAATATTTAGGTTTACTTTGTCAGTCATGGGTAAGTCATGCAGGCTGAAAGCCCTGGGGATAATTCTATGCTTTTTTTCAATACTCTTTCAAGGTGCAAAACCGTCCTCTTCTCTTTCTACCCCTATTGATCCTCAAGAAGAGACTATATATGTACTGGATATTTTGGAACACATAGTCATGTCCTTAGAGATGCACAAACTGACTTTAACTGTTGTTAGGTAAGTGTTCTGAGAATGATGTCTGATCAACAGAGACTAAAATGTAAAAGCTATATCTGTTCAACAGATACTTAAAATGAAGAAGCTATGTCTTAACAACAGAGCTTAGAAAATAGGGAAGTTCTGTCTAATCAATGAAAAATTTAAAAAATGTTCTTAAAAACATGTTATCAGGAATTGGTAAGTGCATACCAGGAAAGATTTCTTGCTACAGTGAGCATATCTCTGTCTTCAATTTAAAAAGTATTATGACAGAGGGATGTTATTTGATGACTTGAGTTATACCCACAAACGTTTACTATGTCTCTCATCTGGCACAAATGTGTAACTATATTTGCTGCCAGCTGCCTATGTACTCATATCCACAGGCATAAGTGAGAATAAGCTTGTCAGAAGTGGAGACATTCGTGTAAAAACGGAAGAAAACTGAGCTGAGTATGGAGAAGAAAAATCTTTGTGTGATAATTGGTAATAGGAACGATAGCTGTATCAAAATGGATAGTACTATTTTTTCAGCTAGAACTGAGGATGACCTGGTAATCCAGGGAAGATGAGGAAATCATCATATTAGTTGAATAACAATATGTAAAAATAAACACACTTCTTGGCTTAGGCTGCCTCCTCTGAATCTTAGAATTTTTCATGAACACCAAAGCACAGACTCACAGTATATGGAGAATGAAACTTAAATGTAATTAATGCCTTACCCACAGCCAACCATATAGAATATGAAATGAGCAGGACAGATATTTTTTAGCCTAGATCACATTTCTCTGTAATTGAGAGAACTGGAATGAGAGGCACTGAAGAATAGTTGGACAGGGACCCTGAGGGAGTAGAACAGTTATTAAAGAGAGGTTGGGGCATAAACATTAGCATCTATCTGGAAATCCTAAATATAGGTTAACATTAGGGAGCTGGAAAGGAAATGCTTGTCTGGAAGTTTTAAGAAACTGAAAGACTTCTGTAAATAGATCAGGAAAGAAAGAATAAGAGGAGAAAATAAAAGAGAAAGACACAGAGAGGAAGGAAATAAGGTAAAGGCAAAAGAAGCCAAAGAAATTAGAGGATACTATAGGAGGAGAGTAAGATCAACACAGGTAGAATCTATACGAAAGAATCATGGTCCTGTAGATACCAATTCGACTATACCCAAAAGTGCTGAAAATTCATGGCAGTTAAAAAAGTGATGCTGAAATAATCTGAGCTAAGAGGGAAGCTTCCCTTCCCTCATTCAATTAACTCATTTGTTTCTTGGCAAAGCCAAGAACTATTTGAATCATTTTATAGATGCATAAACTAATACAGGAATTTTACACCATTTTAAATGAGAAATGCTGAAAATAGAGCCATCTTAAAATCTTTTGGTTATTTTCATGAAGTATCCCAATTATAAAAGACAATGTTTAAAATTGGATTTCTCTGAAACTCCAAGATTCATTATAAAATTAGTGTTTAAGTCGTATTATCATCCCCATGACCCTATATAGCAGAATCTTTTAATAACTTCACAGAGAATGATCTCTGACACTATTGGGTTAAATGACTTCTCAATTTAATTACTGTGGATTTCCCAAGTATAGAATTCTGTATTTCATTGTTCTCTTTGACAACAATTTTATTCCAATGGATTTCAAATTAAAAAGTTAAAATGCTCTTGAGTTTGTTAATTTATTTTATAATTTAGGTTAAATTTACCCAATGAACCTTCTGATAATTTATACAAAAACTCTTTGAGATCATCCCAGGAATGTAACATAAATAATATATATGTCTCTAATTAAAAGAGAAACTATCTTATCAAACAAATATGAGCAATACAAAACCAGAAACTAAATTAGGCCAGACTCCTTTTGCGGGACTTTATTCAATTTTAACAGCCAGACACATTTCTCAACACTGTAAGATATAAATCTCCTCAAGGGAAATCAAATGTATTTGGTTAGACTGTTAAATTAGTACTTCAGCCTTGACTCTCTTTTTACAAATCTACAAATGCCCTTTGCCTCCTCTGTTCAATTTTAGGCGTCTTTGCTCACAGACATCACCTTGCTTCCTGTTGTTATCACTCCCTCCACTGTCTTATCCTGTATACTTGCTGTGTGTGCTGACCTCTATTGGAGGTCAACCTGCTATCTATTCTTGATTATCACTTAATGTTAGCTTCTATATTTGATAATGTTAATAAATATCTGTTTGAAAAAAAATGAGGACATTACATCTCTTCTGTAGATTGTAGATAAAAGGGGAAGTATAGCCAGAGGCATCTGGAAGGGTCCACACTGAACTAGGCCCGTAGATTGAATCAAACCATTAGAGGAGAGAAAGAAGGGGAGCAAAGGCAGCACATGGAAACCAAGAGAACCAAGAAGCCAAACGTCTTGGGGTCCAGGAGTTGTCTCACAACCACATCAACACCAATCGCAGTCAGACAGGGATGTTTTAGTGAATGGGCATCCTAAGACTAATCGATCAGGGCTGTAGCTCAGAATTTGGGGGATGAGGCTTCGACTCCAAACATTTTACTATGTTATCTTATAAAGGCTAAAAACTGCCAAAACCACGATGAGCTCATATGCAGATGCTGAAAGTACTGCCCAGTGGTTGGCTCTGACTCAGCTATTTTAGACATAACAGTCCCAGTTATTATTAACTTTTAATTTGACTGGCCCTACATAAAGCCTTGTGAATCTACATTTTTTAAAAATGGTCATTTTATTTATTTACATTTCAAAAGTTGTCCCCCTTTTCAGTTTCCCCTCCACAAACCCTCCATCTCATCACACCCTCCACTTTACTTCTATGAGGGTGCTCGCCCAGCTACTCACCCACTCCTGTCTCATCCTCTACTACTCTCTACACTGCAATATCAAGCCTTCACAGGACCAAGGGCCTCCTCTCCCACTAATGCCAGATAAGGCAACCCTCTGCTACATATGAAGTTAGAGCCACGGATCTCTCTATGTATACTCTTTGCTTGGTTGTTTATTCCCTGGGAGCTCTGGAGGGTCTGATTAGTTGATATTGTTGCAATCCCCTTCAGCTCCTTCAATCTTTTCCCTAATTCTTCCATTGGGGTCCCTGGGAACAAACCTCATACAGAACATAAAAAGCATGTGGTTAGCCCAACCCTGCTCTGAGTCAAGTAATTTTCTGCGTCAATGTCTGTCAGACATATTACAGCAACAATAGCAGGCAGGCTTGGAACAAAATGGCGACAGTTATGCTGGGGTTGAGGGGCAGGCCTCAAAAAAGAGAACATGTGAACCAAGAGGACATATAGCCAAAATGACTTAAGTTATTCATGGATTATGTGCTTAGGGAAAGAAAAGCTAACCTTTGGGCTGGAGAGGTTTAGGGTATAAGGTAAAAGGAATAGTGCTAGGGGAGCCACAGGTAGTGATGCTGGGGGAACTGGACAATGTCTGCTTTGATATGTTAATTATCTTCAACTAGCTATTCATCCTGGGTTTCATTGAGACCTAACACCATTCAACTTAACAGTTTTCTTTTTTTGAAAGAGATTTATGTTAACAATGTCAGGTAGATTCATTATGGCAAGGCTAGTAAACTGGATATGGAACAAAGCCCGCATGATTCCATTTACATGTGGTATGGAGGTAATATAATTTATAAAACAGTGTAGTACAATGGACTCCAGGGACTGGGAGGAGTGAAAAATTAGAAATTGCTATCAATAACTGAACCTTCATTTTGCAAGGTGTGTAGGCCCTGGAGATCTGTTGCAGAGCAGTATGCCTACAGGTAACCAACCAAATAGATCTGTCAAAGTCAAGTCCTGGAAGGAGCCCTCCCTGTATGCCAACACTGATTGACTTATTACATAGATATGGTGACACAGAAATTTTGGAATGTTGCAGGTTCAGAATCTAATAATGCTTTTTTTGGGGGGGGGTGTTTTAGCCCCATGAATGGCCATTGTTTGCTCTCACCTATTTGTTGAAAGAATCATCTTGTTATTAACAGATTAAAAACATTTTGGAATCTGTTTAATTTAGCAAACCACTAGCTTCTACCAACCCAAAAGCTATGAATATTATCAGAGAGCATCCGAGCCTTTAGGAAAGATTTTTTCCTCATCTTTCTATAACCTGCCTCTCTCTTGTTTCTAGAGATACCCCTGCTAAAGCCAGTGCCCTAAAATACAACCTATATTACAGAACATTTTCAGGAATTTATGAAATAACCAGAAGTTGCAAAAGAATAAACAGCTAATTCCCATACTACACCCCAGAGATTCCCTCAAAAGAAATTAAGCTACCCCCCATCCTATATTTTTGAAAAACAGCTTATCTACAAAATCAGCTTACTTCTCCATTGTGTTGTTAAGAAGACTCTCTCTTCCAAATTTGTGAGCTGTGGCTATAAAAATCTCTGCTGGAATGCTGCATTCTGTGATTTTCTGTATCCTTAATTACAGTGCTACAGGTTTTTAGATGATACTCTCAGACAAAGAGAGGATGCTAAAGCCATTGAGATGCCTGTGTGTTTTCATTCTTTCAGTGTCAACTGCAAACTCAAGTCCATACAGTTTCCACTTAAGTAGCTTTAAAATGCCTTGATTTAGTGCTCTCATGTTCTGTTATGTTTGGAGAAGCATAAATATATCTTTGCTATCCCTGGTCACTCATAATTGCTCCAGAATAAGCTATGTCTCCCTTCTATTTCGTTTTGGTTGATACCTGTTTCTTTAAAACACATATTCCAACTTCTATCATTCATGTCACAATCATTTGACTTTTTAATAGCACATCCAGAATTACTACTCTTAGAACTTTGAATTTTGAAGCTTTCCAGTGTATGACACAAGGTATCATACTTTTCTCATGATAAGGGATGAGAGTAGTGAACACAGCTTCCTATGAATTTAACCAACCCAGTAAGTTATGCATATTAATTGCATTTTCAGGCTATTCTGGGTTTAACCAGAATATCATCTAGTCATAAACAAGGGAACATTTGTTCTAGATTTTACATGCAAAAATGTAAGGAGCTAGCTTGATTCTGCATATTTTAACATAAACAAAGATCAAATAAATAAATAAATAAATCATCAATACAGCAGAGATAATCTGAATTTTCTATTACATTTAAATTTTGTTTAAACATTAGGTAGATGGTGAGAGTGATTTCTGTCATTTCTGACATCTCTTGGTGTCATTCTGGATGCTGCAAGACTTTGAGAATGCCAAATGTATCTTTAAAATGTACAAGAATATAGTTTGTGACATGTTGGCCACCCTTTATATCTGAATCATGAATCTTTGTCTCTCTGTATCTTGAAATGAAATTGTTCAAGTTCATTGAAATGAACACCAAATAGAAATGAATCCATCATAATCAAAAAGTGACTCAAAGGAAATAAGCTTTTAGAAGGCGACAAATGAAAACAGCTGCCAAAACAAATGCCAGTCCCATGAAATGTATCACAGCTATTTTCACCTGTGCTGCTGATGTTTTCCTAAATAAGAGAATAAAGCATTCCTAGGATGATGTGCTAAATTCCTCATCAAGATGCTTCTAAGTTCTGTACATTCCCAAACTGGGAGAAACTGGCTGCTCACAAAGCCACCTTTAGAGGTCATATTTGCAGACAGAGTTCTACATACTGTTGCATCCTTGAACATTCTTGTCTTTCAAAAAGTTTCTTTAGTATTGTGTAAATGTCTTATCTTTAGAATGCAAATGTCAAGACTACAAAGTATTAAGGAGGTGTGACCTAATGAGAGTATAGAAAATATGCTAACAAAAGGAAGAAATTTTATTCAAAAATTATATTTATTTTACCTTATAGGATGTAAAATATTTCTAAGTTACTTTCTCATGAAATCACTGGGACATTCTTTGTTTTTGTGTCCCAATTGTTAACTTGTAGGCAGGAAAATGACACTGAATTTCACACCTAGAATTAGAATTCTTTGAACTATATTGTTATTTGAAGCTCTCTTTTGTTTTCTTTGAAAATTTATACACACCTATACTATATTATAATAATAATTATCCCTTGACTTCTTTTCTTCAACTCTCCCTGATTCTCCCCCTCAGTCCCTTTCCCAATTTTATGTTATTTTCCTTTGTTGTTATTGATATCTTACTAACTCCAATAAGTGCTGTCCCTGGTCCAATAGGTATGTGTTCATCTACTTATGCATAGGCTCCCTACCAGTGACCAGAAATCCAAAGAAAAATGGTTATGACTATTCTAAGATCTAATCCATAGCTGACATCATCTGCCACGAGCTTCTTAGGTAGGGGTAGGATCATGTGAGATCATACACCATCTATGTTGGGAATTTTACTGGATTGACCTTGTATTTACTGAATTGATTCTCTGTCATCTTGTGCAGGGAATAGAAGTTGCTGTGAGTTCATGAGTGCAATATCTATGGCACATCCAGAAGACACAGAACTCTTCTCTATTTTCTAGTTCTTATATTCATTGATCTCCATTTTTGTAATGTTACCTGAGGTTTGGGGCATAAGTAGTAGATAGATATAAATATCTCATTGAAAGATAAGCACCCCACAGTGAATAATTATTGCAATTATTAGTATTTGATCAGTTATGACTCCTCACTCATAATGCTGCCCAGTGCAAAAAGAAACTTCTCTAACCAAGACTGAAAGTGGCCTAGATATTCTTCTTGCTTTATATTCCATGTTGTTCCATGACCCTTAGTAGAGGTGGTATGGATGTCTTGCTTAGGAGAAACCACATAAGTAATCACTTATTTTCAGTGACTTGAACAGATACAATTCTCTGTATTCATTACCTTTCATTACATGCAGGAGTTTCTCTGATTAAGACTAATTAAGACAAAGTATAGCATTTGTGGTGGATATTCTAATCATTATGAATTTACGTTTTCTGCTTTTATAGTGCTCACTTTGTGCTAACCCCAACTCCCTTGAGGCCAGCCACGTACCAATGATCCTTTTTCATTTTCGAGATGCTCCAGTTTAAAAGTATGTGTGTGTGTGTGTGTGTGTGTGTGTGTGTGTGTGTGTGTGTGTAATACTACATGCAGTGTTTGTCTTTCAGGGTCTGGGTTATTATACTTTATATAGTTATTTCAACTTATATTTATTTACCTGAAAAATTTCTTAGTTTAATTTTTTCCTTAGATCTCACTAAAATTGTATTGTGCATGTATAAGCATATTTTCATTATGTGTCCATACACTGATAGTTGTTTAGACTGATTCTATTCCCTAGCTACTTCCTTATGAAGATTTCTAAGGGAAATTTCTAAAGTAAATTACAAGTAACTGTGATAGGATGGATAGATTCTACAAAATTTTTCTATCTATAGAAATTTAAGTTAAACCATTTAATGCATCTTAATTAAACCTAATACCCAGGATTCATCAGCAATTGTGCTAGACAATGGAATTCCAAAAATTAATAATAATTATTATCATTGTACCAAATATTTCATTGTCTAGTATAGTTATTTCTCACTAATCTGATCAAAATGCCTGACTGAAATAATCTAAAGGTTGAATGATTTACTTTGGTCCACACCCATGAGAACACCCTCATAGAAGCAGGGGGATGGGGGGATGAGATAGGGGGTTTCCAGAGGGGAACCCTGGAAAGGAGATAACATTTGAAATGTAAATAAATAAAATATCCAAAAACAAAGTAAAAAAAAAAAATCTTATCTTTCCCATATCTAGTGCTGATCTCTTGAATTCTACCTTAGAGGGAGACAACCCATGTATACAAATAAAGCTTGCTTTAACTAATTTGTCTATAATATGGATCAGTGCTCTTTCTTCTCACGCCTGTGTGATTAGCATTACAGAACAACGTCAAAAAATAGGTTAGTTTATTCAGGAAAATCTTATTAAGAAAAATTCTTTCTGGATTCCAATCAAACAGAACCACTAAGACATTGTGGCATAGACTAATTTTATACTTGTATTTATTCCTAGCAATAAACTAAAGACATTTGTGTTTGAACTAGCTATGGGAAAATGTAATAGTCATTATAGTACCTTTTATGAATAACTTGAAATGATAGAACTATGTTTACACTGAGCATGGGCCAACTTAAAAGTCAACAACCCCCATTTGTTGAAGATATGAAGCAAGAAACTTTCATATAGAGCTGGTGTGAAAGAATCCAGTTCATAACACAATGGCTGTATCAGTTTGCATTCCTGTTTCAGAATACAATTGTTCTACTTTCCCCAGGTCCCCACCAACAGTTTCTAGCCTTTAATCATTTTATAAGGATGTCTTCAGGCATACAGTCAGTCCTGTGACAAAGTACCATCCTATAACTGAAATAATTACTAGAGAAAAATATTCACACATGTCAGGAAATGTGTAATCAAAAGTCACGACAATAGTTTTTCTTAAAGCAACTGAAGATACACCTAGTCTTCATAAGGAATGGACATAAAATTGTGTGGTTTCTAATATAAGACAGTTTTGTATTACAGTAAAAGAGAGCCAACTAAAGCCATATATCACAAATTAAAGCTCAGGAATATTGCTTACTAGTTTTAAAGAAAGTATTAACAGATATAAGTCTAAAGAAAGCTAATATTTATCATTTTATTTAGGGCTACATAGAGATAAATAAAAACTCAAAGGTTATTTAAAGGAGTAATTGCCCTCCAAGTCTCATTAGTATAACTCTAACAGCAACAGGATTGAGAGGGACACCCAGGAGAAGGCTGATTCTGCAGTATGGGCATATTTCCATTCCTTCACTAAGTAGTGGTTAAATAACTATTAGCCTTCTGAAGACTCATTTTGCTGCACTCATGTGCGATGACTCTTTTTGCAAGTGCTACATTTCACCATTTAAAAATTACTAAATCTTTCTTTGGGGAACCAGAATACTTTGGTATAGTGTAATGATTCTCATTTCCTACAATGTGCTTAAAGATACAAACAACTATATGATTATACTCAGAGGTTTCTGTATTTCCTTCAACACAGCAGAATCAAGAAGGAAAGGTT
This sequence comes from Uromys caudimaculatus, assembly GCA_028551405.1. Taxonomy (NCBI): domain Eukaryota; kingdom Metazoa; phylum Chordata; class Mammalia; order Rodentia; family Muridae; genus Uromys; species Uromys caudimaculatus. The sequence goes on along the minus strand of CM052702.1, from coordinate 70,063,505 downwards.
ATTTCTCAATATGAGCCATTCTTTGTTAGTAGTATATGTGCTCTAGCAGAAGTTCATAAAGCTTCCTTGTGGGCAATGACCTCGCTGTGCACAGGCTTACTGCCCTGTTAGTAATGAGGTGTTTCCCAATCTTTGTGTCATACAGAAAAACATTGTGGTGAGGAGTTTTTACTAGTATGAATTCTGAATGATTAACAGAAGAAATGCTGCTTAACAAGCCTTATCCACAAAGATATTTTAGGCATATCTGATTTAGACCTTATAGATCAGGGGATTTTCCAAATGAGAAGCAAAGAATCTCCTGAATCACATGCACTGCACACCATATATGCTGTCATTACAGCTCTTAGAAATACTGAAGTTAGTTAGCGGTTACTGTGGTTTCACTTTGAGCTAATTATTTTTATTAATTCTGAAGCTGGTTTTGTTATCTACCTAGAAAAACATATGACTTATACCTCGACTTGTTTTTCTTAGAAAGAAGAACTCTTGAAACAAATCTCTCTGCACTTTTAATATACCCATTTTCTACTTACTGACTTTTACATTTGTTTATATGAATGCATTTGTATGTTTTGAGTGGTATGCACACACACACACACACACACACACACACAATTGTATGTGTGTGTATGTGAGTATGCATGCTTTGGTATTCAGGATGAGGTCAGAAGATGACCTGCCATCACATGTAATTAAAATCCTATTCAAAAAAATTAAGCACATCATCAAGAGCCTGTCCCTTCTGAGCCACAATGCTAAATCCTCAAGTGCTTTAGCAACATAAATCAATCAATCAATCAATCAATCAATCAATAAAATATAAAAAAATTTAAAGATCATAAAATATTTCTGTGTTTTAAAAGGCATCTTTTCAGTCTCAGCAGTATGTGGGCTTTTGTATAAAGCATGCCTGACACCACAAGTTAGCTGAGTTTATTAGTTTGGTTTTAGAAATAAGGAGTGAAATAAGTCTACTGCAGCACATCATTGGGTCTCATTTTACTAGAAATATTTTGAAACATTGGAAAGCACAATTTCAACTCCATGCATCAAATAAGAGCCTCATTTGCATTGTGCTTTGATCTATCAAGTGCTATTCAAAATTCCTAAATAAAATATAAAATAAAACAAAAAGTGGAGTGTTGTGGAGTGTCAGATTACATATTCTAAGGTTCTTGCTCAGTTTCCACGATAGAAGGGTTATGAGAAGCCAGGAGTTTGAAGAGAATTCCAGGAGTCAATAGACTCCTAAAGTACATTTTATTCACTCTAGGTGACAACTATCAACATACTACTGGTCAGCAAGGGAGCACCCAGACAATCCTGGCACTGTGGGCTGCACATAGGCTGACATACACACATGTAGACAGATGAACAGACTGAATGGAGATAGGTACATAGGCTTACAGATTCACAAAGGCAGGCTGGCAAAGGCAAAGACAATAGACCTCTGACCTCATGGCCATATTCATAGAGAACCTGCCTTACTCTCTCCCGTTGGGGGAAGCGCAGGCGCGGGGGATGTGTGGCGTAGCATCCGTCTGCGGGGCCACGGGGTTGAGACGCTGGGGCCGAGCAGCCTTGGCCCCGATGCAGGGGTGTCAGCTGACTCCATGCCCAAGCCACAGCTGCCGCTTGGCTGCAGTGTAAGGAAGAGGCGCGGATAGAGACTAGCAGCGAGCACTCTAGCCCCGCGCCAAGGCTTGACAGTAGCACACTTCCCGCGTTGCCCGGTGCCCACCGCCATTAAGAGCACTCCACTTGCTGCAGAGCCAGCCTCCTCGAGAACCCAAGAGTCACAGTTCCCTTAGACAAAAGTTCTCCGACGCAAAAATAGTTTTTATCTTTATTCGTTCTGGATGGCAGGCAGTGCTCCGGGGCAGGCGGGTGGAGAAGGAGGAGAGAGAGAGAGCTACTGGGGTCAAGGTGCTCTATTTATAGTTCTGAGAGGAGAAGATGGGCTTGGTAGTTGATACTTTCCATTGGCCAGCTTGGGGGCCCTATTTGTTGCCTCATTTGCCTTGTCCAGGACTCAGGGTTGCTTTCTACACAAGTTTCACACGCCAGGCCTCTCTCTATACAGGGGTCATGTTTGCTATGGGGAATCTTCCGGGAGCGTTGGGCAGAAGCATGAATTCTGGTCCTTGGTGTAGGTTCCACTGTTCGTAGAATTTTTCACCGGGTCTCCCAGGGCTTCTAGCCTATGCTCAACCTGGCGTTAGACTGCCTGACATAAATCATTGCCCCACAAGAACCCGTGGAAAAATGACATTTGGCCAACAATGTTTATAACACATTATATAACATTCGACTTTTGGGTTTCCCCTGACATCTGATGGCAGCCATTTTGTGCTCTCACTCATTGACCCCATGGCCTCCCACCCCACCCCAACCTCAACCCTCCCCTTTACCTCATATTCAGAGTTAACCAGGATTTTCTTTTCTGAGTCATGCTTAGTATCCATATCAGCTCCATTATTTAAGCAGAAATCAGCTCTAACAGTCTTCTGTTCCAACATACCTATGGTCTCAGGATTTCCAGTCTAAGGCAGAAAAAATGTTGCAAAATTGTGGACAATCTGAGCTACATAGTGAATTCTAGGTCAGATTGGCTAAAGAGGGAAAATGAGACCATATATCAAAGAAACTAGTTAATTTCAGAACCCAGGAAAGTCATATTCTTATCAGTGAAATTAAACGTGATTCGTTTTAGCCTGATTTGACTGTTTTTCTTCTACTTGACCCAAATAGGCGTATAGACATTTTGCGGTTTTCCCTTACTTTGTACCACTCCGCACTTATAATTCACATATTATTGACACTTTTAGATGAAACACAATGTCGATGAGATTCTTTAATGCCAAAGTTCTGTTTCCATTTTTCCTACAATATAGTATTTTGTGAGAGGATATGGGAAAATACTCAATACACTTTAAGAGCAAAGCCACAGGTTAAGCTGGTCTGATTATGGGTCCAAACACAGAAAATTTTTCTGTATTTCAGCTTTATCTTAGCCTCTGAAAACAACATAGTATAGCTTAATTGAGCTTAGTTTACATGCTATTTTAAATGACAAACAGTTGGGGGATGATTAAGAGGTATTATTTATAATTTAATGCGAATTACCTTGCAAGTCGGATGCAAAGTTTGATGATACCAAAGTGTTTTTAAGATGAGAAAAAGGCTGCACATAATGAGTCATGCATCTGAGACAACTAGAAAGATCTTTACAGTAGGATAATTGGACAGGTGGAACTATTAGACCTGACTCATAAATAAATGAAACATTATAGATGACTTTGGAAGAGAGTACCAGACAAGAATTTTGACATGCAAAATGTTGCTTGAAATAGTCTCCAGTCAATTACCCAAAAAGAAGCTCTGAATATCCACGATACAATTCATTGACCATATGAAACCCAAGAAGAATGAAGATCACACCAAAGTGTGGGTGTTACAGTCGTACTCAGAAGGGAGAAGAAAATAATCTCCAGGAAGTAGAGGGAGAGAGGGATCTGGGACAGAGAGAGGGAGGGGGAAAGTGGGGGGGCAGTTCAGATATGGGAAGAGATGGGGGAGAAATACAGAGGGTCAGGAATTTGAAAGTGGGTTGTAGCAGTGGGGAAAAGGGAATTGGGGGTAGCTAGTATAAAGTCCCAGATGCCAAGGACCCAAAAGGTTCCCAGGACACAACAGGGAGGACATTAGCTGAAATATCCAACAAAGGGGAGAGAGAACCTGTAGAGACCATATCCAGTCGATAGGCAAGGCACTCGGTTGAGGGATGGGGCAACCCACCCATGTCAAAAATATTAATCCAGAATTCCTCCTGTCAAAAGGAAATGTATGGACAAAGCATGGAGCAGAGACTGAAGGAAAGGCCATCCAGAGACTGACCCACCTGGGGGTCCATTCCATCTGTAGAAACCAAACCCAGACACTATTGCTGATGCCAAGAAGTGCTTACTGACTGGAGCCTGGTATAGCTGTCTCCTGGGAGGCTGTTCCAGAGCATAAGCAATACAGATGAGGATATAGCCAAACATTGGATTTAGTGCGGGGACCCCAATGGAGAAGTTAGGGCAAGGACTATAGGAGCTGAAGGGGTTTGCAACCTCACAGGAAGAACAACAGTATCAACCAACCAGACCTCCAAAGTTCCCAGGGACTAAACCACCAACCAGAGTACAAGTGGGGGGGACCCATGGCTCCAGCTGGATATGCAGCAGAGGAGTGCCTTATCTGGCATCACTAAGAGGAGAGCCTCTTGGTCCAGTGGAGGCTAGATGACCCAGGGTAGGGGAATTCTAGGGGGGTGAGGCAGGAGTGGGTGGGCAGGTAAAAGAGCATCCTCATGGAGGGAGGGGTGGAGACAGGGGGCTTTTGAAGGGGAAACTGGGAAGGGGATAACATTTAAAATTTAAATAAATAAAATAACCAATTTTTTAAAAAAAGAAAAAAAATAGCCTCCAGCCATCAGGAGGAAGCTTTGGCTTTTCCTCTAGGCTTTTATGTTTTGGGTTTATGTACCCATACTTTTATATAAAAGGTAAATAATTTTACAACTTAGAACATCATATATTTTTATTAACATTGTGTGTTAGAAAGTTTTTGTGAGAGCTGTGTTTTAGTTTGGTGGTGCAGCATTTGGCAAAAATGCAACCTGAATTACTCTTGAGCACCAAAAAAAGATGTGTGGGTAAGCCTTTTATATATTTGTTTGTGGTATCCCTTCCATTAGATATTATAAATTCCGGGGAACCTCAGCTTGGGCCACCAGGCTCCATAGCAAATTAGCACCAGGACAAAGATCCCTCTCAGGAGCTCGGAAAAGCTGGGAGAGGGCCAAAGACACGCCACACAGCTTACCAGGAACTGCCCCAACCTGCGAGACACAGGGACCGAGGTAGGCGGGCTTAGAAACCCCCCTGGATCCCAACAGCAGGCGGCTGAGGCAGGAAACTTTTGCCTGGGACAATAGGATTCCATAGTCAAGCAGCTCCAGGAGAAAATTTTCTCTCCCAGGAACGTGGAAAAGCCCCGAGCGGGGGCAACACAAACCCCAGAGCTCACTGATTTCACACGGTTTCCGCAGGCCACAGAGACTGACGGACAGCAACTTCCGGCGGTGGCCAGGAACCTCAGCTTGGGCCACAGGGCTCCATAGTAAATTAGCACCAAGACAAAGATCCCTCTCAGGAGCTCGAAAAAGCCGGGAGAGGGCCAAAGACATGCCCCACACCTCACCAGGAACTGCCCTGAACCCACAAGACACAGGGACCGAGATCAGACCCGGTGCCACAGCTCTCCAAACCCAAACACCTCTCAGAGAGAGCTGGTCTTCAAGGAGTACTGACACAGAGACCCGCAGGAGGGGCAAGCCACAACCAGACAGAGTAACATCAGCTAACAACAGAGTCAACAAGATGGCAAAAGTCAAGGGCAAGAACATAAAGAACAGAAACCAAGAGTACTCTGCACCATCAGAACCCAGCTCTCCCACCACAGCAAGCCCTGGATACCCCAACACACAAGAAAAGCAAGACTCAGATTTAAAATCATTTCTCATGAGGATGATAGAAGACTTTAAGAA
>CM052702.1:70015489-70057409 GCA_028551405.1 Uromys caudimaculatus | reverse complement strand
CAACATATAACAAAGATACATGCTCCACTATGTTCATAGCAGCCATATTTATAATAGCCAGAAGCTGGAAACAACCCAGATGTCCCTCATCAGAGGAATGGATACAGAAAATGTGGTACATTTACACAATGGAATACTACTCAGCTATAAAAAACAATGACTTAATGAAATTTGCAGGCAAATGGATGGAACTTGAAAATATCATCCTGAGAGTGGTAACTCAGTCACAAAAGAACGAACATGGTATGTACTCACTGATAAGTGGATATTAGCCCAGAAGTTCAGAATGTCCAAGTTTCACTTAACAGTAACCGATGGACTGAGTGTGAGGTACCAGATGGAGGGGTTGGAGAAAGGTCTGAAGGAGCGGAGGGAATTGGTAGCCCCATGGAGGGAGCAAGAGCGTCAATGGGCCTGACTCTCCCCCTGGTCGTCCTGGAGTTCAGACCACTAACCAAAGAATACATATCTATTGATCCATGGTTTGGACTACATATGAGGCAGAGGAATCACCTCGATGGCCATCAGGGAGAAAGGAGAGGACTTTGGGCCTGAGGGTGCTAGAGGCCCCAGTAAAGGGGAATGTCAAGGTGGGAATATGGGAATGGGTGGGCGGGTAGGTGGGAGGAGGAATTCCCTCACAGAGGCGGGGAGGGGGAGGGGATAGGGAGTTTCCAAAGAGGAGACCCAGAAAAGGGGAAACATTGGAAATGTAAATAAAGTATCAAAAAAAAAAGATATTATAAATTCCTAACAATTCAACTATGAAGGTGCATTTGAAGCACAATATTCATCTGTTTTATTGTGTATTTATTCATTCTTGTTCAGACAAGTTCTCACTGTAGTTCTGGCTAGTGTAAAAGCTGTTAGATAGACCACATAGGCACAGATCTCATAGCTCTTCTTTGGCCTGTGGAATACTAGGATTGTGATGTTGTGACATCAAACTTAGCTTAACAATCTACTTTCAAATAAGTTTCTCTTGATGTGTTAAGTGGACTGGCATTATATTCCATATCTTGCCTATTCCATGAGAAAAATTAGATGTCTAATTCAATGTGTGTGTGTACATATTATATATTATATACAAATTATAGTAAATAATACAATACAAATAGGGAACGTCATATAAGAATTTCCAAATGAATAAAAGTGTTGGCTTTTTTCTTAATTGAATTACTCCTGGGACCTTACTCCCTAAAGATATCATTTCAGAGCTATGAATATATTTTGAAACCACATCCAATCTTCTGGTACAAGGAAATAAGAGAGTGATTGAGAATCTGGTTCCAGGTATTCACAAGAAAAAAATGAAGTTAAATTATTAAGCAAATCTTTCATTATATGGATAACAGCTCAATTAATGGGTACAAAGAAGCCAGTCTGGGGGGACTTGTGTCGTGAACTCATGTCAATTTCTCAGTAGTTGGCTTTCTTCTCTTTTAGTTTCATTTGCAAATTTAAGTGTGTAATTACTGTCATCTTTCATTTTATTGGTGTTATGAGTTATGGAAACTAGCAGAATGGACTTATTGTTATCCACAAGACCAAGAAAACTGAGAAGAAAATGTCAGGCCTTTGATTATTCTCAAAAGGTGTAATGCAAAATGAAACCTATACTAGATCTGAGATTAGTGTGATGGACAACAGATGGGGTGGGGAGTAGAGGAAGAACTGTAATTTCTTTTCATTTGTTTATCAGTCTTTCAGAAAATTTATGAGTCTCTATGTGCACTGCTCAGACCTGGCTCTTTATTAGGAATTAAATAGTTAAGTCTGAATTCCTCATTACAGGTAATGTATAAAAGCACAGGGTACATGAGGTGACCTGTCAATTTAGCTTAGTAAATCCTTACTAATGAATTTGTATTTTCCCAGTCTTTGGTTTGTTTGGAGTAAGCCCAGGTGCCAAAAGTTTGAGCAATAACCTGAAATAATATCATGTTTCTGTTGGGCATATGGGTGCCAAGTGACATCAAGAAAGAGGATGATGAAAGAGTTAAAAAAAAAAGAAGGGGAGGAGGAAAGGGGAGATAGTGGCAGAGATTATTTGTAAACAAAAACAAAATCAAAGAAAAAACAGAAATAAATCATAAAGTACTTTGGAACAGGCCGTTTTTCTGTAGAAGACAGGGTAAAAAGCTCTAATTTTTTTTTTTTCATCAAAAGATTTTTTTTGCACCTACAAGGAAAGTCACTGTCCCTGTGAGTAGGACGATGAGCTAAGCAGGCAAAGCATGGGAATGAGTTGTCATGTGTTACACTATCCTAGATCCAGTAGAAAACCTTGAAAGAGAGAAATTTGCATTGAGTGAGTAAAGGGTCATCTTTTTATAGAACGACATAATCTCGATGCAAAGGCATCTTTTCAGAAAACTCATTTAGACAGAAAGTATGGCTCACCCTGGGGTGCAATTTTGTTTGACTGAGTCAAAACAGTGATATACACTCAGCCTAATAACTTCCGCTCTAAACAGCCAGGATCTTTATGCCACTGTTTCAAGCAAAGGAGTTAAATGACACCATTTTCCTCCAGTATTTTTAGACACTGGATCCATCTGGAAAAATATTCAGGCAGATAATTAGATTGCATTAGCAATGTGTCTGTTGTGGTTTCCCTGATCTCAGAGAAGGCAGCCCTTTATGAAGCACTTGGCCACAGTATCGACAAAATTGACTGTGTAAATTGGTCCCCACGAAAGCATGTGGAAGACATTTTTGGCTGAAACTCGAAACCATTCATGTGGCTTTATGACAGGGAAGCTGGGGCTGCCAACATCAATAGACCTTTGTACTACAAACCCAAGTGGTCATTTAAATATGTGCACTTCTCCTCTTACAAATGCACTGAGGTCAAATACTTTTTTAATCTTGGGAAATTTTCTTCTTTATACAGTCTCATATTTCATGCAGGAAATGAGTCTGAGTATACCAAACACAAGTCATCATGACTGACAGCACACTGGTTTCAAACACCAGCCTTGACTCTAATTGCTCTGCTAAGGCCCCTGGCTCAAGGTAAGTGTTGATTTAGCTCAGCTGTTTTCAATCAGCACTATAAGGCCTTGCTAAGACAAACTAGTGAGGCCAAGTTACATTTGTACCTAGGAGTCCCCTGGGTATAAGTATAACACAGTTAGCATTTTAAAGATTGCATTTGTCTGTACACTGTTGGCTGTAATTATAAGCAGACAAATATTTCATGAAGGATGGTGTGACCTTCCTTTTGGTGAAAGAGTGATGACTGCTGACAGCTTCTAGTGGAGGGAAAGCAATATTTCCATTCAGAGTTCATCGAGGAGGCTCACTACTTTTCAAATGGTTGCCAAAGTTGACAGCCGGTTTGTTGCCATGTATTGGTGAATGTCAAAGTCATTTTTTACGGTATGAGCCAGTTTCTTGGTATTACTAAACTGATGATGGATTACAAACAAAAAAACAAAAACAAACGCAAAATAACATGCTATTTATAGCTCAAAGAGAAACTATTACTCAGCAACATAGACCACATAGAGATGCATTTGAGGAGTGTCACTGGTGCTTCCATCCTCAGATTTTTTTTTTTTTAATGGATTCTGCAAATAATGACAGAATGTTAAGCAATAATACTTCCCTGGAATGTTCTCGATCTGTGGTTAGCTTTGAAGTTTCACAGAAAACAATAAAATGAACACATTAGGCTTTTTAGCTATGGACTGGAATGTGCACATCATCAAATGAAAATATGTAGTCAAGATTAAATGACCAATATTAAGACCAGACTGTGTTGATGGTAGTGTCCAGCTGAGCACAGTCTACATGGAGTTAAGTGCTTTTCAAGAACACAGATTGATGTGCAAAAATTTTTTATTTAATACATTTCTTATTATAAGTTATCTTTATATATATATATATATATATATATATATATATATATATATATATATACCCAAACACACATATAACTATACATGTATACACAGTTAGAATGTTAAACATACAGTAGGTAACTGATTGACATTGGTGAACAAACTCAATATATAAATAATAATTATACTGATGCCTTGCTTTGGGTTACTGAACTGGCTAGTTTTGTGTGTCAACTTGACACAAGGTGGAGTTATCACAGAGAAAGGAGCTTCAGTTGAGAAAATGTCTCCAGGAGATCCAGCAGTAAGGCATTTTCTCAATTAGTGATCAAGGGGGGAGGGCCCCTTGTGGGTGGTACCATCTGTGGGCTGCTAGTCTTGGGTTCTATTAGGAAAGCAGGCTGAGAAAGCCAGGAGAAACAAGCAAGCCAGTAAGGAACATCCCTCCATGTCCTCTGCATCAACTCCTGCTTCCTGACCTGCTTGAGTTCCAGTCCTGACTTCCACTGGTGATGAACAGCAGCATGGAAGTGTGAGCTGAATAAACCCTTTCCTCCCCAACTTGCCTCTTGGTCATGATGTTAGTTCAGGAATAAAAACCCTGACTAAGACAAATTGGTACCAGCATAATGGGGTATTCCTGTGACAACCTGACCATGTTTTGGGGAGGACTGTGGAAGAACTTTGGAACTTTAACCTAGAAGAGTCATTAGGATGTTAAGAGCTCTGTGGTGTGTTCTGTAGGAGTTTGGAAGATAATGTTGAGAACAGTGCAAAAGATGGAGGCCTGGCTTGTGAAATTTCAGAGGGGAGATTAAAGACTCTTATCAGTGCCATTGCTAGTTTGTTTTCAGATTCTGTGGTTTTGGTTAGCTGGGGCTGAAGAAATCAGCTGTGATTAGCAAGATACCAGAACTACTAAAGCAAAACCATTGTATTGTTGGGACTATTGATACTCGTTAGCTGGAGCTCGGTGATTAAGAAAAGACCAGCATCATTGGAATGAAATCTTCCGAGAAGTGTTTTCTGAGAGCACAGAGGCTTCTTTCCAGAGATAGCCAGGATTGTACCTTGTGCTGTGGCAGGACTTGGTAATGTGTAAGAGTCACCCAGGTGGTACTGGTTTTGAAGGCATGAAGGAGTCATGAAGAACAGCTGAGGCCTGGACACCATGAGAGGCTGGAGAAGGCCATTGGTGAAAGTGCAACCTCAGATGCAGTTGACAGCCCAGGACTAAAGGGGTCATGCAAAGGAGGTGAGGCTTGGCACCATGAAGAGAGCCTATGAGAGGCTGTTGGTAAACCTAGTTGCAGCGGAAGACAGCAGTGTTTTGGAGATGCCAGTACCATGAGATGACCACCAAGAACGCAGCAGCAGTGGAGTACAGGCATCTGGAGTCATGTGTGCTACCTAGGGCAGAGCTGGAGAAGTGACTCAAGCCCTTGGAGGTATCCAGAAGATTGTGAGTGGATCCCAGACATTGAACATTTGGAGTTTGATTTTGCTTTTGATTGTGACTGTGGCCTGATATTTTTTTTCCTCTTGAAGAAAGAAGGTATTTTAGTGGAGCCCACTTTTAAGGGACTTCTAATTGTAAAAAGACTTTGAATTCTAAGAGATTGGATATTTTTAAAGGGATTGAAATTTTAATTTGTAAGAATTTGCAAAGACTGTGGGACTTTTAAAGTTATTTAGATCTTGAGGATGAATAAGAAAATAAGGGTTGAGGCTTAATAGTGATGCATTTGTGTGTCAAGTTGACAAGGGGTCAATTGTACTGGCTAGTTTTGTGTGTCAACTTGATACAAGCTTGAGTTATCACAGAGAAAGAAGTTTCAGTTGAAAAAATGCCTCTATGAGATCCAGGTGTAAGGCATTTTCTCAATTAGTAATCAAGTGGGGGAGGACCCCTTGCAAGTGGTACCATCTTTGGGCTGGTAGTCTTGGGTTCTATAAGAAAGCAGGCTGAGCAAGCTAGGAGAAGCAAGCAAACCAGTAAGGAACATCCCTCCATGGCCTCTGCATCAGCTCCTGATCCCTGACCTGCTTGAGTTCCAGTCCTGACTTCCTCTGGTGATGAACAGCAACATGGAAGTGTAAGCTGAATAAACCCTTTCCTCCCCAACTTGCCTCTTGGTCATGATGTTAGTTCAGGAATAGAAACCCTGACTAAGACAGATACTAAAAGTATGTTTGAATTTTGTATATAAATTACCAAAATGATCTTAAATTTTTTTCAAAAAGTTATTCAATTCTGTATTTATTCAGGATAATTAGCATGCACCTAAATAAAACATATGATTTATATTTAGTTAATCAGTAATCTTTGGAAAAGGGAGCCTCTGTGCAAAGGCATACATAGGAATACACATGTTTATGCTTCTTATGATGTGTATATCTGTTTGTCTACATTCACTTTTAGATCCATTACCGTTCTGGAAGTTTAAATTATTCTTCCAAGTGCATACATATAAATACAGTAGATGCACATTTATGTACTTGTGGGTGATGATAAAGTAGCCTTTCAATAATCATAATCTAGAATAAATCTTCTTATGTGGTTACTGTTTTCCAGAACTGTTTTGATCAATAAATCAAATATCTCAGTGGTTAAACTTTTCTTAGTTAAAAGCAAGAAATTTTTAGGAAGTTAGAAATCTCTATATAGCCTCTATTTGTTGCAAGTAGAAGCATTTTTGGTGAGGGGTAAGAGCTACATTTATCTATGAGTATAAGGATAGGTATATAGAAAAGTATAGTTTAGAAAGTATATTGGTTTAGGAAACTGATAATAGAATATATCTTACAGTTGACATTATTTTTACTGATGTGCCCTAAAATTGTGGAAATAGGCTAATACACTTTATTTCCCTTTTTATTTCCATACTTAAATCCCACAATATCCATGCTTCCACTTTTGATTCTCAATATATAGCATATTGTAGTAATCTAGAATTCAGGCTCTAGAGTAAACAATTGTTACTAATGTTATTTCTTCCACTACTAAATAGTTGTTGACCTTAAGCAATTTATTTAGTTGTGATACAATCTTTATATTTCTTATCAGAAACAAATTTTGATGTGAACTTATAGGGGCATTATGAGAATTATAACACTCTGTGGCCCATCAGAAATACGTAATACATGAGTTAGCAATACTTATTACCAGGGCTGATCATTGTGGTGCCAGATGATGGTGATGGCAATGTATTTAGAAAATTTGCTTGGTTTCTGGTCACCTGGTAAGGATATCTGCCAGTTGGGTGCAAATGTCATGGACCGACTCTTACTTTGCTGGTTCGTAATGACTTGGGTTCCTACGTTTACAATAACCACCAATTCTTTTCCAAAGTTCTCATAAATATTTTTCCTCAAGGCCTTTAGTTCATATCCTCCACTTATGGTGTCACTGTCCCTGTGAGTGAAAACCTCAGATTTGTCTACCATTGTCATCCTTCATCAGTATTTGTTTCTGCTATCAGTACTTTGGAAGGGAAAACTGCATGTGTCTGTTTGACTTCTCTATTACACAAAGTAGACAAATTGTTTCCTTTATTCTGCACATTATCTCTACTGTAATTCTTTAAAAAGTTGTTTAATTATTTTTGCACATATGTCTGTGTCCAAGTAAATTTATTCTTGAGGTTGTCTCTATCAGATCACTTAGAACTGAAACTGTAGTCATATTGAACCACTGAATTATCTGAGGACCAAACATAGGTCGTACAAAAGAACAGAGCCTGGACTCTTGTGACCCTGAGAGTCTGAACCCCAAACCTAATTACATACATGGGATGGACCTAGCCTTCCCCACGCTTATGTAGTAGATGTGCAGCTTGGTCTTCATGAAGGTTCCACACAACTGGAGAGGTGGCTATCCCAAAAGCTGTTGCCTTTGTATGGCATATGTTCTTCTAGCTGGACTGCCATATTTGGTCTCAGTGGGAAACGATGCACCTAGCTTCACAGACTTGATGTGCCAGGGTGGTGGATATCCAGGGGACCCCCACCCACTCAGAGGAGAAGTGGAGGGAGAATGGGAAATAGGGGAAGGATTGTAGGACAGAGTGACTGGGAAGGTGACAGTGAACAGGATGGAAAGTAAATAAGTAAGATAAATAAATAAATAAATAAATAAATAAATAAATAAATAAATGGTGCTCTTAATCACTGAGTTATCCTTGTGCCTAGATTTTGAAAATTCTTGAGTGATTTATTTGTAGAATAAGGATAATAGAAGATAACTATTCTGGAAAGTTCAAAGTCATCATTCTTCTAAGCTTTAACTTTTTTCTACTTATCATAAACTAATGGTAGAAATCATTAATAATGGATGAGCTAGAATCAAGGCTCCAAATTATCCTATATATTTTCAGGTATAGATGAAATATGAAAGTAGAAAGGAGGTATAGTGATACAATAAATGTTGGTTAGTGAGCAATATACCTTTTGTGTCTTACTAATTTGTAGTAATGATTTTCACTGGGTTAGGGTAACTTTTGTTTGAACAAGTAATTATGGGAGATGAGACACAGATCAAAGTAGAAAGAAGATACTGTCAGCGTTAGTTTTATATTTGGGGGCAAATTCTTAATGGTTTTGGCTATGGAAGATAAGACATAGGTAAAAATAGAAGATGCTGTCAGTGTTAGTTTTGTATGGGGGGGAAGATTCTTAATGGCTTTGGCTTTTTCCAAATTGAATTGGGTTTTCAATATTACTTGATCTTTAGCATCAGTTTGGAACATGATAATGTTGAAATTTCATATATCCTATTGAGGCCATAAAGTAGAATGACACCCCAGTTCACACAGGTGAGAATTTGGCTATAATGGAGTGACATTCCCCTTACTCTGAGGTAGCAAGAAAAAGCTGAGTTTGGTCCTGGGAGTCACATTCACAGTTAACATAGATATACAAAAAAATGAGATTGTTGATAGTCCAAACACCTACAAATCACTTCCTTGTTTTTCTTTGTTTCTTTTTTGGTTTGTATTCTAAGAGATGATTCTGATTTCTGAGAACAAAATCATGTCTACTGCCATCTTGATTTATGCTCTATCTTCAAACAAATAACTATTATTAATAGCCCAGGCACTATAGTGAGTGAACATTGTATAAATGTCTTTTCTGTTTTGAAAAATAATGCTTCCTCTATTTTCATTATTGATACTCAGCATTCTATTCAAAACACAGACTGTTCCATAGCTAGGTATCATAGTTCTTACCAGCACCAGATGAAATGCAATCTGGAGACCTGAGTTTTAAAAGCTAGAAACAGAAGAGTATGAGTCCCATATAGAGTAGTGGTGATATAACCTGGGTCAATTTCCTCCTCCATGAGACAGACCACATTCTCTTTGTTGTGTAAATGTTTTCTGACTCATGCATGTTTTCTTTAAGGAAAAAGTGTGTTCCCTAGGAAGTTCAGTTCTTATAAGTGGAAATTATTAAAGTAAAATTTTAGTGCTGGATAGCACGTGAGTTTCCTAGGCCACTGGGAGCTTCCAGGTGGTCCATGCTTCCTTCTCTGGTGGCTGCTGGAAGAGAAATGAGTGAAAACTCTGTGAACTATTTTCTCAAGTATGATAGATTTCTTTGTAATCACTACAGTCAAAGTTAATAGATACTTGGTGATTTTCTTTCCTGCTTTTCCTTCTTGCTTTGTTAACTGATAAAATCCAAATGATATTTGGGTTGTTGTTTTCTCTTGATCAGTTTGGCATCAGGAAATTATTAAGCTATTGTGTTAGTAAGCTTTTGACTGAAAAGCTATCTTATAACAAGAAGGATTTCTTTTGATTCCCTTTTTAGATTTCAGTGTATGATCTCTTAGACTTACTATTTCAGTCCTCTAGTTTCATAGGACAACATTGTAGGTAACATTTAGCAGCACATTGCTCAACTAACTCATCCAGGATGCAGACTGAATAGAAAGGAACTAAGGTCCCAATAACCTTATTGAGGGAATATCCCACAGCCTAATTTGTTCTTAGGCCCTTCCTCCAAACTGTTCTCTGCCAGACAAGCAAACAAACCTTTGGCACATAAGTGTTTTAGTGAATTCCAAGATACAAACCAAAAGAAACAGGCAAGAATCTTAAAGCCTATATACACTCTTAACAAAGTTTTTTAAGTTCCTCTTCTGCATTTACATCTAAAAGAGTGGTTCCCAGTCAGAAAAAAATAACCACCAACATTCAGAATCTTGATTCAGTAACCCAGATACATGATGAACATGAATGATTTTTTTTAAGCCTGAAATTAATTCCATTTGTAGCTGAGCCTAAGAACTATTCTTCTGGGTAGTTCTATTTGGAAATCTGTATGTTACCCAGTTACCATGTGAAGGTAACATTTTTCTGCTCAACTGAGGTTAGGATAATTTGTATTTTTATGGGCACGCTTCAAGATTCAAGTGTTAAAACAGACAGTATGATAGTATTTACAATGTGTTTCAGAGGTGAATATCCATGAAGGCTTTACCATATGGAGTAGGATAAAAACCTTATAAAAGAAAGTTGCAAAGTTTTTGGTTAATTTGTTCTTTTTTGCTTCATGAGAAGACAGCAAAGTCACTAAACACCAGCACCTTGATCTTAGAGGTCTGAGCCTCCTAAACCCTGAGGGGGAAGGAGAGCAGGGAATAGATCTCTGTTTCTTTAAATTATCTAGAATGCAATGTTTTGTTATTGTAATAGAAACTGACTGACTCTATAGTAGCTATGTGGTAAAAATCAGCAAATGTAAGGACTGACTGCAGGAATAAAAGATAAGAGGTGATATACACCAGAAAATTTGGCAGTGGGAGAGGTGTAAAAGGGGAATGCATGGGCACAATGAGAGATGATCAACATTTTCTTTCCTGACAAGTTTAGGTCTATAATTCTTTACATATTTAACTATTTTTATGGCAGATCTTCAGAGTTATCTTGCCACTAGTTTAAACAGAATACACTGCCTTCAGGCTGGACTGTGCCTACTTTCTTTCACACTATTTCTTAGTAGTGCACTCTGCATGAAAAGAGGCAGTAGATGAAGTAAATCTCCCAATGGTGGCAAGTTTAGTATCATCACAGGAAATGTCCGTCATATCAGAAGCCAAGCATTCATGATTAATATAGAACTTCTGGTCATTACCAAGGACAAGTTGAAAAGTAAGTTGTAGTTTAAAAGATGCTGACTATCTGATAATCAAAATATATACTCTACTAGGAATAAAACACTCAGCAAATTGTGTACAGCAACAGCAGATGTTGTCCACAGAAGCAAATTCTTGTAAATTATCTAACCATGTTGAGTCAGCAAAATTACAAAAATATTGTTTCATAAAATCAGAAGCCCTGACTTCCTTACTATAGTTAATTTCTCTATTTATAAAACATATTCACCCTCAGTTTATGGGAAAGCTGAAAGGAAATTTGAATTATAAACATAATACATCTTTTTACAACTCTACATTTTATACAACTGAGGCCAAAATGGTCCTTCGGTATGTCAGTTCATGGATAGATAGGGTTCCAAGAAGCAGAAACAGAAACAATTGTATTGAAAGATATACAGAAATAGCTTTAAAGAGGTTCCCTTTAATTGCCTGAAATGTCCCTATTTTGTCATAGGAGTTTTCTTTTAGAAAGGTAGAGACTGTCTCTTTTTTTATTTCTAAATTTTATTGGATACAGACAATAGCATTTAATAAAACGTCTGACAAAGGTTTCAAATATACCTAACATGGATGTTTTGAATAACTTTGAAAAGGCCAAAAAACAAAGGGTTTGAAGAAAAGGACAAAGTTTACGCATTTCTCTGAGCAAGTTGTACAGTCTGCTCTATAGAAGCTAGAGACTAGGCTTTAAATTAGGAAAAATGAAGCTGGCCTATTTTGTTATCACAAAAATTATCTATGATTACCTAATGCCATCAAAGTCTTCCTAAGGATTCCAGTGCTCTGTCTACAGGAAATGAATCCTTACAAGCTGTCCTTGCTGAGCAGACATCCATGTTCAGGTACACTTTTAGTGCGTGCCCTGTATAGGGCAGCCCACAGTCAACATTCCTCATATTTAGGAAGAAAAATTGAGATGGAACTGAATTTGGAAATTGAGGTTTCACAAGCCTGGGGAAGCAGGAGGAGAGCATTTCCTAAGCACCTGCAGAGCCCTGGATAAGCTCTCAGCTTTACCAACACAAGATCAAAAGAACCCAAACCTCATCAATTTTCCCTAGTAGAATAAAGAATCTGTATCTTTATAAGATGAATCAACATGATTAAAACTGCATCATAACTCTCTGAGAGTAGCATTGGTCTGCTGAGATGGGTTAGAAGGATCTGTCACGTGCTGAGGAAGACGCTGATGACAAAGTTAGCCTTTAAGAAGCCAAAGGCAGAGCTCTTGTTTGTGTCCTTTGAGACAGAATCTAGGATAGATTAGTTAGAGCAATGTCTCAGCAACTATTTTATCTTTGCACAATTTATTCACAACTGGAGTAACACTGTTTGAATAAAGCTAGATAGGCATGTTATTTTGGATTTGATGAAAGAATTGTATAGAGAACTGTAAGATTCTTAAGACATAGAAATGCTAATGTGTACTAATGAACAAAGGAAACAAGGTACAGTCTCTTTTTTAAAGCAATTATCCTAATTACTTATAATAATTTGCAAGGCTCACAGTTAAGTTATTACATTAACTGATTGGCAGGTGGTTATTACACTTGTTGAGACACTTATAAAGTCAAAAGAAGTTCATAAATTGGAGAATTTATAAAGCTGAAAGTCCTATGTTTAAGCTTCTTGGACTGATTGGAATCTAATGGTAAGTGAGGACTATTCATAGTCAAAGACTCACGTTTGTAGGAGCTATACAAGTAGAGAATTAGTGCCAACAGAACTCAGAAATATGACAACTCAGTCTTTTCTCCACCCTCACTATTTCTGGTGACTATTTTTAAAATGAGGACATATTTAAATTCAGAAATGTTTTTCTTCCATTAAATTTTTACCCCAATTTTCCACTATTCAAATCCTCATGCTCAAATAACTTTCATTAAGTATAATGCATGGATGTTAGAGCAAGACTTTATATAAACCATAACTTGGCAGTGACCAATACAAATGCCATATACAAAGGCAAGTTGCCACAATAAAAGTCTTCAATGAAGAGAAACACAGAAGTGTAGGCAAGAAACTTCACTAATCAGTGACAAATAGCATCCAGAAGATGAAAAATGAATTTGTCCTTACATCTTTAGATTTGGCATAGCCCTGTTTTAAGATCATGCTCTCTGTAAATTACATTCAGTCATTATTTTACTAAAGACCTTGAAAAAAATTACATTGGGCTTCCAATGTGTATAAGCTTTAGAGCTCAGAACATTCTCCCCCTATGGCATTGAATACATCTTTGTGGATATTAATCATATAAATCCTTTTTGAAAATGAACTGCTAACTGAATATTAAAACATCTGCCTCATACTTAATTTACTTAATTACTCTCTTACTTAATTTAGTTATCATGTCTCTATATAGAGACATTAATTAATTCATGAATGCTTGCATATATTCAATGACCATTGTCTTTACCATAAAATTGTATCTCAGAAAATTGCTTGCTCATTGCTTTCTAAACAAACTCATAATCTGACTGAGGGGAATATGTTACAGAAGCCATATTAATAACAAGGCTGTAACTTGAAAATTACTAGCTCCAACCAGTTGTGTGGTTAAAGTGTGCCATCCAAAAGATTGTGTTAATAATCAACTAAATATGCTCCTTTCCCAGTAGATCCAAATTGAAATTAACCAAGTTGAGCAGAATTCAAAACCTTTCTCATCAATAGCTTTATTTTCTAAAAATTAACGTTTTTCTACCATATGGTCCTGAGTTATTATCTGATGGCAGAAGTGTTATCAGGCGAAGACAGCATCAAAAGCCACATATTAAAGTAGCATCAGAATTTGACACTATCAGATATAGCTATGGATGGGGTTTTTAAGACACAAATCTGTGAATCTATCTGTTGGAATTATCCGTTCCATCCAGATTTTCAAGTTTTGTTGAGTATAGTCTTTTGTAGTAGGATCTGATGATTTTTTAAATTTCCTTGGTTTCTGTTGCTACTTCTCCCTTTTCATTCTGATTTTGTTAATTTGGATATTGTCTCTGTGCCCTTTGGTTAGTCTGGCTGAGGGTTTATCTATCTTGTTGATTTTCTCAAAGAACCAGTTCCTGGTTTTGTTGATTCTTTGTATAGTTCTTTTTGTTTCTACTTGGTAGATTTCAGTCCTGAGTTTGATTATTTCCTGTATAGTGACACAAGGAATATTTTAGTTTAGATCTATTTCTATTGCTTCCACATTTCATCTCCTGCACTGTATTTTGAATCATTATTCTTTTCTACACAGATATGAGTCACAATACTATATACTTAGTGTCAATTTCTTAGAATCAAATCTAATCAACTGCAAATAAAATATCAATACTACCAACAAAGATATTTTTTTCCAAGAATGAAGAGTTGAAAGATGACATACACTTTTTTATATGGCCGTTGCTTTTGTAGGTAAGAAATTGATATATTCAGGCATTGTAGTTTGTAAAAGGTATTTTTTTTAGAAATTTCTTTTCAAGCAGTTTAAAGAAAGTAGTCCACAAAATCTTTCTGACTATGAAAAATCTATTATTTTTAAATATATATAATTTCCTGTAAATCTGAAAGAATTACTTTGAAACTTAATATGAGCTTATTTTAGCTATATAAATTATAATTTGTTTCACTATAATGAGTCTTGAAATGAATATATCTGTGAAAATGCTTTTGCCATAGAGTGTGTTCTATGGGAACACATTATAGCATAAAGGATCTCGATTGTGGATCTGTATACATAACAGAAAAAGGTAGAAAGGCTGACTAGCCAAAAATAAAGGTAAATATGTGGTACATATATCCTTGCCAGTCTTCTGGGTGTTTAGAAATGTACATTGCACATATATTCCTCTAGGAGTGGATGCTTGATTTGTTATATCTCAGCTGCAATCATGCAATAACTATAGGCTTCCCAAGGAAGGAGTAGTTCTTAGAGGATTGTCTTAGTCATTGTTATACTGATTTGAAGTGATACAATAACCAAGGCAATTCTTATAAAAACAATGCATTTAATTATATATAGCCTCATTTACAGTTTCAGGAAATTAGTCCATTATTGTCATGGTGCAGTATGGCAGAGGCATGGTAGCACACATGGTTCTGGAACAGTAACTGGGAGCCAAACAGTTCTTTAGGCAGCAGGCAGAGAGAAAGAGAGGGAGGAAAAGGGAGAAGGGGAGGGAGAATATTTCAGAGCTTAGCATAATCGCAAAGCCCACCTTCAATGAGATGTATTCTCTAACAAAGCCACACCTCCTATTTTGCTCTAATTAGTTCACCAAATGATGACTAAGTCTCTGGGGACCATTCTCATTTAATGCACAAAAATGGTGGATATTTTGAAGTGGAAAAAATTCAGAAGGGACTGGAGTATGACTGATAACAGTGCCCCTAAATGTTAGGCGATTCGTCTTTCCTTAAAGTGAATCTGAGCACAGTTTTGCAGTATCCTCTGTTACATACTATGAAAAACTATAGCTTGTACTCACAAGCTGCACAAGATATGCAACGCTGTTGTCAGTTATGGTCCCCGAAAGTCATCTAGACTCTGAATGAAACTTCTGCTTAACAACAGTTGTCTACATACCTATGTAGGTCAAGATGTCATGAATATGGTAAGAATATGAAGAAAAAAATAAGAATGACAAGATTTTGTAAAATACCTTAAATTTATAAAGCATTGCCTTTAATAACAAATTAAAATTTTTATTATATGTTAGTCAATCCAGAAAGCAAAAATTCTAAAATGACAAGTGGCTTACTGAATAGGAACACAAATAAGTAGAGGAAGATATGATCTTCTGAGTTCAAATCTAACCCTCAACAAAACATTTCATGGTAGGAAGAAGAGTCTCATATCTTAGCCGTGTAAGTTTGGAAAACTGTGTAAATCCTATTAGGCACAATTTCTCACATAGAAAGAATAATAACAATGGACTCCTATTTGGAATTATTATATCTATTAAGGTTTATGGGTATGTTAAAGTTCTGGTGATGTGCATGATATACAAATAGTATTTAGTCAATCACTATTCTTTTTTTTTTTTTTCTTGTTGAATCTATCAGCTTTATTGAAGTTATTTACAAGACAAGGGGGAAGGAGTTGTTGACCTGAACAAAAGAGACTCATAGTCAGTTGTTACCTATAACGTGAAACCCAGCATTTGATAAGAATTATGAATACTGGAAACTCAAAACATACTTCACATCTGTAGGCATATTTATAGGATAAAGAATATGTAGGAAAGTTTGCATTAAACTGTTTTGCTTGGTCACCCTCAAATATTACACGATAAAGAGAAGTAGGGAAGCTAGAATAATATAGTATGTGTAACACATTAATTAAGACTGAAATAATCCAATCCAAATGGAAACTAATTTTTAATACAACCCTCAAAATATTTAATAAAACTTGCAGCACTCTAAATATTCAAATACATTCTGAAGTACAATCACTATTCTTTTTAACCACTGTTGAAGTCACCATGCTTATAAACTGTCATAGCACTAGCTACTAGCATCACTCCCAAAATGTCTTGCTCACAATGTTATATTTGAAATGATATTTTGAGCCTAAATGGTATTTTAAAATGCTAAATTTAATGTCTATTTTATATGACAGAACTATTGATTTTTAAAACACTTGTGACTCTGGAGAAATATGTAAATAAATATGTATGATAAAAACTATATCATGTATGTGTGGGTATGTTTGGGTGTCTCTCTCGTGAATTAACCATGGCTGCATGTGCATATGTGTGCATGTACGTTTGAAGGCTAGCAGGTGAACTTGGGTGTTATTGTTACTGAGCCATCCATCTTGTTTTCTGAGACAGGGTCCCTCACTGGGACAAGGAGCTCATTGTTTAGGCTGTGCTAGTAGCAAGCACTTTATTACATGAATCCCTACTTGTGGAATTTTGAAACACTGAATCTTTTGACCCCCTTTTTTTTTTTGATACTTTATTTACATTTCCAATGTTTCCCCTTTTCTGGGTCTCCTCTTTGAAAACCCCCTATCCCCTCCCCCTCCACGCCTCTGTGAGGGAATTCCTCCTCCCACCTACCCGCCCACCCATCCCCATATTCCCACCTTGACATTCCCCTTTACTGGGGCCTCTAGCACCCTCAGGCCCAAAGTCCTCTCCTTTCTCCCTTTTGGCCATCGAGGTGATTCCTCTGCCTCATATGTAGTCCAAACCATGGGTCAATAGATGTGTATTCTTTGGTTAGCGGTCTGAACTCCAGGACGACCAGGGGGAGGGTCAGGCCCATTGACGCTCTTGCTCCCTCCATGGGGCTACCAATTCCTTCTGCTCCTTCAGACCTTTCTCCAACCCCTCCATCTGGTACCTCACTCTCAGTCCAGCGGTTACTGTTAAGTGAAACTTGGACATTCTGAACTTGTGGGCTAATATCCGCTTATCAGTGAGTACATACCATGTTCGTTCTTTTGTGACTGAGTTACCTCACTCAGGATGATATTTTCAAGTTCCATCCATTTGCCTGCAAATTTCATTAAGTCATTGTTTTTATTTTTAATTACATGGTTTTGCTTTTTGTATGTATAATATAGAAACCTATCAGTAAATAATAGTGTGTGGCATTGAACAAAAATTGCCAGGAGTAGGATGACTATTAAAAGTAAACTAGATGATGAATGCTAGTTTTGCCTTATGGAAGTACACACAAATAGAAAATAAGCTAATTCTATAGAATCAAATACAGTTTCTTAATTTAGCAAATACCCAAACTAATTAAGTCATTAAGAACTATGGCAACTTTAGTTTTAGCATCTTTTTAATGTATGCATGTGTGTTGTGTATGTATGTATATATATATATATATGTGTGTGTGTGTGTGTGTGTGTGTGTGTGTGTGTGTGTGTGTGTGTGTGTCTAAGTGTGTACAGGTCAAAGGACAACATAGGCAACTCCAGTTATCTTTCACAGTGTGAATCCCAGACCTCAGGTTGTCAGCTATGGCAGCAAGTACCACTACACAATGTGGTGGATTGGCCCATGTATTTGAAGAAGAAGTTCTTAATTTGTGGCAGTTTGGAAGGTTATGGAGCTTGTAGGGAAAAAAAGCACTTTGTTGGATGATATATGTCACTGTGGAATGGACATTAAGAATTTATAATATTGCCAGGTTTCAAGATTTTCTATGCTTATTTGTATGAATAAAGATGTCATTATTTAGCACCCTGCTCTGCCTACCTACTACCCAAGTTTTATCACCATATGGCCTCCCTCTCAAGTTGCTTTTGATTATGATATTTTGTCACATCAATAAACAGTAATTAATAAACACATTGGTAACACACACAGAGAGAGAGAGAGAGAGATTATGAAGAACATATCCATGTTGTTTAGTAGAGTAATTTGGAAGACTTTTGTTTTTGTATAGAGAAACTGTTAAATCATGTACGGAGAGCTTAGTGGACTACTTGGGCAGGATCCTCAAAGGTAGTAAATAGTATATACAGTATAGTCCTGGTTCTTCACGGCCATATGGGCTAGAGGCTATTCACGCAATATTTTATTTTTAAAAAAATCTAGCTGCCCTCTGCAGATATGCTAAGAACTTGCCAGAGGTAACATTTCAAAACAATGGACTAATTTTTTTGAAATATGAGTTGTCAAAAGCACATACCATTGAGTCTGTGGAATGGTAATTACTGGTAACTCTTATGTATGTCTACAATAAAAAGGAGCAGATTGGGTTAGAAACACATGAAATGAAATTGGAGAGAAAGTGGAAACTATGAAGCTTAATAATACAGCCAAAGCATGTACTGACTGAGATGTTATAATTATTAAAAAGATTAGTCTCAGTAAAAAGAGAACACTTGCACACTTGGTATACATTGAAACAATGGTAAGTGTAACCTTAGGGCAAAATCTCACCCATCTAAGCATCTATAAAATGAAAAGAAAAGACATAGTCTGTTGGTTCCTCCTAAAAATTAATTGCATCAACTAAATAAAGCTACTGCTAGTGAACGGGTGAGAAAACATTCCAAATATGCACCCAAACTTGACAATGTTATTTATGTGGATAGTTTTGAAGGCATGGAAGATGTAAGTGATGAAGTTATGGATTTTTCTCTGTGCTATGGACACAAGGCAAAGTGTGGGAGTGCTAGAGTCCCTATGAGAAGGTACCAAGATCATAAATGGCACTGAAAATCCATTGCAATAAGCCATAAAAGAGAAGGCTGGGTTGCAGTGGAAATCTCAAAGTATTGGAGATGTCAGTGTCATGAAACTTTATGACAAGAAGAGCTGCTGCATACAAGGAGTGGAAACAACCCAAGAGAGATATATAGGTTACAGGGAGCAAAGCTGGAGTGGCCATCTAAACCTTTTGTAACAGAAACACCAGACACCAGATGTGAACTACAGGATTTGCTATTTTCCTTGCTGAGTTTTAGTCTTTTGTCCAGTATTGTTCATTGATGATGAACTTCTGAACAGTGTTGAAACTCTAAGAGATTATGTCAATTTTAAGTTAGACTAATGCTGTTTGCACTATGATGAGGCTAGGAGGTTATGGAAGTCTCAGTGGAATGAGGTAGAGTGAGTGAGAAATATTCACATATATGGTAATGTGTTTAAAGATTTGACTACTGATTGAATGCGCTATTTGGAAAATTCTGGAACTTTTAGGACGTTGCTGAATTAAGTACATCACTGGAGGCAGGCTCTTAGTGTTTATCGCCACAATCCATTTCCAGTTCAATCTATTTCTTCTCTGTGTATGGAAAAAGATGTGTTCAACTGGTTTCATGTTCTGGCCATTTTTTGAAATCATTCCTCACCACCATGGACTCACCCTCTAGAACCATAAGCTAAAATAAACCATTAGTAAGTGGCTTTTGATCATGATATTTTAATTACAATAAAAGAAGAGTAACTGAAATATTTGCCAGCCATCTCTCCAGCTCTGCAGTGGATAAATGGAGGGGTAAAAGAATACATTTATTCTTTTAAAACTAGATATTCAATAGAATAGATTTAAATTTCTGTCATTATATTCTGTTCCAAATTTCTAAAAATCAATAATATAACTAAAATGTGCTTAAAGTATGAGAGACAAGAAATGAGAAAACAAGTTAAAACACTAATTTCTGAGACTCAGAAATGGTGGGGTCCTCTGGAACAATCTCTTCCACATTCTGATGTTAATAATGTGTTTTGTTGTCCTTGTTGTTGCTGTTTTAATATTTTTTTAGTTAATTTTAGAAAAAAATTACAATTCATTAAGATAATTTTCAAGGAAATTTTCTTTTTGTTTCTTCTTTTTTTGTCTTATCTCTCCTCTCCTTTGCATTCTTCTGCCTCCAGTAATATTCTTTCCACTTTCATGTTACATGGGACTTCTGCAACCCTTCTTTCTCTCACCTCTCATTCCACTCTGTGGTCTCCTAAAATCTTCACTGTCTAAACTCACTCTCATAACTTTTTGTTTACATGATATTGAGGTTGGTTTTAACCTCAACTTGCCATAAATCAGAACCACCTGTGTAGGGAGCACCAGCTGGAGTGTCCCAATTTCCTTGGTTGATGAAGGGAAGACAGTTGGTACTGTGGGTAGCACCTTTCAATAGCACACAAGATTTAATGATGGTGATGATGATGATGATGATGATGATGATGATGATGATGATGATGAAATGTGTGATATGTATATCTTTGGACTAATGGGGTACGGGTGGAGAGTATTAAAGGAGCTTGTAGCAATATTTCGACAAGTTTGTTGCATTGTTTCTCATCTGCTCCCAGAGTCTGTGTCATTGCCACCTCACCTCCAACCCCTAACGGCAGACAAGTTCAGACAGCAAGTAGTCCAGGGCACAGGCAGCATGTCAGATGATCATCTCGCTTTTTCTCTCTTGACCTTTTTGGGGGTTCAGGAATTGCCTCACAAACCATATGAACACTGATGGTCCAGATTCAGGAACTGAACAATGACCTCAAGTGAAAATCCTACAGAGTTTTACATCCTAAAATCCACAAGCAGCTGTGCCAACTTATTTCACAAATCAGAATTTAGGAGTATGGAATTTCCTTAGGAATATGTCTTTGTTGTACACTTTTCCTACTTCCATTGGTTAGTGTATTCAGCTGTGCCAGGGCACTTGATTTGTTTAATATTCATTTCTTCCCGTGTTTACCAGTATGGGACTTGTCTAACATTCTTAACTTTCTTAACTTGCCTACCAGGATGTCAGTTACTCATGTGCATGTCTCTTACCTCTGAGTTAATTATCCTTTTTGTTGTTACTGCTGATTACTATGTTGATTTCAGAAATAGAATTTTCAAGCTACTGCAATGAATAAGGGGCCACTGACTCTCCAGGAACTTTATGGGATCCCAGCACTGAGATTGCTGAGTCAAAAAGCCTTGTGAACTGAACAACCACTGGCTGTCTACATGTCCCCAATGAGAAGCATTCCATTGGTTCTGTTTTTGTTCTTTTAAAGACCTATAACTAATGCAGATATTAAACATTAAATATTAACATATAGGATTCACATTCCATACCTAGGAAGATGTTTTTCACATAACTGCTGACTAGAAGTGTACCTGTTGTAATTAGGTACTCCATCAACCTGCTGTTCAGTGATTCAGTGGCACCAGCTTATGTCATTATCTGTTGCTGACTGGTGCAGTACATAAAATTCCCAGAACATCCTTGATCTCTCTCTCTCTCTCTCTCTCTCTCTCTCTCTCTCTCTCTCTCTCATTTCTTCTCTGTCTTGTTCATTTTCTCTGTGTCCTGGTCTTTCTGTCTCTCTCTATTCCCCACTCCAAGATGGCCTTTCACATCTCCCCAAATAAACCTCTTTTTCTATATCTGTTGCACCATGTGTTAGCTGCACCCCTTGGCACAGGCCAAACAAAGGTAACCCCCACTTTCTGCGCCAATTGCTACTCTCTCCTAACAGTACCAACATTAGATTTGTTGTCAATTACCACCTAATAAAACTTCTCAATATTGGGCCAATAACAGTACTGAGTCAGGAGGATGTGTTTTGTAACAGAACAATATACTATTATATCTATTGACCAAGTTATATGAAATACAAACTAGAAGTTTGAGTTAAATGTCTCCAAGGGAAATATTTATCAAATTAATGATGAGAAAAGGTATCAGAGTTTATATATCAATTAAAAATGAGAAACAGAGATCTGGAGATGTAAAAAAGGAGAATTATTTCAGTTATAAACATTTCATAGATGAGGTCAGAGAGTTTTGACTCATTGGATAGACTTTGGCATGCCAGGGTGAGAACCAGAGTTTGAACTCTAAGCACCAAATAAAAGCCATGTGGGCATGGAAGTGCACCCACAATCCCAGCATTAAGGATGTGAAAAATGGGACTCCCCCGGGGAAAACTGGATAGGAAGACTAGTCAAATTAGTAAATTCTGGCTTCAGCAAATGAGCCTTCTTCAACAAATAAAATGGAAACCCCTAGAGAACGATACCAATCTCTAGCATACATACACACTAACATACACACACACACACACACACACACACACACACACACACACACACATGTATCTACAGATGTACTTACATACATGTAAATGTGGATATCATACACACAAACACATGCCAAAAAAGCATAGAAGGTTATTTGAAATTAAACATGCATATTAATATATATCAAAACTGATTTAAACAAATAAATTAAAAAATAGAAAATTATGAAACAGTCAGAAATTGAACTGCAACTATATATAACAAATTTTTAATTTGTTATTTATATGTAAATATGATGTAATATTATTGAAGACATTTTATTTTGGAGATATATTTAAATGTGCATAGATAAAGACCTGGTAGGCTGCCTATAAACCTTTTCACTCTTTCTATTTCCCCAGACTCAATCATCAGTGTCGTCTGTAGTACTGAAATAGAACAACAGCTACAGCTTCCCCTCACCCTGGCCATATCTCCTTTGGATCTCACAGACATCTCCTCTTGCTTCCTTTTCTCCCAGCCTCTAATATTAGCAAGTACTTCCCATGAACACATCAGCAAATCAAACCAATAAAACAGGAAACACATAGCCAACACAATCTCTAAAAATCCAGAGAGGAAATAGAAACCAAGGAACAAAATATCAACACAACAAAAAGAAACCCAGAAATCAGCACCTAGACCTATGATCACCATAAACCCAGATGCCTAGATCCCAGCATAACAATGTAATAACAGGTACGACAATATGTCTCCACCAGAGGCCAGCTATCTTCCCAAAGTGGTCCCTAAATATCCCAAATAGTTAAAACACCAGAAAAATGTCCTTAAAATAAACTATATGAAAATGATAGAGGTCAATAAAAAGAATTAAATAAATCCCACAAAGAAAGCTAAGAAAAAACACACACAAATTATTGGATCAAATAACTAAAACTCTTAAGGAACTGCAAGGAAATAAAACGTGAATGAGGTAATTCTGGAAATACAAATTTTAGGATTGCAAATTGGATGTACAGAAGCAAGCTTCACCAAAAGAATATTAAAGATGGAAGAGTGATTCCCAGGCATTTAAGATACAATAGAAGAAATGGATACAGATGTAAAAAAAAATGCTAAATCTAAAACAATTTATCACATAAACCATCAAGAAAATCTGGAATACTATGAAAGAACCCAACCCAAGCACAATAGCAATTGAGATAGGAAAAGAATTTCAGCTCAAAAGCCTAGAATATATTTTCAACAAAATCATAGAAAAAAAGTGTTCTAACCTGAAGAAGTAGATGACTATTCAGTACAAGAATCATACAAAACATAAAAGATAATGAAGCAGAAGGTAAAGTCTTCTCAACACATGTTAATCAAAACAATAAATATACAGAACAAAGAAATATGTTAAAATCTGCAAGGGAAAAGATCAAGTTGCATATAAAAGAAGACCTATTACTATTCTCAGTGGATATTCAAAGGCAAAAGGGCTTGGAGAGATGTACTGTCATCTCTAAGATAACACAGATGTCAGCCAAGATTGCTATGCCCAGCAAAGCTTTCAATCACCATACGTGGAGAACATAAGATATTCAATGACAAAGTCATGGACTTCTGTCTACACACGCAGCTGTACAGAAATTGTTACAAGGAAAATTCTAGCCCAAGTAGGATAACTGCACCCGTGAAAACAAAGAAAATGAATAATATCTCACATAAGCAAAGCCAAGGGAAATAAACACACAGACAAACACACACAGTCACATATACATACACAACCACCATGACCACCACCAACTAAATAACATAAATTAAAAAATCACTTATTATTGATATCTCTCTATAGGAATGGTTACAGTTCCCTAATAAAAAGATACAGGCTAAAAGAAAGGATGTTAAGGTAGTATCCATTCTTCTGCTGCATAGGAGAAAAATATCTCAACATTAAGGATAAGCATCATCTCAGAGTAAAGGATTGGAAATAACATATTCTAAGCAAATTTCTCTAAGAAGCAAGCTGGTATAGCCCATATAATATCTAACAAAGCAGGCTTTAAACCAAAATTAATCAAGAGATGAAGAAAATCACAACACGATCAAAGGAAAAATCTACAAAGATTGCATTTCAATTCTTAACATGTATGGCCCCAAAACAAGGGTACTCACATTTGTAAAGGAAGCATTACTACAGCTTAAACCATATATTGACCTCATTCACTAATAGAGGAAACTTCAGTGCCGAGTCATCGAGACAAAAATTAAACAAAGAAGTATTAGAACTAATATATATAATAAACAAAATGAAATAACAGATATAGAACATTTCACCCAAACACACAAAAAAAATCTTCGTAGAACTCAGCACTTCATAGAACTTTCTCTAAAATTGATCACAACCTTAGAAGCAAACCAAGTTTAAATAAATAAATAAATAAATAAATAAATAAATAAATAAATAAATAAATAAGTAAATGGATTTTCCTGACCCTCTGTACTTCTTCCTGCTTTCCCCCCATACCTGATTTTATCCCCTTTTTCCCTTCCCCTCCCTTTCTCTCTCAGATTCCTCCCTCCTTCTACCTCCCATAATTATTTTGTTCCCCCTTAGAAGTAGGACAGGAGCATCCACACTTTGTTCTTCATTAATCTTGAGCTTCATATGGTCTGTGAGTTGCATCATGGGAATTCCGAGCTTTTTGCCTAATATTCACTTATCAGTGAGTACATATCATGGTACATACCTTGTGTGTTCTTTTGTGACTGAGTTACCTTACTCAGGATGATATTTTCTAGTTCTATCTATTTGAATTTCATGAAGTCATTGTTTTTAGCAGCTGAGTACTACTCCATTATGTAAATGTACCACATTTTCTGAATGCATTCCTCTGTTGAGGAACATCTGGGTTGTTTCCAACTTCTGGCTATTATAAATAAGGCTGCTATGAACATAGTTGAACATGTGTCCTTGTTATATGTTGGAGCGTCATTTGGCTAGCTAGGTCCTCAGGCAGTACAATCTCCAAATTTCTGAGGAACCACCAGACTGATTTTCAGGGTGGTTTTAATAGCTTACAATCCCATTAGCAGTGGAGGAATGCTCATCTTTCTCAACATCCTCACCAGCACCTGCTGTCACCTGTGTTTTGATCTTAGCCATTCTGACTGGTGTGCAATGAAACCTCAGGATTGTTTTGATTTGTGTTTCCCTGATGACTAAGGGTGTTAAACATTTATTTAGGTTCTTCTTAGCCATTCAAGATTCCTCACTTGTGAATTCTTTGTTTAGTTCTGTACCCCATTCTTAATAGGGTTATTTGGTTCTCTGGAATCTAACTTCTTGAGTTCTTTGTATATATTAGATATTAGCTCTCTATCAGATGTAGGGTTATTAAAGATCTTTTCCCAATCTGTAGGTTGCCATTTTGTCCTGTTGACAGTATCCTTTTCTTTATAGAAGTTTTTCAATTTTATGAGATTCCAATTATCTATAGTTGATTTTAAAGCCTGAGCCAATAGTGCTCTGTTCAGGAAAATTTCCCATGTGCTAATGAGTTTGAGGCACTTTCCCACTTTCTATTCTATTAGATCCAGTGTATTTCATTTTATATGAAGGTCCTTGATTCACTATGACTTGAGCTTTGAACAAGGAGATAAGAATGGGATCCATTTGCATTCGTCTATATGTTGCCCATCACTCGAGCCAACGCCATTTGCTGAATATGCTGTCTTTTGTCCACTGGATAAATTTGGCTTCTTTGTCAAAGATTAGGTGACCATAGGTATGAATTTAATTCTGGGTCTTCAATTCTAGTACATTGTTCAACCTGTCTGTCTCTATACAAATATCATGTGGATTTTATCCCTATTGCTCTGTACTACAGCTTGAGATCAGGGATGCTGATTCTCCCGTTGTCTCAATGTTGAGAATAGTTTACACTATCCTAGTGTTTTTATTATTGCAGTTGAATGTGAGAATTGTTCTTTCTATCTCTATGAAGAATTGAGTTGGAATTTTCATTGGGATGTCACTGAATCTGTAAATTACTTTTGGTAAGATTGCCATTTTACTATGATAATCCTGCCAATCCTTGGGAGAACTTTCTATTTTCTGCAGTCTTCTTCAATTTCTTTCTTCAGAGCCTCAAAATTCTTGTCATACAAATCTTTCACTTGCTTAATTAGAATCACACCAAGAAATTTTATATTATTTGTGACTATTTTGAAGGGTGTTATTTCCCTAATTTCTTTCTCAGCCCAGTTATCCTTTGAGTATAGGAAGGCTACTGATTTGTGTGAGTTAATTTTATATCCAGCCACATTGCTGAACTTGTTTATCAGCTGTAGGAGTTCTCTGGTTGAATTTTTATGGTCACTTAATTATACTAATCATATCATCTGCAAATAGTGATATTTTGACATCCTCCTTTCCAATTTGTACCTCCTTTTGTTGTCTAATGGCTCTGGCTAGAACTTCAAGTACTATATTGAACAAATAGGAAGAGAGTGAGCAACCTTGTCTGGTCCCTGATTTTAGTGGTATTGATTCAAGTTTCTCTCCATTTAGTTTGATGTTAGCTATTGCTTTGCTGTATATTGCTTTTATTATGTTTATGTATGGGCCTTGAATTCCTGATCTCTCCAAGATTTTTAACATCAAAGGGTGTTGTATTTTGTCAAATGATTTTTCAGAAGTTTATAAGGTCAGGAAATTCAACAGCAGTATGTAGTAGTGCAGGATATGGAGCTGGGTGTAGCCAGTAGAAGGTCCGAGATGCCAATAAAGCAAGAAGCTCCCAGGACCCAATGGGGATAACATTAGCTGAAATACCCAACAAAGGGGAGAGAGAACTTGTAGAGACCATATCCCGTGCTTAGGCATGGCCCTGTTTGAGGTATGTGTCTTCCCATCCATCTCAAAAATATTCACACAGAGTTGTTCCTAAGAAATGGAAATGCAGGGACAAAGACTGTAGCAGAATCTGAAGGAAAGGCCATCCACAGAATGCTGCACTTAGGGATCCATCCCATCTGAGACAACAAACCAAGACACTGTTGCTGATGCCAAGAAGTGGTTGCTGACAGGAGCTTAGTATGGCTGACCACTGAGAGGCTCTGCCAGAGCCTAACCAATACAGATGTGGATGCTTGCAGTTAACAATTAGACTGAGCAAGGGGACCCCAATTGAGGAGTTAGAGAAAGGACTGAAGGAGCTGAAGGGGTTTGCAAGCCCATAGGACCAACAACAATATCATCCAACCAGACCCCCCCACAGCTCCCAGGGACTAAACCACCAACCCAAGAGGACACATGGAGGAACCCATGGCTTCAGCTGCCTATGTAGCAGAGGACTGCCTTATCTGGTATCAATGGTCCTGTGGAAACTCAATACCTCAGTGTAGAGGAAGTCTTTGGCAGTGAGACAGGAGTTGGTGGGTGGGTTTGGGAGCCTCCTCATAGAAGCAGAGGGGAGAGGAAGGGGGATGGAATAGGGCATTTGTGGAGGGGAAACTGGGAAAGGAGATAACATTTAAAATGTAAATAAATAAAATAACCAATAATAGATAGATAGATAGATAGATAGATAGATAGATAGATAGATAGATAAATAAATAAATAAATAAATAAATAAATAAATAAATAAATGAAAAAATCCAATGAAAAACCAGAAACACCGAATCTGATATAGGAGAATGCAGGGAATAACTTTGAACACATTGGCACAAAAGTCAACTTTCTGAAGAGAAGCACAGGCACTAAGATCAGTAATTTATGAATAAGACCACAGGAAACTGAAAAGCTTCTGAAAGGCAAGGGATACTGGTTACTCAAGAAAGCAATAGAGTACAGAATGAAAAAAAATTACCAACTCTGCATCCAATATCCAAATATATAAATATGTGGCCTGATACCCAAAATACATAAAAATAATAAAGAAACTAGGTATCAAACCCCAAATATTCCAATTAAGAATCAGGATACAGATCTAAACCTAGAATTCTCAATAGAGAAATTTCAAATGTCTAAGAATCAATTAAACAAATATTCAGTGTCCTTAGCCATCAGGAAACGAAAATCAAAACTACTTTGAGTTTCCATCCTACACCTGTTAGAATGGTTAAGATCAATAACTAAAGAGGCAGTTCATGCTGTCAAGTATATGGAACAAGAGGAATACTCACTCCATTGCTGATTGGAGTACAAATTTATGGAGCCATTCTGGAAATCAACATAGCAGTTCCCTAGGAAAGTAAGAATTTATCTACCTCAATATTCAGATAAACCATTTGCGGTGGTTAGAATTGGTATAGCCCATAGAGATCCTTGTGTTTGAATGCTTGGCCCATAGGGAATGGCGATCACAGTTAAATGGCTTCTTTTATAACAGAAATCATTTAATTGTGCTTGGCTTATATTTGCCCTAGTCATGGTATCTCTTCACAGCAGTCAGTAGGGCCTCATTGTTGAGGACAAATTCCACTTACTTCATTGAACATGGATAACTTGAGCTACTGTGAGATTGGAGACTTTACCCTTTATTCTGCTCTCCAGTATCAGAAGGTATTATGAAGGCTACTGAAATGGAAACCTGGATATCAATCTAGCTATAAAACTTTCAACCTATAATTTGTCCTGCCTGCAAATGTTCTGGGGCAATAGAGGCAAATAAATTGTGAGTGGCCAACAATTATCTGCTTTAATTTGAGGCCTATGACATAAGAAAGTACCCAAAGCCTGACAATTCACAGATGACTAGGCACCAGAGATTGGATTGTCAGAGACTTTGAGTATAACCAAACAAGAATAAATAAGAAAAGGGAAAAGAAAGAAAGAAAGAAAGAAAGAAAGAAAGAAAGAAAGAAAGAAAGAAAGAAAGAAAGAAAGAAAGAAAGAAGAAAAACAAATCAATGAAATGATGCCTAATGATATTCTACTCTACTCCCACACTGGTGACATGTCCAGTTGTTATCAGAGAGGCTTCTGGAAGCACATGGTATGTAGTACTGACAACCCACAGCCAGACATTCAAACATACAGGAATAGAGTCAGAATTGAAGATCTCCATAAAATACTTCCACTCAGAGCTCAAGGAATCCTCAGGAAGAAGAGGCAAAATGATCATCAGAGCCAGAGGAGATGGAGGACATCAGGAGAGCATGTATAAAAATTTTGTTAGAAAGAAACTTGCATAATTTTTTACACCATGTTGGTATCCAGAAGATGCAGGAAAATGCTATCTCTTTGGAGTCTTTGTAGAGGTGCTGTACATTAAAAAGAAGAGCAGCTTTATACTTGGAAACACTTTATGTTCTGATAAAGTCTATTGGCCAGTGAGACAAGTCACCGTCTCCACAGCCATCATAAATCCTGAAAACACACACACACACACACACACACACACACACACACACACACACACACACACACACACACAGTGATGGGCTGATGGTTCTTCACAGTCTCATTTGTGATTGATAGCATTCTATTACCTTTCTGCTTATTTTAAAATTCCCTGACACAGATTGATTAAAGGCATGGCTTGCTGTGAACCTATGAGAAATTTATGGGTTCTGAAAGTGCTTTAATGTCTACCATTTAAGCACAAATCATTTTCTGCTCTTACTGTTATTTTTTCCACAGTCTCTGTTATGCAGATAATATATGTTTAATAATGAAAAACTCATGTTGGAGACTTAAGCAGCACAGTGTTAAAGAAGCAACAACAGAAAAGAAATTAAATTTGTATGATTTTAACTAGTTTTTAATCTGCTTCTGGACAACTAAAGTGAATTGTCAGCCGTTAATGCATTAATGTTGAATTCTCAGCGGCACAGGATTATATAGAGACTGCACTCAGCGTGGAGCAGCTAAGCACTGGCTCTGGTCCCAAGAAATGAAGGCATTACTTCTTTCTTTGATTTATATTGTAATGCTGTTTTTCTCTTCCCTCTAATTCCCAATACCCCTCTGTTTGCCAGCTCTGAGGTTCCCCACAGGAGCAGCAGCAAGGCAGGTGGAATTATTGGCTTATTGTGTATATTTATGACCCAAGGTCTCTCAGTCATCTATGTCACAGGAATAAAGTGGCCTCTAGCTATGGAGACTGCATGCCAGTATTAGCTATAAAACTTAACAAACAACAAAAACAAGCGTTAAGGTTAAATTGTCAATTTCTATGTACTTAAAATTGTTTAA
Organism: Uromys caudimaculatus; assembly: GCA_028551405.1. Lineage (NCBI taxonomy): Eukaryota > Metazoa > Chordata > Mammalia > Rodentia > Muridae > Uromys > Uromys caudimaculatus. The sequence goes on along the minus strand of CM052702.1, from coordinate 70,026,730 downwards.
ATTAACTAGGTTTTGTCTTACTCCCAATGGGCCAGACACATCTCAAAGCTGATAAAGGAAGACACAAACAAGAGAAATCTGAGAACCTGTTAGTGGCAAGAGAACAGAGCACTTGGGATTTAGGAGGGACAGGAGATTCTCTGCTATTTATTCGTAGACTCCAAGATAAACAGAATAATTCTAGTAATAAGTGAGAATCTTCCACTCTGGAAGTATACAGGAGTTGAGCCTAGGATGGGAAGATGAGGCTAGACTCTTGCTCTAAGAGAATGGTATGAGCTCAGGACTCCCAAGACAAAAGTTCTCAGCACTAGGGAGACTTATTTGCTACAAAGGGACAAAGGACAAGGAATAAGAGACAAAGATAAGAAATAGAGGACAAGGGAGAAGAGAAAGGGTAAATAGGAGAAGGAGTAAGGATATTTATCCCAGGGGGGAAGGGAGGACTGTCTGTGGTTAGAGAAGGGTCAGACATGGCACACAGGAAAAGGATGGTCCATAAATGTAAAGGAGTAAACCCTGTATTAGGACTAGGTGTTTACATTTTAATTTGGCATGTTAATTAGGTGAACTAAACAGGACTTTTTTGTTTGCTGCACTTCAATACTTTGATAGCTGAAACTCGGTAATCAGTCTCAGGAGAAAGAAGTGGCCAAATAACGGATTGGGCTTTTCTGGCTAGCTTTAAGAAGAGAATGTCACAGTTTTTACCAAAGTAGAGGGATTGGGGACTGCCAGAGCAATGCCTATGACACTCAAGCTAGCCAGAATCCCTTTAATTGTGGAGATAGGGAACCTGTGTGAGAAAAGATGTGCTCTCTAGGTTTGTGAATGCTTCTTGTTTTCTGAAAAAGAAATCCGACTTCCAGACTTCAGTTAAAGTTTCTGCCCTCATGAGCTTTTCTTTTCTTTCTCGTGCTTTCTTTTTGTTATTTTATTTTTATTTTTTGGATGAATTCCTGGAAGTAATTTCAGAACTGCTTCCAATAGAAGCTACTAAGCAATAACTGAAAGGATTCCGCATTTTCACCAGAGGGGCTGAACTTGACAAAGCAAGCAATGCCCTAGGGACTGTGCTTGGATCCCCAGAGGAAGTGAAATGGAATGGCTTCAGGCCTGAGAAAATATGAATAATATTAAGAAAACCATTTAAAAGAGCAGAATAAAGAATAAGGAAAACACTGGAAAGTCAAAAAGCAAACAGAAACATGGAGACCTTATTAAAGTGGTTGAGTCTTTCAAAGAATCAGAAGTACAGATAAACACTCACAATCATCGCTGTATCTTTTGACTATGGACCGGAAGGCACACAGCAATTACACTTGTATTTGAGTGAAGGCAGGTTTTTTTAAAAGTCACTGAATATTTTTCTCCAAAAAGAGGAGAGGGTCTGTTTGTTTGTTTGTTTTTAATTTTATTTAATCTTTTTTTAAACTCCAGATCTTATCACCATCCTGGTCCACCTTCTGACTGTTCCACATCCCATACCCCCATCCCATCCTACCAGACCTCCCCACTCCCTGGGGTCTCCAATCTCTTGAGAGTTAGATGCATCTTCTCTACCTGAATCCGGACCCGGCAGTCCTCTGCTGTGTATGTGTTGGGGGCTTCATATCATCTGGTGTATGTATGCTGCCGGATTGGTGACTTAGTGTCTGAGAGATCTCAGGGACCCAGGTTGAGACTGCTGGTCCTCAAACAGGGTCTTCCTCCTCCTCAGCTTCTTCCAGCTTTTCCCTAATTCAACCACAGGGGTCAGCAGCTTCTGTCCATTGGTTGGGTATAAATATCTGCATCTGACTCTTTCAGTTGCTTGTTGAGTCTTTCAGAGGGCAGTCGTGATAGGTCCCTTTTTTTGTGAGCACTCCATAGTCTCAGTAGTAGTGTCAGATCTTGGGGCCTTTCCTTGAACTGGATCCCACTTTGGGGCTATTGTTGGACCTCCTTTTTCTCAGGCTTTTCTTCATTTTTGCCCCTGCAGTTCTTTCAGACAGGGACAATTATGGGTTAGAGATTTTGACTATGGGATGGCAACCCGATCCTTCACTTGATGCGCGGACTTTCTGCTGGAGGTAGGCTCTACAAGTTCCTTCTCCCCACTGTAGGGCATTTTATCTAAGGTCCCACCCTTTGAGTCCTAAGAGTCTCTTACCTCCCAGGTCTCTGTACATTCTGGAGAGTCCGCCGAACCTCCTACCTCCTGAGGTTGCCTGTTTCCATTCTTTTTGCCCGCCCTCAGGGCTTCAGTTCTTTCCCCCCACCCAATATCTGATCATGGTCGCCTCTTCCCCTCCATGTCCCCTTTCTCATCCAAGACCTTCCTCCTTCCCTGCTTCTGTGATTCTTTTCTTCTCCCTCCCAAGTGGGATTGACATGTCCTCACTTGGGTCCATTGGCTTGTTAACCATTTTGAGTTCTGTGGACTGTATTCTGGATATTTTGTACTTTTGGGGGGCTACTATCTACTTATTAGTGAGTATATACCATGCATGTCCTTTTGGGTCTGAGTTACGTCACCCAGGATGGTATTTTCTACTTCCATCCATTTGTCTGCCAAACTCAGGATGTCCACGTTCTTAATAGCTGAGTAATATTCCACTGTGTAAATGAACCACATTTTCTTTATCCATTCTTCTGTCATGAGACATCTGGGTTGTTTCCAGCTTCTGGCTATCACAAACAAGGCCACTATGAACATAGTGGAACACATGCCCCTGTGGCATGGTAGAGCATCTTTTGGGTATATGCATAAGAGTGGTATAGCTGGATCTTCAGGTGGATCTATTTCCAATTTTCTAAGGAATCTTCAGATTGATTTCCAGAGTGGTTGTACCAGTTTACAATCCCACCAGCAATGGAGGAGTGTTCCTCTTTCTCCACATAAGAGGAAGGCTTATATATCTAGAGACCTCTAGAGAAGTCCAGAGCACAGAGAAAAAGAAGCAGACTGAATAGTGCCATGGGTATCTAAGAGAGAAGTGAAAGAATGGGGGAAAGTAGTTTAGTCTTCCATATTAAACATAGAATCTCAAGTCAATGAGCATATATAAATAAATTAACCCTGGTATAGTTGAAAGCTGCTTCCACTATTACCCTTAAAATCCAGTCCCATCTGTATTCCCCAGATGTCAATTTAAATGAATTATTAAACTCACTTAGTTTTTTGGTGGTATAGCATATGTCCTCATGGTTATACACTCTTCATGGCCCCTCTTGGAGTCTGCTTAGCCTTAAGCCTGGTTATAAGCCTAAAGGCAAATATTTGGTGAGTACTGAACGATGCTAGTATTGCTTTGCTTGGCATCTCCTTCAGGAGAAGTTATGGCTTATTCAGCAGAATAGGGGTTAATTCCCTCAGGCAAAGGTGGGGAAGACAGCCCTGCAACAGTGGCATTGGGGATGAGTCCTCTGCTAAAAGTGGAGAAGACTACTTCCTTAGGTGTAACGAACTTTCATATTTGAAAGACAAAGTTTTTATGGATATCCTTAGACCCATACAATTGTTATTGTAAATGAACTCAAGCTGAATTACAGAGAGATTTTTGGTGGCTATATAAAAGCCAGCATTCCCACACAGGGACATGAGAAAGGGGTTCCTGTCATCTGGGAATAAACAGGGCACATCTGTGAGGAATTTTCTTAATTGGGTTATTTTAGGTAGGAAGACCAACCCTAAATCTGGGTCACACCCTCTGGTGGCAACCAACATAAAAGGATTTGGAAGAAGGTAGCTTTTTCTTTTTGCCTCCTTGTTCTAACTTTCACTGGCAAGTTCATCTATCCTGTTACTAATTCATTCATTCATTTACTAGTACTTGAACCTACTTCTTCAGAATTACAGTATAAACTGAAGACCAGCATCTCGGTAGGAATCCTCTAAGACTTCAGATTGGGACTGCTGGGACAGTCTTGGACTAAACAACTAGTAGCCTTTGGCCTTTTGAATAGGATACCGCCATTGTTGGACATTGCCAGTTGTTTGTTTTTTTGTTTTTGTTTTTTTGTTTTGGGGTTTTTTGTTGTTGTTGTTGTTTGTTGTTGTTGTTTTGGTACCTCATAGTGTTCAGAGCTGGGAAAAACTGATAATGTCTTTTTTCCCCAATATTCTGCATGGCACTTTCTAGTCCCATGAACTCTTGCCTGGGGGGAAGAATCTAGAAGCTCAGGACCTGTTTGATTTCTCCTGTTCCTGTTTGTTTGGTTCAGTGACAAAAGTGTATGGTTTCTTCAGAAATAGTTTCTTACCACCAAGTTCTGGTAGTCAGCCAGGAGGAATGAAAGCAGCCTATATTATTTTGAGGGTCTATGAGACTTCCCATAAGCAGTTATTTGAGATGAAATATCTCAAACCTGGGATAGAGCTTTTTATTTAGCAACCTTTGGCTCTGTGAAAAGCATTGGTCCCCATGTAGATTAATTCCATTTCAGTTGTGTGTATGTGTGCACATGTGTGAGGGATGTATTATGACATTTATAAAATAATTAGTTTCCATATGGCCTTTCTAGCATCTTTACTGTTAGTTAGACTTTCCCAGTCACATCTTCTGGACCTGTTATTCGCTTCCTTAAACTTCACCCCAAGCCATTATTACCCTTTCCCCTTCATATCACTTGTGTTTTACTATCCCTCCCCATTTTAATCTAAATAGTTCTTAAATTTATGTTATACAAATATACACAATATTTTTTGATTTTCAACTTAAAAATCCTAAAATTTCTGAGCATCTGCTTTCATGTATTATTCTAACTACTTTTCTGTATGCTACTATCTTAAGAGATAATTAAATTAAACTATTGGTAAACCAGCTAATCTTATCAATAGTTTTCTGAAAATTTTCTGTACCTAATGCACCAAGGGCACAAATTTGTTTTGTTTGTTTGTTTGTTTACTTTCAAGTAACAGTAAATTTTTACCTTTGACAATCTACTCCTTTTTTCTGTACCCATTTTCTCATCCCAAACCACTGTCATGAATGAGGTGTTTATGTGGCTGCTTCTCATTCTTGTGATCAGTACTTTTATGTAAGATGTTGCTGTAAAAAGGCCATTTACAAACAGTTGTAGAACTTTGTGGTTTATGAAAACAAACATTTATTTCTTGTTTAATGTATGAGTTAAATAAATTGATTATTACTGGATTTTCCCTACAAATTAGGATAAAGGTATTCTTTAGATTGAAGTGGAGGGAAACTTCAAGTAACTTCAAGCTATAATAAATGGTATCTCTAAGAAAAGCAACAGAAGAAGTAAACATAAAAGCCAGAAACTATTATTTTTGTTTCTTACATGGTAGTGAAAACTTACCCTAAAAGAATTATAAATATATTGTTGAGGCCTAAGTAAAATGTTAAGGCTTAAATGGAAGGTAAAGGCTTAGGTAACTCTTAACTGGCTAGTCTGCCATTTTGTGCTGATATTAATGTCATAAGGAAACTTCTTCAGAAACTTGTTTCTGCTGTTACTAGGAAACTTTCTTATGCCCAAGTTGATCACATATTCTGTTATGTTCTGTGCCCTTGGAAACCAATCATGATAGAAGTCAATATAGTATTTGTATAGCTTTGTATAGTTGCCCACAATAAGCTTGGACCCTGACCAATCACCCGGCACCACTTCCTGCACCTGTGTATAAACTTTTATGGTATTTGCTTTTATAAGCTGCCTGTGAGATGGACGCCAACATAAAAGAGACACCAGCACCAATATAAGAAAGTATTTGGAATAAGAGAACCCTTTTGAGTAGTGGTTGTGTAAAGCTCAAGTTCCCAAGACCCCCCTAGGAACTGACATTCTACTTAGCAGAAAGAATCTTGTACAGGATCAATGACATTCAAGTTGGCAAGTTAAGACATGAATATTAGACAAACCTCATCCTGACTAACAAGTTAAGACATGAATGTTACACAAGCTTAGTCCACTGCCACAGTTGAAACCTTAAACAATGGGAGCAGGATAAGTGTATAACAAAGATATGTCCCTAAGGAAGTCCCCAATCGCTAAATCCTGATTAGTGGAATTACTTGGCACAGATGATTGTAGATCCCAGGCATAAAAAGTCCAATAGAAACATTATTCAACATGACAGTCATCTTCCAGATCTGACCTGTGGCCCTGAATGATCAGTCTTGGCCTGTGACATTCAATAAACCATCCCAATTTGACTGAGATCAGTGTCTGAGTGGTTTGTGCAGTGATTCCCAGATGCCAACACATATGTGAATGTGTGCTTGTCTACATATAGATGCAGCTTGTGAAAGTGACAGTGAAATGAATGGAAAATTGAGCTTCATCAGAGCTGTTGGCATGGGCAGCTTAAGTAAAGTTGATGTCAACTAAAAGTATATTATTATAAGGTTCTTATTATAATACTATTTTATTCTGTAATTTTCTATTAGTGATTATATATGTGTGCCTGTGGATATGGTGTGTTTGTACACACAACATATACAAAAATCAGAGAACAACTTTGTGGAGCCAGTTCTCACCTCCTTACCTTTACATGGTGCCAAAGAACCAACTCTGGTTGTCAGGCATGAGTGAAAGTGCTTTACTTACTGAGCCATTTCATTGGTTCCGTAATTAGTGTACATAATAATCATCAAGAAAGTAATAAATATGCCAAAATAAAATTAAGGGAGAATAAAGTATTACTTTCAAAAAATTCAAATACAAAGGACAATATTGAAAATGTTGAAAAAACTGGAAGTTACATAAAAGCATATAGTAAAACAGTAGAAAATCTTTTATGATTAAGAGCTACTTGAACTGTAAGTGGATTAATTAAACTCACAAATTGAAATAAAGAGGGTGGAATAATGGCTTCTTAAAATATATTCTAAATTTGTGTTGTTTACAAAGTGTTTGTTTTCAGTCTTAAAAATTAGGTAAAAAGTGAAGTGATGGAAGAAGTATACTATATAAAAGTAGAAAATAGATATCTGTATTAATCTTACAAAAATAGATTGTAATTACAAAGTTAGTTTTGGTAATTTTAGAAACTCATTATTGGTAAAGCACCCATGCATGAAGAAGTTATAATGATTATAGACATGTACATACAAAACAATAGAATACTCGCACATATGAAGGAAATATTGAGAGAATTACAAATTAAATGTTTGTGTTGCTACTTTACAACTTCTAGGAAGATTATACTTTTTTTAAGCAAAAAGTATTAGGGAAGGTATAGAAAACCTCATTATATTGCTGATTGAAGTATAGTTGATTCAGCTGCTATGAAAAACCATTTGCAGATTCCTTAAAAAGTGAAACATTGAATTACTATTTGATCTAACATATTCCCTTTTGGAATAGACACAAATTATTTAAAAACGATTATTCAAATATAAATGGTGAAGTTATCAAAATTCACAATATGCTGAAGATATGAATAATCCAAATGTTTACTTATAAATAAGTAGATGAACAAATTATGGTATACTCACATACTGAACTATTATTCAGCTATAGAAGAAGAGAATATGGATGGCATCCATGACACATCTGAACTTTAAGAACATTTTGCTAAGAGAAAGAAGCCAAACAAAATATAAATAGTGATTCTGTTAGTATAAACAAGACAAGAAAGGTAAGAGATAAAGCAGGCTGGTGGTTGTTAGGGGTCGTGAAAGGTCTAGAAGTTACTGATGATCATGTGGAATTTGTTTTTCAGGTAATGAAGATATTTGGGAACTAGGTGGAGCTTATGGCTGCATCTGTTATCAATGTGATAAATGCCATAAATTAATTGAATAAGTTAGTGTTGGGTCACTTAAAATGAAATTCAAAACCAAGAAGAAAATAAGTCATTTGATGTAATCTAGCAAGTGTACTCACTCCTAGCTATTTATTTAAAATAACTGAAAAAAAAAACCATTTTATACAGTCACAAATACTTATTTGTTCAAAAACATGATTGTTCATGTGGGCACTCTTCATTACAACAAAACATATGATCCAACACCTCTGGCCTGCAATGACCCCCGCACTTACATATACATAATTCAAATCAAAGCAGATATTTTAAAAAAATACCAAATTCCTCTTGTGATGTCCTTCAAGAATAGGCTGATTACAAGATACAATAGAAAATAAACATTTCCCTCCATCACCTTCCAAAAAGAAAGGTGATAAAGAACGGAAATATTAGGTAGTGAGGAAGGACATTGAGAACAATGGCAAAAGGACTCATGGGTTATGAAAAAGTATAAAACGAATTATTTTCTAGCCTAACCTCTATCACATTGTGTTTTCTATTTATAGTATACAAGTATATAAAAGTATAATTGGCAGTGTAAGTGGAAAGCCCTAAGCAATGTTTCAGACTTGGCAAAAGTATTTGAGTGGCTACTTTAATTTAGCAGTGTGATGTTTTTATTTGTGAGTTTAGTGCAATAAAGTAATATTGATTTTCTTTTTTAAAAAAGAGAAAATCTAATAAAATTCTATATATGTAAAGTTTCAGAAAACACAAAATATAGTAACAGAAAGTTCTGTTATTCAAGTCTAAGTTGATGGCTGCAGAGGGCAAGGAAATAACACCTTGGCAGTAAAACAACTTTCTCACGTTTTCACTTTCCTGATAGATTGGCTCCGGCACTTTTAAAAAAATTGCCTGAAATGAAGCTGCCACAATGGAGAAAGTCTCTCATCCCAGTTGAGTTTTAGAATGCAAAAGGAAGACATCAGAGACTTGAAGTTCTGGTGAATCCTCTTGTGCTTGTTTTCAGAGAAGCGTATGTTTCTCCACACTATTGACACTTGCTTTGTTTTCCACCATTAAGGTTCGTAGAACATGTGGAATAAGTTTCTTAGCTGATAATTACAAAATATTTCTTTATACCCCAGCCAGCAAGAATCCAACACAGGACCTTGTGTTTCTTTACAAAAGTCCATGTGACTGCACAAGCAGTTCAACGTAACTGTTCCACAGAGCAGCCTCTTAGATCCTCAATGCTCAGGTAAATTCTATTAATGTAGATACCCAGATTGTATCCTTTCATCCTCCATACACTACAGTTGCCATCACTTGTCTCGATTTTATTGGCTTTTTATCTACTTGGTAACAAAAAAAAAAATGCTGCTCCCTTAAAACCTAAGCATCTAAAGCTTTTTATTTTCCTCTTTAACAATACATGCACTACCAGAGAATTCTAGTTTTCTCTATTTGTTTGATATATAATCATGCACAACCTTTACTTTTCCCCTTCAAGATAGAGATATATTTTTTCTAAATACAACTCTATAAAAGGTAAAATTTTAAAGTGTGAAAAAGAAATCACTGAAATGAAAATACCTAAACTTAGTGAATTTATTCTGGCTAAAGATCTCCCAGTTGTTTGCATTTTTGAAACAAAATGGGTGGGGTCTCTGTGGTTGATTTTCTTTGTGATCTGCCTTTTTAAAAAAAATGCTGAACTCAAAGTTTATTTAAATGTGAGAGTGAAATTGTTTCGATAATGGACTTAGCTGTTCCTTAGGATTGATGGAGATCTTTTACCCTCTTTAACCAGGTGTTAAAGGGGGATATTAAGATGAATATGCCTTCTGTGCCAACCGAAGATTGAACCAAATGATATATTCAGCCATATGGTCTCATCTCAGCCTGACCATCTGCTGGCTGTTCACTTAAATATATTATCTAGTTCACTGATTCCCAGCTGAAGAAAAGCTACTGGGTGAAGCATATCCTGTAAAACAGTTAGCTAGCTAATAGCTGCAGTAGAATAGCTGAAGAGCACTATCTTCTAAGAATAAACTGTGCACCCTGGGGAAATAAATTCATTCAAGGTATCAATGTCAACTTGAGTTTGGAGAAATAATGCTTTTTATATGTACAAAAAAGCAATGTAAGGATAGTTGTACCTCTAAAACTTGATGTGAGACAACTATGAGACCAATCCTATTTGTCTTTATCTGTGGTTTGCCCTTGCAGAGGTTCTAAATGCAAATTAGATACAGCCATATAGTTCCACTGCCACCCAGGTATGTATTTTCCTTTGAGAACTTCTGTGGCTGAGATAGGCAGCCCATGTATAAGTACATGTTCTGGAATTTCCATTCAGTCCTCTCTTGATATAAGCCATGATTTCTTCCAAGTAGTTGGGGAAATTTCTTATCTTCATTATTTCAAAGGCATAATTAGATCGCCTGTTCCATTTTGTTTTAATGATTGGTAAATAACTGTCTGTCAAACATCTAAGTGAGTAAATTTTATCCATTCCTCTTTGGTAGATGCCCAAAGTCGATATCCCACATAATTTGCTAATTCTTGACTAAAACTACATCTTCTATGAGGCATGTAAACCCATAACTTCATTTTTGACGGAAACACTATTGTCAGGATAAAGTTTCAAAAGTTTTTGAAACTAGATGAGAAGCTGCTTACTGAGAGGTTTTCCCCATTTCTGTCTCTCATTCAAGCAGCTTATAGGGACACCCACTATCCCCACTAACTGCAGAGGTGTTTCAAACATACCTATCACTAGGCAGAGGCACTGCTTTCAGGGCACACACTCAATGATTAACACTGAAAGGAGAGTGAACTACTTGCGGTGACTGTAAGACACTGTGTTTATCTGTCCTTTCTAATTTGTCTACAATATACACTTGGAGGACAATTCCCATTATCAGTTAGTGACATCTCTTTCCATATGTCTATGTATGTATGTTTGTGTGTGTATGTATGTATTTATGCATGTATGTGTGTATGTATTTATCTATTTAAATGGAACATCTTACAGAAAACTATAAAGTAGGAGTTTATTCCAAAAGGCACAGTTAGCAAATTAGTAATTCTCTTGAACAACCCTGCTTTCAAGCATGCTGCAAACAGAGCAGTTTATAAAAACACTGATACTATAGAACAGCAGTCTCTGTTAAATCCCACTGTTCAAGTTCCAAGGGAAAATTACAGCAGGGATTGCTTCATATTGAGCTAGCTCGAGGTACATGAAAGGCCCAAGAAAGAGACCATTTAATCAACCACCACATTGCTTATCAGCTGCTTTATTCATTATTATCCATGAAACCTCAGATCTTAGGTGTTATATAGGCATAAGGCTTAAGGAGAATATATATTAATTTAATAATATACATTAAAACTATTTTTCCAAATTTGTCTAGTGCAACAGAACATAATTCTTTAACCTCACAATTTATTTTTTTTTCTTTTTATTTATTTATTTTTTTTTTATTTACATTTCCGATGATTCCCCTTTTCTTTGGAAACCCCGTGTCCCC
>CM052702.1:69999393-70014989 GCA_028551405.1 Uromys caudimaculatus | reverse complement strand
GTTGTTAAGGATAGCTTTTGCTATCCTGGGTTTTTTGTTGTTCCAAATGAATTTGAGAATTGCTCTTTCTAAGTCTATGAAGAATTGAGTTGGAATTTTGATGGGGATTGCGTTGAATTTGTAGATTGCTTTTGGCAGGATTAACCTCACAATTTAATAATCTGCTGAGTACACATTCTGTGCTATTACAGTTATTTCCAGATAAGGTAAGTGCTGTCTTCATGTACGTTTTACAATTAAAGCAGGCATTTAATAGAACAATTCTCTAGTTCTTTGATGGATGAAAACACTGGATAAGTAGTCAGTTTCCTACCATCCAAAGTCTGTCAAAAGGATATCAGCCTCTTTAGTGGGATACAGGTTGACTAAAAGATTGTCCAATATGTAAAGTGAACCATACATACTAGCGATATTAGTTGTCACCTACCAATTTGAATAAACATTCCTTGTGTGTTCAAAAATGATCTACTAGAGAAGCCTCACAGACACTGTCCATCTAATGGACTGCACTATATCCCAAGCCATTGAATTCCATCCATACAAAGAACAACAAAGATGAACCAGTTTTGCACTGACCTGATGGAGAAATTGCTCATCAGATCTAGCTCTGGATCCATGTTACACTTTGACTTTTGCATTCAACAAATATTTATTGAATATCTATTATTAGACACTCACTCAATAAGTAGATAAATTTTAGTTGTAATAAGAATTCTGTTCATATGAGAAGGAGACAATGTAAACAGATGAATCAGGAAAAAACAAAATCATGACAAGATAATGAGGAACAGTGCAGGGGCATGCTAATTCAGAAAGAGTGGTCAAGGAAAGGCTCTCTCATAGGAGAGTTATGAAGAGTTGTTTGAAGAGAAAGGTCAAACCTTATGGATGTCAGAGTGATAAGTATCATAGGCATAAACACTGGAAATGTAAAAGCCTCACATGGAAAAGATACTTGGTGATATGTGGAAGACCAAAGGAAATCATCAGGACAAGGAAAGAATGAACAGAGGCAGAGTAGAAGGATCATTGTAGAGACAGAACTGATTCAAAACTTAGAACTCTGAAGACATTATTAAAGACCGTCTGTACCAAGGCAGAAGCAGCCTGTGAACTCATGCTATTTAAAGAACATATTGTTTCTCATCTCAAAGCCTATGTTTTATTAAACTATATTGATCTTATGCAAGGCACTAATTCAGGTACTGAGCACATAAATGAGAGGAACACAAGTAAACAGATGGTAAATATTATGTAAAGGCTGTCCTAGAGACATACGCAAAATTAAAAAAAAAAAAAAAAAAAAAAAACTTTGGAAATGACTAGAAATCTCAAGCAAGTTGGAGGAGGGGAGCTTGGATAATGAGGGAGACCAGAGGAATATTCTTGAAGTGACAGATAGTTATTTATTTTTTGAGGTAAGCATGTACAATCTACTCACGCTTTGAATAACATTTTTTTGTCCCCTAACTTCTTAAACTCTATCTACAAATTGAAGTCATTCTTGGTTCCATACAGCTTCCATTTTTGGTCTTCTCTACTGTCTCAGTTCCATGTAACACCCACACCTTGACTGCTTTACTGACCCTAAAATAGGTAAAGAATGAAGGCTGAAGAAAAGCAAGTAGCCTCACATTGGAACCACTGGCATCCATATAAGGCATTGGGGATGTATTATTGAACATGGTATGTACTCACTGATAAGTGGATATTAGCCGAAACGTTTGGAATATCCAAGTTTCACTTTACAGTAACTGATGGACTGAGAGTGAGGTCCCAGATGGAGGAGTTGGAGAAGGGACTGAAGGAGCTGAGGGAGTCTGCAGCCCTATGGAGGGAGCAACAGTATCAACTGGTCTGACCCCCCCCCCCCAGGTCTTCCTGGAGGCTGGACCACCAACCAAAGAATACACATGGAGGGACCCATGGTTCGGACCACACATGTGGCAGAGGAGGGCCTTGTTGGCCATCAGGGGGAGGAGAGGCTCTTGGGCCTGAGGGTGTTAGAGGCCCAAGTAAAGGGGAATGTCAAGGTGGGAATATGGGAGTGGGTGCACGGGTGGGTGGGAGGTGGAATTCCCTCATAGAGATGGGGGAGGGGGAAGGGATAGGTGGTTTCCAAAGAGGAGACCTAGAAAGGGGGAAGCATTAGAAATGTAAATAAAGTATCAAAAAATTAAAAAAAGAAAGAAAACTAAAAAAAAAAAAAGTAAAAGAAAATAGCTAAAAAGAAAACACATCATAATCTAGACACCCACTCATTTGTCCGAAACTTAATGAGCATGTAAAATGAACAACCACAACTAATCAGGTATGTATGACTCAAGTCACCATCACCAAGTGACGCAATTACTCTTTTATTAACAATTTTAATGGTGTAATTGCTACAATGTACAATATAATTAAAATTATAATTGAGGTCTGTTTCAATGACTTTTAAAATCACTGAACCTCATGTGCTGTATCCACAGAAAACAATTAATTAATTAGAATATAAGGACTGTTGCTTATCAAAAAACAAGTTTTTGAGTGGGAATACTGATTCTATACCTTAGCTAAACAGACTCCAGATAAAACTCCAAGAACAGATTATTGAAACAGTGAGTGGGACAGCAACTCAGAATCTTTCAAGCATTTCTGCTGTTTACCCTGAAGTTCTATCAAACCCATCTAGAATTCCTGGGTAGATAGCATCTTGATCAACCTACAGGACTAAAACACTCTTCTGTGGAAGAAACCTGCACAAAGACCAGCTTTTTAATGTAATTTGTAAAGCTATACAAGGAGCGGTTCCAGGATATTTGATCACACTATGAAACCTAAGACTGTGTTAGTTACTGAAAAACCTAGTTTAATTGTGATGTGGCTCCGCCCTTAGCACATACCTTTAATCCTTTGGGCTCAAATATAGACATGCACTTAGAACATAGATTAATTCCAAACAATGAAGGTAAATTAGTTTGTAGAAAGAATCATCCATGCTTCAAAGTGATAAATTAGAGAAGTACTTGACAGAATAGAATATACCCAACTCTCATGAGAAGAAAGGGGAGCTACTTAAGAGAACAGTGAACAAGAGAGAGGGTGTAGTTTACTGAGACAGTTGTATAGAGACATGTTGTAGAGAAAACAAGCTCAACATAAAAGAATATGAAACAACCCAGAGAATGATAAGGAGCAATATTAGAACAGATTTCCAGAGTTAGGATGAGGCAATGAAGAGCAACTCAGGAGAAGCTGAAAGAAGCTAGACTGAATCAGTTAGTTTGGAGAGGAGTTTGAACCAGAAGAGCTGAATTTAATCAGCCAACCCAGAGATCAGAAACAACTAGAAAGAGCTAGAAGCTTTCAGGACTAGGCTTAGATTAGCAAACCTAGGCAGTAAGCCTTGGAAATGACAATTATAATAAACTACTTAAATGTCTTTTTTGTAGGTCATCTATCGAGACTATGTGACTAGTGTTTAAATGAACAATATGTCTGAAAGTGTAGTAGTGGAAGTATCCACTATTAAAGTACTCTTTAAGTGCCTTAAAAAGTCTTCATTGCCACTTTCTAAGAGTCCATGAATCCTTTATACCAGTTATTATTAAATGAAACGTTTACTTCACTGTACCCCTGAATCAAGGTAGAAAAGGAAAAAGACAAATGTATAAAAAGATGAAACAGAAAAGAAAGTAGTAATTCTTGGTTACACATTATATATTAATTATTACATATCACATGTCATATATCATCTATCATTTATTATGTAATTTTATATATATATATATATATATAAAATCATCACATTGGCTCTATATTTTGGATCACACGTTTTTTTAAAAAAGACAGGAAAACCAAAATGAAAAAGACAAGAAGAAAGATAAAGAAAAGGAGAGTAAAGAGAAGAAGAAAGCATGGGACAAGGAACAGGAACTATTGCTAATGTAGAACATATTTCAAATCCTGGTTGGAATTCAATGCTTTGATTTGTTTTAATGTAGGAGTATGAGATACAGCAAAACAGTAGCAGTAAGCTTCCCATGCTCTCCACCTCTAGCCCATGTCTACCTGTTCTTATTCCATCACATGATAACCAGAATCCAGGTCCAAACTGTTCCATACATTCTGTGCTATGGCACAGCCTGATGAGTTCTTCTACCTGACTTCACCATGCCTGTACTATTCTCAATCCTCAGACTTTACCTTGTTCTCACATCTGGAAGCCTTCTCTGAGCTGGCACCAATCTCCATGTTTAGTCTAGTATATAAATCTTTCACACCAGCCCAAGGCTCTATGTACTCCTGACTTTAACATGACCAATTTATAGCCAACCTTCAAGTGTACCCGAATCTGCATATCCTTTGTTCTGACACAGACTGCTAAGTTTGCCTGCTCAACCTCGTAAACTGGCATCCTCTTTAATACCTAGACATACCCTGTGTCCCACAACCAAATCCCTTCAACAAACCAGTGAACCCACCTGTACCTTCCCTTAACTACTTTGGGCCAGGCAGCATACTTTGAGTGCTACCTCAACCTGCTGTGTCTGTATCAGTCAACCTAGTGAAAGACGTTCATTTGCCCAGATCATATTGTAAAACTACAATATGAAACCTCAACAAAGTAAGTCCCACCAAAATCCACTAACACTGTAGGAATGTTCTCCAATAAGAATCATTTAAGTAAATGCTAAGACACAGAACATAAAACAACAATCCTAAGCTTCAGTCAATAATTCAAAGAGAAGTTGCAAACAAGCACAAATACAAAGCTAAATGAAAATAAAAGTATGCTATGGTATAAATACTCTTAAAGAATCCAAGTCTACCAAACCAACCATAAAGAGAATATGTAGAAGCAATATTTTACATTGAAAAAAAGAAGAGTAAGTATAGTGAAGAGACAATGGAAAGACATCAGATGGAAGCTAAGTACAAAGCTACAACTAAGAACACAAACAACAAAATATCAACAAAAGTGACAAAATCAATTTTTAATTTTCAATAATAACTTGAAATATTTATGACCTCAACTCTTAAATCAAAATTCACAGGCTAGCTGAATGGATTAAGAAATAAAAGCAATCCTATTACCTATAAGAAACTCATCTTACAACTACAGATAGGAATCATTTTAAAGTGAAAGAATCGAAAAATGTATTCCAATAAAAAGGGACCAGGAAGCAGACAGGTGTCTTGCAATAAGACAAGAGAAAAAACTAAAAGAATACAAATAGAAAAAAAAGATGAATTATATTACCCCTATTTGAAGATGACATAAGAGATTCAAATATTCAAACAGAAACTGGACCACCAACCTAAGAATGCATATGGAGGGACCCATGGTGCTGGCCACATAGGTGGCAGAGGAGGGCCTTGTTGGCCATCAGTGGGAGGAGAGGCCTTTGAGTCTGAGAGTTTTAGATGTCTCAGTATAGGGGAATGCCAGGGAGGGAAGATGGGAGTGGTTGGGTGGGTGGGGGAATACCCTCATAGAGGCATGGGGAGGTGGGATGGGATAGGGAGTTTCCAAAGGGGAGACCTGGAAAGGGGAAAACATTTGAAATTTAAATAAAGTATATATAAAAAAAGAAATGTTCAAATATCTCAGCAAAATGAAAGGATATAAAATTAAGTAACCTGTCAATATACTTACAAACATGGTAAGAAAGGGATCATGAAAACATTCACATTCACAATAGCCTCAAAGAAAAATATCTAGGAAATAATCCTAATGAAGGAGATGGAAGACTTCTATAAGAAAAACTTTGTATCCCCGTGGAAAGCAATAAATAATGAAAATATGTTCAGTGTTTTTAGATTGATAGAATTAATATTGTGAAATGAAGCTTCTACAAAAAACAATTTACACATTTAATGGAATCCTGATCAAGATCTCCCCAATATCCTTTACAAAAATAGAGTTCTAGAGTGCATATGAAATCATACACACACACACACACACACACACACACACACACACACACACACACACACACGAATAAGCATAAAGAAACAAAAACAAAACAAAAGGAAAATGCTGGGACCAGTAGTCCAGATTGCAATATATATTACAAAGCCATGATAACAACCACAGCATGGTACTCAAAGAAAGCAGATATTTACACTAATGGAACAAAGTAGAAGAACCAACATGATTTCAGGAACTAGCCCGAGATGACCACCAGTCCCGTGCTAGATAGGTTCATATAGGCTCCCAGAATAGGAAGCAAGCCAGAGACTAGAAGAATCCTGCCATGTAACCCAGATCTGGGTAGGAGGGAGACCAGGACAGATAGCTCAGGCAGGCAGGATGAAGAGAGAGCATGAAAGAACAGCCAGACTCGTGCCATGTGGCCCAGAGAGAAAACTAATCTAAGAAGAACTCCAGTCTATCACTGTGCAAGCCTTGGGGAGAAGGAGTGTAGGCCATGCTAGAGATGACCCCTGCTGAGTGCCATAATGCGCAAGCAGGGCATAGCACTCTTAAGAAAGCATCAGACACTCAGAGACTCCAGGCACCACTCAAAGGAGAAGTTGAAGAGAGAGAGAAACAGAGGGATGTGAGACAGAACTACTTAGGGGTAGTGAGAAACAGCCTGAAGTGAGTAGCTAATGATGCCACCTGGAATCCTGGTGGGGTCCTGGCCTATGCTGCCATTGGGGGCGGGGGTCACGTCTGGGTCTATGGCCCTGCAGTAGCAAGGGTTTGTTATCATAAAAAGTCAGGCAGATACCGCTGGGCTGGGCTGCCACCTAGGGGCATGTTGATGTCTGAGGGCTGTGCAGAACTGGTCCCTCACTTCAGGTGGGCATCTTGAGAAAGCTGGCCCTACAGACAAGAGAGCCTGCTGCTAGCCGACTGCAGGATTCGGGAGAGCAGGCCTACACATTGCGGAAATTGCAGGTGAGCCACAGCCAGTGAAAAGAATTTGGGAAAGCTGGCCTGGACAAGAGGGAAATACTCTCCTCCCTCCTTGCCCCTCACCACCTGCAGTAGGCAGTAGACAGTAGGCAGTAGGCAGTAGGCAGTAGGCAGTAGGCAGTAGGCAGTAGGCAGTAGACAGTAGGCAGTAGGCAGTAGGCAGTAGGCAGTAGGCAGTAGGCAGGTAGAAGCAGGAGAGCTAGTCCTTCCCTTTATCAGCTGTAGCACTCAGGAGAACAAGTCTTGTACTTTGCGTGGGCAGCACAGTGGAATTGACCTTGGTGGTGGGGGATGCAGGAGAGCCATCCCCAAGGACCTGAGACTGTGAAAGCTGGTGGCTGACCATGTCTAGATACCCCTCAGACCCAGATCCAGGGCTTTCAATTGGCCCATACCAACATCTACCCCACTGATGAAGTTCTGAAATGCATGAAGGGGCTAGTCCAAAACTACAGAATCTCCATGAGTCAGTGCAACAACAGGATACCTAAGAGGAGTCCAAATGAGGTTTCAGTATTGATAGAGTAGCAGAAGCCAGTGGACTGTACCAGACCAATGCATCATTTAAATGACATTTGACAGCAAAGAAATGTGGAGAAAAAGGAATGGAATACTGTGGAATACACCGTAACATACTACAGCTTCCACAAGAAGATTTTTTTTCTCTGTTGGGGGGGCAGGTTGCAAGAGTGGATGGTGGATACTTGGAGAGGGGGAGATGAATGTGATTGGGGTGCATGATGTGAAATTCACAAAGAACCAATACAAAGTTTTAGAAAAATCACACATATGCAGTGTTTAGCTGTATGTGTATCTATGTTTTATGTGTACCATGTTTTTATCTATATGTGCCTTTCTCGTGTGTTATTTCAAGTGCATTTGATTGCACAAAGAGCTCCTTAGCTATTTATGTTTGATCCCCCCTTGACTTACCTCAAAACCGCAGAAGAAAGTGACTAATTTTCATCTGTGATGAAACTAATCTATTTAAACTTTAATGCAATCAGTTTTAATTTTTAAAACCAAATAAATTAAAGTGAGGGATCTTACTCAAGAATATTTGCTTCATAAACCAAATATACAATAAGACAGAAAAATTAAGATGCAATATTCACAAGCTATAAAATGTGACAGGTTATTTAAATAATTATTTCATATTCAAATAATGTAGAAATTCTACTTACTCTGTTTGCAAGGTATAGGATAACACAATATTTCCATGGTGAAAAATAGATTTTTACCCACCTATTCCCTGACTTATTTTAGTTGATCTGCCACCTGCAAAATGGCCCCTTGGTGATTCTAAGTATGAAAACTAATATTAAGAAATAAGAGACAGAATGTTTACTGTATGTTAGCACACATGACAGAAAAGCTGTCAGTGTAGAGATTCTTCTGTTTAAGCATGTTATTTCTTTCTTGCGTTAAGTCCACATCAAACCTTTTTGCTTTTGTTTTATATAAGCAGATCTTCAGCTACATGTTTTTTTCAAGTTACATACCAAGGTGCTGATAATTCACTACAATTGAGGTTCAGTGCATTACAATGATTCCCTAGATCAATTGCCACATGTAAAAATTTTATTTTTCATGAATTTGGATTTGCACATAATTTACATAATTAATACTACTACCTACTTTCATCCCCAGCTGCCGTTTATTCAAGTATATCAATCTCATTCTCCACTAGGGTTTTCTTTTTAAAAGAGAATTTTATGTAATCAGGTTTGTCTAAAACTCCATTAGTAGCTGTTGACTTGAATTCCTGCCTCTGTTACTGTAGTTCTGTGATTACAGGCAGGTTTCACAATGCCTGATGTTCTAATCCTTTGTCTTCTAAATGCAAATATTTCCAGAATTTGTTTCTGAAATTTATTTCCATGTTTTAATACCCCATCATTATTTTTGCTTCTTTTTCCATTATAGACATTATTTTTCAGTTTTCTATCATTAAAAATAAGGACTTCAACTTCTTGTCTGTATTCCACAGGAACACCCTCCAAACCTTCTTATAGACATGTTTATAGTTAAGCTAACGTGATAGTTAATATAGTTCTTCCATAACTTTATGTTTCCTCTAGAGTCAATCTTATCCTGGTTTCTCTTTTCTTGTTTTTCCACAAGTCTATGATTACTCCTTCCACAAGAGAATAACCTTTCTTTTAATATGAGCAAAAGGAATTTAGATTTTAGTAGCATTTAGTGTATGTGATCTTATTTGATATTCAGAAATACTAAGCAACAGAGACTTAGCATCCCTAATGTAAGAACAAGAATTGGATATCTCAGTGAATGTAACAGTTATAGAAGTGTGATAGTCACTAAGTTGATTGTGACAATTCTTTTCTTAGCATGCACATCAAGAAAAAAAATCTCAGTTTCACTGAGTTAGAAATTTCTTGCTTATATATTGCTTATATTGTTCCTACTTCCAATTTTATGAAAGGAAAGTTGGTAATTGAGAGTTAGCACACTGTGTGACAAGGATTTTAACTCCAAAAATTAGATAAATGGAAGCTATTCTCAAGCAATTTTATTTTTTGATATATTTATTCATTAATGGTTATTACCAAGTGTGCTCTTTTATTTTATTGTACGTGCTTAGGAAAACAACCAATGCTCCTTACCTTTGGTTTAGTTAAATAAAAAAAGAATTGAATGGTAATATCTGTATGGGAAAGTAGTAAGCAAAATGGCAGAACACAAAAGACTTAGACACATTAGTAATGTTGCCATGCCTGATCAGTAATTTAAGGACTGAATTTGTGAGAGCATGCTTAACGTGAGGTTTTACAATTTGAGCTTCCTGGAGTATAAACTATTGTGATGATATTAAAATATCCATGTGCATACTTTGCTGTAAACTTATTTGTGTTGAAAAATATGCTGTCTTTTCAATGTATTTGATCAACTGATTCAGTGTTCTCTTGTGGGACAGAATTGAGAGAATGAGCATATGCATGTGTAGGTATATGTATATATGTAATACAAACTCATACAGTATATAAATATTCATACAACTTTCATCAAATAGACTTCTCTAATGCTTTGAACAGATTAATTACAACTATCTCATAGCAGAGTATTGGAAAAATCTATTAGTTTTTCAATATATAAGGCTGAGCATCTCACCAGTATCAGCTTGGAGGTTTCCTGGAGAATCACTGCTTCTAATATCAGCACAGGAATCAACAGCAATAGGGTAATTAACTTAACTAAAGCCCAAGAGAATAGTTCAATATTCATGCTTTCCTGTCCTTTAATATTTAGCCTGCTATAAGAACGTGCTGTCCATATTTGTGGTGGGTCTTCCCACCTATTAAAGCAACCAAGTTAGTTTCTCAACTAAGGCTCTTTCCCAAGTTATTCTAATCATGGCAAGTTGACATTTAAAACAATGTATCATGATCTATACCATGTCAACTTTAAATATAAGCAGGACACTTCAAACCCTTAACCTTCCACCCAATCTCCAAAGTCCTGTACTTATTTCATGATGGAAAATACAGTCCAACTTTAGAAGGTCTCTCAAATTCTTAAAATTTCCAAAGCTTTAAACCCATCCAGATCAATTTGTGTAACTCAAGTATTCTCAGATATGTAGCCTTCCAATGGAACATAGTCAATTTACCAGAAGCAACACTCTTAAATAAAACTGACATATGAACTCACAGCTGTTGTGACAGCATGCACAAGACCTGTACAATCCCAAGCCAGGCCAAATCCCAGCATGGAGAGGGGAGTAGAACACGAAGTGTTATCACTAGCCAAGGAGCTTTTGGCAACTGATAACTGCTGAAAGAAGGAAAGTCGGTTTTCTCTAGGAGTATATCTCTTCATATGTGTATAAGCATATTCTTTACAAAGGACAAAAATCTTCATGTTAACTATAATCGCCACTTTCTAACTGGTCATATGGCCTTAGCAGGTATTTATAACTACTTTCTTCTACTACTCATTCTGTATTTCCTCCATCTTGAGCAAGGGCATGAGTGTCTTGGTAAGAGTTAGTATGTACATCCCTTAAGGGTATGAGCCATTTATCATTCGCCCAGGTTAAGTTATAGTTTCCCAAAGATCATTATTATAAACCCTGGTAGCATAGAAATATACTTAAAGGATTGCCTATATGCCTGACATAATCTTTCTTAAGGCCATTGTGTAAAGGCAGTACAATTTCCACATGGAAGGCTAAATAAACTACAACTTCTAACACCGTTACTCCTTTTGCACTCTGTTGATTCAAGGGTATATTAGCTCAATGTGGTCAAAAGTAAGTCTTCACTTACAGTTCAATGCAATATTTATGTGCATTGGCAGAAATATTCCTCTCTGAAACCAAAATATCTAGGTTAGAAGAACACAAGGAGAAGAGAACAAAAGTTTTCTTAGTCACTAGAAAAACAGCAAATGAAAACATTGCCAGTTCTAGTTTCTTGTTTCTGAATCCATGAATCTTGCCATAGAAGAAAGATGATGTTCTAGAGAACCATATATATATATATATATATATATATATATATACATACACACACACACACACACACACACACATATATATATATGTGTATAGTGTGTCGGGGTGTGGGTGTGTGTGTGTGGAGAGAAAGAGAGAGATAGAGAGATATACATATATACAGATTATGCAGAAATATAGATTATTTAGATTATGTAGATAAATATATACAGATATATTGATATATTAATATTGTATGTAATATATAGTATATAATATATTTATAATATGATATAAACACATACAAATACATCATATATATACATAATTTTATATATATATATATATATATATATATATATATATATATATATATATATATATATAATTCCCATTTGGTGACAGATTGCCACTATGAATATCAAACTTTATGGTTTGATGTGTCACATAATCCCAAAATTAGATCACACAGTAATTAGTTGGCACATTGTCAACTAAAAGAATTGTTTAGTTTCTTCTAAGGCCCGATTGCAGGCTAAGAGCTACAGATGACAGTAAGTCTTTTCTCTGAAATCCCAAGGGCTTCCATAGTGATTCACATATGAAACCTGCCAGAGATTCTAGGCAGCATCTGAATCTGCCACAGATACCTCAGATTCATTTGACACACTGGCTCAACTGGCAGAGCAGACTTCAAAGCAGCAAGACCACGTTGAATAACTGAGTCCTGTTATAGGTTTGTTACAAAATTTATCAGCTTTGTAAATCACTAGATATGTGGGCCAGAGTAACAAATTCGGGTGAGGAATATGCTCTGCCAAAATTCAAAGAGGACCATTAAATATTTTGTTTATTTTCTAGTGGTTGAAAGAACATGATACAATAGCTTATCATTCATTAAAATGAATATCTGCACATGTCCCACAGCACTGGTTCTTTTAAATTTCACTGCAATAGAAGGCTATTGAATTTTGTGTGGATTAATATTTTTATTCCCTAATGAGCATGTGTTGTATCATAAAATCCAAAATGAATGTTACTTCCTATTCTCTTTGCCCAATCAGTTTAATATCATCATTATAATGAGATAGTGTGATACATGTTGGAAAGGGAGGGAATCAAGATCCCTATAAAATAGAAATATGGCACAATGCTGGAGAATTAAAAGACCCTAAGGTAGAACTGTAGAGCTGAATTACTGGCCTTTCCATCTAAAATCATACTACTTACTTATAAGCAAGTCCTTATAAACAGGTGCTTTAAAAATAACATATTCATGGTCAATAGCTGTATAATAAGTACCAGGAGATATATTAATCTACTTGAGTAAGAACTGCACATCTAGGTCATATGTTGCAATTGTACTCACTACTTGATTACCTGTTATTCTACATGACCCATTTGTCTTCTTCAGTGAGCAAATAGGAAGAATAAAGAGAAATATGGTAGGAACCACTTTCCCTGAACCTTTTACATTCTTGATGGTAGTACTAACTTCTATAATCCACAATGAGGATATGATAGGCCTCACTCCACAGTAGTGTGGATGGGAAACTTCTTGGCAATTACACAACAATTGTAAGAACCTGTCAACTTCTAATATATATTCCAATTATAGATGCTGGTACTGGGAAAATAACCACGCAACGAATTCTGCAACACATTGGTCCCAATGTGAGTCAGATTTTAGCCAGAATTTTATTGATTATTCATATTCTACAAACACATCTACTTTATTTTAAAGGCTACAATTTTTCTGGGTCTCTGAAAATTAGTATCAATACATAAGCATTATCCATCTGGCCCTGAAAAATCTGATTATTTCATTTTTTCCAATGTATAATTACTATAGTGAAAGACAGTATGTCCCGCTGGAGAAGAATGGAAGAAAGGTTTATAGTAGTAAAACTCTTTAGTAAGGAGCAAGATAGTTCTCACCTGGGCCTTGCCATCCCTTCAGTTTTGAATCTTTAAATTGTCTCAAGTATGGAATTTGGATTTTTTTTTATATGATCCAATGTAGCCCTTCTTTTATTTGTTCTAAAATTGTTCCTCCTCTTCTTCCTCCTCCCCATCCTCTTTCTTCTTCTTCTTCTTCTTCTTCTTCTTCTTCTTCTTCTTCTTCTTCTTCTTCTTCTTCTTCTTCTTCTTCTTCTTCTTCTTCCTCCTCCTCCTCCTCCTCCTCCTCCTCCTCCTCCTCCTCCTCCTCCTCTTCTTCTTCTTCTTCTTCTTCTCTTCTTCTCCTCCTCCTCCTCTTCCTCCTCCTCCTCTTCCTCCTCCTCCTCCTTCTCCCCTTCCTCCTCCTCCTCTCTGCTGCTGCTGCTGCTTCCTCTCCCTGCCCCTACCCGTGTCTCTATCCCACTTCTCCTCCCCTCCCCTCTTCTCACCATCCACTTCCTCTTTCCTCTTCCTCCTCCTTTCCTACTGCTTCTGCTTCTTGCCCCCATCCTGTCCCTGTCCTCCCTCCCTTCCATTCCCTACCCTCTTCCCTCCTCCTCCTCTTTTTTAGAGAAAAAACAACTTAATAAGCTTTTATTCTATTTTGATCCAGGGAACAACATTATTAATTAGCTAGTATGCAGTGTCCATAGTCTGACAGGCAATTATAGACAAGTTTTTCCTGTGATGTGCTGCCTATTATGTTAACTAAACTCACCTTGTCTTTGGTGTTTCAGTGCTTCCAAGTACTCCCTGGAGTCCAATTAGTCACATTAAATTTAAGCTATGTAATTGAGCAGCTGAATCTCCAACTCTAAGTTCTAGCACATGGAGGACACTGGCAAAATTCCTCAAATTTTTGGTGTCTTTCTCACTATTATTTTTAGAGTGTTAGTTAAAGGCATGTCTTCTTAGTCCTTCCATTATGGAGGATTAGGGTTTAAGATGTGAATAACTGTAGCATTGTAATTTTTCTGATCCTTAAAATCCATTCATCAGCACTAAATCAAGGAGTAGCATGCTAGTCTGTGTCTTGCTCAGCAAGTCATGTTTTCATAAATAATTCAACCAACGAATCAAATAAATTCTTGGCAACTTTGCAAACTCTGAAAGTTTTAACATAAAACTAAGACTTTCTGCTTAGTAGACACATGTGGATAAATCCTGTTAATCCAGTTTCAATGTCCCTGAAACATTTTCATATATGCTTAAAATTCCGTTTCCATTCATATTTCCAAACTTTTGCTTTGAAAAGTTTGTTGTCATTTAGTGATGTAGTCTCCTCATTGACAAACAACATTTTCTACATCATTTCTAGTAAACTCCTTTAACCTTAAATCTATTTATAGGTCTAAAGGCAAAGATAGTTGATTCCTTAGGGACATAATCATTATATGATGATTATATGTAAAACATATCCTTTAGCCAAAGTCATTCCCTCCTCTACTGACAAGGAAGATTAATTCCCTCAGGCAAGGAGAGAGAGGACAATAATTCAGGGGTGGATGGTTGAATGGGGATGCAACCTCTGTTAAGGGAAGGAAGACTCTTTCTTCAGGTGGAATAGACCCACCAGTATCTGAATGGCCAGTTCCTTAGGGTGTTTATATCTCCATCTCATGTTGTAATATCCAATTCTTCTCCAATCAATGCCCTTGTGTTAAAGGCTCATACACCTCAAGAATGAAAATTAGATTTGAACTGTAATTCAGACAATCATGCATTGAAGACTTGAGGTTTATGTTCTATAACTTAGGTTATAAATTTGCTAGAGATAAAGATTCTCTTCTCAAGCCCACTAAGAGCTTTATACTATTTATAATGGATCTGGGCCTATATAATTCTTACTGAGATCATTTCCCCCTTGTCCTTTTATCTAGATATGCTAAAAGGAACAACCCAGCATCCTTATATTCTTATTTTTCTACATTATCTTCAAAAGTTTTATATAGACTCATTAAATTCCATATGCCTCACAAAAGTTGAATAAGGAGTAACAAATGCATTTATTTTGTACAGTTTTCAATAGTTTACTACCTGGATTTGCAGTATTCTCCACACTATAAAGGGAGTCACAGTATAGTCTCAGGTCTTTGAAGGAAAAGACTTGATATACATGTACACATAAATGTATATATTAGCTTATAAAATATTTCCAAATAGTAGACAACTCTTGGGTTATAGGTGAGGTATGGAGGGATTCCGTGTCCGCCCTGGAATCAGGCCCCTCAGAGAGGTAGGACGCGGGCAGTTTGACCATGCTCACCCCATGGCTGGATGCTGCAGAAGAGC
>CM052702.1:69853725-69999293 GCA_028551405.1 Uromys caudimaculatus | reverse complement strand
CCCCCCCCCCCCCCCCCCCCCCCCGTGGATCCCGATGAAGAGAGACAGTCCAGGGTTTCAGGACGTATATTAGCAGGAGTGAATCCGAATCCCTGAGATCTCAGGGAGTGGCAAGGTTGAAATAACGTTGCAGGGAGGGGGAGTGGCTAAGACTCTAGGTGCCCCATTAACATGGGGATGTCTTGAGGCTCCATGACCACGACTTTACCTGTGGAGGAGTTTGAGGGTTTGTGACCAGTAGTTTGTGACCTATGGAGAGCTGCAGCCTCGTGTCAAGAGCCTGAGACCTAGGAGCATGGCAAAATGTCTACTGTCTGTCCCTTGTACAGTTGTCCCATGCTAGGGTCCCCCAACTGGGTTTGCTGGGGTATTAAACCTTAGCTCAACCAGAAATCAGGCTATCTTTCATGGTCCCACAGACAACTAACTGCCTCATACCTGAAACTAGGTGCAGTTCAGTCCTTGATGCTAGATGACACAGCATTTGGAGTAGTTCAACAATGCCTGTCTCACACTAGAGAGATTAAGAACCTGTTCATTGCTTATTCCAAAAGCCCAGATGCTTCAGCAGTCCCAATCTGGAAACAAAGACCTGGACATTGTATACAATAACTTGTTTTTTCACTCATGTTGGAAGTCCAGAAAAGCTGGGTTTAATAACAACAAAGAACAGCAACATAGTAAATTAACTGAGCAACAAGTGGTAAAGCCAAGTGAGCCTAAGGGAATAATCTTTGTTCATCTTATCAATGCAAAAACACTCAATAAACTTCTTGCAAACTGAATCCAAGAACACCTCAAAAACATCATTCATCACTATCAAGTAGGCCTCATCCAACGGATGCAAGATTGGCTCAATATATGAAAATCCATCAATGAAATACACTACATAAACAAACACAAAGAAAAAAAATCACATGATCATCTCCTTAGATGCAGAAAAAGCATTTGACAAAATACAACACCCCTTCATGTTAAAAGTATTGGAGAGATCAGGAAGTCAAGGCCCATACCTAAACCTAATAAAAACAATTCACTGTAAACTCACAACCAATATCAAATTAAATGGAGAGATACTTGAAGCAATCCCACTAAAATCAGGGACAATACAAGGATGCCCATTCTTCCCATATCTATTCAGTACAGTACTCGAAGTGCTAGCTAGAACAATAAGACAACATAAAGAGATCAAGGGGATACATATTGGCAAAGAAGAAATAGAGGTATCACTATTTGCAGACGATATTAGAGTATATATAAGCCACTCAAAAATTCTAACAGAGAACTTCTCCAGCTGATAAACACCTTCAGCAAAGTGGCCAGATATAAAATTAACTCAAATAAATCAGTAGCCTTCCTTCATACACATGAAAAACAGGCTGAGAAAGAAATTAGGGGAAAAACTCCCATCACAAAAGTCACAAATAATATAAAATATTTGGGGGGTAACTCTAATCAAACAAGTGAAAGGTCTGTATGACAATAACTTCTAGTCTCTCAAGAAAGAAATCGACGATCTCAGAAAATGGAGAGATCTCCCAGGCTCATGGATTGGCAGAATTAGCATAGTAAAAATGGTCATCCTACCAAAGGCAATCTACAGATTCAAAGCAATTGCCATCGAAATCCCAATAAAATTCTTCAAAGACATGGAAAGAGCAATTCTCAAGTTCATCTCGAAAGGTAAGAAACTCAGAATAGTGAAAAACATCCTTAACAATAAAAGAATGGTTGTGCTTTTTACATTCTTTCTGCTGACCCTCAGGGCTTTAGTACTTTTCCCTCACCCAATACCAGATCAGGTTCGCTTCACCCCTCAAACCCCCCACCCAATTTTCCTTCCAGGTCCCTCCCTCCTTCCCAACTTGTGATAACTTTCTTCTCCCTCCCAAGTGGGATTGAGACATCCTCACTTAGACCCTTCAGCTTGGTGACCTTTTTGAGTTCTGTGGACTATATCTTGAGTATTCTGTACCTTTTTTTTTTCAAGAAGGTTAAAAAGCCGAAGGGCCCAAGTGAGAATTCTTCAATCCCACCTGGGAGGGAGAAGGAAAAAATCAAGGGAGCTAGAGGGAGAGAGTGATCTGAGTGGGAGAAAAGAAGGGGAGAGGAAAGGAAGAACATGATTGGGTATGGGGGGGAAGAGAGAATCTCTGAGCACCATCAGATGAATGGAAATATGCAACCTAGGTGGGTGGAAGTTGGGGGGACCCTTTAGAAGGTAGCAGAGATCTGCAGGTGAGAGACTATCAGTACTCAAAAGGAGGGACCTTAGATGAAATGCTTATAGTGGGGAGAAGGAACTTGTTGAGCCCACCTCTGGCTGAAAGACAGAACATCAAGTGAGGGATAGTGTTGCCATCCCACAGTCAAAACTCTGATCCATAATTGTTTCTGTCTGAAATAACTGCATGGATGGAAATGAAAAGGAGCCTGAGGAAAAGAAGGTCCAGTGACAGGCCCAAAGTGGGATCCAACTCAAGGGGAGGCCCCAAGGCAAGACACTGTTACTGAAGCTATGGAGCACTCACAAAAATGGATCTATCATGACTGCCCTCCGAAAGACCCAACAAGCAGCTGAAAGAGTCAGATGCAAATATTTGCACCAAACAATGGACAGAAGCTGCTGACCTCTGTGGTTGAATTAGAGAAAAGCTGGAAGAAGCTAAGGAGGAGGTTGACCCTGTTGGAGGATCAGCAGTCTCAATTACCCTGGACCCCAAGATCTCTCAAACACTGAACCACCAACCAGGCAGGATACACCAGCTGACATGAGGCCTCCAACACATATACAGCCGAGGACTACTTGGTCTGGGTTCAGTTGGAGAAGAGGCACCTAACTCTCAAGAGCCTCAAGGTCCCTGGGAGTTTAGAGGTCTGGTGGGGTGGGGGATGAAGGGTGGGGATATCCACATGGAGAGAGGGGTCAGGGAGGAGGTTGTGGAATAGTTGGAGGGTGGACCAGGAGGGGAATAAAATCTGGAGTGTAAAATAAATAAATAAATAAATAAATAAATAAATAAATAAATAAATAAAAGATTAAATAAAAAAATAAAAAGACAAAGAGAAGAGATGCTGACCATTTCTGAGTAATTTTTCCCACATTCAATGAAGACAATTCCTCAACTGGTTCTCCTTGCTCAGATTATCCTACATCAGTAAGAGTAAGTTGACAGTAAAATGAATCATCACAGTTACTAAAAACAGAATGCTGGGGACTTTCTAGGATTATTTTTCTATGCTTATAGCACATTTAAATGTATTGTGCCTTTGATTGTAGGAAGCAAAGACAGTATATGTATTTACAAAGAACTAAGCTAAACGTCAGGAGCATTGCATAGTTTTTTGCTGCTAATTTAGCTTTCTTATTGTGAAGTGATTTGCACCAGGTAAAGCACTTTTTATAAAGAATGTTGACTTATTTTCAGGTGGTCTTATCCTGGGAGGCAGCTCTTCAGTGGTTCTGACAATAAGAATGGAAGATGGGCCCTGACATTCTGCCATATGCTACAGCATATGTACACATAGTTGGTACACCTAGTTAGAATGAATAGTAACAGCACATAACTTTGTATAATGCACAATCACACTGTAAACTCGAATATGTGTTCATGTGTCTATTTATGGGAGTACATGTGGACAAATGTCCATATATGTACAAAAATAATTACTTGTTTATGAATAGATAGCCAAGAATTGGTTTCATGTGGGATTAAAACAATGGGAAATTCCGGCCTTGCCAATTCAGCACATTTAATTTTGAATTTATTAGGTTATTATGAAATCCTTGCTGGGAATCTGTTGTATGTCACAGTGAGTACTGCATTAAGTTATATCACAGTATTGCAAAAAAGTGAAGATTTTTAATCAAGAAAATCCACCTTCTGAAGGAGTTTATGGAGAGATGACTGATAATTTTCCAAGTTCTTTGTACAATATGCTTTGTCAAAAGTTAGGGGCAAGGTTAAGTACTGTTAATGGCAAAGAAGGATACTCTACAAATTTTTATGTGGTTTCAAAATAGGAAGAAGAAACTCCTACTAACTTACTAATAACTATGACCACACATCTGCAAATACTTCATACTCAAATAAACTTTAAAAAATTAAATATTCTCTGTCTCCCTGTCATTGTCTCAGTATCTCTGCCTCTGTGTTTTATGCCCAAGTATGCAATATTGCTACCTGCGATTTTGTAGAACCTGGGTCTTCTTTGAATTGTATTTGCACAACCTTTGACTTGCTGATGCTTTTTAAGTTTTGCCAAACTTACTTTTAAATGTTCATTTACAAATGTCTCCTCTTTGCTGCCTTTACTACCTGCATCCTGCTATGACCCTCTTCCTCTCCCGTGGGCCCATCAAAACTATCTCAAGCATTGCCTTGCTTTCCCCAGTGGCGTTCTCCCTTATTTCATGTCAGGTTTTGATAGTTCACTATTACTGCACCCATCATAGAGCTCAAATTGTCTCTAGACTTTCCCAAAAGCTCCAACATGACAAAGATTCTCTGTTCAAGAGAAGATGATGTATCATTTTCACTAGCAATTGTTAAGTACCCAGGCACCTAGCCACCTTTGGCAATTTACTTCAGGCACAATGTGTTTCAGGACATGTGGCAGATCCTTTTGTTTACTATTTCCTCACTTCATGGCTTGCTTTATAAAAATCACTCTAGTGTACACCTGTGTACATCTTGTCTTGTCTTCACCCTCTTATTGTTCATGTCTGTTCTCTTTGCGTAGACTCTCTTAACGTCTCTCCTGAAATGTCTCAGATTCCATGGTCTTTCTCAAAAGCTGCTCTCTTTGAATCTTTTATAACATCTGGGCTTAAATGTCACTTGCATATATTACTACTTATCTCTTAGAGTATTGAATTAAGGATATTTTTCTTGAATAGGAATGGCAATTTGTATCCACCTTCTTCCCTGTTGCACTGTTAGTATCGCAGGAAGAGTCATCATGTCGCACATAGCATTTACAACCTGATAAGTAGCAGGTCTGCATTAGGCTTTCAGTGTTATAACTAAAATAGTCCTCTTGCCTATATGGAAAATATGTATTCAATGTCAGGAAAACTCCTTTAATCTAGTCACATAATAGACAAATGTGAAATAAAAAACTGTCAGTGAAAACATATCTGGTTGTGACTAAGAATTTCTGGACTCTAAGGTGGGAAACATGCCCTCAGGTATGTCTATGGGAATTCTAAGCTGCATAGGAGACAAGAACAGTCACTATTGCACAGCTGGAAATTAACAAATGGTTCAGACATGGTGAGAACACGCACTTTAAGTAAGGACCCTGTACAGAGTGGCCCATAACACAAAGAGGAGGAATTGACTTCTGCTGAAAGAAGCTGGTGGTTGCACAAGAAATTTACTTTGTATAGGTAGGCCCTGTTCTGAGTCACCAATTTGAGGATGTACACTAATGAAAATATCTTATTGGCATGTATCAGCTGCTAAAATCTCATACAAACTCACCCCTCACAAATAATAGAGTTGTTATTGTTCACTTACATAGCTAATGGATAAACATATGAGAAAAAGGAAAAAAATACCAAGAAATTCTTGAAGGGCCTACCTAGACAGGTACTAATGTAAGGGTTATTATACATATCTTGTAACCATAATCTATGCTATAATCAAATAGGCTCATTCCACACAATGTCTACAAGATGACACCTAGTAAGCAGGTGAATCCATTGCCTTTTAAGGCTTTAAATTTTTAAAAAGGAACACTTGAAAATATGCTATACAACTCCATAGATTGGCTATAAACTAACTTCAAACACATCCAGCTCTTTATCCCAGTAGGTCTTCATAAGCAGTAACAAACTTAATGAGTTTCCAGCACATGTCAGGTCTAAATGTGCTTATTGATTCAACATGCTATCTGCCATTCTGAGAGGGAGCTGTGTAGTTTCCTACATTCCTCTCAGAGCTGGGCCATCCAGCTCTCTCCACCCTCTCAACATTGATTATAACATTCAGCTGTAAGAGGACTGAAAGGAGCAAGGCAGTGGTGGCGCACACCTTTAATCCCAGCACTTGGGAGGCAGAGGCAGGTGGATTTCTGAGTTCGAGGACATCCTGATCTACGGAGTGAGTTCTAGCACAGCCAAGGCTATACAGAGAAACCCTGTCTCGGAAAAAAAAAAAAAAAAAAAGGTACCTCAATGGTGGAAAAGTAGAAAGGGGCTATAGATCTAGTTTTAAAAGATTGCATGTTAAATAGTTTTGAATGAATATAATACACAACAATAATTGCAAAATAAGATATCATGTTTTTGAACCAAACTTCCAAGATAAGAAAGTTGCTTATTTCTGTTCATATCTCATACTTTTTATCCAACGACCCTCTTCTATACTGACTATCTTGTGGTCTAATGTGATAATTAAATTCTTTTACAGTACATTTTTTTTCCATGTCTTGTTATTTTTTGCGTTGTTATTTGGGATTTACATTCCTCCCCTATATTTCCTTTAGTTCATGTTGTGTTTAATAAAAAGATAAGGGGAGAGAAGGAATACATTTGGTGGTTGTATAGTCAGGTGTGGGGAAAGGGGGTGCCGCTGTGGGCTCATGCTGATGAATCCCTCCACCCTGACAGACCAACCACACATAGTATAAAATTCAGATTATTTTATTCAGGGCATGGGGAGGGGAACTGAGAGGGTAGTAGAGATAGAGAAAGGGAGAGAGAGAGAGGGGAGCCTGATCATGGGAGAGAAAGGGAGAGAGAGGGAGAAAGGGAACACGGAGGGAGGAGGGGAAAGGGACCAGAGGTCAGAGTGAAAGCAAGAAGTCAAGGAGGGAGGAGTGCCGATGTGGGATGAGGCAGAAGGAGACCCTGCTAGAATATCTCAAATCCCCAGCTGACTTCTCAGGTGGATGTGTGCTCACATGGTTGCCCGTGTGCCCATGTGTGTGGGGTCCTATTACCACCTGCTGAAAGTGTGTTCATGTGCCTGTGGTATATGTTTGTGGGTAGGTATATCTCTCAGTCTCCAGGACCCTACTGAGTTTTCCCAGGAACTTTGGCAATGCCAACTGACAGGACTGGATTTCTGCCAAAGACCTTGACTTGAAAACAGTATGGAGACTGTTGGTGATCAACTATGGGGACTGGAAAAGTTGCTCTGAATGCATTTCTGCATTAGGATAGAGCTACAAGCCCAAGGGTGCCAGGGAGTAGAAGGTGGTAGTGTGAGTATGAATAGCCCTTGTAGGTTCGGAGATTTGAATGCTTACTCATCAGGGAATAGCACTACTAGGGAAGGATGTAAGATGTGATGTGGTCTTAGAGTAGGTGTGGCTATGTTAGGGGAAATGTGGTGCGTGGAGCCAGTTGGTCCCTCTGGTCCTTTCAAAACCCCAAGTCAGACAGACCCAGGGACTCTCTCTCACTGCTGTCTGGGGATCCATATATAGAATGAACAGCTACATATCAGTGCTCAGCATCAGGTGAGTCTGTGTGCCATCATGCTTCCTACCCTGATGACCAGAACTAAACTGAAAGTGTAAACCAGATGCTGTTAAATGATTTCTTCTAAAAAAGGGTCGTGGGCGTGGTTCTCTTCCCAGCAGTAGAACACTGAGACATTGCCTCAGAAAAGGAAGGAATGCAAAAAGGAAGGAAGGAAGGATCAAGGGCAGAAGGGAAGAAAGGATGGAAAGAAGGAAGGACAGGAGGAAGGAAAGCAAGAAAGAAGGAAGAGTGTTTGTTCAGTAGGCCATGATTTTTGGGACAGGACATTAATCTTAGCACTTGGAAGTCAAGGGCAGGCAGATGTATCTGATAAGAAGCCAGCATGGTCTATGGACAAAGTTCAAGGACAACCAGTGCTACCAACTCGGAGCCAGTCTCAAACTAACAAAATGTCCACCTAACCTCATTTCCTGAGATCACTCAGCAGAACAGGATGGAGGAAGGAAAGATATAACTCTCAGAAGCTCTGCAATGACTTATATCTGCAAATCAAACACGCGTAACACATGCAGGCGCGCACACACACACACACACACACACACACAGAGAGAAAACTAAATAAGAAAGGAAATAGGTTGACTTCCAATTGATCCACAGAGGTAAATAGTGTATACAGTCCTATATAGTTGAGATAAATTGACAGCACACGACTGTCATGTAGGCAATGTAAATTTTTATTAAAATAGTGAAGACCATGATGAAACATTACAAGACATGATGATACCAATAGAGAAATTACAAATGGATAAAAATCTTAACACTTCACCGATTTAGAGTACTAAATGCATTGACTCTGTCAGAGAGTAAGTCTTCTGAAGGGTGAGCTGTGTTCTAAGGTCATCAACACACCAAATCTCGAAGAGGTCTTAGTCCAGCTTGCTTCCAGGCAGTATCTGAATGCTCAGCAGAAAGAAAGAATGGCAGTTCAAACTCAAGGAAAGGAGCCCAGGCTTTCCAGTGCCTAGAAAGGACTGTGCAGCTGGTGTGCTGGACTGCTAGCATTCACAAAGTCTTGAGCTTGACCCCAGGAACACCAAGTCAAGGTGTTGTTGTGGCCTATGCCTTCCAAGGGCAGTTCCACACTCAGTGGGCATAAGGGACCCTGTCCAATAGGGGAGGAGGGTGTCGTTATGATACCCAAGCTCCACTTGGTGATGGAATTCTAAGTCATCTGTTTTTCAAGAGATACACATCTCCTAAAGGGCAGGTGCAAGGGTCCACATGAGAGAAATCTTTCAAGAGTCCAAGTTTCCCAGTGAGTCTTCCCAAGTTTTCATCAGAGTCAGGCCCTGTGTCGTTGACTGGAGAGACATCAAGCTCTGAGGTTGAGTTCCTCTGGAATGGCAGATGGTTTGGTGCTCACTGACCTCAAGGCCTGCCTCCTGGTCCCTCTGGCCTGCTGTGCTCAGTCCAGGATGCTTCTTGCAACCACAGAAGGGTTGGGAGATGCAGAGTCGCCTGCTCTCTGCACCAGTTGTCTGCCCCGGGTCTTGCAAAAGGATAGGAGGTGGGCACAGGACTAGGGTGAGCCATGAAGGAATCGCCTTGGGGCCAGTTGTATCTGGGCAGGCTGGCCTGCGTAGCCAAGACGGAATTGACTGTGTAAAGCGCCCAGTGCAGTGCAGCTCCTGTGTGAGACAGTTGCCAAGTGAGCCAGGCACGCTGTGAGACAGTGGGCTCCGTGCAGCTCGAGGGCACATGCAGGAAGGCACCTCCCGGGGCTTGCATGTCGTCCAGGGTCACCTGCAAGCCACCCGTGTTGGTGAAGACTCTGGACATCAGCAGCGAGAACCTCGGGGATGAGCTGGCTTCCGGAGGAGGAGAAGGCTGTCTGTGCCTCTTGTCAGAGCTGTATGGTGCACCTTGGCTGTCTCCAGAGTGACTGTGCTTCAGAGTCCTCACAGGAGATCTTGGCTGGTGCCTTCGGTCCTTTCCACGCAGTTTTGTGTGCAAGGAATCTGTGGGAGAGTCAATGGGTCTTACTCAGTTGGCACACTGATTTCACTCAGAAGCCAGCCCTGCCCTAAGCCACTGCCCAGAGAGTCTCTTTTCACATCCTTGGGAAACCCAGGCCACTTCCACCATAACCTCCCCTCAGCTCTTTAGGACCTGAAGTCCGGTCTGGACAGTCACCACCAGCCCTGTCATCTCCAGTATTTGCTTAGCTCCCAGGGCTCTTGGGACCTGAGCCTTGCTTCCTCAAAGCCCAGACTTACCTCTTCTGTGGGCGGACCCAGGTTTGTCCCTTCCTCTCTCTCTGGAGGGAGATGGACTGACCCTCCTCTTCTCTTCCAGCTTGCAGCTTCTCCTGTGGAGTCCGCAGGAGGAGACAGTCCAGCTTTGCCCAGATCGCTTCTAACTGGTGACCATCCCCTCCCAACTTGGACAGGTGTTCTCTGTGGGGAGAAGATGAGATTGGTGACAGCTCTCCATCCTTTCTCAGGAAAGCCTGAGATGAGGCTCCATAAGGGCAAGGCCCTAGCATGCCTTAAAATCCCATGCAGACCCCAACTCTTTTTCTATTCCACATTCCCCCTTTGGCCAAGGTATACACATATTTCTATCTACTTGGGATGTTCCCAAGCTGCCTCAGCAATACTCCAATAAGACAGTCCCAAAGTTTACTTGGCTGACACAGCCTTTGGAAAAAAGCACACACACACACACACACACACACACACACACACACACACACAATTCTGTTTTGGACTGTGGAGGGAAGGCATGGAGAGTTCAGCCAGCCTCCTTCCTCACCTTCCCCAAGCCCAGCAGTAGTTCAAAGACCTAAATCCTACCTTGGCCCATTAGAGAGGATTTGGATCTCCTGCCATTGTTCCCCCCACTTTCAGAGGACTGTTTCTCTTCTCCTTTCTGTTGGAGGGGCTGCTTACCCTTGGAAGGCGATGGGATGGGTGTCTCTAAATTCACATGTTCAGGCTTGTCCACTTGTGTTTCACTCAT
Organism: Uromys caudimaculatus; assembly: GCA_028551405.1. Classification (NCBI taxonomy): domain Eukaryota; kingdom Metazoa; phylum Chordata; class Mammalia; order Rodentia; family Muridae; genus Uromys; species Uromys caudimaculatus. Next base: position 69,988,837 of record CM052702.1, on the reverse strand, counting down.
GTCTGCTCCCAGGGCCATTCCTCTGCCTCCTCCTTGGGGTAGAGCTCAGTGGCAAATTGTCCTGATAAGAAGGCTGACTAGCTTTAAATAGAGACATGGAAACCCCTCCCCCTTCTCCTGCAGATCTCTCCAGGAAGCTTTTGCCACGCCTTCGAAAGGCCACACCCCCCAGGGAAGGGGGTGGGGGCAGGCCTGCTAAATTCAATCAATCTCAAGGAAGTAGTGTATGTTCTTTCTTGATGCTGACCACTGTTTCTCTTCTAAATTGGGAGGGTTTGAAGCTGAAGGTCACATTTAACTTTGTTCTTTAATGTGTGTTAAAAACATTACAGAGAAAACACAGTGCAGATGTCTACCACAATTGTGTGCTTTTCATTTGTTCTAGTGTTTCTCTCTCCCTCTCCTTGACTCTTTTTCTGTGTGTGGATGTGGGTGTAGGTGGGTGTTTAAGACTCTGGTGAGCCTTAACTTACCAGAGACCCTCCAGGAAACACATGGAGTGGAGGGTTGATGCAAAATGCAAGAGGAATTTATTGATTCAGCATGCTGAGGCTGCTCTGCATACCAAGACTGGAGAGCGACCACATGGAGCCCAATCAGGGACCTTATGGACCCATGGTGCTGGCCACATAATGTGACAGAGGAGGGTCTTGTTAGACATCAGGGGGAGGAGAGGCCCTTGGGCCTGAGGGTGTTAGATGCCCCAGTACAGGGGAATGCCAAGGAGGGAAGACAAGAGTGGGTGGGTCAGTGGGTCTTTGGTGGAGGAATACCCTCATAGAGGCAGGGGGAGTGGGGAGTGTTAAGGGGAGTTCCAAAGGGGTGACCTGGAAAGGAGGAAACATTTGAAATGTAAATAAAGTATCACAAAAAATTCCTAACACTAAATAAAGTAAAATGAAACACACACACACACACACACACACACACACACACACACACACACACACACACAGGAAGAATTTTAGAGCAGCAACCACTAGGCATCATGTGATTGGCAGAACAGTGTGACTTTTAAACTGATTGGTCTTTAGGGAATGAGGTAGCAGAGGCTTAAGCAGCCCCTCCCTTCCAGCCTAGATAAACCTGTTTTTTTCCAGGAGGGGAAGGGTGCCCATGTGCTCGGAGGGGGGAGGGGACCCTCGTAGAATATCTCAAAGTTTCCCAGCTGACTTCTCAGGTGGGTGTATGCTCACATGGGTGCCCGTGTGCCCATGTGTGTGGGATCCTATTACCACCTGCTGAAAGTGTGTTCATGTGCCTGTGGTATGTGTTTGTGTGTAGCTATATCTCTCAGTCTCCAGGACCCTACTGAGTTTTCCCAGGAACTTTGGCAATGCCAACTGACAGGACTGGATTTCTGCCAAAGGCCTGTGACTTGAAAACAGTATGGAGACTGTTGGTGATCAACTATGGGGACTGGAAAAGTTGCCCTGAATGCATTACTGCATTAGGATACAGCTACAAGCCCAAGGGTGGCAGGCAGTAGAAGGTGGTAGTGTGAGTACGAATAGCCCTTGTAGGTTCGGAGATTTGAATGCTTACTCATCAGGGAATAGCACTACTAGGGAAGGATGTAAGATGTGATGTGGTCTTAGAGTAGGTGTGGCTATGTTAGGGGAAATGTGGTGCGTGGAGCCAGTTGGTCCCTTTTGTCCTTTCAAAGCCCCAAGCCAGACAGACCCAGGTACTCTCTCTCAATGCTGTCTGGGGATCCACATATAGAATGATCAGCTACATATCAATGCTGAGCATCATGTGAGTCTGTGTGCCATCATGCTTCCCGCCCTGATGACCATGAACTAAACTTCTGAAAGTGTAAACCAGATGCAATTAAATGATTTCTTCTCAAAAATGTCGTGGCCATGGTTCGCTTCCAGCAGTAGAACACTGAGACATTGCCTCAGAAAAAGGAAGGAAGGCAGAAAGAAAGGAAAGAAGGATCAAGGGCAGAAGGGAAGAAAGGATGGAAAGAAGGAAGGACAGGAGGAAGGAAAGCAAGAAAGAAGGAAGAGTGTTTGTTCAGTGGGCCATGATTTTTTCGGACAGGACTTTTATCTCAGCACTTGGAAGTCAAGGGCAGGCAGATGGATCTGATAAGAGGCCAGCATGGTCTATGGACAAAGTTCAAGGACAACCAGAGCTACCTACTGAGAGCCAGTCTCAAACTTACAAAACGTCCACCTAGCCTCATTACCTGAGATCACTCAGCAGAACAGGATGGAGGAAGGAAAGATATGACTCTCAGAAGTTCTGCAGTGACCTATAACTAGAAATCACACACCCATTAAACATGAACACACACATATACACACACACACATACACACACACACAGAGAGAGAGAGAGAGAGAGAGAGAGAGAGAGAGAGAGAGAGAGAGAAAACTGAATAAGAAAGGAAATAAGTTTACTTCTAATTGATCCACAGAGGTAAATAGTGTATACAGTCCTATATAGTTGAGATAAATTGACAGCACACGACTGTCATGTAGGCAATGTAAATTTTTATTAAAATAGTGAAAACCATGGTGAAACATTACAATACATGATGATACCAATAGAGAAATTACAAATGGATAAAAATCTTAACACTTCACCGATTTAGAGTACTAAATGCATTGACTCTGTCAGAGAGTAAGTCTTCTGAAGGGTGAGCTGTGTTCTAAGGTCATCAACACACCAAATCTCGAAGAGGTCTTAGTCCAGCTTGCTAAGCTGAGGTAAAGTCTGGATTCCAGGCAGTATCTGAGTGCTCAGCAGAAAGATAGAATGGCAGTTCAAACTCAAGGAAAGGAGCCCAGGCTTTCCAGTGCCTAGAAAGGACTGTGCAGCTGGTGTGCTGTGCTGCTAGCATTCACAAAGTCTTGAGCTTGACCCCAGGAACACCAAGTCAAGGTATTGTGGTGGCTTGTGCCTTCCAAGGGCAGTTCCACATTCAGTGGGCATAAGGAACCCTGTCCGATAGGGGAGGAGGGTATCCTTATGATACCCAAGCTCCATTTGCTGATGGAATTCTAAGAATCATTCCTTTTTCAAATGAAACACATCTCCTAAAAGGCAGATTCAAGTTTCCACATGAGAGAAATCTTTCAAGAGTCCAAGTTCTCCAGTGAGTGCTCCCAGGTTTTCATCAGAGTCACGCCCTATGTTGTGGACTGGAGAGACACTGGGCTCTGAAGTTGAATTTTTCCGAATTGGAACTGTTTGTGGAGCATTAGGTATTTTGGGTTTTTTGAGGCGGTAGATCAGCAATGGGCTTTGAGATTTCAAAAGCTGATATCATTCTAGTTAGGAAGGTAGGGTCATGAGAATGATAGAATGTATTCTAACAGCTATGCCATTGTCAGATAATAATTTCTAGTAGTGTATGTATAGACCTGTCAGCCACAGGCCCGAGAATTTCAGGATAGGTTTCTGTGATGAACAAAGAGCTAAAATTGACAAGTAAGCTTATTAATTAATTAATTAGTTGGGTAGTTTTCTATCTAAGCTCAAAACCATTAGCATTATAATGCTCAAATAGTTGATTTGGGCTGGACAGACAGCTTAATTGTTAAGAGGACTGGCTGCTTTTATTGAAGACCTGGGTCCCATATCGCAGCTCATAACCACCTATGACTCCACTTTAGTTAATAAGCCTCTTTTGTACCCCACATGCAACATACTTTCAATACACATACATACTTGCAGTCAAAATGCTCATACATCTTAAATAAATACATCTTTAAGAATATCAAAATGAGCTGGGTGGTGGTGGCGCACGATTTTAATCCCAGCACTTGGGAGGCAGAGGCAGGTGGATTTCTGAGTTCGAGGCCAGCCTGGTCTACAGAGTGAGTTCCAGGACAGCCAGGGCTACACAGAGAAACCCTGTCTCGAAAAAAAAAAAAAAAACAGACACAGAGAATAGTATCAAAATGGATGCATCTCATAGATTCTATGACAGAATCGTCTAGGTGAAGAGACAGTCAGAGTCATCGTTCTGACTCTCCAGATTGCCACTACAACTACACTAGTTGCCAATGTTGAAAAAGATCTGGAGCTATCACAAACAAATAAATAATTCTAAACTCTGCTAAAAAATTGAAAGCTTTAATCAGTACTTGTTCCCTTTTGGCAACAACTAGCAGAGCTGCGTGGTGACTCATTCTTCCACAGTCTGCTCCTTTTAGTTTGTCACGACCATAAATTCCCAGTGAGCCACCATTTCTTTTAGCCATGAACATGTATGGTATGACCTATGGCATTAAGTTTTGCTCCTTGTAAGGCTCTTTTGGGTGACTTTGATTTATGATTTTTATTGTTTCTTTCTCCAGGATTGAACAATGTGGTATAGGAGTGAAGGATTCTCTATTCTACACTGGCTTGATTCATCTGTATAACTTTGTAAGATTGTTTACGGCAATGCTGTGTTGTGGATAGCCCTGGGCTATTTGTAATCTGCTAATTCTGCCCTCCTGTGTGGGGCTTCAGACAAGGAGTGAGTTACACCTGTGACTTGTGAACCAATCCCCTAATGAATAAAGGAGCCAATCACTGGGCGCATAGGGGTGGCTTCTGGGTTGGAGAGGAGAAGAGAGGAGGAGAGAGGAGGAGAGAGAGAGGGTCCATTTGGAACGGGGACAGCATGTAATAGGTAAGATATAGCTACTAGAGTCTCCTGATATGGTGGATTCACAAGGATTTGCCACCAGAGGAATCAGACTTTGATAAGGTTTGTAAGATTAGGTTTTAGTTGATATGCCCAGGAATTGAGTTATCATTGTTTCTGAACTAAGTTTGTATTGTGTTTTCTTTCACGTGTCGGCTCCTCTGGATTCCAGAGAGAAAGGTACAGTGGCAAAGTGTGGGCTTGCCTGATGTGCACCACAGAGGCCATGTGAGTATTAAAGCATGGGGCTGGCATGGTAGTGAACCGCCAGTGGGAACCTAGTTAGCTGGATGGAGAGATCATGGAGCTCTGCAACAGAACTCCATGAGATGAAAGTAGGTTGGCCACTGACCGCCAATGCTTGGCTGGCCAGCCTGCCAGGATGAGATAACCAGGGCTTAGTTTGGGAACATGCTGTGATATATTCCATCTTTTAAAATATTTCCTGCAACAGTGCTGCTTGGATTGGATGAACTCCAGCTCCCACAGAAGCATTCTGCAAATGGGACTTCATCTCATTACAGGCCTTTATAAGTTCCTTACCAAGTAAACTGTAAGAAACCTTTTACTTTTTATTTTTTAATTTTTTATACTTTATTTACATTTCAAATGTTTTCCCCTTTCCAGGTCTCCCCTTTGGAAACCCCCTATCCCATCTCCCCTCCCCCTGCCTCTATGAGGGTATTCCCCCACCCACCTACCCACTCCTGTCTTTCCTCCCTAGCATTTCCCTATATTGGGGCATCTAACACTCTCAGATTCAAGGGCCTCTACTCCCACTGATGGCCAACAAGGCCCTTCTCTGCCACATATGTGGCCCGCCCCATGGGTATCTCCATATGTATTCTTTGGTTGGTGGTCCAGGCTCTGTGAGCACTGGAGGGCCTGAACAGTTGACACTGCTGCTCCCTCTATGGGTTTGCAAACTCCCCCAGCTCCTTCAGTCCTTTCTCCAACTTCTCCTTCTTGGACCCCACACTCAGTCTAACAGTTGCTGTGAATTGAATCATGGGTATTCCAAACTTTTGGGCTAATATCTGCTTATGAGTGAGTACATATCATGTTTGTTCTTTTGTGACTGATTTACCTCACTCAGGATGATATTTTGAAGTTCCATCTATTTGCCAGGGAATTTCATGAAGCCATTGTTTTTAATAGCTGAGTAGTATTCCATTGTGTAAATGTACCACATTTTATGTATCCATTCCTCTGTTGAGGGACATCTGGGTTGTTCCCAGCTTCTGGCTATTATAAATATGACTGCTATGAACATAGTGGAGCATGTGTCCTTATTGCATGTTGGAGCATCTTCTGGGTATATGCCCAGGAGTGGAATAGCTGGGTCCTCAGGTAGTATTATGTCCATTTTTCTGAGTGTCCAACAAACTGATTTCCAGATTGGTTGTACCAGCTTGCAATCCCACTAGCAATGGAGGAGAGTTACTCTTTCTCCACATCCTCACCAGCATCTGCTGTCACCTGAGTTTTTGATCTTAGCCATTCTGACTGGTGTGAGGTGGAATCTCAAGGTTGTTTTGATTTGCATTTCCCTGGTGACTAAGGATTTTGAACATGTCTTTAGGTGCTTCTCAGCCCTTCAAGTTTCCTTGGTTGAGAAGTCTCTGTTTAGCTATGTTCCCCATTTTTTGATAGGGTTATTTGGTTCTCTGGAGTCTAACTTCTTGAGTTCTTTGTATATATTGGATATTAGCCCTCTATCGTACATAGGATTGGTTAAGATCTTTTCCCCATCTGTTGGTTGCCGTTTTGTCCTATTTACAGTGTCCTTTGCCTTACAGAAGCTTTGCAATTTTATGAGGTCCCATTTGTCGATTTTTGATCTTAGAGCTTAAGTCATTGGTGTTCTGTTCAGGAACTTTTTTCCTGTGCCCAGGTGTTCGAGACTTTTCCCTACATTGTCTTCTATTAGATTCAGTGTATCTGGTTTTATGTGGAGGTCGTTGATTCACTTGGATTTGAGCTTTGTGCAGGGAGATAGGAATGGATCAATTTGCATTCTTCTACATGTAGACTGCCAGTTGAACCAGCATCATTTGTTGAAAATGATGTCTTTTTTCCACTGGATGGTTTTAGCTCCTTTGTCAAAGATCAAGTGACTGTAGGTGTGTGGGTTCATTTGTGGGTCTTCCATTCTATTCCATTGATCTACCTGCCTGTCACTGTACCAATAACATGCACTTTTTATCATTACTGTTCTGTAGTACAGCTTGAGGTACCAGATGCTGATTCCTCCAGAAACATTACTTACCTTTATCTACTTGTATGTGTTTATTCTTACTATTACATGAGGGATAAGTTGAAGTTCAGCCTATATAATTTTTTTATTTATTAAAAATTAATTATTGGTATATTTACTTTTATTTTATTGTTCTGAGAAACAAAAAGATCTCCTAAGTAGCAACAGGTCATTGGGTGCTTGAAATAGTGTTTGAAAATAACTGCCACTACAAACTTTGAAACTGGAAAGCAACAGTCATTCAATAGAAGTTGATGTGAAACATACTTTTGGGTAAACAATCTGTTTACAAAATGGTGTAACCCAGGGTGAAGAGTGATTTTTGAAGAGATGATTAGGGAATTCTTGTTGTGATTATTCTCCACACTTTTCGAGAAGTAGCTGGGTATCAGCTGGTATAAATTCAAATTAGAGTGTAATAACTTTCAGATGTGAAATATAATCACCATGGTAACCAGAAAGATAATAGTTACAGACTACAGAATAAAAGAAAATAGGAAGATAACTCTGCATGTTTTATTGATATAATCCAGCCAAAGATTTTCGTATAGGTGATGGATCCTATAACAGTTTTTAGTGTTTGAACTTGATTTATCTTTAGGCAGGGATTATCATTACAAAGAATTTTTTACACTTTTAAACTTTGTCATAATTCAGCTAATGAAATTCTCAGTGTAAAGAGGCAGTTTTTGGTTTCAAGTATTGAGCTATGTAGTTTGTCTAATGTTTAGCCATAGGCTAGTGCTTAGTCAAATGTTGGGATTTTAAGTATAGGCATACTGATGGATGGATTCATTATCCTGTTAGCTGTAACTATCCACATCCCAGAATGCTCTATTTGACACCCTTAGGAACTTTGTACTTTCTTCTCAGAAATATGGATTTGAAGAGAGTAATGCTGCCACAATGGATCTTTAATTTGGGTTGATCAGCTCTTGATATGAGTCTGTACTAGCAATTTACTCAAAAACTCCACTTTTGAATAGTTATTGTCAAATCAACATTTGACAACATCATCCATTTTTTTCCTATGTGCCCAATTGTCCATCTCATATCATTTTTCCCGACTGAAGTGTCAGATACATTTTTTCAGATACAATTTTCTTAAAAAATGCTTTTACTCACTATTATATTGAAAATATTTCACAGGATATAAAGATACTTAGTAGCAACTTTTATTATCTTTTAGCTTCTTAAAATGTACACTAAGTACCTTTAATTGTATCTAATGATAAAACAGAGTCCTTATCACAGTCTCCTCTATATAAAGTGATACTTTCCTAAATGTCTTATGATTTACTTCTACAGTTTTGATCTTTAGAAAATTGACTAAGATATGTGTATAATAAAGTTAAATTACTGGGCATGGACTATTCAGACTCAGTTCATTCCCAAGATAGGTCTGTCTTCATAGTGTATCCTTGGCTGGTTTTATTGGTGAGATCTGATCCCTTAGAATATTCTTCCTGATGAGGATGTCTGTGTTTACCTGAGGCCCTGAGTTACATAATATTGCTTCATCTAGTATTATGAACATGTAATTAGTTATGCAGGGATTAGATGCCTATAGGAATGACAGGCAATAAAAGTCTAAGCACTATGGCTTGGGTGAGTTTCTTAGGGATGGAAACAGTAATTATGTGAAATTGATAAACTTAGATGCTTCTATGGATACTAAATCATCTGTGGTATGCTTCATTCAGCACCTAGAGAAATGATACCCTCACTTACTGAGGAACTGTCTCATGGGATGCTACAGAAGACCAAAGCAAAGGGAATAAAGGCAAAAACAATCATGTCATTAATCTGAAATTGTTAAGATAGAATTAAAAGATAGTGTTGAGACAAATGCCATCACTATGCCTTGAACTTAACTTCAACCAATAGAAAAATGTACCCTTAGATTATACATAGCATGTCTGTGTCTTTAAAGACCAAGTAGGTATTACAGTTGGCATAGGCTGGGGAGAAATTAAGAATGTGCTACAACCAGGATGTTCATGTACATTAGTTGATTTTTTGTTTATTAATGTACCTTTCTCAAAATGCAAAATGAGGGTCCACGAAGATGGTTTAGCAGGTGAAAAGACTGTCCACCAAGGCTGCCAACCCAAGTTTTAGTCTCTGTAATCCACAAGTTAGGAGAGAATAACTCTTACAAGTTGTCTTCTAACATCTACATATGCATTATGTCATGCATGTACATAAACACATATGCACACACAAAAATACATAAAATGTAATACTTCTTTCCAATAAAATGAACTATAAAAATAACTAAATTTGGGCCATTCTCCTTGGTTTTCAATGCTGTAGAATAGAGGAGTATATTTAAGAGAACTCCAGATTCACATATTGGTACAGATAAGTATACATGAATTAAGCACCTAGGAGGTTGTTCCCAAGGTGACATCTAGCCTTCTGAGTAGTCTGTGAAGTGTGTTACCCTCTAAACATAAAGTGTACCTCTTAAATGGCAATTAAAACTCCTAACACAGTGGATACAGGAAAAACTTTTAAAAAATGAAAGGTTCTCATAACAAAAGTTATATATATGTATATATGTATATATACATATATATTATAATAGTAGATGGAACATACCTCAACTTAATGATATTCCAATGACAATCCTGCAGCCAACATCATCCTAAGTAGAGAAAAACTTGAAACAATCCCACTGAAATTAGGAAAAAAGTCAAGCGTGTCCACTCTCCTCCATCTTGTATAATATTGTGCTCAAATCAGACCTGTAGTGCTAACAAAAGAGAAGGAAATTTAAGAGATTCAGATAGAAAAAGAAAAAATGAAACTTTCCTTTTTTGTAGAATATATCATATTATACATAAGAGATACTGCAAAATTTATGAGAAATCTTATTGAAATACTCAACAATTTCAGTAATACAGAACCATCACCTTGCACAAATCAATAGTTTTTATAATAAACACCATTTAAAAATATACAAAAAATGAGACCATAAACACACTTTTGCTCAAATAGTCTCAAATAAAATAAAGTATCTATAAAAAATACTAAACCAGAAGGTTAAACACTTGTACAATGAAAATTTCAGATCTCTGAATTGATAGACACTAGAAAATGAAAAGATATCCTGTGTTCATGAATTCATAGAATTAATATTTTGAAAATGTCAATTCTACCAAAAGTCATTTACAGACTCAATGAAATCACAATTACAATCCCTTTTTGTCATATACAGAAAAACAAACAAATGAACTAAAAATCAAACAAACAAAATCCTTTTAATTATTCTCAAATATGTATGGAAGGAAAAAAGATCTACAATAGCTAGAAACACTCCTGATCACAAACAGCAATGCTGGAGAAATTGCCATTCAAGATTCAGGATGTATTTCAGAGCCATAGCAGTAAAAGCAATATATTAATGGTACAAATAGACAAATGGAACAAAATTAGATACTCAAACTTAAGTGTTCATGACTACAACAATCTAATAGTCTATCTACAAAGATGCAAAAATATCCAAGGGGAAACATAGCCTCTTTTACAAATGATGCTGTGAAAACTGGATGTCCATTTATGAAAGGATGAAATTATACTGACATCCATCACCTTGCATTCTAAAATCCAAATGGATCAAAAATCTAAATGTGATAACTAAAACACTGATACTGCTAGAAAAAAATGCATTACCTTATATGATGTAATTGGGGAAATAACTTGGTGAATAGAATTCCATTTGCTTAAACACATGCAATTGTAGAAAACAATTGACTGTGTGTGCTATCCATTATCAGCTAATACATCTACAGCACAGTTTTCAAAACTATAAGCTTAGGGAATCAAGGAGTAAGAGGAGGCAGAATGATTCAATGAACCAGAGAAACAGGAAATTTGCTGTGAGATTTCATCTCCTAGAAATGTCAGAGACAGTACACCGAGGAAGTCTCATCAACATGGCTGCTTAAACAAGACCTGAAAAAAACAAACAAACAAAAAACATTACCAGTAGACATGCTAATATAAAAGGAGAAGGTCTCATACAGCCTCAACTCTAGCTAAAGTTCTACAGGGAACTCTCAAATGCAGAGTGGCAGAAATTGTCTTTTCCAGGGAAAAGCCTACTGCATTGCTCATCCAATACCAAATGTTCAGGCCTGAAATCATATACATACAAGTAACTTTATATAGACTGAAAAGTTGGTATTTATATATATTAAATGTATGTATTTCTAAATATGTACATTATGTAATATCTCCTAAATATATATTCCTAATATATTCATATATGTTCATATATATACATATATATGTATATATGTGTATATGAGTGTGCGCGCGCGTGTGTGTGTGTGTGTGTGTGTGTGTGTGTGTGTGTGGGTATAATCATAGGAAGAGGTGGGTGGAAGAAATGAATGGGGAAGACAACGTAATTATATTAATTCCAAAAATATATAAAAGAACATTTAAAAACCATGCTTCTGGAGCAAACATGGATATTTTAGGTGCTCTCATAAAGGTTCAATCAAATCTCAACAAGATATTCCTCTGTTTCATTTCATGATTTGGCAATACTGAAGTGCTTTGTTCACAGGATGCACCTATGCACAAAGTCATACACAGGTTTTGCGAATTCATTCTTTCATCATTTTAATCACCCTAATCAGTGATTTTTCTAATTCAATGTGTGGAATAAAAAGTCTCTGTGTTCCATTTATTCCATGAAGCTTTCCTCTATAACAGTAATTCTGTTTTTCTTAGAAATCGCTTTGCACTCAACAGTTTAGGTGCTAAATCACTTTTTTTCCTCAGGTTCCATTGGTATCTCAGCTGCTACTTTCTTCAGTAATTTATCTGCCACTTGCTGCAAACCTCATAGAGACCACCTGATCACATATCCTGAACATTGAGCAGGATCTAGAAACACATCTACTTTGCCCCCCTTGTTTTAACTACACTTAAAGATACTGATATTCAAAGTAATGTCCCACTTAAGTAATCACTTATTTAGAAAGAAAGCAGGGCTGAGCATCTATAGAACCTAACTACATGTTTACGATTCCATTTCACAGTAGGCTTTCTTCTGACAAATTCTAAACATTTCCTCTACTTGACACTAGCGATCTGTCTGATTTACCTTAGTATATGTTCATATCCAGCCTGTTAAGAGATGGTTCTTTTCAAAAAGGACTGTGTTTGTTGAATTTTATGAAGATATAACTGGAAAAATCATGGGCATAAAGGATGTTGTCTTTGCTGGGAAGTATAAAAGATCAGCAACTATAGGTGTGCTCTGTTTTGGCTTGAATGGGTAATAGCAGCCAGCATTCACCACTTCCCAGGCTCCTAAGCTGGGTTTACCCCAAAGAGGGAACCTGATTCCCAAAGAAGATTGCACTATAAGGAAATCTGTCAATCCAGGATGATACAATAAACTAGAAGGCAGGAGAATCTGACTCAGCCTTCCTCAGTTTCCTCCCACTAATTGAACTGACTCCAGAGATAAGGCATCTTGCAGAGATATCATTAGTATTTGGAGTAGATCTACCTTATGGATTGAAAACAAGTTAAAGAGTGAGTAATGTATCTAACAAATATGAAAAACCCTTCCCTAAATTCTCAGCTCCCTTTTTGCTCTGAGTAGAGACTCATGAAATTATTGTTTAAAAATTAAAATGCATTTAACAATAAGCTTAAATATTAGTTTCTATGTATGGTATAATGCTTTTAACTTCCAAGTCAATTATAAATCTATATATACAGTGCCCTGATAAATACTAAATAAATATATATGGACAGAAAGTTTAACTAACCTTGATAAAACACAAAATAAAATCAATTATATGGGTGAAAATAAGGCAGCATGTCCAAAATGTCATAAAAATATCAATTGTTTAGTAAAATAGAATGACTTTCTAACACTATCCTACACAAAACTATCATGGAATTTAATGGTTCTCAGTATTTCCATGCTAGTCTTTCTCTCTGTTCTCTTGAATTCTATGCCTTTATCGCTGAAGGAAAAATCAGAGGAGAAACCAAGCTACATATCTTATATTTATTGCCTAATGAGGTGAAGACCTTTCTACATCATCACAGCACAGCTGTTACTGTATAATCCCCATAGGTATTAACTACCATGAAGATATTTAATATTGCTGTCATTTATGTATCCATTCTAGGCTTTCTAACTGAATAACAGCTCCTTCAGAACCTAATATGCAAGTAGAAAATACTGAAAATTCTATAAAATCTGTGAAAAATGGGATCATAATTAGGTCTTTTTATAAAGTGTAAATCCTTCTTGAAGAATAGCTTTATGTCTAAAGCATTTTCTAATTGCTTAATATAAATTCTACCCAACATTTGTTTTTTTCCTTCCATTAAACATGTAGCCAATACTGGGCCACCATGAAAGAGAGCCAGGGCAGGTTATGACCACAAAGGATAAAGGATTGAGTCAGCCTCATGGGTCACATGTGTGACAACGATAACTTTTAAGTCCATGTTATTGTTCCTTCTTGGTCAATTAAAGAGCCAAGAAAGGTTTTTAGAATTGCATATACCTGTAACCATCTCCTTAGTGATGAGCAATGGAGAAATTAAAAGCTGTTACACTGCCATAAAAGCTCACTGAAGCCACCTAGCCTCCTTTGTCCTATAGAATATACATAATTTTCACTAAAGACAATGGAATTTATACAAGCTTCTTCAAGGGCTGTACCAAGCTTCTAAATTCTAGGTTAGAAAAACCACATATGATTGACTACTATTACTGTAAAAGAAAGATGCTCCTTCCCTCAACAATCACAAATTCATTTCTGAGCCCCCTTTTTTTTTTTGAAACAGAGTTTCTCTGTGTAGCCCGGGCTGTCCTGGAACTCACTCTGTAGACCAGGCTGGCCTTGAACTCAGAAATCCACCTGCCTCTGTCTCCCAAGTTCTGGGATTAAAGGCATGTGCCACCACTGCCCAGCTATTTCTAAGCTTTTATCTCTCGACTTTCAGGACATCAGTTCTAAAGAACAGGTTGTGCTGATAAATACATGAATAGAGAAGATTTAATATATCTGGCAAAACTATTGGGAGAACTGAAGCGATAAAAGAAGCCTTTGTGGCCTCCAGAATGTCAATATGTACTAGAAGTTCAGGGACCCTGCCTCTATGCCACAGCTACTTGTATAACAAAAATAAATGCTCCGTCAAGAACTTTGCAGGGATCTGATGTCCCTGATATTTCTTAAAGCCCACGAACTTTACTGTGCTACTGTCATGATACAATGCCTTCCATTCTCACCTACATCCTACAAATCACTGAAAATTGGTTTTATGAGAGACTCTAAGCAAAATACTATGAAATAAGAGATAATATCTGGTCCTTTGCAAAATCACTTTAAAGCCTATTGGCAAACTAGGGAATTAATATATAATGGAGGGATGGATAATGGGTATTTTCTCCCAAACTAGGTCTCTGATCTCCAGGCAGTAACAAACTGGAGGGACATATGTACATGAATTAATCCATCTTATTAGCCACAATCCTATCTTTTCTCTAAGTTCCAAGAACTCAATTTCTAATTTTAGAATTTTAAGCATTTTCTATATTGCAATAAATTTTAAATAGGCAAATGCAATCATTTAATAATCCTTACACACCCTCAAAGCTTGCTCAGGCCTAATGAAGTATATAGCACTTCCATTTGACAATGGATTCCTGCTGTGAAATTTTATATCTTTGTGGGTAACATAATCCCTCACAAGGAGCAGATCAGATTACACAATAATCAGTTGCCACATACTCAAATAGTCAGTTTCCTCTAAGGCACATTAGCCAGCCAATAACTGTTGCCCAAAGGGAGAATAGTGTAATTCATTGCCTAAGGTCTAGCAGATATTCCAAATAGCATTCATATCTGTCACAGATTCTCCAAGTTTGGTTGAACCCTGTGTCCAAAGTGGTAAACCAGGCTACAAAGCAACATGGATCCTTTGCGGGGCTTCATCCCATTCTGAGTTCCAGTCAAAACTATCAGCTTTGCAATTCACTGGCCAGAGTAACACACCTAAATAAGGAGTGTGTTTGTGTGTCTGTGTGTGTGTGTGTGTGTGTGTGTGTGTGTGTGTGTGTGTTTTCCAAAATTTAAATAGGTTTACTATATATGTTGCCTCTTTCCTGTTTTCCTGCTGATGGAAAGTAACTAACATAATAGCTTATCATTTATCCTAAAATGAATATCTTCATGTCTAACATCACTGGTTCTTTGAAATTCCACTATAATGAAAAGCTATTGAACTTTGGTTGCATTAATTTCTAATCCTATGATGTACATGTGCTTTATCATCAGGTCCAGAGAGACTGTTATGACCTGCTAACCTTGTCCTATCAGCTTAATATCATCAATACAGTGAGACAGTGTTGCCTTATGGAAAAGGAACATAATGAACATCCCTTTGAAATACAAATATCGAACAATTCTGAAGAATTATTAGACTCCACCCTAAAGTAGAAGTGGAAATAAAGATGTTCTGCAGATGGCCTTCCCAAGTAAAATCGAACTGCTTCTGGTGGTCCTAATAAATAGGTACTAAAAAATTTTATCATTTTTTGGATCAATAGTTATATAACATTTACCAAGAGATGTGGTTAATCTACTAAATATATTTCTTAATTCCTCTACACATGTAGTTTTATTTGTTGTACAGGTCTGGCTACCAATGTGGATATCTTGGTAGGGGTTCCTATTCCTGTGAAGAGACACTATGGCCATGATAACGTTCATAAAGAAAAGCTTTACTTGGGACTGGCTTATAGTTCAGAGATTTAGTCTATTATTGTCATGGCGGAAAGCATGGTGGTAAAGAGACAGACATGGTGCTAGAGACATAGCTGAGAATTTAACATCCAGATTAGCAGGCAGAAAAAGAGAGTGAGTCACTACACCAAGCTTGATCTTGTGATACCTGAAAGCCAGCCCACAACCTCCAACAAGCCACACCTACTCCAATAAGGCCACACCTCCTAATAGTGCCACTCCATATGAATCTATGAGGCCCATTTTTCATTTAAGCCACCACAAGTGGGATCTGTCAACCTCTAGGTTTATGCATCCCAATTATATATCATGGGAATGAGAAGAAAAAAACAACACTGTTTTTTTGAGTTTTGTCAAATTTCCATCTATTATCTGAACTCTATAAACCCTTAGTCAAATTGGATGGCCATGTTTTAGGGGATCTTCCACAATCAGTGTCAACTCAGAGCTAGTATCCAAAAGCAATTCCAAATCTGAATGTCTCTTTTTCCAAATGTGCTGTTATCTTAGTTAAAGGCTACATATAGGTAGGTCTTTTGGGGAAAGGATGGGAAAAAGGTAATCAGCAAAATTCTCTCATATTTAATACAGTTCTTCTTCAAGGGGACCTAGCTTTCCTTTCAGTTAAGGGGTTATACATCTGTAAATTTGTTCAAGTCTGGAAATTGATGGCTATGATTCTCTCGTACTGTAATACAATGAAACCTTTCATGTATTTGTTGTGAAGTTGTTCAGCAAATACAGATTAAAACCAACCAATCAAACAAACAATCTTCTTATCTATTTTGTTTCCGGACATACCATGATTGATTAGCCAGTCCAACAAGTACATAGGCATTATCGCACTATAGACATTTGCCTTTACTGCCTATTACCATAACTGTGTTCATTTTACCTTTGAATATTCAGTGCTTCCCGCTGGCCCTTGCTAGTCTAAGACCAATTAAGCAATTTTATTCTACAAATTGTGCAGCTGCATTTCTCACACTAATGTCTGGTAGAAGGCAAAGGGCATAAACAAAGCTCTTCAAATATTCGGGTGCCGCTCTCACAATTTTGTGTCTTATGGTATTAGGAAAGGGCATGTATTCAGGGCCCTTCAATTATGGAAGATTAGGTTTTAAACAGTGAGTCCACTCCAGCACTTTAATTTCCCTGAGCGTTCAAATCCCTTCATTAACACTATGCCAAGGATAACCAGGCATTGCCTAAACTTTCTCAGTAGGCCATCATTTCACATATATTTCAGCTGAACAATCAAATAACTCTTGCTACCTTTTTCAGTTGTGCAAGCTGCAATATTAAATGTAGAATTTATTATTAGTAGTCCATATAGATAAACTCAATGTGGTTCCTGTTTATGTTCCTTCTACTATTATCACATACCCTTAAATATCCATTCCCAAACATAATTCCAATTTCTACTTAATGAACTTATTTTTAAAAACCACTAGATACTTAGTAGTGTAGTGTACCTTCAGTTAGACCACACTTTTTACCTCATATTTAGGAACTTGCTTTGCATAGAGTTTAGTTATAGGTCTATATGGTAGGGGTTTCTGAGATACACCTGCACTATATTATCTGACATCTTCATTAAGACAAATCATTGCCTATTCTGAGGATAAGACAGAATTAATTCTCTCAGACAAGGGCAGAGGCCAATATTGCAGGTATTGTGGTGGGAGGTAAGGATGCATATACTCTGATAAGGATGAGAATAATATTTCCCCAGTTAGTCTGAGTCTATTGTAATCTAAGAATTCAATACCCTCAAATCCATTAATGTCTTCCCATGTATTGCCATCCTAAGTCATAGGATCCTATTCTCTTTAATTCCTGACACTATCAGAGGTTGGAAATTACAATTACATCAATAGAGGCAAGAGGGGTGCTCAGAAGACAAACTTTGTGTGTAATCATTTTAATAAGTGTGACAGTTTCTACCCTAGAAACTTACACTTTATCATCAGTAGCAGTATGTTCAGGATACAGTATAAAGTGAAAATGTGAGGAATTAGTGAGAGGTGGTATACTCTAGATATCCTTCCCTGGCATATTCTTTAACAGATGGCATCCAGCCAACATCCAGTGTACTTGGGCCTCCTAGCAACTGGACCACTGCAAAGAGAATATGGCAAGCTGGGAGGCTGGGCTTGGAGTAAGTATGAGACGGGGAATGGGCAACAGATAATCCTTTTTTCAGCATATATGAGTCAAGGTTCCAAGACGTGGTGCATATTCATTGTATCACTGAACATCTTTACACAACAAAAACTCAAAGGTAAAAGGATCCTATATGAACATATATGCCAATAAAGCTAGCTCTGAAGCAGCCCATGGGACATCTTTGTCCACATTAAACATTGTTCTTTTCCTTCTAAAGGCAAGGAATCACTGGGTATCTACCACTGGAGCTCAGCCTTAACTTTCTTATAAACCCAATGTAATCAGTAAATATGTCTCCTAAAGCAGACATGATAAGGCACCCAACACAGATCATACAATGGCTGGGTAGAGTGTCAGTAATAAATATTAGAATAGATTCTGTTCAGAGTATGTCCACATCATTTCCTAAACCTGACATCTCATTGTAGAGCCTATTCCAATTCACAAAGCCAAGGCATGAGTTTCAGCAGCCGTAATACCAGTGTACATACCACTGTATTCAGCACCTCCCACCTGTATTTTTAAGTACACTCAAGCCTCCCTGATCCTCTGGCTTTTACACTCTTTCCATCCACACCCTTTTACTCTATAATGGTTCATAATTTTTCATCTCACGTTTGAGCAATCATGTTGCTGAAGCCTTATAGGCACAGCATCTGACACTACTAGGAGACATAATCTCATAGCAAATTCTTCATTCCTCTGGCTCTTACAAACTTCACTCTTCCTCTTCCACAATGTTGCTGAACCTTAGGTGTGGGAAAATTCTGTAGATTTATCTATTTGGACAGGACTCTAGAATTCTGGATTTTGATTGGTTATGGTTTTGTTTAGTGGGTCTCCATCTGTTGCAAAGAGAGATTTCCTTGACATTGGGTGAGGACTAGACTTACATATGGGTGTAAGATGCATATTTAGATTTTGGTTAGGGATTAGACTTGTATAATAACTATTGGATGTTCCCCTCCAATATTCATGAGTCCCTTTGCACTGAATAGTTAGCCAGGTTTCAGGTATCAGGCATGGTTTCTGTCCTATTGAGTTAGCTGGTCTTAAGTTCAATTAGAGAGATGTTGGCTAATGCCAAGTTATGCATGCTACTACTGCACTCTTTGGGCTATTGTGCTATACTTGTAGTTATAGCTCATAGACATCATAACTGCATAGGGCTGTTGGTTGCTTCCTTACTTTTCAAGCTTACATGGCAGCTTATGATACTATGAAGACTAACCCTTAGGGAGGAAGCATTCAGGTCAGTTTATTCTCAGGGGCCTCTAAGGCCTGTTTCTGAAGTGGCTGGTGTCTTCAGCAATTAGAACTTACTTTCTACCTCTGGGGTGCAACCAATGGCAATAACAATAAGCTGTATGTTTGGGGAGTCTCTCGGACAGATACGGACTGTAGCTGCCGGTTCACGTATGCCTGCAAAGAGGACTGGTCTGCAGCCTCTGAATTGTATTTGATATTTGTTACAGGACTGAACTGTTGCCAAAGAAGGTCAAGCTTACCTCAAAAGAACTATTGCTGAACATGTCCATTTCCCCTATAACCTAATAACTTTTCTCTTCCACTACATCTGCTGGGTGGTGGGCCAGAGAAGAAGTTGAACCCTTATTTAAAGTACATTGCAAAAAATTTACATCTAGACATCTGAGTTATTTTGAAAATTGTATACCATCTCTAAGAGAGACATAAGATAGCTTTTGTCTTTACAGTCTTAATGGGTCTAGGGTTATCAAGTTGGATCTCTGAATGACAAAAATTAATAGTCTAGGAGTAAAATAACTAGTTATAGTTCTGGATACATAGGCCATAAAGAATATTGGGTATAGTAAATAATCTGTTTAGAAAGACCATTGAGGGTCATTGGGTCTCAGTTAAAATCTAGGGTTTTGATATTTCTTTAATTAGGAGATTACTTACCACCATTGTGTGATAGTACTGTGTGGATCCAGGATAATGAAAAAGTATCAATCTAATATTTTAATTGTATTTGATAAATATACACAAGTATTAGTGATGGCTAAAGAATTTCCCACTCTTCAGGAGAGGAGAATTAAGGTATACTTGTACATAAATGACCTTTGAGGATGTTGATGCACGACAGAAAGATGGGAAATTAGAAGGGTTGAATTCCTTCTTAAAAACTAAGGTTTTGAAAGGACATATCTGTCAGGTTTTCTAACTCATGAGAGTAGAAAAATGATGTAGGAATAGAAAATGTTTTTATAAATTGACCTTAAAATTTAATGATTCACAAAAGTAGATCAAAGAAACTTTAGCAGAAAATCTAATGTCTAAAGCCTCACCTGAGATGAGCCCTCTTTCCAACTTTCTGATGATCAATATTTTGTTAACCTAGAAAACACCAATCACAACTGACTCTTAATGTTTAGAGTCAGGACATTATTATTTATAAATTAGACTGCATAATAATATTTCATCTAAATATTTTGGAGGTCAAAACTTGCATGTGTTCAATTTTCTAGTTACATTTTGGAACATTTCTTCTAACTTTTCTTGTAGACACACAATCAGTCATTATTTCTGAACTTCATGTCTTTCTCCCTTACCCCAACAATCAGTTGTGAAATCCTACACTTTGTTTTCTGTTGATTCTTTGGGCATTTTCTACCACAAAAGGCAGAGGAGCCAGTGATACAGATGAATCCCAATATTATCAACAGTGATGGTGGAAATGACAAGACAAAAGTAGCATGTATAGGCACAGCTTCTGTTGGACCATGAGTATTTCATAAACCCATGTTCTGGAGCTGTTCCACTGACATTCCACTCCTATTACTTGTACCTCTACAACAATCTTTCAGCTCCTTCTTTCCTCTTCAATTAAACAAGAAAGCTCTTCTGTTTATGCCTCCTCACATTTCACCCTGATGACTCAAGACATGTCACCAGAAGAAAAGAATAAAGAAAAGACAGCAGTATTCCTGCTTACTAAGCTCTTCCAAGCACTTTGGCAGCCTTGACCACAGTATTAGACTGACTACTATTTCCAAGTCACTCTTCAAGAGTAACAGATCAGCTGAGGTATTATCATCTCCAGGTTTATAGCTCTTAGAATCATTCAAGTTTACTTCTCTGTCCATTTCCTTAACCCATAATCAAATATTATTCCTTATTTTTTTCAATCAATTTGTTACATGTACATTTGCAGCTAGAAGTTGGACTAGAAGCCACCTGCATGTAACCAGGTGAAAGAGAATGTTAGAATAAGGGGATGGAGGTAGAGAAAAGACCCTATTCTAAGGAGGAAAGAAACAACTTTGAAATTCCACAAAGAGATGAAAAGGTACCCGAAAGAAATGGAGAAAAAGTGATAACATAGCAACCATAAGTAAGCCAAACACAGCTCAGCCATGTTGCAACTAGGGTAGAATGGAAGAAAAGCAAAGGGCACTTCTAAGAAACAAGCCAGGTACAAAAATGAAAATCCTTATCCTCTGGAAAAGGCTCTCATGAGACTCAAACTCAGCAACTGATATCTATGAAGCAGCTGACTTCTTTGGACATATCAGTGTGAGGAGAGCTTCCATTTTGTTATTCTACGACTTAGAAGGCAGTATCTAGGAAACATTGTGAATGAGTTTCTTTTTAAAAAAATGAGTTAACTCCAAGGTATAGAACAGGGAATAGTCAGAGTTAAGAGGTTCAGTTTATTCTGGTACATCTCTAAATCAAGAGAAAGCTCAATGAGGCAGTGATGAAGGGGCACAGGACCTAATGCTGATAATAAGTAAGGAGAGGCTAAGCTCATGTTAGAAAGTTTAGAGGAAAAGAAAGCACTTATCTTCATAGCCAGGGACATTTCTCATCAACTGTGAAAAAGTAGGCAGTTGGAGAGTTCTGAGGCTGATGGGAGTCTGTGAACCAAACTGCTGGGCCACATGTCTGCTGTTACCACTGTAAAGTCAGAGAGCTCTGAGGTTGCAAGGACGTATGGGAAAACCACAATTGGGTACCTCTTGCTTAGAGTTATGTAGCAATTTTCTCCAAGATTTAAATCTTCCACCTTGAAGGGCAACTCTTTAAGACCTAGGATGTGAAGGGGAAATGAAACAACAGAATATTTTAGGACAGGATGTTTATGAGGAGATAAAACAACAGGATGTTCTAAGGAGAGGCAAGATACTTCGTCCTTCAGAGAAGCTTGTAAATGAAGTAAACAACTCAAAATAGTTTAAGGCAGTCCAAGTCAGTAAGCCCCTCTTCACTAGTGAGTATTGTCCTAGTTAGTTTTCTATTTCTGTAGTAAAACTCCATGACCAAGGCAACTTACAGAAGAAAGCTTTTCGTTAGTGGATCATGTTTCTAGAGGATTTGAAACCATGGCCATCATGACAGGGAGCATGAAAGCAGTCAGACAAGCCTGGTGCTGGAGCAGCAACTTAGAGCTTGTCTTCAAACAGGAGGCAGAAAACTAACTGGGAATGGCAGGACACACCTCTCCTAACAAGGCCATAGTTGCTTATCATTTCCAAACAGTTTCATCAAACTAGAGGACTCAGTAATCAAAATTTTGATCCTGTGTGGGCCATTCGCATTCAAACCACCAAAAGTATATAAACTACTCTCAGAAATGGTAAACTACAAGAAAGTGCCTCAGAAAATCCCTGGTACCTGGCAAAAGCACAGGCCATTTGAACTGCCTATGAGAAGCAAAGACCAGACAAGCTGCCTAGAAATGACCCAGACCAGTTGATCCATAAGGGAATAATACCTTCCAACCTGTTGAGCTACCTGCAGTCTGGGCAGTGTATTCCAGTTTCCCAGCTGTTGGACTTCTTATCCATGGTGTGGGTTATGATGATGGAGCTGTTCTTGAGTAATTTTCCCCCTATAAGCAATCTTTCACTCATATTCCTGTAAGTAACCCCAATAAAATTTATCAGTTCACCAAGTTAGAATTTGATGTTATCTGTATTTTGAACTGTCATTAGTTTCATTGTTGTGATAAGTAGTGTTTGTTCATGTCCTCCAAGGAATAATGCTGCACATGATAAATTGATAATACTCAGGAAGCCTTAAAAGACTAAGGTCCTCCACATGTACATATTTGACTGTTGGTGCTACTTCTTATCTTCTCAGTGCACTTGAGAAAGTCCTTCCAGCAAGAATATTAGCTATCCTAGAGTGAATAATCTTAAGAGTTCCTGAGGTATGAAAGAACCTGCCTACCCCAAATCTGGGGTTAGCCAGCAGTGGCCCTTATATTTGAAGAAGGAAAAGATGCTGAAGTGAAGACATCTCTAGTAGCCACTAGGCACTTTACACAGAGGTAACAATTGTATAAACAATGGAAAATGAGAAATCTCAGCTTCAACAACAACAAGGGCATACATGAATCTGACAATCTTCAGTTTCTTAGTATACAGAAAAAAAAAGATTCTTTAATACTTTATCACTGTAAACTTCTTTTTTATTGTTTCTTCAACCCATTATGATTTCATGAAAATTTTACTGTACTTATAAAAGTTTTTTTTAATTTTCTTGTGTTTTTGTTGTTTTTTTAAATTAATGGATGAATTTATTAAATTATTTGTCTGTGAATTTGGTAAACATGTGCATGCATATGTATGTTCAGTTATAAACACTCATGAATATGACTGAAGAAACCAGGGGTAGATATCGAGAGTCCTTCACACTTTTCCACCTTGCATTTTTGGAAAAAAGCCTCTTATTGAATCTGAAGCTCACTATTTTACCTAGATTAGGAGAAGAATAAACCCAAGTAATCCTCCTGTATACTACTACTACTACATAGAGCTGGAGTTAACTGGTGCTTATGCTATGCTTAATTTTTGGGTGGATAGTAGGGATTAGAACTCATGTCTTCATGTTTGCACAGGAAGCACATTACCCACAGGAACATCTTCCTAGCCTGTCTTCCTTATACTTTTAAAGGCTTTAAAATAATTATTTGTGCTTTCCTTTCACAAATATACTTAATTTTGTTTTTTACATATTTTCATAGTTTGAAATTTCAAATTGTATTTATCTATGTATAATAAATCTTTATATTCATGCATGTCTATGTACTACATGTGTTTCTGGTGCCTGAGGCCCAAAGAGGATGATGGATCTCCTTAAACTGGAATTAGAACTGGTTGTAATCTGCCATTTTGGTGACAAGAACTGAACATGGACCTTGGGAAAGAGAAGCCAGTGCTCTTAACCTCTAAGCCATTTCTCTAGTCTCTCTTTGCTCTTAATTTTGTTGATTGATTTCCCTTTTTCTTCCTGTATTTTTTCCCACACTCTCTAGTTTCTAAAAGGAATATATATTTACATTCTGCCCTTTTCTTCTTGAAATCCTCCTATGTTGTCTATATTTGCTCTCAAATTCATAATCCTTTCTTTAATTATTATTGATGTACACATGCAACTGATGAAGCTAGTGATTACACAAATTCTGATCAGTTACTCTGACATTAAACTATGGTCCTTGAATAGAGTTCATAGATTGCCTAGTTGGCAACATTGTTGGATCTTTAAGGAAGAAAATGTAATTCTGTTTTCTTTAATTGGATATTTTATTTATTTACATTTCAAATGTTATCCCCTTTCCCAGTTTCTCCTCTGAAAACCCTCTATCCCATCCCCTCTCACCCTACTTTTATGAGGGTGCTCTCCTACCCACCTAGCCATTCTAGCCTCCTCATCCTGGCATTCCCCTATACTGGGGCAACAAGCTTTCACAGAACCTCTCCTCCAATAAAGGGCCTCTCCTCCCATTGATGTGTGACAAGGCCATCCTCTCCTACATATGTGGCTGGAGCCATGGATTCCTCTATGTGTACTGTTTGGTTGGTGGTTTAGTCCCTGGAAGCTCTGGGGGGGGGGGAGGAAGTCTAATTGGTAGATATTGTTGTTCTTCCTATGGGGTTGCAAACCCCTTCAGCTCCTTCAACCTTTCTCTAACTCCTCCAATGGGAAACCCATGCTCAGTCCAATGGTTGCCTGGTTGTGAGCATCTGCTTCTGTATTTGTTAGGCTCTGGCAGAATCTCTCAGGAGACAGCAATATCAGTTCCTTTCAGTAAGCACTTCTTGGCATCCACAATACTGTCTGGGTTTGGTGTCTGTATATGGGATCAATCTCCAGGTGGGGCAGTCTCTAGATGGCCTTTCCTTCAGTCTCTGCTCCACACCTTGTCTCTGTATTTCCTCCCATGAGTATTTTGTTCCCCCTTCTAAGAAGGACTGAAGCATCCACACTTTGGTCTTCCTTCTTCTTGAGTTTCATGTGATCTGTGAATTGTATCTTGGGTATTCTGAGCTTTTGGGCTAATATCTACTTATCAGTGAGTTTATACCAAGTGTGTTCTTTTGTGATTGGGTTATCTCACTCAGGATGATATTTTCTTGTTCCATCCATTTTCCTAATAATTTCATGAAGTTATTGTTTTTAATAACTGAGTAGTACTCCATTGTGTAAATGTACCACATTTTCTGTATCCATTCCTCTGTTGAAGGACATCTGTGTTCTTTCCAGCTTCTAGCTATTATAAATAAAGCTGCTATGAACATAGTGGAGCATGTGTCCTTGTTTTATGTTGGAGCATGAAAGAGTCCTCTTTTCATTAAGTCTTTGGAAATCTCACACTTTAAAATCATCCAAATGTCAATTCTTTTTATTTTCCTTCCCTCCTCTCCTCCCAGTCCCAACCTCATAAGCCTTCCTCTTCTACTCAAAGAAATAGGGCCTCCCCACCCCATGGGTACCAATCCACCCAGGTACATCAAGTTGCAGCAGGACTAAGTGCATCTTTCCCACTGAGGCCAGACAAGGCATCACAGCTAGGGAAAAGGGGTCCAAAGTCAGGAAACAGAGTCAGAGTCATTACATGCTCCAGTTATTAGGGGAACTGCATGAGGACCAAGCTGCACATATGCTACAGATGTGTATGAAGCCTAGGTCCTGCACATGCATTCTCTTGGGTTCATTCGCTATGAGCCCCCATGGGCCCAGGTTAGTTTACTCTGTAGATCATCTTGTGGTATTTTAGATGCTCCCTCCCCAGTTCCCTTAATCCTTCCCCCAACTCTTCCACAAGACTCCCAGAGCTCCATCTATTTGTTAACTAGGGGTTCGATGCAGCTATTCCATCTACTTCTGGATGAAACCTCTCAGAAGACAGTTATGCTAGTTTTTTAGGATAGCAGAGTATGATTAATACTGTCAGGGGTTGACTCTCTCCCACGGGAAATATCACAAGTTGTCATTGGTTGGCTAATCCCTCAATCTCTTCTCAATCTTTATCCATGCACATCTTGTAGGCAGAACAAATTTTTGGTTGAAGGTTTTGTAGGTGGTTTGGTGACCTTCTTCCTCCATTGTAACTCCTTCCTGGCTTCTGGAGGTTGCCACAGTAGACTCCCTACCCCTCCCTGCTGGGCGTCTCAGCTAGGGTCACCCCCATAGACTCCCTGGGACCTCCACTACCCCAGGTCTCCATCTTATCCCAGGGATGTACCCTCATCATTAACACAAAATAAAAGCTACTTCAAAGACTGATCTACCTAAACATCATCTCAGAACTTCAAATTCTGAAATGATCAGATAGAGACTAATAGGAGGCTATTCTTTAGGTGTTTCCAAGAATAAGGCAGATTCTAAATGAACAAATAAGAAGTCACTGTAAAGTTGGTTTGGAACATTGAAACAAATAGAGCCTTCGTGTGCCAAGCCCCTCCCAGAACATAAATTGGAAGGGGTTGGGAATGAAAAATACATCTGGAAAATTTGGCGAAGAATGGAGTAAATATGATCAAAATACATTGTGCTTCTCAATGTTATTTTAGAATAAATCAACAGTATTTATTATTCAATAAAGCTTAAAATCTAACATATTTTCCCTATACTGTTTACTCACTTTATTCTCCCAGTTAATAAATTGTAGCCATCACATGTATATGTAAAATTCTCATGTCTGTATGTATATATGAAATTTTCAAAGAATTAACATAATTGTTACATTTCAAAAAATTAGAACTTATATTTTAAATCTAGTGTATTAGAAATTGGATCTGAAGGAAAATATACCTTAGCAATGAGAAAAAAGATAAATGAAAATATGAGTAGTGGCAGTCAAATGGCTTAGTGGGTAAGCATGCTTGCTATTAAGTCCCATGGCTTCAGTAAGGATCCCTAGAAATCCTGTGTTGGAAAATAGAACAAGCTACCAGTAGCTGTCCTACATGCCTTCCCACCAATGATAAATTATACCCTGAAATAGCCAAGGCACATGTTTCCCATACCCTTGTTCACATAGACAATAATAAAAGAGTAAGACAACTAGATAAGCAATTGTGCTGGTAACTTTTCATTGTCATCCTTAACTGGATAGGAGGTACAATTTTAAGTGTGTTTCTAAAGAGATTTAACTGAGAATAAAATTCATTCTGAATTTAGGATACACCGTCACATGGATTCGGGTGTTGTTCAGAAAACAAAACAAAACAAAACAAAAACAAAAAATGGAAAATGAAACCTAAACTGAACAGCAGCATTCATCTCTCTCTATTTCTTGACTGCAGATATGATATGACCAGCTACTGTATCATACCCTACTACTACAAATAGTACATTTTACCCCCCAAGAGTGAACCAAACTAAGTTCTTCCTTTCTTAAATTAAACTTTCTTAAACTCAGAATTTGATCAGGATATTGAAAATGTAACTATTACAGTGGCAATACACAGAATTATGGGATGGTGTGGGCATATATTTATCTCAGCCTATTTTAATAAGAGATCAACCTCCTTTTAGCCCACCAGCTAGCACCGGTAGGGGAAAAGAAATGTTATTAGGATATGGGAGAAGTTCACCTATTTAAAAATAGTTTTGTGGGTGATTCCAATTTTGTTGTTCTCAGTCCAGTCCACTAGCAAGCACCAAACACTAAACAGCAGTTGCAGACCACTGCACTCAGCAGACACTACACAGGAATCAGCAGCTGCAGCTCAATCCAGAAGAAACCACAAGGCTCACCAAGCAGAAAGAGTATGCAGAAGCGTTAAGAAGTTGCAGGAAACCACAAGAGGTTCTTTGTCGAGTTTCTTTTTATGAAGTCACCACAAACAAAGCTCAGCAACAAAATGTAAGGCAAACCAACACATGGGTAATCAATGAAGAATAACAAGGCATAGCGAACCAATGCTCCAACTCACACTGTCTGTGGGGTCATATTTATACTCTAACATCATGCATCCTTTACATGTTTGCTGTAGCAAGTCACCCTTTCACCTGTGTCTGCTTCAGGAAAACATTTATGTGTCTGCTTTAGCAAAACATCTTTTCACCTGTGTGCCCCAGCAAAACATCATTTGACATATTTGACTTTCTGAAGAAAGTTTCCTCTTCAGAATGCATATAGGTGATAAAATTTGGAAGCATAACTAAAATTGTAAAATTTTAATCATTTATACTTTTTATGAACTGATAATTCACATCATTATTAGGTCACTTGTGTCGACTGTGAAATAGAAAACTGAGGTTATCAATTGAATCCTATATTTTTCTGTCATGACATCAACATATTTACCACAAAAATAATATAAATTTATCTGTGAACCATGAGGTGCTGAGATGTGTAGTGTTAACATAATGAGCAGAACTGAAAACCATGATGATAAATTCAATTGAAACAAAATGAAATATCAAGTAAAGCCAGATGATTGAAATGCCCACAACTTATTTAATTTAGTCTATACCTACAACAAAATAGAAAAAAAACACTAGAGTAGGGATTAACAATAGTTCAATTACTTGTGATTAAAATATCTTATTTTGCAAACAAACAGTATACATTAGCAGTTGAACATGAATGCTATGTCTATTCAAAAGCTGTTGAGGTTCCTAAAACTTAAACATCATTAGCTTCATCTTCAACTTCCCTGTGAAATGAATGATAGAATTCATGTAAGATGGTTCAGGAGTTGAGCTATGGGGCCCACTGATGACCTTGTTTGTTGTTTCATTTGTATATTTAAAGTCAACTGCAATAAGTTAGTATATTTGAGAAGAGTAATATTTTGAACATAAAATAACTAAACTGAAAAGATATCAAGAAACAATGAGCTCCAAAGAACCTCGCCAGCATCCTTTATTCTCTTTGAAACAAGGTCATACACACACACACACACACACACACACACACACACACACACACACACATATATATATATATATATGTATATATATATATATGTATATATATATATATATATATATATATATACACACACACACACACACACACACACACACACATATATAAAAATTCCTGGGACAAAGAAAAATACTTGACAGAAACAATGAAAGGGAAAAGTAATTACTACATATTACCTCAACTGGGGACAGATTGGATCACAGGGTTATTAGAATTTGCAGGTATATATTATTATATTTTTAAATTGAACTGGAAAATTTATTGCAGTTATAAAAATATTGAACACGAGTATTTCTACAAATATTAGATTACACCAGGAGATAATGTATATGAGAGGCACATCTCAGAGAAGAATCTCTCTATAAACATTGCAAATATTAAATTTTTCATCTTGTAGTACCAATCTGATGAGAATTGCTTCTGTGTTTTATATATATAAAGGGCTATAATTCTGCTTTCTTACTTTTGCAGAGAGCACAAGGAACACTTCTCAGAAATGAAAAGCATTCTATGGGCTGCTTTAGTTGGCTGCTACTGTGAGAGATGAGCCAGAGAATTCTTTCTGGGGCTGGAGGATCACTTTAGTATTTTATTTCAAGTTTTTACCTTTCCAAAATCTATTTCTCAAAGATTTTTGCCACATTTATGGAAGCTACTCTGAATACCTTACATGGAACTACTTGGTTTAAGATTATTTATAATACATGACCAAGTAATGCAAATATTAACTGCAAAGGATTAGAAAAACACATAAACAGGTAAACAGAGATATGTTTGAATATGTTCACATAGACAGCATATACATCTTCCACTATGTAAAGATATGTACACTTTCATATACAGCATTTGCTTTCAAATAAAGAAATATGGATATTGTTTCACGTATAAACAATACACATACAGTATGCAGACTGCCATGAATCCAGGAAAGGGGTGATGACCATGTTTAGAAATAATGACTAAGCAATTTGGTTCATTCTAGCAACTGGGAATGTTTACAGGGTAGATGTATTGGTATAAATACATTTCGATGTTCATGAAGTTTTGTTCTTTATATTGAGAAAGAAATACATATGTTTTCTTTCTTGCATCTTATATCAATGTAAAGTTATAAAATTCTTAACAAGTCATAAGTCATATCCACTGTATCTTCATCTAACCTTCTTCTTTAAACTTTATCATGGTTTACATGGCTTCTACAGGTAGACCAGGTTTACCTTCTATTTCTGTTAAGGCATCTGAGAAGTACAAGCTTGGACATGACTTCCCAGTTCTCTGCAAAAGCAAACCCAGCTTTCAAAAAGTACAGGAGAAAGAGGCAAAGAGTATTTAAATGAAAACTAGATGGATGAGAAAATCACATGTCTTCTAATGAGAAACAAATCCACTCCAGGGGGAAAATGTATGTCTAGGGGAACACCAAAAGGCTTCCAGAGCTTTATCCTGATTTCTATTCTTAACACCTTCAGATAAAAGTATCTGCCTTTATAACACTCAACCAAATAAAACCACTCTTTGGACATACTGAAATTCAGAAATAATAAGATGCACTCTGTGCCATCTGTTCATCTGTAAAAAACACATACTGGCTAGAATAGCTTGTAGTCTGCTTAACTATAACCTCAGAGAAAAAGCTGTTCCCTGATTAATGTGGTTAAGTGTTTTTATAAGTGTTAATAATTAGGAAATGTCAACACTGAGAATATACATTGGCAGTAGTTACAGTGGATGATTGAACCTTATTTTATCCACTGTGTCTTGAGGCCCTTGCAAGTTAACCTGGTGCATCGCTGCCCCGGCAACATCCTAGAAAAGGCTGTGGGATTCTGTTCCATTTTCATGGATTTACAGGCCTGGATTCAGATTTTTATCCTGAAGCTGGCCTCAATAGACTACAGTGATAAGAATGTGTATGTGTGTGTGTGTGTGTGTGTGTGTGTGTGTGTGTGTGTGTGTGTGTGTCTGTGTGTGTGTCTGTGTGTCTGTGTGTGTGTCTGTGTGTGTGTGTGTATCTGTGTGTGTGTCTGTGTTTGTCTATGAGTCTGTGTGTGTGTGTGTGTGTGTGTGTGTGTGTGTGTGTGTGTGTGTGTTTTCTCAGATGAAGACGTGAATAAACAATGCAGCTTTCTTTTATTCTTTTCTGTGAAGTGGTGGGAGCCCAGTCTAGGAACCCAGCTTTCAGATCTTTATTCTTGTCTCCCACCCATGTGAGGAAACTGGTGATCTGAGAACATGTAGAGAAAAGTCCCTACATCTACTCAGCTGACCTACCCTCTCACATCAGGTAGTCAGGCAAGCTCAGTTTGCACTTCATGTTTATAATCTAATAGTGTCATCATCCCATAACGAAATATATGCAGAATGAAAAACAAGCCTGGACACTGGTATCTTGTACATCTGAATTCTATTCACAGAACATTATGCAATATTCACCTTTAGAAAGAGCAGGAGGAATATTTACTCAATCTTTGCATTGTTCATTATGGCAAGTCCTGCCTCCCATGTTTGGAAGCAAATATTCCTGTTTGTGACTTTGCACAAAAAATTATTACAGAAAAAAATAGTGCTTAGGTGAGGGCTTGAAATTTGCTCATGCTGGGAACTTTACTTTAATAGAAAGTATCAATCTTCATAAGTGAGTTTTATAAAGAAAGCAAAAGCTATGTCACCTGGTTATTAATTTAGCTTCAAACCTGGATGAGACAGATGGACTGCCTCAAAAGACATTCCAGGATTTTGTTACTGAGCTTCCTATCTTGTTGCAGAGTGACTCACACTTAACAAGCCACAGGGACAGGTAAGCTAGAGTTCATGCCAAAAGCAAGCCTTGAGAGGGTGCCTATAACTAGTTCCTAATTGGCTATCCTTATGTTTTATGTTGCTGAGAGTATATATAGCAAGAATTCTATTTTTCTTATAAAATTCAATTGCAAGCTTCAGCTATTACATGTGTGCCCACTAAGTTGTTCTTATGTTTGTTCTTCATTTACTGTACAGAATTGTAGGGAAAACATGTCCAGTCACATGAGCTCTCAAACAAATATTTTAATTCAAATAGGAACATTTATGTGGCTGGCAAATGTGATCTAAGATCTCACATCAACTTTATTTTGTTACTTCTCATCAGGAAAATTAAACAAATAATGGCCATATGTTTAAAACATTCTAGCCTTTTAACTTAAGGCATTGTATGGCCCACCAGAATTATATGGCAAATAAAATATGAAACAAGTTGGGCTGACAATGGAGAGGAATTGAAAGAGGGTGATTGAACAAAGCTTTGACCCTCATACATAAAGTTGTCACGACATTATTTCAAATTACAAGATTCTAGATGCATTTTAGCAATTATTTAACTACAAATGACTACAACAGCAACAAAACTACTGAAACCTTGTTTTAGATGTTATGTATATTACATGTTATGTACAACAAACAAACAAATAAACTAACCATAAACATACCTCTGCTGGAGACATACGAATCAATGCATGAGAGTAAGATCATAGACCCTGAGGAACAAGGGTTGCTAAAATCTTTGTCCTTTGTACAATGGGCACTCAAAATGATGCTTCAGTGCTATCTAAAATTGATATTTCAGGAAAAGCAAACCTCAGGCTTCTCCAGAGGGACTGGTCGGTTTGTGGTCATTATTTTACTACCAGTAATTTTAAATCTTCTTGGAAACATTACCTTTCTAACTTACTGTAAACTTTGATAGATTTGTGAAACCACACTTAAGATGCTGGCAAACAAGACAGATGTGTAGAGCATGGATCAGGAGGAAATAAGCCATAAAACAATAAAACTCACAAACCATGAGCTTGGAAGCCAGCCAACCTCACCCCCTCTTCCTCCTTTCTATTCTGTCTTCACTCCTCCTTCTTTACACCCTGCTTCCTTCCTTACCCCCTTGCCTCCTGTCACTTCAACCACAGCCTGCTCACCTGCACTCCCTTCTTTTCTTATTCTTTTCTACCTTTCTTTTGTTTATGCTTAGATGTGGATCTTTCAACAAAGTATAATATGATATAAAGTCATTGTAAATCATAACCTTTCCATATTCATTCAAGAAATGAAGTAACCCAAGGGAACTGTTTACAGAAATCAAATAGTTCCTGGAACCAGAAACCAGTTTTCAAACTATTTTTCTACTTAAATATTATGTCTCTTGCCTCCACTAAAAAGGTGGAGTATTACTGGCTGATGCAACTATTGTGGTTTTATAAAGTAAAAATCATTAATTAACAGAAAAGCTTTGGGTAGTTAAAAGATAGCTAAGTTCCATTAATGTAACAAAGAAGGATTAGTTTAATTTTTGGATGATTGGTTTTATAATAGAAAGTCCAGGGTTAAAAGAAATAAAAGTGTTCACAGAACATTTATTAACCCTGTATTGACTATCAGTTCAATAAACATGAAAAATATATAAACTTTATCAGACCACCTGACATCTACTGGTATTGATTGAAGTACTGTTTTCCTACATCAAATAACTCCAAGAAATGCCCAATTTCAGCTTGATAAAAAAAAAAAAAAAAAAAGCAGTACCAGCAAAGAAATACAAAGTCTGATCCTCTTTCATATTTAGCATTTCATGAATCTAGCAATTAGTTAGCACGGCCAGAGTTAAACAGAGTAAAGTAGAACTTTGGCATTTATTTTCAGTTTTCCTCACATGCTACTACAGACCAGCAAAGTTATATATGTCAAAAGACCTACAGGGCAAAGCAAGAAAACAACAAAGATAAAGACCAAAAGCAGATAGATAAAATGGTAAAGTGCAGAAAATCGTATATGTTTTTTTTTAGATAAAATAGATGAGAAAATCATAAACTTTCATCATGGAAAGAAAATTGCCTGGCTTACTTCGGTGTTAATCATATTTTCAGCCACTTGTATTGCCAAGTACATCTGAAGAAGAAGGTGAACATCAGTATAAAGCACAAGAAAATTAATTGAAAAAATTTAGAAAATCATTATATTTGCCTCTGTCATGTGCAGTAGACTAGAAGCTTAGTCTCAGAAGTAAAACAAACAGTTTCACTGAGCTGGGAAACAGCAAGTAACATCAGGGACAGGTCATGTTTCACACTAAACAGAGGAATTAAGTGAATGTTTCTGATACCAGAATTTATCCAAAAAAAGATAGGCATAATAACATCTTACACTATTATCAATAGCCAGCAAGCTTTACCTATGAATAAAGAACTTCCAGTCAGTGTTTTAGTGTTCTTGTTATTAATAGGAACATACAATCATGGGCCAGCAAACACTTACAGAGACATATCTAAAAGATTACAGAAATCAGAATGCTTGCCAAAACAAATAAAGAAACAGATAATACAGAGGAAGAGTGTAATTAAAACCCAGAGATATATCATTATTAGTATAAACATCAAAGAAGAGGCTACAAGAGGGAATTGGAAAGAAAAATTATTTATATGCATGTATGTAATATATCATATACATATAGTTATACATACACATATATAGTGTTATTATATTACCTTTATTTAAAAATAATATTATGATTTTTTACTTAATTTATATTAAGATTTATTGTTATAGTATCCTATAACATCAACAAATATCATAAATATTATAAATAAATATTATATATTAATGAAAATTAACATTTGCTGATAACATATATTTAAATTATAATAAATGTATTGATATGACAGATAATATTTTATATATAAATATATACACATATAAACATATTTAATTATATAAATATATTTTAAATTATATATAAATATTTATGTAATATATATAATTATATGTGTGTATTGATCTTATACATTTTTCTATTTAAAGATTTATTTTTAGTTATAATCATGCATATGTGTATGTGTCTGTGTGTGTTTCTGCATGTCTGTGTGTCTGTGCACCTGTGCATCTGTGTGTCTATGTGTCTGTGTATCTGTGGTATGTGTATGTATTGGTCTGTGTGAATATGAGTTCAGTGCCTACAGACAGCAGAAATATTGAATCAATCCTGGAGCTTGAGTTGAAAATTTATCATTAGATACCTAACATGGAGGCTGAAAAATCAAACTCAGTTCCTTTACAAGAGTAATATACAGTGAGAGTTCAGAGCATCAAAAATCATGTCAAGATTGAGCATAAGATATAAGTGAGATCACATCGTATTTGTTATTTTAGACCTGGTTTATTTCATTTAATGTAATGATTCTCACTTCCATCCATGTTGTTTGAATGACCAGGTTTAACATCTTGTAGGAAGGACAAATTGTGGGTCTAAGGATTTGTAGCTGGTTTGGTGTCCCAGTTCCTCCATTGGAAGTCTTCTCTAGTTATACAAGATGGCTGTTTCAGGCTTAATATTACCCATTGCTAGGAGTCTTAATTAGGGTCACTCTTAGAGATTCCTAAGACTTTCCGTTGTCCTGGGTTTATAACTCATCTCAGAGATGCCCCCATCCTCATTTCATCTCTTTCAGTACGCTGTTCCTCTGTCTTCTCACTACCTGATCCCTCCTGTTTATAATCACACTCCATCACTTATCCAATCCCTTCCCTCCCTCCAGGATCCCTGATGTTTAATATAGTTCCCCTTCTCAGTCACAATCAGGAATCTCAACTTGGACCCTCCTTGTGCTGAGCTTCTTTGGTCTGTGGTTTGTAGCACGGTTATTTTGTACCTTATGACTTATATCCACTTATAAGTGAGTATATACCATGTTTGTGTTTATGAGCCTGGATTACCTCACTCAAGATTATCTTTTCTAGTTCTATCCATTGGCCTGCAAATCTCATGATGTCCTTGTTTTTAATAGCTGAGTAATATTATATCATATAAATATGCCACGTTTTCTTTATCCATTCTTCAGTAGAGAGACATCTAGAATGTTTTCAGTTTCTGGCTATTACAAATAAAGCTGCTAGGAACATAGTTGATCAAGTATCATTGGGATATGGTAGAGCAGGTTTTGAGTGTATGCCCAGGAATGGTATTGCTGTGTCTTAAGGTAGATGTGGTCCTAATTTTCTGAGAAGTTACAAAATTGAATCATAAAGTGGTTGTACAAGTTTGCACTCCCACCAACAATGGAGAACTCTTCCCATTGCTCCACATCCTCAAAAACATGAGCTATTGCTTGAGTATTTTTTCTTTTCTTTCTTTTTTCTTTTTTTTATCTTAGCCATTCCAATGGGTGTAAGATGGAATCTCAGGGTCATTTTGACTTTCATTTCCCTGAAGACTAAGGATATTGAACATTTATTAAAGTTCTTTTCAGCCAATAAAGATTCCTCTGTCAAGAATTCTATGTTTAGATCTGCACAACATCTTTAAATTGGGTAATTTGGTTTTCTGGTCCCCAATTTCTTGAGTTCCTCATATATTTTGGATATTGCCCTCTATCAGATGTAGGGGTGGTGAAGATATACACTTTGTAGACTGCCATTTTGTCCTTTTGTTAGGTTCCTTTGCCTGATAGAGGCTTTTCTGCTTCATGAGGTCCCATTTATCAATTGTTGATCTTAAATCCTGAGCCATTGGTGCTCTATTCAGGAAGCTGTCTTTTGTAACAATGTGTTCCAGGCTATTCCCCACTTTCTCTTCTATTTTATTTAGTGTATCTGTTTTTTATCTAGAGATCTTTAATCCAGTTAGACTTGAGTTTTGTGTAGGGTGGATCTATTTACGTTCCTCTACATCCAGTTAGTACAGAAACATTGTTGAAGGTACTTTCTTTTTTCCATTGTATAGTTTTGATTTTTGACAAAAGCCAAGTGGCCATAGGTGTATGGGCTTAATTCTGAGTCTTTGATTCAATTTCATTGATCAATGTGTCTGTTTTATGTCAAAAACATGTGCTTTTATTACAATTTCTCAGTAGTACATCTTGAAATCAGGGATGGTGATACCTCCAGTTATTCTTTTATTGTACAAGATTGTTTTAGCTATCCTAGGTTGGCTTTTTTTCTTTTCATATGAAGTTGAGTATTATTCTTTCAAGGTCCATAAAGAATTATGTTGGAATTTTTGTAGGAATTATGTAGAATGTGTAGATTGCTTTTGATAAGATGAACATATTTACTATATTAATCCTACTGATCAGGGTAAAGAATGGAGCATAAATTGAGGGAATGGCCAACAAATGACTGGACCAGCTTGAGCCCCATGCCATGAGAGGAATGCCACTCCTACCATTATTAATGATATTCTGCTATACTTGTAGACAGGGGCCTAGCATAACTGTCCTCAGAAAGCCTTTACCCAGAACTGATGGAAACAGATGTAGAGACTAATAGTCAAACATTAGCCATAGCTTGAGATATCCTGTGGAAGAGAGGGAGAAAGTATTGAAGGAGCCAGAGGGATCAAGGACATCACAAGAAAACTTATACAATCAACTATCCTGGATCCATTGAGGCTCATAGAGACTGAAATGCCAACTAGAGATCATACATTGGTATGATATATGGGTAATGGAGGGGTGAGAAGAGGAAAATGAATAAGGGAGTTTACAGAGTGAGAAACATCCTACATGTGTGTAAGCCAGATAGAGTCCCAGTACTAAGACAGGAAGTAGACATAGACCTCCCCTAGCTCAGAAGCTATCTCTGATGATAACTACTCACAAATAAAAAATTAGATTTCTCTTATGGAATCTCAATGTATACATACAATATACCCTTACAGGTAGGCCCTGTGCCTAACAGTATTAGATGGACAACACGAAAATAACTTAGATTCAAAGCAGGTACCATGAGCAGACCTTGGGTACTAGCTTACCACTCAGTCCCACACCTAGAGGAAGCTTGACTCCCAGGCACTCTAACACACCCAAGATCATAGGATCATAGGTGAGGAGGCCATAACATAGGCCCCAACACCAGGGAGTAACTGGGACCTGCAGGATCCAGGGATGCAGAAACACCGCCCAGTCAGTGGCACTGGTTCCTTTTGGTCTGAGCTGGTGCCCTGAGAATGCTTTGGGTGCTAGCTCCATACCCAGTTCCACTACACCCAGAGGAAGTTCTCAGGTATTCTAACACTCCCAGGATCACAGGATCACAGGATCTCAGGAGCTTGGTCACACCAGGATCTCAGGATACCAGAGGCAGCGTGACTCCCAGGATCTCTGGCACACCTAGAATCTCAGGATCACAGAATCACAGAATCACAGAGACAGCTTGACTCTGAGGAGTTCTTACATAACCAGAATCACAGGAGGGACAGGCTCCAGTCAGATACAGTGAGGGCAGTTAGTACTAGAGATAATCAGATGGCGAGAGGAAAGCACAAGAACATAAGCAACAGAAACCAAGGTTACTTCCCATTATCAAAACCCAGTACTCCTACTATAGCAAGTCCTGGATACACCATCACAATGAAAAAGCAAGATTCGGATTGAAAATCACTTCTCATGAAGATAATAGAGGACATTAGGAAGGACATAAATAACCTCCTTAAAGAAATGCAGAAGACCACAGTTGAAGGCATTGAACAAAACCCTCCATGATCTAAAAATGGAAAAAAAAAACAATAAAGAAATCACAAAGGGGGACAACCCTGGAGAGAGAACACCTAGGAACAAGATCAGGACTCATAGATGGAAGCATCACCAAGAGAATACACGAGACAGAAGAGAGAATCTCAGGTGCAAAGACACCATAGAAAACATTGACGCAACAGTCAAAGAAAATGCAAATGCAAACGGGTCCTAACACAAAACATATAGGAAATCCAGGACACAATGAGAAGACCAAATCTAAAGATAATAGGTATAGAAGAGAGCGAAGATTCCCAACTTAAAGGGCCAGTAAATATCTTCAACAAAATTATAGAGAAAACTTTCCTAAGGTAAAGAAAGAGATGCCCATGAACATAACAGAAGCCTACAAAACTCCAAATAGACTGGACCAGAAAATAAATTCCTCCTATCACATAAGAATCAAAACATCAAATGCACTAAACAAAGAAAGAATGTTAAAAGCAGTAAGGGAAAAAGATCAAGTAACATATAAAGGCAGATCTATCAGAATTATACCAGACTTCTCACCAGAGAGTGTGAAAGATAGAAGATCCTGGGCAGAGGTCATACAGACCCTAAGAAAAAATAAATGCCAGCCCAGGCTACTATACCCAGCAAAACTCTCAATTAACATAGTTGGAGAAAACAAGATATTCCATGACAAAACCAAATTTACACTATATCTATCCACAAACCCAGCCCTACAAAGGATAATAGATGGAAAAAAACAATACAAGGAGGGAAAATTCACTCTAGAAAAAGCAAGAAAGTAATCTTCTTTCAACAACACAACAGCCACACAAACATAATTCCACCTCTAACAACAAAACTAACAGGAAGCAACAATCACTTTCCCATAATATCTCTTAACATCAATGGATTCAATTCACCAATAAAAAGACATAGACTAACAAACTGAATATGTAAACAGGACCCAGCATTTTGCTGCATATAGGAAATGAACCTCAGTGACAAAAACAAACACTACCTCAGAGTAAAAGGCTAGATAACAATTTTCCAAGCAAATGGTCCCATGAAACAAGCAAGAGTAGCCATTCTAATATCAAATAACATGGACTTTCAACCAAGAGTTATCAAAAAAAGATAAGGAAGGACACTTCATACACATCAAAAGAAAAATCTAACAAGAAGAGCTCTCAATTCTGAACATCTATGCTCCAAATGCAAGGGCACCCACATTCATAAGAGAAACGTTACTAAAGTTGAAAGCACACATTGCACCCCACACAATAATAGTGGGAGACATCAACACCCCACTCTCAGCAATGGACAGATCATGGAAGCACAAACTAAACAGAGACACAGTGAAACTAACTGAAGTTATGAATCAAATGAATTTAACAGATATTTTATAGAACATTTCATCCTAAAACAAAAGATTAGATGTTCTTCTCAGCACCTCATGGTACCTTCTCCAAAATTGAACATATAATTGCTCACAAAACAGACCTGAACAAATAAAAGAAGATTGAAATCATCACATGCATCCTGTCAGATTACCACGGACAAAGGATGGTCTTCAATAACAACAAAAACAACAGAAAGTCCACATACACATGGAAGCTGAACAATGCTCTACTCAATGATAACTTGGTCAAGGAAGAAATAAAGAAATTAAAGACTTTTTTAGGATGTATTGAAAATGAAGGCACATCATACCAAAACTTATGGGACACCAAAAAAAAAAAAAGCTGGAGAGAACATGCCCTAGCAGCTTGACAGCACACCTGAAAGCTCTAGAACAAAAAGAAGCAAACACACCCAAGAGAAGTAGATGTCAAGAAATAATCAAACTCGAGGATGAAAACAACTAAAAAGAAACAAAAAGAACTATACGAAGAATTAACAAAACCAGGAGCTGGTTCTTTGAGAAAGTCAACAAGATAGATAAACCCTTAGCCAGACTAACTAGAGGGCACAGAGACAGTATCCAATTAATCAAATCAGAAATGAAAAGGGAGACATAGCAACAGAAACTGAGGAAACTCAAAAAATCATCAGATTCTACTACAAAAGCCTATACTCAAAAAATGGTTAATCTGGATGAAATGGACAATTTTCTAGACAGATACCAGGGGTCAAGTTAAATCAGGCATTGGACACTTTTAATAGGACAAAAGGGCAAAAAATCTCCCCCAATCCTATATCAGATAGAGGACTAATATCCACTATATACAAAGAATTCAAGAAGTTAGACTCCAGAGAATCAGAAACTTGGACATAGTATTACCTGAGGACCCAGCTATACCACTCCTGGGCATATACCCAGAAGATTCTCCAACATATAACAAGGACACATGCTCTACTATGTTCATAGCAGCCTTATTTATAATAGCCAGAAGCTGGAAATAACCCAGATGTCCTTCAAATGAGGAATGGATACAGAAAATGTGGTACATTTACACAATAGAGTACTATTCAGCTATTAAAAACAATAACTTCATGAAATTCTTAGGCAAGTGGATGGAACTAAAAAGTGTCATACTGAGTGAGGAAACACAATCACAGCATAACACAAATGGTATGCACTCACTAATAAATGAATATTAGCCCAAAGGTCAGAGTACCCAAAATGCAATTCACAGACAACATGAAGCTCAGGAAGAAGGAAGACCAAAGTGTGGGTGCTTTGATCCTTCTTAGAAGGTGGAACAAAATGCTCTTGGAATGAAATATGGAGACAATTTGTAGAGCAGAGACTGAAGAAAAGGCGATCCAGAAACTGTGCCACCTGAGGATCCATCCCATATACAGTCACCAAACCCAGATACCATTTTGGATGCCAAGAAGTGCTGCTTACTGAAAGGAGCCTGATATTACTGTCTCCTAAGAGGCTCTGCCAGAGCCTGACAAATACGGAGACAGATGCTCACAGCCAACCATTGGACTGAGCGCGGGGCAGGGGGTTCTCTAATGGAGGAGTTTGAGAAAAGACTGAAGGAGCTGAAGGGGTTGGTAACCCCATCGGAAGAACAAAAATATCAACCAACCAGAACCCCTGAGCTCCCGTGGACTAAGCCACAAACCAAGGAGTACACAAGAAAGGACCCATAGTTCCAGCCCCATATATATATAGCAGAGGACGGCCTTGTTAGGCATCAATGGGAGGAGAGGCCCTTGGTCCTGTGAAGGCTGGCTGGATGCCCAATCTAGGGGAATTCGAGGGTGGGGAGGTGAGAGTGGGTGTGTCGGTAGGGGAACGCCCTCATAGAAGCAGGGGGAGGGGGAGGGGAAGGGGTCTGGGAGGGACCAGGAAATGAGCCAACACTTCAAATGTAAATAAAGAAAATATCCAATAAAAAATATCTTAGTTACATCTTAGGAGTTTCTTTGTCTGATTATTTTAGTCAGGGGATGGATTTATTTATTTATTTATTTATTTATTTATTTATTTATTTATTTATTTATTATTTTGAAACTATGTTAGTTTTACCTATGTTTTTGTGCCTAGGTATTCATATATTATTGTTTCCAGTTTTGTGTTTTTATGGGATTCTTGTGTAGGCAAACAAATATATTTCTCTGAGCGTGTATGTGTTCCTTGTGCCTTTTCTTTTGCTCTTTTTAATCCATTTGTTTTGTCCTATTCCAATTTATTCAGTTTATTTCATTTTATCTTTTCTTCTTCCTCTTCTTCTTCTTCTTCTTCTTCTTCTTCTTCTTCTTCTTCTTCTTCTTCTTCTTCTTCTTCTTCTTCTTCCCCCTCCCCCTCCCTCTCCCCTTCCCCCTCCCCTTCTTCTTCTTCTTCTTCTTCTTCTTCTTCTTCTTCTTCTTCTTCTTCTTCTTCTTCTTCTTCTTCTTCTTCTTCTTCTTCTGATGTTGGTTGTCCAATGAGAAACAAGAAGGAAGTAAATTTGGTTGGTAAGGGAGGTGGGATGATCTTGGATGAGATGGTGGAGGGGAAACTCTTATCAGAATATAATGTATTAAAAATACACTTTCAATAAAAGAAAAATACAGAGAAAATTTGCTTAGTGTAGGAAGTATTTATTTGAATACATTTGCTCATAGTTCTTAAATTTGTTGATTCAAGACATGTACTAAAGTACATTGTAGTATGATAAGCTAATAGCAGTGGCTTTTCACCTCATATCAGAAAGGAAGCAGAGAGCAAGGCTGAGAGTAGAGATACAGCATAAACTTCAAAGGTATTCTTCCTAGAGTCTGCCTTGATCCTGCTCCTAAAGTTTTATGCCTTCCTAAAATAACATTATTAACTATAAATCAAACATTGTACGTAGGAGCTTGTAGAGATCATTTCATATTCAGGACAAAATAATACTTGTTTTTCAACATTTGAATCATGAACAGATGTTTATGTTTAGTAATGATAGTTTTAATACCACAAAGGAGTAGATAGTTATTCATGGAAGTTAAGTGGAAAAGAATGTAAGAGCTAAAGGAAATGGGAGACTGGTATGAAATGGTGACTTCCTAGAATGGCATGGCAGCTATAATTTTGAACACAGAGTGGCAATGATTAAATAAGATGTCCCCATTATAGGATCCATTAACACCCTGTCATGGACGTGGGTTTGTTGGATCCCATGCCTGCAGTAAGATTTATTTGCAGTTAGGATTAAGGAAGGGGAAACATATATTTTCTTTAGATGTGCACAGCGCTGCAAACAAATTCTCATCCACTAGCCTATAAACATCCCTTGAATGCAGGGAGGGTTTATGGAACCTGGAAGAAAACCAAGTAGTGTATGAGAGAAAAGAGCAGGGCACACATGAGGGTAGATAGAAGAAAAGGATTGCAATTAATTATGTAAAAATGTCATAAACTCTTTAAGGATAATTACTACATGCTAATAAAATGTATTACATAAAAGGGTAAGTAGTTATGATCACAAGCTTTGGAAACTACAGAGTGAGATAAAGCTATGGAGAAGATGATTGACAAAGACTAACTTAGACAGAGATAAGTTCAACTCCTTGAAAAAAATATTGTCTGTGTTGCACAAAGAAACATGTACTTAAAGTGAAATTTGTGTAACAAGGCAATTTCTTTTTTTTTTTTAATGTATCTTTTTCTAAAAATGGTTCTTACAACCCAAACTAGGTGAGCAAGCACAATAGGGCAGAAAGTTCACTTAGTTTTTATTCTAACACAGGTAGTGACTATGTCTCATCTCATTGGGGGAAGCATTACTTGACAATTTGACAGGATTGACTTATTCAGGATCAGAGTGAAAGGAAAGAGTATCATATAGAATAAAGTATCAGAAATTTTCATGAGTTAGGCCAACAGGAACATATACAATACAGGGAGATTTATGAAATATAGGCTTTAGTCACCAACCGTCTTTGACAAAAAAAAAAAAAACAAAAAAAAACAAAACAAAAAAAAAACAACTTTCACAAAGATATGCATATATTGTGGATATCTTGAAAACCTCAGAAAAATAGTATGTAAGTTGCTCCAGTAAAGAAATAATGAATATTTGAGGACAGGTCAGGTATGTGTTTACTTTCACTTAAATATTACATAGTTCATACATATAATGAAACATCACATATTACTCCACACATATGGATAAATTCTCCACAGAGATAAACATTCTTTATAAGTTAAAAAACAAAATATTTGTAAAAGAAGGTCAGTATTTTCACTAAATATATACATTAATTTTAAAATGTAAAAAAAAAAATCTTAAAAGGATAGCATCAAGTGAGGAATCCACCAGAAGACATCGAAAAGACAAAAATAAATAAGAGGAATAGAGATGTTTGCCAATTGAGAGGGGTTGTTGTTGTCAAGTACATATGGGTTGCTAGATTCAACCTCTCTAACCCTAAGAGCTAGGAACGTGAGATCATGTCTGCAGTACCACCACATGGGAAGTAGGGATGGAATGGCAATGTTATCCTTTGCAACACAACAAGTTTGAGGCATGCCTGGGTTCCTTGAAACTCTGTCTCTAAAATCCAAAACTTGTCAATAAGAAGAAAAATTGAGAAGTGTGTCATTAAGTGTCAATAGCTAAGAAATGGGAGTTCAAAAGAAGGTATAGAACCAATGATGAGTATAAATTGCCAAAAAATTATTCAGTTAATGT
Source organism: Uromys caudimaculatus (assembly GCA_028551405.1). NCBI lineage: Eukaryota > Metazoa > Chordata > Mammalia > Rodentia > Muridae > Uromys > Uromys caudimaculatus. The sequence continues at coordinate 69,944,176 of CM052702.1, read as the reverse complement.
TCATAACTAAGACTACTTTTTGATATAGTGAATTTATGCAGTATCATAAAAATCATTCCAGACCAAACAAAATTATTTCAAATTATTAGAAAATTATTAAAGAGCAAAGTCAAATGATATTCAAGTTCAAAAAGAGAAAGTGTAATACAAGAAGAAAATATCTGACCAGCTTTAGCTATTACATTTATATTATTGATCATATCTGGAAATAAATAATACCATTATTATGAAAAATTAAACACCATAAATAAGAAGCCACAAAGGTTTTCCATATGACCGATGTATAAAATTAAAGATATTATAATTTTTATTAGTATACATTAGTAAGTAAATTACTAGCTATTCTAAACCATCAAATCTATATTCTAATAATGGCCATTCAGATATACAATATTTCTCCTAGATGGAGAAGTCTGCTTAAGCCTTCCAGTCAATTTTTCCCAAGACCACCTTTCTAATAAGAGTTTGTCATTAATTTGTAGTAAATGTAACATTTGAGCACAATATTCTAAAAGTAAATGACAATAGTCCTGTCTAAACACAAGAGTTTAGTATACTAATACAACTCTTATATAAGACAATATAAATTTATTTACACACCATTTATTAAAAAGTTTGAAGTTATTTTGCATAGTCTTTTATAACAGAGGTGATAGTAGATTAGATAATAGAACCATAGGTATTAGTATCATTTAAATCACAAGCCTTGTTTTTGATATATTTGTTAACTCTGAGAATAATTTCTAAAAGCTAAGTTTGAGAAACTGATGTGAGTTTATAAAATACAGTGACAATTTAACTCAAATCCAACAATTTTCCAGACTCGGTTTGATCATGAGTCTGGATAAATTCATTCAATACATGTATCAACTTTTTGTGATGTTGAAGGTGCTACCTAAATGATAGTAATATCTGATTGGTATGTTATAATTTGTTTTATATGTAGAAGAGTAAAGTATTATGAACAACCTATATTAGACATGTTAAATTTTTTATAATATAATCTACTAAATTTTATGTGAGTCCAGCTTTCTTGTTATTGCTTAAAAATGGGAAAACAATTTATTAAACGATATTAATTAGCCCAAAGTCAAAGAACTAGTAAGAGCTAGAATGGTATTTGTTCTACTTGTGTTTCATATACATTCATGTATTATTGAACATCAAATGATAGTCTGTGTGTTACTATGAAGCTAAGAATAATAAGTCATTATTTTCTTTTCAAAACATGTATCTTTTGGCTCAGCCCATGTGTCTTATATGTGGTTAGTTTAGAAAACAGTAGTAAGCATAAAAAATGCATTTATATCCAATATAAACTGTTATTCTTATGCTAATTGTAGCCTCTTCCTTAGCAAGAAAGTCACTTAATAACACTGAGATTTTGATTGTTATTCATCATATGTAGTTTAAAGGCTGGCAATAATTCGTAAAAATGAGAGAAAATTTCTTAAACAGAAATAGAGCATGAGGGATTGAAATACTAAACACACAAAACAGAGAAATATTTTTAACTGAAGACAGGATAAATTACTCTCTAGAAGGGATGACATCACTTAAATAAGATGAGCTAGATGATTAAAAGCCTTAATAATGTGTAATTGAGGAAAGTCTAAACTATCTCAAACAGTTCAATATAAAGAGTAGAGTTCAAGAGAGTATGTATTAATGACTAATTTTTGCATTTAGAAAATAGTTCAAAAGTATTTTCTGTTACTGGTTCACTCCATGCTTTCTGTCTGTACAATAAATTTTCTCTGCCACTTTTCTTATGAGTTCACTATGGATTTTCCTAAAATGTAACATGGAAAACAAACTTTTATATCCTGATGGCAGTGATTGTATTTATGCAAATATGTTTTTTCCTGCCAAGTTTTATTTTATTAGACATGTCATATTCCAATGAATCAAAAAAAGATTAAACATTATCTCATAAAAGACATTTAAAAAATACATAACTACCAGGTTTTCCACAATGAAGGGGACAATAGCATTTCATGAATAAGTAGAGTTTCAAATAATGGTTTGCATTTCATTATGGAGAAAGTAGATGTTTTTTCCTCTGTCTCTTTTGTAGTATCTATCTTACTTTTTCTCTGCCTTCCATCATTTTTGTGAAAATACATATGTGTAACAAAGATAGGTACTTGTATGACCAAGATCTTGGAAATATTATCTTAACTTCAGCGCATGGTCATTTTTGGATCAATATGTACAAACTTTTAAGATGGGAAGATTATGAAATTACATTCAAAAAAGAAAGTTCCATGAAATAGGTAGATCATCCACCATTACTGTAAAGGATACGGCTATTAAGATGTAGAAGCATGATATCTAAATTCAGAATGGACCCATGCAATGGGTGCAAAGATATGCCTTTACAGTGGGAAGGAAAGTCCATGTCAAGAAGACAGAGAGTCACACTAATGTGGGGCCGTGAACTTTCTGAGGGTAATAGAAGATGTCTCTATTTTAATTTTTCTAATCAACCTTTTTAATTTTGTTCTAAAATTTTATCTTTTTTATTTCCAAACTCTTCTTCAATTTATTCAGAATAAAATTGCAGTATATGGTAGTGTATTTGTATTCTCAGGCCTTTATTTGTGCCAATGCCCTTATAAAAAGGGATTGAACGTAAGAAAAATGGAGCATTCGACGGGAATCACCAGTCTAAAGACCACCATGCTTAAAGTACAGAACATTCTTCCTGCCCTTCATTATGAAATGGTTACTCTGAAGTAGCCAGGTTGTCTCAGACTTATTCAGGCTACTTCCATTCTTGGAATGAAGCAAGAACTGTCTGGAACGCACAACCACTGTGATTTTAAAGTGCTTAGAATTTCCATTTAAATAAGCAAGGTTTTCCTTTAAATATTTTGGTTTTTTTACAAGTGATCTGGCATGTTTCTTTTCAGTTTGCAGCATAACAGATAATCACTTGTTCCCATCTGATGCAAGCATTTTCCTCCTGTTTCTGCAGTAATTAGTGAAGGTCAGAATGAATTACACCACTTAGCATCTGTTATTAACTGTAACCATATTTACTGCCTCAAACACCATCATTACAAAGGGAAGCTGTGCAGATGAGAGATATTTCTTTGTAAACCTTAATACATGTGCGATATGCCTGTAAATATTTACTTTTTCATAATTATCTCACTGCTAATTATGATTGTGCGCCTAGCCTTTTAAATTAGGTTGAATTTCCAACCATTTAGCATTGTATTTTGAGGTTTACATTTCTGTTGCTGAATTTTGTTGTTGTTAAGATACATTCCATGATACATAAGCTGTACCTGTGAAACTTCAAATGTTCAACAGGGATTGCAGGAATAACAGCATGAGCAATATAACCTCAGTCAGTGCCCAAGCATTAGGGAATATTTGCTAAATATAAAAGCAATGACATTAGGCTATTTACATTGGGATAATTTTCTAATATCAAAAATTTTCACAGGTGTCACAAAAATCTAAAGACATCTATTTTGATCCTTTTTATTTTATTTTATTTTTTACATTTTCTGGAAAAAAATCACTTCATAGGTTACTTATATTTGTGAAAATTTTGATGTATATCATGATCAAAGGTAAATGTAACTTTGCCTTCTTTCACAAGTTCCTCATAATTTAATAAGACATACATTAGAGTTACTATTGGAAAAGTATGCATGGAGAGAAATACACTGTAAAGTGTCTGGAGAGATGGTCCAGCAGTTGCAAGCATGTGTTGCTCTTGTTATTTGGGCACTGACATAAGCCAACTGTCTTAGTCAGGGTTTCTATTCTTGCACAAACATCATGACCAAGAAGCAAAGTTTATTCAGCTTACACTTTCACTTTGTTGTTCAGAACCAGAGGAAGTCAGAACTGGAACTCAAGCAGGTCAGGAAGCAGGAGCTGATGCAGAGGACGTGGATGTATGTTTCTTACTGACTTGCTTCTCCTGGCTTGCTCAGTTAGCTTTCTTATAGAGCCCAAGACTATCAGCCCACAGATGGCACCACCCACGAGGGGCACTCTGCCCTTGATCACTAATTGAGAAAATGCCTTACAGCTGGATCTCATGGAGGCATTTTCTCAACTGAAACTCCTTTCTTTGTGGTAACTCTAGCCTGTGTCAAGTTGACACACAAAACCAGCCAATACACCAACTATATTACAAAATTGACAACGATTATATGTTCTTGTGGGCAAGTAGCTTTCAGAGAGACAGTCCCATAACACACACGTTTTGTAAGCCAAGATACATGTTATAATGACAGCTGCATGAGGATGCTGTGCTTCCTGGCCCTTGCTCAGTAAACCAGAAGTCACTTCAAAGAAGTCAAAAAGCCTAGGAAAAAGAGGACATTTCTAGCAAAAAAATATATAGCTATAGATATGGGAAGCAAACATCTCCAAGACCAGTTAGGTAATCACCAGGAGCATGCAAGAGAAGCAACAGGGAGTCCCAGGTCCCTAAGGTTTTGAGCATCGTAAGATCGTCTTCTTGTGCTGAATGACCATTTTTGTGTTCTTTTTGGTTCACACAGTGAAAGCACCACATTTCCACCTCCCTTTCTAGAGTATAGATGGGAAAACACCAGTTCTCCATGTCTCAATATTATATCCCCTTCCTTTATAAACAAGAAAGCACAATGATGTCGCTGAGTGAGTGTGATCTTTTTTTAAGACTAATCTTTAGTTATGATGAGGTAAAAATGAGTATTATCAAACTTTTTTATTTTGATAGTTTTGATTACAATATAGCAGTATAATATGATTATATTACATTAAATTTCAAAATAACAAAAATAAAAAATACAATCTCAGTCTAAAGAATCCAATGGCCACTGGGGATTTTAGTGATTTGTTTGTTTTTTATGTTATTGCATTATGTTTTTAAAAATAAAAAATATGCAGAACTTTTCATTTGTGTGGTTAATGAGGACCATGAGCTTTAGTATCTCTATGCTCTTAGCAAAAAGGAGTGGCTGGGACGAGAGAAATGGCTTGGCATTTCAAAGCGCTGGCTGCAGTTGCAGAAAATTTAGTGTTATTTCAAGCACCCATGAGCTCCAAACTTTCTGTAACTCTAATTTCGGGGGATCTGAGGCCTCCTTCTGGCCTCCAAGGACACAGCAGTCACACTCATGCAGGTAAAACACTCATACATTTGAAACTAGAATAAAATCTTTTTTAGAGAAGTACCTGTAGAGAAAGGGAGGAAAACCTCCTAGAAAAAAAAAAGGGGGGGGGGGGGACTCTTCCTTCTGGAAGTGATACTGTGAAAGGGACTCTGTGACATGAAATGGTGTCGCCAAAGGAAAGCAAAAGGGCCCTGTTTAGCTTTGGGTTGCTTTTTGTTTGTTTTTTTAATTTTTGAAATTATAATTTGATTACAACATCTCTTTCTTTCCTTTCCTGCCTCCGAGCCCTCCCGTATACCCTTCCATGCTCTGCTTTAAATGTATTGCCTCTTTTAAAACTGATTGTTATCACATGGATATGCATGCTTTAACTATTTGGAAAAATTAAGTCATATAACATTTTGTAAAAGTAAACTTCAAATGAATCAGAAAAATGAAGATACCACTTTCTCTCAGAAATGTATATACAATATAAAGATTGTTTTGATAATAAAAAAGTTTCAATTCAAAATTTTAATTTTGGCCACTGGACCTCCTTCCCCTCAGTTTTTGTCCTGCATTTTTGTCCCTGCAGTTCCTTCAGACGGGAACAATTCTGGATCAGAGTTTTCGACAGTGGAATGTCAACCCCATCCCTTCACCTGATGCCCTGTATTTCTATTGGAGGTGGGCTCTACAAGTTCCCTCTCCCCACTCTCTCCTTTTGAGTCCTGACAGTCTCGCACCTCTCTGGTCTCTGTTATATTCTAGAGGGTTTCCTCCCCACCTCCTACCTCAGGAGGTTGCCTGTTTCCATTCTTTCTGCTGACTCTCAGCACTTCACTCCTTTCCCCCAACCCCCATGACCTGATCATGGTCCCCTTTTCCCCTCCCTGTCCCATTTCCCACCCAGGTCACACCCTCCCTCTGCCCTCCCCCCCAGGTTGATTTCTTCTCCCTCACAAGTATGGTTGAGTCAACCTCACTTGGGACTTTTGTCTTGTTAACATTATTGAGTTCTGTGGATTGCTCCTCGGTATTCTGTACTTTTTGGCTGATATCCACTTATCAGTGAGTACATACCATGCCTGTCCTTTTGGGTCTGGGTTACCTCACTCAGGATGATAGTTCCATCCCTCTGCCTGCAAAACTCAGGACGTCCGCGTTCTTAATAGCTGAGCAGTATTCCATTGTGTAAATTGGCATCCAGCTCAAGAGAGGCTTCAAGGCCTGACACTATTACTAATGCTATGGTGTACTTACAGAGAGGATCCTAGCGTGGCTGCCTTCCGAGAGTCCCAACAAACAGCTGAAAAAGTCAGATGCAGATATTTACACACAACCAATGGATAGAAGTCAGGGACCCCTGTGGTTGAATTAGGGAAAAGCTGGAAGCTGAGGAGGAGGGCGACCCCATAGGAAGACCAGCAGTCTCAACTAAATTGAACCACCGAGATCTCTCAGACACTGAGCCACCAACCAGGCAGCATACACCAGCTGATATGAGGCCTCGAACAAATATACAGCAGAGGACTGCTTGGTCTGCCCTCAGTGAGAGAAGATAGACTAACCCTCAAGAGACTTGAGGCCCCCTTCGAGTGGGGAAGTCTGGAGGGGTGTGTATGGGGGGAAGGGGATAGCCTCTTGGAGACAGAAGAGGAGGTATGGGATGAGCAACAGTCAGAGGGAGGACTAGGGGGGAGATAACGACTGGACTGTAAAAACGTTAATGAATAATAATAAAAATTAAAAAAAAAACAACCAAAACCAAAATTGTCATTTTTAAAGCCCAAAAATCTTAACAAAGATAAAATTAAAAATATTGTAATCTTATGTTACTAATTTATTATAAACTGTTGTAATAAAAGAAGGTAAAAGAAAATTTAGCAATTAGTCATCTTATAAATCACCAGATTATTTAATGCGCTCAAAATTCTGGTTGTAGTTATGTTATATATAAATGTAACTAATTTTTAGAGACAAGCTGAAAGAAAAAAAACACTACATATATATATATTATATATATATTATGTGTGTATGTACATATTGCATACATATATACATATATGCACATAATATATATAATCTATTGTATGGATGTCTGTATATGTTCTCAAACTTAAACGCAAACAATCAACTCAAAAGAAGTTTAAGTAAACTTAAAGTTTGTTTAATATAAAACAATATTCAAATGAGGCATACTAAAATCGTTATGAAAATTAAATGCTTGAAAAATAGATTAAATGTCCAATACATCTGCATGACAGATCATCCCCAGGATCAAGTAGTTCCCTTTCCCTTGGACGGGACAGGATCCCATCAGAGTAAATTACATGGTAATTGCATTACACAAAAATGATGTGGAGTGAAACAAAACCTGGGTAGAATCTTCTGCTTCTATCTGCAGATATGCAGGCCCGCAGAGCTCTGACTACGTAGGCAGGATCAGGAAAGCCTCCTGTTTATCTCTAGGGAGGAAGAATTCTTCCTCATGTCTCACATGAGAGGGATATTTTTGATGTTTGGTCTCTTGCATGAATTAGAATAGTAAACTCTGTATCCCAAGGTCTAGCTGCCTCAAGATGAGTGAAATCTCATATATATCAGTTTTGTTGTGCAAATCTTGCTTTTTAATTTAAAACTATTGGTTGAATACAAACAGCTATAACTTGTTACTAGAAGGAATAGATGCAGGAGGGTTTTCAATTATCTGGTTGAGAATTAGAGGTAGAGAAGAGAGAAAAGGGCACAGGACCGAGGTGGAAGTCACCATGAGAGGAGATGAACCATGAGCACATGGCCAGGAGAAACAGTAAATATTTGGTGTATATCACTGGGGAAGTAGCCAGTCCAGCAGTTAGAAAAGTGGATTAGGGGCTCCCCCCCCCAATTGTCAGAGCCAAATACAATAACATAGTCTGAGTCTCATTCATTTGTAAGCTAGACAGGAAGAAGTTTAAATTGGTTAAACTACAAGGATTAGTTCTCTTGCCCAATGGAGGATCTCCGAGTCTGCACCCACTTCTTAAATATTTAAGCAACTGAGAGGTATGAGGTAATTTTTTTGTCCTCAAGCTGATTTGTGAGGGTGTTGTCAACAAGAACCCCTTGTACCTAGTCCTATCACCTGACTGGTATGGGGCTTTCATGGTTGCTCAATTGAGTATGTCCTTTACTCTGTTTTTCATTTCTTCCTCTTAGCAAAAGTTAATTCCTGTGACCATACTCTAAAAACCCATGTTCACTGATAAAAGGAGGTTGCCAGATAATATATGATCAAACTCACAGCATTGGGAATATTCCAGGTTCCACATTATATCTGCAGAGTCCTGCATGGTTGGGAAAGAGATAGCATGACACTGTTTCCTGTCCCTGGAGCAGAGCTAGCAGGATGTGAGTCTCCATGAGCACTGAAGGCTGCTCTAGTGCTATGGGGCTTGTTTGTATAATAATGTACAAATTTTTCAGGAAATGTTCTCCCTGTTAAGGTTAACGGTTCCATAATAACATACTTTTTAATTACCAGTTTACATTTATTTTTATTCTTCTGGCATTTGAAATCGTTTATAAAGATTGTAATGGAAATGGAGGAAGAATGGATCTGGAGGAGAGGGGAGGTGGTGGGACAGGAATTTTATAGGACAGGAGAAAGGGGAAACTGCAGTCAGGTTATAATATATAGGAAAAGAATAAATAAATTAATTATTTTTTTTTTTTGAGACAGGGTTTCTCTGTGTAGCCCTGGCTGTCCTGGAACTCACTCTGTAGACCAGGCTCGCCTCGAACTCAGAAATCCACCTGCCTCTGCCTCCCAAGTGCTGGGACTAAAGGCATGTGCCACCACTGCCTGGCTTAAATTAATTATTTTAAAAGATTATTTCCATTGTGTTTTAATAACTATTAAGCTGACATGCAAACTGATAGGTTCCATGATGGCATTTTCATAGACAACAGTCATTATCCTCTCTTCCATGTTATCCCACTCCCACAGTGCCCCCTCCCTCTTGGGCCACTTCTCTTCCTTCCTTCAAAGACACCATATTATCCTGTCATCTTCTCATTTCCCCTTCCCTGGGATCTCTTCTTCATCACTCAGATCGCCCTTCCTAGTTCTTAATCTCCCACACAGTTTTTCTATATAATTTTAAAGTTAAGTTCACATTTGAGAGGAATGTGATACATTTTAGTATTTGCCTTTCTGAAACTAACTTGTCTTTCTTAACAATAATTTCTGGATCCATCTGGATCCAATGCCATGAATTCCGTTCCTTTTACCTCAAAATAAAATTGAATTTGTGCATGTATAATATTTTCTTCATCCAAGTATGCCTATATTTTATATTAAACACCTTTTCTAAGGTATATTTGTCATCTGTATGTCTTCTGAGAACTGTCTATTGCTTTAACCCTTCTAATGACTAGATGATTTGAGATTTGGGGAATTTAATTTTTTTTAATTCTTTATATATTCTACATAATAATTCCCTGTCAATTGTATAGTCCATTAAGATGTTTTCCCTTTCTGTAGACTGTTTCCTCACTCTTTTTTATTTTCATATTCCATTTGAGGATGCATCAGAAGGAAATTCTTGTCACAATGACAGTTTATTTATAATAAACTGATAATAAAGTGATATTAATTTGCTATGATTGACTACACATATGATTCAAAACTTATTTAGAATATATTGAATATGTAACTTAGATTCACTCTTGTTTAAAATAATAGAGTTAAAAAATATATTTTAAATAACAACCACATAGCTGCTAGCCATCTATACTAAGGTTAAAGGGTACATGCCATGGGGATTCACCACCAATTTGAATAAGATGGCCACATGGTATCAACTAAGGTAACTACTCATAAATGTCTCAGTCCTATTCAGACCAAAAATCAACCACCCCAAATATTGGGATGGGGCACATGTTATAATATATATATATGTGTGTGTGTGTGTGTGTGTGTGTGTGTGTGTGTGTGTGTGTGTGTGTGTGTGTATTGCTTCCTGCTGATTTTGGATGAAGAATTCCTTCATTTCTGGAAGCCCAAGAAAATTAGAAATAATGGTTAGAATGTTAGCTGTAGTATTTGTTGTCCAGTCTCTGTATGTCTAGAAAGTCCAGACTTAAATGAAATCCTTATTGGATCAGTCTATAAGGCTGGACCAAATGAGCTAGCTACTTTGATGTTGTCATGTGAGCAAGTCTTTAGAGAGAACATTTGTGTAGTCTGAGATAGAATCAGACAGGGAGTTGGAACAGAACATCTCAGCATCTCAGCATCCCTGTGTGTGAATCTTATCAGGGCTGTTCTTTTGTCTGTATTTTTTTTCTGTGAATATAAAGCTTTTAATTAAGGTAATATATTTCTGTATTGACATAATTTATGGAATGTGCAATGTGCACAGATTAGTTAAAGATGATTTTTTTCCTCCTTGTTAGATAAGGCAAAAGACAAGTCTTTCTTTGTAAGCTTGTTTGAACAAACAAGCAAACTGCAATATAAATCTCTTTTCATGCCAATGAAATAATGTAGTGGTAAATCTTGAGGACTCTGTAGCCAACAAATATTTACATTTGGCTATATATAAAAGCTTTGGCTGGAGACGTAGACATGTCCTAGAAAATTTCTGAATTGTTTTAATATTGGGTGTATTAGTTTGGGTTTCCATTGCTATGAAGGGACACCACAACCAAGGCAACTCTTATAGAGGCAAACATTTACTTGGGTCTGGCTTATAGTTTCAGAGGTTAAGTACATTATCATCATAGCAGGAAGCATGGAAGCATGTAGGCAGACATGGTGCTGGAGAAAGAGCTGATAGTTCTACAGCTTGACTCAAAGGTAACCAGGAGAGACTGGTTTCCAGGCAGTTAGAAGGAAGATCTCATTGCCCACCCCGCCCCCCAATAACACACTTCCTCCAATGAGGCAGTACCTCCTAATAGTGTCACTTTCTATGGGTCAAGAATACCCAAACCATCACATAGAATTATTATACATTACCTGTTTGGTTCTTGTAATTTTTGTTTTCCTCCTGTCTGTAACCAATATCTTCAGGAGGTCTACCTCTATCATATCTGATTATTATTATTTTAGATGGAATACAAAGTCTTTTGTTCTTTTCTGTTGGTATAAACAAAGCCTCTCTCCTAATATAAGTATAGAGTGCTCCAATCTAGCAGCTCCTTTTCTATGAGGACTGTTGCATTTTGACCTTTCTCAAAGTGGATGTACAATACGACTATTACCATTGCAAGCATAACCATATTCAAGGTGATAAATCAAAGTAAGATTGTATGTGGCCCAAAGATATTCCTCTACAATGATATATATATATATATATACACACACACATAGATATACATATCTATCTATCTCTCTCTATATATATAATATATATATATATATTATTATTATTATTATTTATTGAGATGGCAGTTCTTTGTGTAGCCTGGCCTGTCTTGGATTTATTCTGTAAATCAGGCTAGACTTAAACTTACAAGGAATCTATCCATCTCTATCTTTGTCTCCCAAGTACTGGAATAAATCAAAGCCATGAGTTTATTTATTTAGTACTATGTACCCTTGAAAATATTCATATAAATTTTATCTCTTTCTCCCTTCTTTGGAGATTTTTCATATGGATTTATTAATACTCCTTTTTGCTTTCTTAATCTAATATTCTTCGTGATATGCAACATTATTTAAGTTCTATTTTATCTCAGTGACCAAGCATACCCTCAAACCTTTTCTACTTTTTCAGAGGTCTTGACATAGGTTGTATATTTCACGCTAGGCTGAGCTGTCATCACTTCTCCCATGGGAGTCTCACTGTCCAAGGAGACTGCCTGGCTGCTTAGAGCAGTGTTGACATCTTAACTCATTGGGTGTAGCAAATCCCCAAACCATAGAATTTTAACCATTTTTAGTGTATCTAGTTGGATATTATGATGGTATATCATATGTAGACCTCAATTGGTATTATTTCCTTGTCTTGTAAAATTTAGATCAATATCACATTGTATCTATGACATGTGTGTTTATTTAATTTATTTATGTCTTCTGGAAAAAGACATGTATATTCTGTATTAGTAAGCTGGCAATTAATAAGCAATACAGTTAAAAAGCTCAACAGTATTATTTTTTAGACGTTTCTCTTGTCCAGTGTTCTCTGAATTCCTAAGATGAGTGCCTTTCTATACCTTGAAAGATAAAAGTAAACAATCCTGCCCAAACACTAACTCTAGGTCCTTACATTAATTAGCAGAATATATCTTTCCTAGAATAAAATATGTTTGTTTTTGTTGTTTTGTTTTGTTTTTGGCAACAGAAAAAGCATTATTTTAAAATTGAAATTATAAACATATCTTATGTGGATAAATATACTTATAGTTCCCTTTCTTTATATATAAATTTAAGATTGATGAATATTTACCTTTTAAATCATTAAGAACATTCCTATTTACTATTAAGTAATAACCTACATAGTAACTTTAAGGAAAAGATTATGATTTTTAATTTTAGATTGTGATTTTCAAGTGGCTCTTTCAGAAGAGGGTCCTGTCCTAACTTTATTGTGTACACCAGTCTGGTCTAGAATTCACGGAGATTTGTCTGTCTGTCTCTTGTGTCTACTGTGTTTTAGCTCAGATATTTTGTGCTGTTCCTGGCCATACCTCTGTCCATTTGTTTACAGGGAGAGACCTTTCTGCCTTTGCCTGTTTCTGGTTGCAGCAGCCAACCTAGGGCTGTATTTCTGCACTCATGGGCACAGAGCATTAATTCTCATAGGGCAGGATTGGGCCTACTGGCTATGACAAGTTTGAAAGAACCTGTAATGCCTTAACTCTTAGCTATATTCTATGGGAAGTCTCTGTGTGTTTTGCCATCTGCCATTGCATCAGGTGCATTCAGCCTGTGTAACCAGGAGCCTGGTTCCTTCCACTTCTCCACTGCTGTGCTCTCCCAAAACCCCAGCTTCTGTGTTCTGTTTTTAAATTCAGTAGAGGCTTCTTTTAAAAGCCACCTTCCATACTATCTGTCTGCTCCTTGGCTAAGAATCCTTCTTCCTAACTGCTCACCTTGCTTTGTTGGGGGAAGCTTTGACTTTGGTCTGTTTTCATTTTTTGTTTTTTGTTTGTGTGTATGAGTGTGTGTGTGTGTGTGTGTGTGTGTGTGTGTGTGTGTATTGTTTTGTTTGTTTGTTTGTTTTTATTTTTTTTTATTTGACTTGATTTGAATTTTTTAAGAAACCAGGCCTACTGTCCAGGTAGACTGACATTTCCTCACTTTTTACTTGCGCCTTGCAATATAAATTTCTAAGTAAGGTCTCACCCCATGTTAGGTGCCATTTGTAAAAGTTAGGTCTGGTACTTCCTTCCAGCCCCATGCTCTCGGAAATAAGACAGACTCAAAATATATTTACACACACTTTGGTCATCTAGCTAGGCTCTTCTTTGACTAGATCATAACTTAAAATAGCACATTTATTCTAATCTACACTTTGGCAAGTGGATGGTTACCTCTGCTCAGGTACCTTGTATCTTTCTCATCATATCCTCCCAGGAAACTCTCCCACCTGGCACTATCCCAGAATCCTGTCTGCCTCCCAAATGTTTTATCTCCTACATCCTGTCTAATATACATGCAAAATATGTAATATTGACAGATGCTTCATCCATAAAGACACAAGATATTCTCTCTACACTGCCCCATGCCTTGCCTGCTGCTAGGGCTCTGTGCAAGCTGTGGACACTATTGGGTTGATTGACATACTCTGCCTGGTCAAAATGAGGTCAGTGACCCAAGGTCCTCCTCCACAGGAAAATTTCCCAGACTTGGATCTGGCAGCCACAGGTCTATGCTGTTCTATATGGCAGCTGAAGTTTAAATGTTCTCCTATTGGGCCTTGTTGGCCATCAGTGGGAGGAGAGGCCCTTGGGCCTGAGGGTGTTAGATTCCCCAGTGTAGGAGAATGCTAGGGAGGGAAGATAGGAGTGGGTGGGTGGGTGGGGCAGCACCCTCATAGAGGTAGGGTGAGGGGAGATGGGATAGGGAGTTTCCAAAGGGGAAAACATTTGAAATGTAAATAAAGTAAATATCAAAAAAAAAAAAATGCTTTCCTGTATGGCAGGTGAAGACCAACCACTGACCCCAACAAAGCCATTGAGAAAAGGGAAGCCTGGTCAACCATCTAGGTAGTGGGTAAATCTGTAATTTTAATAGTTACATAAACCATTGAACTATGCCTCCTGCTGTAATCTGTCCTCCTCAGATCTCTGATAATATTGACTAATTATAGTTTTAATGACAGCAAATATTCCAACTCTTCCCAAGGCCACAGCTGACCTCTCTTCATGGGTAAAAATCAGGCCTTGCTCTTTTAATATTTTTATTTTTATAAATACATCTTAAGTGCAATAGCTCTTTTGGGTTCATGTGTTTTGACATTTTACAATGAATGTCAATTCTATTTCTTTCACTAAATGTTGGATTTTAGTTTTTCGCTCTAATTTCATTGAATTAGCTCTGTATGCATTTCAGGATTGATGGCAGCACATTCTAATTCAGTGGATTCATCTGTTTTGTGTCTTGTATGCTCTTTCTATGCTCATTGTTTTCCTTTTTAAGGTTTGAATATAGTATTGCATATCCTTTTCTCTCCACGATATATTTTTTTTTCTTCTGCTTGGTCAAGCCTACGAATGGCACTTTAAACTGTACATTTTATTTAATTAATAAAATTTCTTTTTACCAGCATTTGTAAGTTTTATTTGTCAAAATCTAATGCTCTCCAATTTTTTCTTCCATGTTGTAGACTTCTCTGACTTTATTGTTGAATTTCTGATAGATTTTGCTAACTTTCTCTTTTCTGATGATGACTTTCCTTTACAAGGCTATACTGGCTAGTGTCGCTAAGCAAGAGTCACTAGAGAGGAAGAAAACTTAATAAGAAAAGTGCCTCCATAAGATCAGGTTTTAGGAAAGCCTTTAGGGAAATTTCTTAATTAGAGATTGACAGGGACAGCCCATCACATTGTACATGGGGCCACTCCTGGGCTGATCATTTTGGGGTCTGCATGAGCTCCTGTTTTCATATTCCTGTCTTGACTGAGTTCTTGTCCTGACTTCCTTTACAGATGAACTATGGTATAGAACTGTAAACCAAGTAAACCAGCTCCTCCTCCTCACATTGATCATTGTGTTTCATCCTAGCAATAAAAACCCTAAAACAAGGAAATATAATAAATTCTGCTACTTTGTATTCTGTTTCTAATTAATGATCTATTTACTGATGATTTTTTAAAAATATATTGCCATGAGCATGGGAGACCTTTCCATCTTCTGAGATCTTTTTATTATTATTATTATTTCTTTCTTGAGAGACTTGAAATTCTTGTTTTACAGATATTTCACTTGCTTGGATAGAGTCACACCAAGATATTTTATATTATTTGTGACAATTGTGAAGGGTGTCATTTCCCTAATTTCTTTTTCAGCCTGCTATTATTTGAATAGAAGAAGGCTACTGATTTGTAGGAGTTACTTTTATATCTAGCCACTTTGGTGAAGTTGTTTATCAGGTTTAGGAGTTCTTTGGTAGAATTATTCGGGTCACTTAAGTATACTATCATATCATCTGTAAATAGTGATATTTTTACTTCTTCCTGTGCAATACATATCCTTTTGTTGTCAAATTGCTCTGGTGAGGACTTCAAATAGTATCTTGAATAGATAGAAAGAAGGCATCCTTGTCTAGTTCCTGATTTTAGTGGGATTGCTTCAAGTTTCTCTCCATTTAGTTTGATGTTGGCAACTGGCTTGCTGTATATTGCTTTTATGACCCAGCCACAAAAGAACACACATGGTATGTACTCACTGATAAGTGGATATTAGCCCAAAAGCTCAGAATACCCATGATACAATTCACAGACCATATAAAGCTCAAGAAGAAGGAGAACAAAGTGTGGATACTCAGTCCTTCTTAGAAGGAGGAACAAAATACTCACAGGATGTAGAGGCTGGGAGGGACTTGGGAGTAAGAGAGAAGAGGGAGGGAAAGAAGGGGGCAGGATCATGTATGGGAGGAGACAGGGAAGATATACAGAGGGTCAGGAAATTAAGCAGAGGTTCGTAGCAATGGGAGATGGGGAACTGGAGGTAGCCAATAGAAAGACCCAGATGCCAAGAAAGCAAGAGGCTCCCAGGACCCAACAGGGATTGATTAGCTGAAATGTCCAAAAGGGGGGAGGGAGAATCTGTAGAGGCAATTGCCAGAGGTTAGGCAAGACTGCTGGTTGGGGGATGGGGCCACCCACTCATCTCCAAATTTTTAACCCAGAATTGCTCCTGTCTAAAGGAAATACAGGGACAAAGTGTGGAGCAGAGACTGAAGGGAGGGCCATCCAGACACTGCCCCATCTGGCGATCCATCCCATATACAGACACTAAATCCAGACACTATGGTGGATGCCAAGAAGTGCTTACTGACAGGAGCCTGATATACCTGTCTACTGAGAGGCTCTACCAGAGCTTGACAAAAACAGGGCTGGATGTTTGCAGTCAACCAGTGGACTGAACATGGGAGACCCAATGGAGGAGTTAGGGAACAGATTGAAGGAGCTGAAGGGGTTTGCAGTCCCATTGGAAGAACAACAATATCAACCAACAAGACACCCAGAGCTCCCAGGGACTAAACCACCAATGAAAGAGTACACATGACTCCAGCTGCAAATGTCGCAGAGAATGGTCTTATCTGGCATCAATGGGAAGACAGACCTTTGGTCCTGTGAAGGCTCAATGCCCCAGTGTAGGGGGCTGCCAGGGCAGTAAGGTGGGAGTGGGTGGGTAGGTGGCAGAGCACCCTCATAGAAGCAGGGGGAAGGGGAATGGAACAGAGGGGTTGTGGAGGGGAAACCTGGAAAGAGGAAACATTTGAAATGTAAATAAATAAAATCTCCAATAAAAAATACATTGCCATTTATCATTTTACCTGTTGTGGTATCTTTATGTATTAAAGAATTTTTTATCATTTTAAAGAATAATACTGCCTTATTTCATTTCTGTTAGTTTCAGTGTCTCTCCTGGTTTTCTGTAATATCTACAGACTGAGTCAACTACTCTTAAAGGCTTTGGCACTTGCCCTATTCAAAGAGAAATTAGAGCAAAAAACTAAAATCCAACATTTAGTGAAAGAAATAGAATTGACATTCATTGTAAAATGTCAAAACACATGAACCCAAAAGAGCTATTGCACTTAAGATGTATTTATAAAAATAAAAATATTAAAAGAGCAAGGCCTGATTTTTACCCATGAAGAGAGGTCAGCTGTGGCCTTGGGAAGAGTTGGAATATTTGTTGTCATTAAAGCTATAATTAGTCAATATTATCAGAGATCTGATATATTGATATTATAACATAATCATCACACCATACAAGACATAAAAATATACATAAAATTAATTAAAGCCCAGTAGTATATCATCAGTAACCATAAAACCAAAGGTGAAAGTACACTATAAGAGTACTGTGATGTTAAAAATAAATACATAAAAAGTATGAATAATGAATTAACGAGAAAACAGTAGATGAGAGAAGAAGGAGAAGTTATAGAAAATAAACAATTTTTTACTGTATTTGTTTCAATTTTTTAGGTAAATAGTTAACAAAATAACTCTGTATGGTTTTTTCATAAAAAAAGAGAAAAGAAGGTGAATGAGAAGAATGTTATTAATGAGAATAGAAAAGATAAACAATAGAAAAGGCTAAAAAAGAAAAATATGAATTATTGCTTATAAATGAAAGTTCAAAGCAGGCTTAGATAAGGAGTAGCAAATATAGAACATAAGATTATTTAGATAAAATAATATGACAGTGCCTTACTAAAAGTTGAAACAAGCAGCAATTACAGAGTGTCAAAGGAAAACAAGTAACTAAGAGAAAAATACATAAAAAAGAAAATGCAGAAACAAGTTAAATAAATTGTGAAGAATAACAAGAAAGTCTGAAAACTAATAGAAAATATATCAAAGGAAAATACATCCGAAGGTTAATAAAATGACACAGGAAGTCATATGCGTCGGAAGTATTTTTTAACAATATTAGAGATAATATGCTGAAACTACTTTTATATACAAAGATACATTTGGGTATCTTTGTGTTTGTGTGTGCCATTTTGCGTGTTTGTTTGGGTGGATGGGTGGTGGGTGCATGTACACATGTATGGTTCGCATATGGGGGCCAGAGGTAAACATTAGGCACCTACTTCAATTAATTCAATAGTAATTAATAATAATTATAATTCAATATAATTATCTTATATTTTAGACATTTATTTATTCTGTTTGTATGTTTGCTTGTTTGTGTGCATGTTTGATCCCAAGTGCCTGTGTGGAGGTATGAAGAAAATTTGCAGGTATTGATTCTCTCTTCTGCCATGTGGGTTCAGAAGACTGATTTCAGGTTCTTAGACATGGTGGCAAGCACCATCATCCACAGAAATATCTCACTGGCCTTTTTATTTCTCTTTTTATCTTTTTTGTTGTTTAGTTTTCTTAGAGTCAACCTTATTTTTCTCAAATAGTCTTTCTCACTACAACCAGAGCTTTGTTGATTCAGCTGGACTGATTGATCAGCAAACCTCAAGAATCCTACTATCTCTGTGTCCTCAGTACTGGAATTGCAGGGATGTGTGACACATCTGGATTAGACATGAGGCTAGGAGTTGAACTAGTGTCTTCAATTTTACCTAGTAATCACTTTACAAATTAAGACATCTCTGCAGCCTTTAATGGAGGTTTGGGTTTTTTTTTTGGTTTTGGGGTTTTTTTTTGTCCTCCAAATTGGAAGACTTTTGCTGTGTATAGTGTCTTAGGTTTTCCATTGCTGTGAAAAAGCAACTCTTATAAGGACAACATTTAATTAGGGCTGCTTTACAGGTTCAAGGGTTCAGCCCATTATCACCACGGCAGGAAGAGCAGCATCCAGGGAGGCAGGGTAATAGAGGAGCTGAGAATTCTACATCTTCATCCGAAAGTCAGGAACAGACTGTCTTCCAGAAAGCTAGAAGAAGGTCTCAAAGCTTAACCCCACAGTGATACACTTCCTATAACAAGGTCACACCTCCAAATAGTGCTACTCCCTGGGTCAAGCATATTCAAACCACCACATATAGCAAGGGAAGAAATTAATTTGAAGCTGTGTGCTCCTGATTTTCCTATTGTATATGCTGTTGCTGAGTTACTGACAAGTGTTGATGTTCTCTAGATTAGTCTTGATTGTTAGTAGTATATCTTTTTGTACCAGGGGATCTCCTGGCTGTATTTTGTTTTGCAGTTTGTGAATTGATCTTACTGTTTTATCTTCCTGAGTCTTCCTGGATCACAACCCTTGGAAGCTAATATTTTGGTTGATAGTTATTCTTAGTGCTGTCTTCACACAGAGGCAGCTTCTAGAGGTTTTCCAGAAGTATTGTTGAATATGTCTATTTAACACTTGTATTGTCTTGTGTATGTTGTATCATTCTGAGGAAGTCCACACTATACTGTATATGCTGTCTTTTATATGTATGGTTATGAGCATAAGAGAGCAGCTGAATTAACTGACTGTAGAGTCAAACAAATACAGAGGATGCAGATATTGACATTAGTCACACATCAAATATTTAACTTACATATATATGTATGAAATTTTCAAATAATGTTAATGAGATTGAATGTGAACAAATGAGATTTTTAAATTCAATGTTGTTCAACTACGTGTGATCACACACACACACACACACACACACACACACACACACACACACACAGGGGTGTGTGGGAAGGGAACAGAGATAATAAATCCTAGAAACCCAGAAGCAAAGACATACAAGCTGTTTTATAAGGACTATTAATCTCAGGGGTTCCTATGGGCTTTCTTTTCCACACATGAAGTTTTTAAGACTTAAAAGAAAGTAGCAGTTATTGATTTCAACTACACATTTACAATCTCTTGATTATTGCTATTTTCCAGTGTTAAGGAAACCAAAAACTAATTAGTTTCTTTGTATTACTTACATTTGAAAATGCTCTCAAGCATTTCTTGTATTCCAGGAGGAAATGGCATTCTTTATAACAGATATAAGAAGATAAACTTCTTTTCTTCAGATTGTCAAAAGAGGCTCAGAAAAATTATGGCATATTCTTTAACACACACACACACATGCACCATATATGATTGAATATGTCTGTGTGCATGTAGATACATATGCAAATGTGAGCATGGGTACATGTTACATACATGTGCATGGAGGCCAGAGTTAGGAGTTGAATGTCTTTCTCAATCACTCTTCAGCTTATTTTTAAAGATAGGGTCTCTAATTGACCTGGAGTTCACTAGTTCTGCCAGATTATCTGGTCAGATAGGCTAAGGTATCATCACACCCCATCTCCTGAGTGCCAGGGTTAGATGTGTCTAGAGCTCATATGGGTGCTGGGCATCAAATTTAGATCTTCATGCTTTTGGAGCACTTTAAATGAATGATGTACCCTTTCAGGATTCTTGAACACATTTTTAAAAAAAGTTTTAGCATATTGTAATATCCTAATATTGTAATATGATAATGGGATTTACTGTGAAAATTTTCACACACCTACATTTTGATTGCATTCAAAACCTATGTCCAGCTTTTGTCCTATCCCACTCTCACTGATCCTGACTCTCTTTGCATCTAATCCTTCTTCTGGTATCATGTTTTTATGCATTTATTACTATTGCATTAGTGGTTACATCATGCCTAGTATTTTTGTTTATTAAGTAGAACATTGGTCACAGCTGAGTAAGAGTGTTAGTGACATTCTCTCCAAGCAGCTGGCATTACTTCTACTGGCGCCGAGGGCAAGCCTGCACGGAAGAAGCTTCCAGCTAAGTTCCAACTTGATTTATCTGGACCTATCACCATAGCATGGAACTGTCTTAAGCAATGGGATTTTCTGACCAAGGATTGCACACTTCTGTTACTGAAGTATTTATTTAAAAACCTACAGTTTCTGTGAAGTCTAGAGAAATTTTAATCCAGTAACAGAATGCCTGCTCTGTCAAGGGAGCACATCCAATGATATGAAAGAATGTAGACATAACACCTTTAATACCTCTGCCCGGAATACACATGTTTAATCTGCAATACAGACACACCCTTAGTTCACACCTTTAATCTGAAACAATGAAGTGTGATTGTGGTGCAGACAATGTGACAAATCAGAGAAAGGTTTGGCAGAATGAGTCAGACATAGAATATACCCAACTTTCAGGAGAACAGAGGATAGGAAAGAGAGGCTAATTAAAGAACAGTGAAGGAGAAACAAGGGAGTAGAGTTTAACTCAGAGTGGTTCAGTTTGGTACAGTTCAGTTGTGTGCAGTATAGCTCAGTTCAGGGTTGAACAGAGTTCATTTCAGAGGAGGCCAAGAAGAGCAATTCAGTCAGAAACCAAGGGAAAACAATTCAAATAACAGCTCTTCCTTCCAAACTCTGAAGAGATCATTCTTTTCATTATCCCATAGTACCAGACCTTCCCTTCTTGACATCACAGGATGCTTCATTCTGGCATTAACTACTTTAATTATCCTCTACATCCTAGATACTAACTGTATTACATTAACTTTACTTAAACTCTCTGTATACTAATTTACTGTCAGTAAATAATTAGTCTACAAAATGCTGTATAAATCTTTTGAAGAGTCAAAAACTTTCTACAAAATTATGCTTTAAGTGGATGAATCTAATTCATAAGAGTAAGTAAGGTACTTACATGAGATAAATAAAGAGAAAATATTATATAAATTCTCATACTAACTATAGATTCCTAGCATTACCTTCAATGAGATATCTCATTCCTCACTAATTTGGTAGTTTTGAGACTAGACACCCTTAGTGAAGATCTCTTACCAGCATCTCCAATGTTTGCCAAACATTGACAGAACATGGATAAACAGTGTAGTGAGTGTGTGTGTGTGTGTGTATATATATATATATATATGAAATTTCATTATAGATAATGCCTGCATCCCTCAAAAACTGATTCAAAAATATTACATAAATGTCACATTCCAGTCACTCTAAACAGCAATGTTGGTGTCAATCAAAATTCTATGAAAATTCTTGCATACTTATAAACTTATTTCTCCAATTGAAAGTATTTATACTGACCTTTAGATAAATTTCAATGCTTTTTCCAGAACACCAGATTCCTTATTAAATTAATACATATGACCTAGTTCATAGGAATTTGTGATCTAGAAGGACAAAGAACAGCAACACAATCAGCATGTAGTTAATATTTATATTATTATGTATGTGCTACTCCAAGAAACTAACCGGGTAAGATCATCTAAATATAAAATAGAATTTGAATGGCTTTAAATATGGCTGGAAATAATTTCTAGTTGGTTAAGAAATAGCTGAGTACATACCTTTTCAAAAGCCAGTTAGAAGTTTTGGTGGTAGATGCTATATTGCCTATAATTTGACAAGTCCTCAAGTCCCACTTCTTATTTGATCAAACGCATCACAAGAAATTTAAGGGTGCAAGGAACATGTAGATGGATGAACGTAAGTTCTAAGCTTTGTTATCTTTGGATAGAGAGTATGAATAGATTTCTAGGATCAATAGTATATAAATAGTATATAGTTCTAAGGGTTTTTTTTTTTTTTTGTATATGAGCCCTGTTTTTCTGATATACATATACCTAAATTTTATCTAAAAAGATTGTTGGTGAAAAGGATGAATGTGATAAGGTGAGCTGCACTGTGAAAAAATATCCCTTTGAGTACTCAAGTTAAAAATGATATGCAATGGATTGCTTCCTTGAGCTTCAAACACAGAAACTTCAAGGGATGCATATTAGCCAGGGTCTCAGTGCCACAGAGGAACATTACCTTTGCCAACTCCGACAAGTTTTAATAAATACAGAGAATTGCTTAGCTCTTGTTTTGGAACTTGCATATTGCAGGAGCAAAAGGCCTTCTGGAGGAGCCATGGAGCCAGTGTGAATGCCAGGGATCCAGTGGGATGCCCTTTCCTCTTCACTGATGAGAATCTCAGTCCCAGTGAGTTTGGGATTTGGGTAGATTTGACACAACAAACAGAAATAACCATGTTGGATAATAGTTCCTCTAAAAATTGCATTGTTGGGATCATGAGATGGCTCAGCAGGTAAATGTGCTTGCTGCCACATATAAAGAGAAAGAACTGACTGCCATAAATTATCTTCAGATCTCAAATGCATGTGGTGGCACGTATGTACATACACACACACACACACACACACACACACACACACACACACACACACCAGCATATGTAATTTAAAAATTGTTTTTTAAAGAAATTACATTCTTGATCTCACTCAAACTTTATAATGATCTCATATAGTAGACCTTAAAATAGTTTGAATACTGGGACAAATACTTAATCTTTATGTTTATGGGACAACTTATGTAATACTATTCTGTGACTTATTTATTTAAAGAAAAATATATCCTAAGGCAACATCATCCTTCAGAAATTTTATGTAATTACATCTATTTTTATTATTTGAAAATATTATATAAGCATGCAATCTGCTTTGATCAATGCTATCTTCATTTCCTCTGTATAACACCACCCACCATTACTAATTATTATTTCTTCTTGACTTCATATCTTCTTCTCCTACTTCTTCCTCTTCTGCTATCTTCTTCTTCCTCCTCTTCTGCTTTCTTCTGCTGCTTTCTTCTTCTTCTTCTTCTTCTTCTTCTTCTTCTTCTTCTTCTTCTTCTTCTTCTTCTTCTTCTTCTTCTTCTTCTTCTTCTTCTTCCTCCTCCTCCTCCTCCTCCTCCTCCTCCTCCTCCTCCTCCTCCTCCTCCTCTTCCTCTTCCTCTTCTTCTTCTACTTACTCCTTCTCTTCATCTTCCTCCTTCTCCTCCTTTTTTCTATTTTTTCCTTTTATTTTTTTTAAAACACTGAGTTCCCTAAGCATAAGCTGTTTGAGTATAGGCAAAGGGCTCTTACTCAAGCACTGGGAGGCTCTCCAGGTCTACATCCTTAAAGAAAACAAAATTTCACTCTCCCAGCAGTTATCACCTGACATTTGTGAGTAAGTTAGTAGTGCAAGCCAACCTCCCAGTTCCATGTTTAGATTTTGTCTGGCTCCAGTTTGCACTGGCTTCATGAACGATGTGACAACTATTGTGCAACTGTCCTTTAGGTATTTATCACTTCTGACTCTTATAATCATTCTACCTCTTTCACCACATTTATCCCTAAATCTTGTAGAGAGAGTATATAAGGCAGTTGTCTCATTTAACACTAAGTTTTCTATACTCATTTATTCCCTGCATGTTTACCAATTGATGGGCACTATGTCAATCAAAATTTGTTTAAAGTAAGACAAAAATTGTTATCAGAGTGTGAGCTATTTTTTACACTGCTTTTTAAAGGGTTGTTGTTGTTGTTGCTGCTGCTGCTGCTGCTGCTGCTGCTGTTGTTTTTGTTGTTGTTTGGAGGAATACAGAATATTTTGAGACTTTTATCTAGGAAAGCAGTTAAATTTTGTGAGACTTCATGAGCCATACTAGTAGGAACTGTGAAAATAAAAGTATTGAGAGCAATGTGTTCAGTGAAGTTACCACTCAAGTGGTTTCAGAGAAAAGCAATATTAACAACTAGGTTAGAAAATATTCTTGTGATATTTTGACAAAGAGTGTGGCACTTTTTGCCGTTATCCTAAGGATTTCCTTAGGCTAAATTGAAAAGTGGTAGATTAATTTCCTTTGCAGATGACATTACATGACAGTGTAATCGGTCTAATGGTTATTAGTAATCTTTCTGTCTACAATAAAAATAATAAAAACTACACTTTGAAGGGTGAAAGATCATCACGAAATTTAATGTTGGAGCCAAGGCTTGTGCTGAAAGAAAAGGAATGGTCTCCCGCAGAGTGCAACTCCACACAGATAAGCTTTCAATTTGTAAAAGGAAAAGTGTGAGGATTTTTTCTCCTAAACAGCAACAATAAGAGAAAGCTTCTGAGAAACGACTTAAGATGGCCAGACACCATCACAAGCACTTAACTAAACATGGAAGTCCTGTGCAAGTGGTTCTGCCATTAGAATCATGAACATTAAAGAAATAAATAGATTGTGGACTCTTTCTCCAAAGTCAAGGATAAACACTGAGGCTAGGCATGTGAAAGACTAGTTCTTGCAAGAAGGCCTTGGAAGGCTATATAATGAACCCTGGCTTGAAATGGAGGCCCTAAGATATTGGGAGTGCCAAAGCCATGGGACATCTGCTGAACAAAAGGGAATGGAAATTACCTGGGAGGGGCATGTATTGCAGTCAGCACAGGCAGAAGAGCAGAACCTACTAAGCCCTTTGCAATTAGACACGGAGCTACAAGACGTGGAGTTTACCCTGCCAGGATTTTGTATTGCTTAAGTCCAGTATTTCCTCCCTTTTCCTGTTCTTCCCTTTTACAATCGTAATGTATATTCTGTGCCATTGTATATAATCAGTTATTTTATTTTTTATTTTACAGGGTGTTCTAGCTAAGAACTGTTCTTGGGTTTCAGAGGATTGGACTTTAAACTATGTTAAGACTGTGAGAGACTATGGGGACTATTGAAGTTGGAGTAAACAGCCATAAGACTATTGGGGCTAATATTGTTGGATAAGAATCGAACCCAAAGGAACACATATATCTGAATGCCTGATCCCTAGTTAGTGGAAATTTTCATGAAAAATTAGGAGGTGTGGCCTTATTGTAAGAGGTGTGTCACTGTGGTTAAACTTTAAGGTATCACAAGACTTGCACCCTTTTCCCACTGCCTCCTAATTGCAGATCAAAAGGTGAGCTCTCAGCATTTCCTGATGCCCTGCTCAATCATCATTGACTCTAACCCTCTGAAACTCTAAACCCAAATTAAACATTTTCTTTTATGATTTGCTTTGATCAAGGTGTCTTTTTAGAGCAATAGAAACGTAACTAATATAATTCTCAAGAGTAGTACAATTGGATGACATAGCATATCCCTTTCTAGCTTTCTAGTTTCTTTGACAAAACTCCACATTGATTTCCATAATGGCTAAATCAATTTGTACTGCCTCCAATAATGGTTAAGTATTTCCTTACCCTGTTTCCAGATGAGCATTTGTTGTTATTTGGATCTTTGTAGTTTTTAATTAACCTTAGACTTTCTGACTGGGTTAAGATTAATTTTAAAGTATATTTCATTTGCAATTCTCTGATGACTAAAATTGAAGATTTAAAAAAAATATTACTTAATCTTTTGTACTTTTTCTTATGTGATCTCTTTAGGTTAATTTCATGCTATGATTTTAAATTTGGTTATTTGGTGGAGTTTGTGCTTAGTTGTTTTGTTTGTTTGGGTTGTTTAAATTTTTCTTCTGTTTTTTAGTTCTTTGACTATTCTAGCTATTAGTCCTTTGTAAGATGTATAGTTGGTGATTAATTTTCCTGATTCTATATGCTGTCTCTTCACTGGAGTGCTAGTGTCTTTTTTGTACGGAAGTTTTTTGTTTTGTGTGATCCTGTATATTAACTATTGCTCTTAATGCCTGAAATTTCCAGGATCCTATTCGAAAATCACTTTCCTGTTCCTATCAATTGAGATATATTCTCCTCTTTCTTTTCCATCAGTTCCAGGGTATCAAGTCTTATGCTGAGGTTCTTGGTCCATTTGTAGTTGATTATTACAAAGAGTGAAAAGCTATGTAGCTAACTAGTCTGAAGCTATGTAGCATCATTTGTTGAAGTTGCATTCTTTCCTCAATATGTATACTTAACCTTCCTGGCTCAAATCAGGCAACTGTAGGAGCACACGTTTTTATCTACCTCCTCAATCCTTTTTAATGGAAAACAGCATGTTTTTAATGCCAAAATATTATTATTATTATTATTATTATTATTATTATTATTATTATTTATTATATCACTATAGCTTTTTAGTTTGGTAATATAACTTGAATTCAGGAAACTCAGAAATTTATTTGTCTCTGTTTGCTTATTTTATGTTCAGGATAGTTTTTGCTATCTTTGATGTTTTATGTCCGTATGAAATTTAAGATTACTTTTTCAGTATTATAAAATGTTTATGGTGATTGCATTGAATCTGTAGATTGCTTTTGGTAGTATGGCTGCTTTTACTATTTAATTATTCCAATCTCTGAGCATGAGAGATTTCTCCATCTTCTAGTGAATTCATTCAATTTCTTCCGTGTTGTAAAGTACAAACCTTTCACTTCTTTAGTTAGATTTATTCTAAAAACAAAATCAAAAATAAAAATTGTGTGTGCATGTGTGTGTGCATGTGCGTGTGTGTGTGTGTGTTTGTGTGTGTGTGCATGTGTAAGTCACTTAATCTTTCACACACTGTCAGAGATATTTCTTTGTGCAGTATATTATAGTTAACACAAAAACTCACAGGTGGTCAAAGTGTAGAGTTGTATTATCATCTGAGAGCTCAGTGACAAGTCAGGATATATATTTCATTTATCCTCCATGTACATTTCAGAAGAGGGACTGAAACATATGTAATTGCCAGAGATCGTGGAAGATTAGAGGAACACAGTGTCTTCTGAACATAACATTTTAGCTGTACTCATGAACTTATAGCATCTAGGGTTGGTTGCACAAGACCTTCATAAAATCAAGTCAATCAACATTCTGGCATGGCTTGTCAGAAAACATTCTTCGCCTTTAATTAAAAAATATGGAAAATAGTTGGCTTCTAGAGAAAGAAGAATCAATTTTCTTTAAGGGTATGGTCCCTGGTAGATCAATTACACTTCATTAAATGATCCTATACCACAAAGTATATAAAGTATATAAAGCAAGGAATTTATAATCATATCTTATACATACCAAGATAAAATTTTCTCTCAAACATATTTAACAATATTTTGCTTCTGTTTTCCTTGAAAATAAATGAGTATGCTTGAATCTAAATAAAATGCTCACAAATCATCATTACAGATATGTAAAGATCATTTAAATGATACTAAATAGAGCTATTCATAACCTGTATGATTTCAAAAACAATTATCTATATTCATCTTGGATAACTTGATGTTCAGTCCCCTCAAATTATTAAAGGTCATTTTCACTGATATGTGTGTAATTTACTTTTGAAAAATAAAACCTCTGATTATTGAATTAGGTTTTTAATCATTCTTTGGACAAAAAATTTTTATCAAAGAAAAACAGTTGAATAAGGAAGGACAGAGGCTTGAAAATATGTATGTATGCATGTATGTATGTATGTATGTATGTATATCTGCCTGTCTGTATTTATCTATCTGTCTGTCTCTCTATCTATCTATAAACATAACTAGAGCTATATTCAACTAGGAGACTACAAACCATTGGCATTTCATTGCTTTCTTCCTTACTGCTTTAAGTGTGGTGGTTCTCACAGGTTGGCTACTTTCACAAACATGCATGCATGTCTTTTAAGCATGAATCTGATGTTGTGGACAAATAAAATCCTCTCTAACAGTTAAATAGCAATTTGTAAAATTTCAAAACAGGGCAACGAATTGACAAAATATCAATAAAGACAAAATGAACTGCTGATGTAAATTGTACACTATCTGATCACATAGACTTTTATATTAAAAATAACATAGTCTCAAACTTTTATGTAAAATGATGACCTGGATTTTATCAAAGAGCTAATACCCACAGTATCAAATAAATATGAATGTTAACATATTGGTGTGTTTGTACCATATGATAAAAAGCATATTGCATTTTAGCTAACTGTGGACAGAGAGGTGGAAACTCGTATGATTCATGTTTACTCTGACATTCTTGAGATACAATGTTGAGAACATTTAATAAAATAGTATTACTCAACTATTTTATTACACAGCTATACTAAATAAACAATCGTCTATTTTATGTGGTATTCATTCCAAAACCAAAGCTAAAAACACAATAAAATAATATGACATACTACTTAAAGCCTCATTATTGTATAGGAAAGAATTGACTCATTCCAGAAATAATAATCATTTATTCAATGAAATATATGTTGAGATATTTTACATGGGTATTTGAAAGAATGCAAAGATATAGCTGCACATTTCCAGAAGAAAAGAATATATATATATGTATATATACATATATATACACACACACACACAAATAACTGATATTTTTCAATATTGGGCAACAGGTAGGGGCAGGGGCAACCAAGTACAAGCAATTAGTTCTTTACATTCAGAGGAGAACCAGAAAGATTATGAAAAAAAAGCCTCATCACTGAAGTATCCAACAGGTAATTAACCACCTATATGTCTGATAATACAAGGGTGTACAGAGTTCGTAATATTATCCCTTAATATATAATAGGATTTAAATATGAGGACAGGACAAGAGACAAATAGTGTAAGGGGAAAGAATATGGGAAAAGACAACTTTACCAGAATTCTTCCAGAATGGGAAAATTCAAAGGAGATATATTTAGTATGGATAGTGATGATTTGCAGTAAGAATTAGTAAACATTTATTGAGTGCTTACTGTCTGGGTGCCAAGGACTTTTCACCCTGTGTGGAAAGAACTATTGTGAAAGAAGAAAGAATTACTATTATTTTTTTAGTATGTGTTATAGTGATCATAAATATATACCTTGGAACCTCTACTATAGAGATTTTCCTTGAGCACTATTACCCCTCTTCTTTCAGAAATGTGTGTGTGTGCACACACGCACACATACACACACACACACACACACACACACACACACACACACACACACACACCATATTTATACTCAAGATTTTAGAGAATCAATACTGATAATAGCCAAGAAATGAGATGGGTTGTTTTTGAGATCTCATGTCATTTCTCTCAAGTTGATACAGAATACTCAAGAAGGTGCATTTAGAAGTGAGTGAAAGAGGTTTCCATTTTTTATGCATTTTAGAATCCTTAGAGAAGATGCATAAACCCCATTTCCAGGACATCAACACCAGAACAATTAGTCCAGAGGCTCTGCATGTCGTATTTGGGTGTTATTTATTTCTTTTCAAAGTTCTTCAGGTAATTCCCATGTATAGCAGATGAAAAACCATTGATGAAATCTGTATTCCAATGACTCAAACCATTTTTATGCCATCATACAACTCTGATAAGTGAATATATACCTTTCTTTAATTCTCAAAAGCTGCTTCAGATACTAGTCGAAAGCTCACAGAATTGTGAAAATGAAAAATTGTCAGAAAGCAGAACAAGCAAAAAGAGAATAAGTATCTAAAAATGTCAAACCATCATTCAACTGGAAACATATGTGAAGGCATGTGGGTGCTCAGTGGGGAGAAGGTGAATATAAATATAGTTTCCTATATGTGAGCCTTGACTTTTTCTTTGAGATTTTCTAATCTGTAAAACTCAAATATCTTATTTCTCTCCTGTCTAATTAACAGGGCTCTATTGAAATACTGTGTCAGTGAAAGTGTGTTATGAATTGGAAGATTCTAATATAAGCCAGAGATAAGCATCCAAAGAGTTGACATATCAGAAAGTAAAATTTACCAATATGGTCCAAAGTCTCAACAGTGATCTGATCACACAATTAGGTATGACAAAAGAAACCAATCTTTTAAAATGTGTGTTCACAAAACCAGTTATTTTTCTTTTCCTTTTTTTTCCCCAAGTTTTCAGTTATATTTCCTTGAGGCAGTAAATGACAAGAGAAAATTAAATTACTCTGTATACAAATCATATACACAAGCAAAAATCATATTCACATATATAACAATAAAAAATTGAAAATATGTGCTTTCTTAAGTCAGTGATTATTGTTATTCATTGATATTACCCTGGCATGCAAAAAAAGAAGTAACATGGAAGTTGTTTAAAACAATACAGTATAAAATATACTACTATTCGTTTTGGTACTAGATAGTGTGGGGTCAAAGCTTGACTATATTCCTTTCCCATTAAGACCATCTAGAGGACAGTATTTATCATAATTCTTCCTAAAGATTAAAATAAGATAGTCTAGGTACAGCATATAATATATCACAATTTCAATAATGTCTATGGTTTTCTTTCTTCAAATATTAATTTGATATATTTTAATATTACACAAATTTTATTAATAGTTAAATTTGTTGCAAAGTTAATAAGTATTGGAACATACAATAAGTGGAAATATTTAACTGGATGGAAAATTGGCTGAACTGTAAATTATGTTGTTGTTTGCTAAGCAATTTATCAGTAATTTAACGAACTTACATTTCTGCCCCTTTAAAAATACTGTTCAACTGCGAAGAAAAGTGCACAGAGATAACTGTGGGTTCAAGCATCAAAACAGTTTGTATAAAGCAAACACTCCACAAAATAAAACAACCAGGGACTTAAGGACATATCTGTAAGCCATCTGTTTTATACAGAGTTAATTTTCAAAATAGATCATTCAAAACACATAACATGTGTTTAGGAGTACATAAATATTACATGCATGTATATGAGATGACTCTGCATAGATGAGTTAAAATACTTGAATGTTTCCTAAACAATCTTCAACATCATTAATCATCAGAAAAATGCAAATCAAACCATAGATATTAATTAGTGTATACTACCAAAAGTCAAAAATCTACTCCATTAAGTGGGGAGGGATACAAGGACAGACTTTTCCTAGTCTACTTTTAGTACTTTTTAACACATCTTACCTTGTGTCTAGCATTATTCTCCTATTTTTAAGCTTTAACTGTGGGGAGTTGTTGAAATATCATACAAGAATACTGTATTTACTTCACTTACACACTTTCTCTCCCCTCCATTTCTTCCGATGCCTCCTAAAGCTTTCAAATTAATGACCACTTTTTCATGGTGATTACATATAATATACAGACATTTCTAATGTTTTACTTTTCTTCTTAATTTTTACATATGTGTCTTTTTAGTTCTGCTCATATGTACATGTTTGAAACTGGCCCCTCTGGGGTTGGATAATTTATCAGGAGCTCATCACAGGAAAAAGACAAAATTTCCCTCTCCCAGCAAATATTGATTGTCTGTAGCTCTTCATCTAGGGGTAGGTGTTTATGAAAGCTCCCCCATCTGTATCGGTATGTCAACTACTGTTGTCATTGTAAAGGTCTTTTTTAAGCAATCATATTGTTGAGACCCATGGTAGCAGCCTCTCTACCATATGCAAAGGACACTAGCAGCTGACTCTTTTTGTTGTTGTTGATGTTGTTGTTAATTATTTTATTCATTTACATTCTAATGTTATCCACCTTCCATGTCTCCACTCCCCAAGTCCTCTACCCTATATCCCTTGCCCTTTGCCTCTAAGAGGGTGCTTCTCATTTACCCACCCATCCTACCTCACCCTTCTAGAATCTCACTTTGATGGGGCAATAAGCCTCCACAGGACCAAGTGTCTCCCTTCCCACTGATGTCAGACAAAGCAGTCCTCTGCAACATATGTAGCAGAAGCCATGAACTAAATCACGTATGAACTGCGGTTGGTGGTTTAGTACCTGGGAATTCTAAAGAATCTGGTTAGTTGATATTGTTGTTCTTCCTATTGGGTTACAATCCTCTTCAGCTCTTCCAGTGCTTCCCCTAACTCTTCCATTGGAGCCCCCAGGCTCAGTCCAATGGTTGGTCTGCATGTGTCTTAGTTAGGTGCTGGCAGAGCCTCTCAGAAGACAGCTATACCAGGCTCCTGTCTTTAAGCACTTCTTGGCATCAGAAATAGTTTCGGGTTTTAGTGTCTGCTGATAGGATAGATCCCAAGATGGGGCAGTATCTAGATTATCTTTCCTTCAGTCTTGGCTCCAAATTTTTGTCCATGGATTTCCTTAAGACAAGAACAATTCTGGCTTAAGTATTTTGAGAGGGGTGTATGGTTTCATCCCTCAACTGGGGGATATGTCTATATACTGGAGGTGTTCTCTTCACATTCTATCTCCCTGCTGTTGGATATTTTGGCTATTGTCATTCCAACTAGGTCCTGGGAGTGTCTTGCATCCCAGGTGTCTGGAACATTCTAGTGGTTCCCCCTGTGACACCCCCCACTACATATTTCTATTTATTCTTCTGGCCCTATGGACTTCTCTCATGTCTCTTCCCATACCTGATCCTATCCCCCATTTTCCCTTCCCCTTCTCCCCCACCCAGGTCCCTCCCTCCCTCTGCTCCCATGATTAGTTTGTTTCCCCTTCTCAATGGGATTGAAGCATCCACCCTTTGGCTTTCATTCTTGTTGAGCTTCATATGGTCTGTGAATTGTATCTTGAGAATTCGAAGCTTTTGGGTTAATATTCTATTGTCAGTGAGTACATGCCATATATGTCCTTTTGGGTCTGGATTACCTGACTCAGGATGACAATTTCTAGTTCCATCCATTAGCCTGCAATGTCCATGAAGTAGTCATTTTATTTTATTTTATTTTATTTTATTTTATTTTATTGGGTATTTTCTCTATTTACATTTCAAATGTTATCCCCTTTCCCAGTTCCCTCCCTGAGAAACCCTTAATCCCATCCCCTCTCCCCCTGCTTCTATGAGGGTGTTCCCCCACCCACCCACCTACTCTCACCTCGCTGCCCTCATTTTTAATAGCTGACTAGTATTCCATTGTGTAAATGCATCACTTTTTCTGTATTCATTCTTCTGTTGAGGGACCTTTAGGTTTTTCCCAGCTTCTGGCTATTATAAATAAAGCTGCCATAAAAAAGTGAAGCACATGTGTTGGAGGATCTTCTAGGTATATGCCCAGGAGTGATATAGCTGGGTCTTCAGGTAGCACTGTGTCAGATTTTCTGAGGGACTGCCAGATTGAATTCCAAGGTGATTTTACCAGTTTGCAGACCCACCAATAATGGAGGAGTGTTCCTCTTTCTCCACATCCTCACCAGCATCTGTCACCTGAGTTTTTGATCTTAGCCATTCTGATTGGTATAGGGTGGAATCTCAGGGTAGTTTTGACTTCCATTTCCCTGGTGACTAAGGATGTTAACATTTCTTTATGAGCTTCTCATCCATTAGAGATTCTTCATTTGAGAATTTTTTGTTTAGCTCTGAATGTCATTTTTAATAGGATTATTTGATTCTCTGGAGTATAACTTGTTAAGTTCTTTGTATATATTGGATATTAGCCCTCTATCAGATGTAGGGTTAGTAAAGATCTTTTCCCAATCTGCAGGTTGCCATTTTGTCTTATTGACAGTGTCCTTTGCCATACAGAAGCTTTTCAGTTCCATGAGGTCCCATTTGTCAATTATTGATCTTAGAGCCTGGAACACTGCTGTCCTATTCAGGAAAATTTCCCCTGTGCAGATGTGTTAAAGTCTCTTTCTCACATTCTCTTTAGATTCAGCATTTCTGGGTTAATGTGGAGATCCTTGATCTACTTGGACATGAGCTTTGGGCAAGGTGATAAATATGGATCTATTTTCATTCTTCTATATAGAGATAGCCAATTAGACCAGGACCATTTATTGAAAAAGCTGTCTTTTTTCCTCTGTATAGTTTTGGCTTCTTTGTCAAAGATCAAGGGTCCACATGTGGGTGGATTTATTTCTGGGTATTCAGTTCTATTTCATTGATCCACCTGTCTGTTTTTGTGCCAATACCATCCAGTTTTTATCACCATTTCTCTGTAGTACAGCTTGAGTTCAGGGATGGTAATTCCTCCAGAAATTCTTTTATTTTTGAGAATTGTTTTCACTATCCTGGGTTTTTCATTATTCCAGATGAAGTTGAAAATTTCTCTTTTTGGCTCTGTGAAGTGTGGAGTTAGAATTTTAATGGAGATTGCATTGAATCTGTAGATTGCTTTTGGTGAGATAGCCATTTTTTCCTATGTTAATCCTGCGAA
Organism: Uromys caudimaculatus; assembly: GCA_028551405.1. Classification (NCBI taxonomy): domain Eukaryota; kingdom Metazoa; phylum Chordata; class Mammalia; order Rodentia; family Muridae; genus Uromys; species Uromys caudimaculatus. Next base: position 69,909,181 of record CM052702.1, on the reverse strand, counting down.
TCCATGAGCATCTTTCAATTTTCTGAGGTTTTCTTTGAATTCTTTTTTCAGAGACTAGAAATTCTTGTCATACAAATCTTTCACTTGCTTGGTTAGAGTTACACCAAGATATTTTATATCATTTGGGACTATTGTGAAGGGTGTAGCTTCCCTAATTTCTTTCTCAGTCAGTTTATCCTTTGTGTATATGAAGGCTACTGATTTGTTTGAGTTAGTTCTATATCCAGCAAAGTTGTTGAAGTTGTTTTTCAGGTGTAGGAGTTCCCTGGTAGAATTTTTGTAGCTGTTTATGCATACTATCATATCTGCAAAAAATGATATCTTTACTTCTTCATTTCCAATGTCTATCCCTTTGACCTCTTTTTGTTGTTTAATTACTCTAGCTAAAACGTCCAGTTCTATATTGAATAAATAGGAAGAGAGTGGGCAGCCTTGTCTTGTCCCTGACCTTAGTGAGATTGCTTCAAGTTTCTCTCCATTTAATTTGTGTTGGGTGTTCATTGACTGTATATTGCTTTTTATTTATGTTTAGGTATATGCCTTGAATTCCTGATCTTTCCAAAACTTTTAACATATGGTGGATTTCTGTTTCCATGATTTGTCCATTGGTGAGAATGGAGTGTTGAAGTCTCCCACTATTATTGTGTGAGGTTCGATGTGTGTTTTGAGCTTTAGTAATGTTTTTTTTTACAAATGTAGGTGCTCTTGCATTTGGGGAGTAGATGTTCAGAATTGAGAGATCATCTTGGTGCATTTTTCTTTTGATGGGCATGAAGTGTTTTTCCCCATCTCTTTGGATCCGTTGTGATTGAAAGTCTATTTTATTGAATATTAGAATGGCTACTTCAGCTTGTTTCTTGGGACCATTTGCTTGGAATTTTTTTCCCAGCCTTTGACTTTGAGGTAGCGTCTATCTTAGTCACTGAAGTGTGTTTTCTATATGCAGCAAAATGCTGGGTCCTGTTTTAGTATCCAGTCTGATAGCCTATGTCTTTTTATTAGAGAATTGAGTCCATTGATATTAAAAGGTATAAAGTCCAATGATTGCTGATTCCTGTTATTTTTGTTGTTAGAGGTTGTATTATGTTTGTGTGGTTCTCTTCTTTTGGGTTTGTTGTAAGGTGATTAATTTCTTAGTTTTTCTTGGGTAAAGCTTCCCTTCTTGTGTTGGAGTTTTCCTTCTATTAACCTCTGTAGGGCTGGATTAATGGAAAGATATAGTGTAAATTTTGTTTTGCCATGGCATATCTTGGTTTCTCTATCTATGGTGATTGAGAGTTTTGCTGGTTATAGTAGCCTGGGCTGGCCTTTGTGTTCTCTTAGGGTCTGCATGACGTCTTCCCAGGATCTTCTATCTTTCAGTCTCTGGTGAGAAGTTTGGTTTAATTCTGATAGGTCTGCCTTTATATGTTACTTGGCATTTTTTCCTTACAACTTTTAATATTATTTCTTTGTTCTTTGTAGTTACTTTTTTGATTATTATGTGACTAGTGGAAGTTATTTTCTGGTCCAATATATTTGGTATTTTGTAGGCTTGTATATTTGTAGGGAAGTTTTCTTCTATGAATTTGTTGAAGAAGTTTTCTGGCCCTTTCAATTGGGAATCTTCACTCTCTTCTATTCCTATTAGTCTTAGGTTTGTTTTTTCCATTGTGTCCTTAATTTCATGGATACTTTGGTGTAGAGCTTTTTGCACTTCGTCCCTTTTTTTTTTTTTTTTTTTTGACTGTTGTGCCAGTATCTTCTATGGTATGTTCTACACCTGAGATTCTGTCTTCTGTCTCTTGCATTCTGTTGGTGATGCTTGCATTTGTAACTCCTAATTTTTTCCTAGGTTTTCTATCTCCAGAGCTGCTTCCCTTTGTGATTTCTTTATTGTTTCTATTTCGGTTTTTGGATCCTAGATGGTTTTGTTCCATTCTGTCACCTGTTTGATTGTGTTTTCCTGTGTTTCTTTAAGGGATTTATGTGTTTCTTGTTTAAGTGCTTCTACTTATTTACCAGTTTTCTCCTGTATTTCTTTAAGGGAGTTATTTATGTCCTTCTTAAAGTTCTCTGTCATCTTCATGATATGGGATTTTAGTTCAGAATTTTGTTTTTCACATGTGTTAGGGTGTTCAGGTCTTGTGGTGGGAGTACTAGGTTCTGATGGTGCCTAGTGGTTTTGGTTTCTGATGCTGATGTTCATGCATTTGCCTCATCATCTAGTTATCTCTGGTGTTAATTGGTCTTCCTATCACTGACTAGACCCTCTTCTTCCTTTGAGCCTGGTTATGATGAACCTCCTCGAGTTAGGCTGTCTCTGGGTGTGGGAGGGCTTCTGGAACTCCTGATCTGTGAGTCTGTGAGCCTGCTTGTGAGGGACCTCCTGGGAGTCAAGCTGTATCTGGGTGTGGTTGGGTGTCTGCAGCACCAGATCTACCCTACGCAGAGTTGCAGGCCTGTAAATATGTGCCTCCAACAGGGCAGATAGGTCCTGCATCCACTGGGTCCCTTGAGAGTCCCAGTTAGATCAGGTATTCATGTGAGGTTCTTATCTATGAGCCTGGTTATTACAGACTCTCTGGGGGTTAAGTTGTCTTTGGGTGTGGGAGGGGGTCTGGAGCACCAGATCTGCCCCAAAAAGTTATTTTTTAATATTAAATATTTAAATATATTTAAAAGATTAATAGAGAATCTAAGAAGATTAACATAATTGCTAGTACTAGCTCATTGTCCAGTTAAGGAGGTCTCTGAAATATTGTGAAACTTACAAAGTAAAAATGCTGTACACAAATATACAAAGTGGGGGAAAGGCACAATGCAAAATGCTTTGCTTCTAATTTTCTCAAGACAGTGATAATATAGCACTGGTATCAACTCATCCTGAAATGAAGCACATTCAGAAGGAGGAGTACAATCATAAACTTGTCTTATAAAACAATTGAAAATATTTTTTGAAGTTAATATTCCAAATGTTTCTGAAAGTCAAGTAAGGATAAAATATGAAAGCTATGAGAAAGGCATAAGTTGGTATCCTAGTCAACAAGTAATTGCCTATATTCTAAGAGAAGCAGCAGAAATTAACCCACCCTTCAAACAAAAGACCAACTGGTACACTACCAAGAACACAATAAGAGAATACAACTATCTTTTAAAGGAGATAGGGATTTTGAAAATTTGCTGCTGATGCAAAAATCTTTTTCCTTCCCTGAGATTTAAGCCAAGTAATAAACTAAAGTCAAGAAACAATCAGGTATAAAGCATTCCATTGTAGCATTCATTAAAGCCAAACATATTGACATATTGTTTGCTACTGTGTGCATATTGTTTTAGTAACTACAACATGTGGGCACAATTTTAGACAGAAAAACAGACTCAAACACATAATTAACATATTATCTATTATCTATCTATCTATCTATCTATCTATCTATCTATCTATCTATCTCTTTCCCTTTTTCTCCATGTGTCTGTGTGTGTGTGTGTATGTGGTGTGTGTGGTGTGTGTGTGTGTGTGTGTGTGTGTGTGTGTGTGTGTGTGTTTGTAATTTGAATAAGATGTATAAGGCTTGATTCCCTAACTTTGGAGGCTTTTGGGAAAGATTACAGTGGTTTTCAACATGTGGGTTGCAACCTCTCAGGATCACCTAAGACCATTAGAAAGTTTAGATATTTACATTCCAGTTTATAACAGTAGTGATATTACAGTTAATAAGTAGAAAAATAATTTTATTATGGGGGATGATAAAAATATGAGGAAATAGATTAAAGAATCTCAGCATTAAGAAATTGGAGAAGCACAGGATTAGGAGAGTAGATATACCCTTGATAGAGGAAGTATGTCCCTGGGGGTGGGCTTTGAAGTTTAAATGTCCATTACCATTCCTATTGGACATGTTCTGCTTCCAAATTGTTGTTCAAGATGTGGACCCTTTAGCAGCTTCTATTCCAGCCACTATGCCTACTACTTGTTACCATATATCCCAAATTAACCCTTCTGGAAATTTCCTTGGTCATGGTGTTGAATTCCAGAAACAAGAAGATAAATAGTACAGTGTGTTTGTGTGTGTGTGTGTGTGTGTGTGTGTGTGTGTAGATGTTTATGTGCCATAGCACATTTATCAATGTCAGAAAAAATTCCTCACTGTTACTCTTTGGTCCCACCTAGTTTGAAGAAAGTTTCTTTGATGCTCATTCCAGGCTACTTGGTCTTTAGGTCCCCAGGGTTTTACCTGGCTCTCTCCCCAGTCTTTCAGTAGGAACACTGGGGTCATTGACAAGAAAGACATGGTGTCTGGATTTTACATGGTATCTAAATTTCTGTTCTCACAATTGAATTCCTAATGCTGTGTCCACTGGACTATCTCCATAAGCCCAGAAAGTTCAAAGAGCCTATTATACTCAGATGATGGACACCATTCTGAATTTACAAGTGCGATAGTTAAAAAAGACAGTGGGATTCCTGCTTAAATGCTTACTTGAGAAAGGCTTAAGCCTCTTGTATTTTCCTGGGATGTATGAGTTATAAAACTGATTTCTACACCCATTCATCTTTTTGAATACTTCTCAGTGGGATAGATAATCTTGGGTTAATTTTCAAGAAACTTGGCTTTCTCTCTTTAGCTTTAATAGCAGCCTATTCAGTGACTAAAGCCTTAGAATGGTGCCCAGGATTCAAAAATTCTGAATTATTTATGAACTTGCTTATCTGTTTGCTTGGATTTATTCTTGAAGTTTAGAAATTAATGCTCAGTAAATGGCTTCCCTGATATTGCTTGAAGACTGCTACAAAGGTATTTTGTTATGTGGTTATCATACTTTTCATAGTTTGGAACCCAAATATGTTAAGCCAAGATGTATAGTCCTAAACCTAAAGTGTTGTCTATAGCAACTCAGCCTGGGGGAGGTGTGCTGAATTATAGGTAGATGTCCTTGAATGAGAAGGAAGATCAATTCTTCCCAGTAGATCAACAAAGTTTTCTTTACACATAGAGGGAAAGATTTTCCCTTGGTTGGGTTTGGCAAGATGTGGGGCGTTGGACTGTGACAGGCAGCCTGCCCCCTGGTCGAGCACAGACTTAACCATGGGCAACCCAATGGGGCTTACCCTGCAAGGGACTGGAAAGCATTTTGCCAATGCTCCTGGGAGGGCTTTGGCTCCTGTCAAGTAGCTACAACCCCCATAGCTCCCTGTAGAGAGGTCTGTCAAGTAGGAGCAGCACACCAAGCCCTCCCACATGCAGATAAGGTATCCCTAAAGTCTCAGACCAAGCCAATGGAAGTACCTGTTGTCAGACCCCTGACCCATCCCAAACTGTATATTAGACCATCCCAAACTGTATAGGAGAGATCCCATCCAGAAGGAATAAAGGTGTGAGAACTACTCCATTGTCTGAGAGCTTCTATCATAAGAGCTGTAACACTGCTGCTTGGGAAGAGGTCTACTCTCCTGAATGCCACCAGAAGCCTCCTGCACTTCTCACCACTGGTTAGTCGGCCTCTTGTGGGCTCAGCCCAGACCCAACTCAGCGCAGGGTGGCGGGTGCAGTGACTTGGAGCAACCAAGGCAGCAACTGTGGAGACCTAGGTGGAGGTGACTCGTGTCCCTGCTTGCTCTCTCCCCTTTGTATGAACCCTTGCAATTGGCCAGGCCAGAGATCCCTGTGGAAAGACCTCAGCACTCAGGCCCACAGCGAGATGTGGTTGTTTTTTTTTTGTTTTGTTTTTTTGTTTTTTGTTTTTTTTTGTTTGTTTGTTTGTTTTTTCCTAAAAGAATGTTTTTGTTGAAATAATGGCATCATCAACAGACCAGGTACAATAAAATATCTATGTGGAATTTTTAATCCTCTCCTCATATCCAATACTATTCAGATATAGTGCTGCTTCTAAATGAACATGGTGAGAACACAGCCATACTGACAGCCTCCTCCAGTCTCATTATAGAGTTCCAGAAAAAGGGTGTTGACAGTACCCTAGCAGGCATTAATAGTCTTTACTGTAACACAATGGATGGGAAGGAAGGAAGCTAAAAACTGTTTGGTGTAATTTTAGCTTAATGTATTTTACTACATCTGTGAATTGACTTGTCTAAAACACAGGAAACCAGTAAATTTCAGTAAACAAATGCTGAAATAATGAGAACCAATTCTTTGTTATATATAGACAATCACTGCTTGACTAACTGAATTACTTCATACTCTAAAAGCTGTTTTTGCTATTTGAAGACAGCCTAAATAATTATATCTACTTTCTTTCATTCTTGTTAAAATGGCCAAGTTTTTGAGTTCAGAAACATTTTCTGAAGTTGATAACTTTACTAAATCTGTGTATTTGTCTCATCCTTATTTAACACAGACATTTTCTAAAGGCGATAAGCTATTCTGGAAAGTAGAGTTCCCTTACATAGAAAGCACCTTGGAGAGATAAGCTGTAGACTGCCCACTTCTTCCTTTGTTGCCACACCTCACTTTTCAGTATTTTGTTTAATTGGTATATAAATCTATTTGAAACATCTAAACTCCATTTAGGTGGTTATCAGAAGAAATATAAATACTATTTCAAAGTTATCAAGACTTTCCTGTTAACAACATTTATTTAATTAAAAGAGAGAAGAAAAAATGAAATCCTGTCACAGGCAGGTGGAAGGACACCACAGGCAGGTCTGTGGCATCCAGCAAGCTAATGAGTCCATGTCTATGGAAATTGATTCATTAATATTTCATCAAGGCAGCTTCAGAGCAATTCAAGAACCAGATCCCAGGAATTCAATCAGCAAGTTCAATGAATTGTTGAGCTTAAAATACCAGGAGGGCAGAAACATACATATATTTGGCACATTGCATATTTAAGCATACTAAAGTGACACACATATGCACAGGTACTTGTATTAAAGCTATCATTTATGTAAGAAAACCTAATTTTAGGCTCAAACTAGAGACTTTTATCTTTTGATTTTACTTAATTCTTTCTCAGAAAAATACCTAAATATGATTATTCTTCTTAACATTATTTTCTTTTTATTCAGTATCAGCCTTGAAAAACAAGTTAACCACAAAAGTCAGCTATAGCTGCCCCACTGGTAATCTAATGGTAATCTAATGCTTATCAGTAGAGTCCCTTCAGTTAACAGAATGCAAAGATGTCTCCCTAGGAACTATGCTAAGTCAGGAAAATGAGGAGAACAAATGTTTAATGAAGAAAGGGCTGTTAGTTTGGGCCATAATACTTGATTTAACATGTAAAATACACATTGAGACAGCCCAGTTAGGGAAATAGTTTCAAATTACCATGTCAACTAAGTAATTGGTCTTTGGATGTCCCTAAACACCAACCTATAAATAATTTTATTTTCATTTTGGATCAATGTCTTGTAGCCCTTGTCTAACTAACCTGTATTGATGTCTTTTTAATTAAACCATGCGTGGTATGCTCACTCGGCAGTGGGACATACTGAGTGTTCATGCTAGGAATTCCAGATAAGGTAATTATGCTATGTGTCACTGTCATGATTAATGTGTGACAGCTGTTATGACAGCTGTGCCACTGTTTTGTCACAATACTCTGTTCATCCATAACAAAATTAGCTGTCATACTCAAAGGTACACACCTGCTGCTATTTCTTTCTGAAGTCAACAGTGAGAAAATCAAGAGGGAAAATTACATGATCTCTATGACAAACAAGAAAAATGACATCTTCGGGTTTTTTGTTTTGTTTGTTTTATTTTTTCCTTTAAATGATGATATAACCTGCTTCCTTTGGAAATACAGATAGCTCAGCTCCAGCAAGCAAGTTGTCATAAGAATTCAATTCACCACTAATCTAGCTAACAAGGTTTCAGTGTACAAAGGTTTGCTTCATCATTTGTCAGGCAAGTCTTTTAGATGTTTCCTAAATCAGGACAGGCTGAAGCTGTCTCTACCTGTCAAGGTGAGAACCTGCAAATGCACATTTATTATAGAAGGTGCGAGAATGTCTTATGCTTTAATGTGATAATCAGTCAAGTGGAGCAAAATAGAGGCCCTTACTCCATCTCCATCAAGACGGCCATTGCCCTTTCCCCTGTCTATACTGATGTGACACATTTCCAATGGGGGTGGATGCTTTCTATGTGCAAATAAAGATGTAAATTATCAGATTATGGTAGCTATTAATGTTACACACCATTGTTTCCTATAGTGTTCTAAAACTATAGAAGATGCTGGTGTGAGAAGACATATGACTACAAATATGTCATTATTCTATAGCTTTGGGTTAAGTGGACACTGCATGAAGCCCAAATAGATATCTGTTCACAGTGAAAAAGAAACATTGTAACAACAAAGATTCTGAGTGCCATTAAAAGAAAATAGGTCAGATATGCATATTTAATTATTTATTTATTTATTTATTTATTTATTTATTTATTTATTTATGTACCTAAATAAACAGATGCATGTGTGAGGACCAAATGACAATATGGAGGACACATTCTCTCTTTTTACTGTGTGGGAACCTAGAGACTGGAGTCTAGTCACCAGGCTTGGCAGCAAGCACCTTTACTTGGTAAGACATGTAGCTGGCTCTAAATATGCATATTATGCATATTCAAGTGAATACTGAATGCTGAATATCAAAAAATAAATGAAACACAGCTATAGCAATTTCAATACACAATCAGCCTGAGATACTGATTATTCATTTCCCACTATTTAAACAGCAAATACAGTGTGCACTTTTAATATGACACTTACAAAATCATGTCTATCTTTATCATTTACTGGGCTTCCTGTCATAAAGCAAACCTGGAACAGAAAAGGAAACTATTCCTAACCAATAAAATTAAAATGAAATGTGTTCTTTCACCTGCTGATGGCATGAAGTCCCTCAGCCCTCAGGCAGTGAAGATTAAACTTAGAATATTTACCAATAATTAGTTTTGTTTTGTCCTGATTTCTCTACATGGATAGAATAAACCTTTTGGAAATGAAATTAAAAGATAAGAAAAAATGTATTTAACTGACTAAGATTAGGATAACCAAGTTTTATTCAGCTGTTCAAATCTAACTGTCTCTGTGATCAGGATAAGGCTGTTTCCCTTCCGTTTTGATGAACATTTTCTTTCTGGTTCAGTCTAGGGGGTCAAGAGTATTTGTTGACATGTGTTACTCCAAAGCTTGGGGCCCCGAGTATCTAACTCACATGTGCCCCATAATGAGTGTTGGTCTTTGAAACTGTGCTATAACTCCTCTGGGAATAATCTGGTCATGGGATTTTTGTAGTTGAAAGACTTTTTGATCACTGTTTCAGTTTCCTGATTTATTATGGTGTGTTTAGTTTATTGATTTCTTTCTTGGTTTAACTTTGTTTAGATGATTCTAGAAATTAGTTCATTTTTTAGATTTTCTAACTGAACGAAGCTTAGTATTTTATAAAATTCGGAATTTCTTTAGTTTCTATTGTAATGTTTCCCTGTTAGTATCTGATTGTATCATTTATTTGTTTTGGTTAATTGAGTTAATGGTCTGTTAATTTCAATTACCATCCAAAAGAATCAGCCCTTAAAAGTCATTCTTTCTTGTTTTCTCTTATTTAATTTAGCTAATTTCTACTCTGAGTTTTATTAGGTCCTTCTGTCTACTGAATTTCGGTTTCATTTTTTCTGATTTTGTAAAATTTTAGTTACATCATTAAGTCATTGATTTATATGCTTTATGAATTTTTTCTGTCATACATTATATCCCAACTGCAGCTTCCCCTCAGCTCCCCCCAGCCCTACCCCCTCCCCAGATACATTCTGCTTCTGTTTGATTTGAGAGAGATTGAGAGAGGGAGTTGCTCTCAGGGATCCAGGAATAACTGCCAAACAAGGCATAACAAGTTACAGTAAGAGTCGCCACAAATCCAAATTTCAAGACTGCACAAGGCAACCATGTAAGAGAAAAAAGTATAGGCAAAAGAGTCAGAGATACCACCGACTGCCACTGTTAGAAGTCCCACAAGAATGCCAAGCTACACAATCGTGACATGTATACAAAGGTCTTAGCTCAGACCTATTAAGTGTCTGTGATTGTCACAATAGGCCCTATAAGCCCCTATGAGTTCTACTTAGTTGACTCTGTGGGCCATGTTCTCGTGGTATCCTTGGCAACTCTGGTTCCTACAATTCTTCTTCCCATTCTTCCAGATTCTCCTGGGTTTGCCTAGTGATTGGCTAAAGGTCTCTGCATCTGCTCCCATCAGTTTGGATGATACCTCTCTGATTACAATTGGACTTAGCAGCAGCATATCCTTAAGAATCATTTCATTGATATTTTTCCAGTCATACATATTTAGTTCTACCATGGATCTCTGGACTACCCAGCCTCTGATTCCTGGCCATGCAGGTAGTGTCAGGCATGAGCTCCTTCTGGTGGCATGGGCCTAAATTTAGACCAGTCATTGATTGGTTACTCCCACACATTCTGTGCCACTACTACCCCAGCATACTTTGTAGTCAGGACAGATAGTAGGTCAAGATTTTGTGGCTGGGTTGATGATAGAAGACTTGCCTGATTATTGAAGACAGACAAGTCAGGCCGTGTATTCCCCATTAATAGGGCTTTTTATTAGGCTTACTGTTGTAGACTCAGTGAAGTTTCTATTGCAGTATGCTTCCTCATTCTCCACCAAATGTCCTCCACTCCCAGTTGACTTCCTCATACTCTTCACTGACAACCTACTCCTTCCTGATCCCCCCAGTTCCCATCTCTACCCACGCACCGTCCTTAGAGCTATAACTTTCCAAGGCTACCTTTAATATGTCCCAGCATTTTCTGTGTTGTGCTTAAATTTTAATGTAATTTCAGAAAAAAAATTAGTTTCTTAATTTCTTCTTTGACCTATTCATCATTCAATAATGACTTGCTTGATCTCTATGGAATTTATTTGTTGTTATTTGTAAGTTGTTTTAGTTTTGTTTTATTTTGTTTTGTTTTTGCTTTCATCAGATAAGATACATGTACTTATTTCAATTTTTCTGTATTTGAGATTTGTTTTATGTCCCAGGATGTGGTATATTTTAGAAAATGTCCAAAATGGGGCACTAAGTATAATGTTTGATGTTTAGGTAGAGCATTCTGTCTATATCTATTCTGCTCATTTGCTACATAATTCCATATAACTTTTATATTTTTCTTTTTATGATGATGACTGAAATGGAAGCTTATAGATATGGCAGGTGATGCAGACTCATGTATTGTTTTGCTGAAGCAAGGCCTATGGGAGGATATGTGATGATTGGAGAAAGTATAAATACGACTCAATGGACAGTGATGGCATGCTTTCAGAGCTAGCCTTGTAGTGCTTCATTGGTCTTGAGTCTTTGTCTTCACTGATATTTGCTTCATTGAGAGAGGCACAGCAGAGAACTCCTGGTGTCCCTGACTCATCCTGGTCACTCCTGCTCACTCATGCCTATTCGGCAGAGACCTGGTGGTTTCTCCTGTACCATGTAACTGCTGATGATTTAGTTTGGTATCCTGATGCTACCAAACTGTACTGCTGGTATCCTGACAAACAGATTAAAATTGCCTCAGAGAACTACTTCTAAACAGGTCCCCTTCCCTTTGTCCTATTTAACATCTTTTCTCCCCTAACTTTGGATGGTGGGCTAGAAGGGAGATAGGTATTTGATACCCCTTATTCAAAGTAGGTTTTTAAAAATCTAGGCCCACAATGACCTGCTGGAGAAAGTGGAATATTAAAATCACCTATTATTACTCAGGGAGAGTTGATTTGTGTTTTGAATTAAAATAGTGTAGTTTTCATGAAATTGAGTGCTTCAAAGTTTGGTATAATGTCTTATTTGTTAATTATTCCCTTAATTAGAATGAAGTATCCTTCTTTATTTTTGCTCATTTGTTTTAGTTTGATGGCTATTTTGTCACATTTTAGGATACCTGCTTGAATCTTGAAATACATTTTTTCCATCCTTTCACTTTAAGTTAGCACTTATCCTTAAAGGTAAAATCAATTACTTGAAGAAAACAAAAACATGGGATTTATTAGGTAATAAATTCAGAAATCCTTGCCTTTTGAATGGAAAATTAAGGACATTAAAATAGTTAAAGATATTAATGAGAGATGTGTGTTGATTGATGTTGTTTTGTTGCTTGTATTGCTGTTTGTGGTTTTGGTCATATGCTGTGTTTCAGTTTCCATTTGTTTTCTTTCTATGATCTGTTGACTATGCTTATTACTTTCTTTAGTCTAAAGTATTTCTTCCAATAGTTTCTGTGGGACTGTATTGATAGACATGAATTTCACATGTCTGTTTCTAGAATAGAAAAATGTCTCTCTCCTTTAACTAGAGGAGATAGTTTGCTAAGCATAATAATTCAGATTGGTATCTGTGGTCTTTTAAATTTGAAACACATTGTTCCATGTACTTCTCACTTTTCATGTCTCTTTTGAAAAATAAGATGTAACTTTGATGTTTTCCTTTATATATGACTTGTTGGTCCCTGTAGCTTTAAAAACCTCCCCCCTCTGTATATTTGATCTATTAATTGTAATATCCTGTGAAGAGTTTGTATTCTGGTCCTGACTGTTCGATGTTCTCGGTATTTGTTTCTATAGGAGTTTGTGCTTTCTTAATTTAGTGACATTTTCTCCTATGATCATGTTGAAGATTTCATTTATGACATTGACTAGAGATTCAGCAAAGCCTGTCTATAATTTCAAAATTTTATTTTTTCACCGTGTTGCACATTTTTTTGCACATACCTTTGATGTACATTTAATCTTTTCATAATTTTTCATTTGGTAAGTCCAATTGCTTGACTTTATCGTCTAATTCTGATATCTTATCTTCTGCTTGATCTTTTCTACTACCTTCCTCTGAGATTTCTAATTGTTTTACTGAATTTTTCAACTTCATCATTTCAACTGGTGTTTGTTAATATTTCTGTATCTGTTTTCAATTTGTCTTTCAAATCCTGAATTATCTTCAGCCTTTTATTCAACTGTGTTTTTGTGTTTTCTTGGACTTCACTCAGGGGTTTATTCTTATCTGCTTTAGTTTTGCTGAAGTGTTTATTCATGTCCTCTTTAAAATTCTTAATTTTGTTGATGAAGTTGATAATGTTCTGAGTTTTGTGGTCTGGTTTTCTTCTAGGTAATTCTAGTTGGAGAACTTTACTACAAGACTGGTGAATTTGGGTGAGGATATACTGTTTGAGCCTTTTACTACTGTGTTTTTTGCTCTGTGACCTGGACTTATGGGCTTCTTTCATTCTTTATGTATCTGATATGAAATTCCAGTCTGTCTGTTGAATGGAAATTTTAGTTTTTCTCCCCAAGCCTGGTTAATTTCTGATCACATATAAAAAACTGATAGATTTCCAAATGCTCAGTACTGATTCTGGATTAAAGAAAATGAGCCAATTTCAATTCAATGGTAAGCAAGGAAGCATGGGACAAATGGGTGGCTCTTCTACGGCTAGTATGCCAGTTCCGCAAACCTAACTCTGCCTACGAATATGAGGATGGGTTAGTGGGTCAAGGTTTTGGGCCCTCAGCAGGCTATGCAAGTGGACAGGATGTGTGACCAAGACTAGGTCTGAAACTTGAGAATGGAATGTGTGAGTGAGGTTCATCTCACCAGATGACTCTTCATGCTGTGCTAGAGTACAGGAAGTCAACCTAGAAGTTGTCTGGGATGTGGTGGTAGTGTATTTTGGCGTGAATTGGGGTACACACCTGATTGAGCTGAAGCATGATGAGATATGCAACCAAGGCTATGCCTAGACTTTGAGGATGTTGCTGGAGGAGCCAAGAGTTCTATATATTGATCTGCAGGTACAAGGAGAGACTGAGGTTTGAGCATAGGAAGACTCACCTCAAAACCCTCTCCCACAGTGACACAGTTCCTCCAATAAGAACGTATCTCCTAACAATGTTGCTCCCTATAGGCCAAGTATTCATACAAATGAGGGTATGGGGAACCAATTCTATTCAAAGCACCACAGTGCCAGAAAATAAACATTCAGGAAACTCACTGGACTGGGCTAGTACATGGGATATAAGACCTGAGCTAACCATGAATTAGGAAGTGGAGCAAACTGACTAGAATCTGGGAAACTCACCGGACTGGCAACCCACTGAATGAGTCGGGTCAGGTCTGGAGTTAGGAGATAATGTGTGCTGGCACAGTTCCAGTGAGACAATATGGGCTACTCCTGGGCATTGGGACTAGGCAGTTAGTCAGGCTAGGGTCCCGGACAACTCAGCCTAGGTAGCATGAATGACTAAGGTTAGGCCAGGGTACTAAGAGGTGGACTCAGTTATTCTTGTCAATAGCCATGGGAGTTTATGAAATGTCTTTCTTCTGCCTGAGAAGGAATCTACAGGAAGTCCAGATAGCACAAAACCAACGGCAATTGTTGCTGTTTTATGAGATGTAACTTTTGCAAAAGATAAGATACAATAGAGGATGGCTGTCTTCCTAGCCTTTCAAAGTTCTATGAAGGTAGCAGCTATGAGAGATGTAGTCACAGAAATAGCAGTGCAGTAGATAGGCTGGGGATCACGGGAAGCTAAAACTTAGAACTGTATAATGAGGATGTAAATGTTTATCAGGAATGATAGGAGTAGGAAGACAAGGCAACCGGGGGAAACCAGACATTCTTCAAACCCCATTAGACTCCCGACAAGCTTCACTTTAGTGAGGAAGAAACAATACACAAAAGAAGTCACATAATTTGAACTCTCTATATTAATTTCACTGCTTTAAACCAAGCTAATGGCTTAAATATTTTGGCTCAGCATATGTGCTCCTTATCTTTGAAGCTATAAATATGTGTATTAATAAGAGGACACTGAATTCATCCCTTAATAGATAACTTATTCTTAATAAGGTTATATCATAGAAGCCCATTCCACTCATAGATCTAACACCTGGTATTTAATAATTAATCTGATATTTTCCTTTATAACTCAAGAAATGCTCTTCAAAAAGTATTACTTATTGGTTTTCTCAGATTCCATCTCTGATCCACAGACAGAAGGTTTCAATGTTTAGATAATATAAATGAATAGGTGATATTTTGCTGCAACGAAATTCATAACTTAAATATTGTTGATTTGTCCTCATCCTCAACAACAGAAAAGCTTTTGTCAATAAATCAGTATCCTGTAATAATCTTTCTTAAACAGCTGTGTTAAGGTCAAGCAGAATCTTGATGGGTGGCACGAATTAGTTAACTCTCGAATTCTTGTTTGAAATTTAAGGACTAAATTATACTGGCAACCGTGTCACCTGGCTTGAGATGGATTACTGCCCATCTCTAAAGTAAATAAAACGTTCTCTAAAGCTACCTTTTTAATGGCTTGCAAGCTGATCGTGCACCACCTCTTGTTCTTACAGGACAGAGTCCTCCTCCCTCACTCAGAGCAATGACATGCTGATTCTGCATCCCAGTGAGTCTCAGAATTTGCTTTATGTTGGAATTGTGTGACAAACTTTAGGGTATAGTAATAGTGAGATGCTATTTACAAGCCATTTAATTTGTCTGGTATGGAGACCTAGGATATAAATTTATTGAGGCCCAACAGAGAATCCTAATTCATAGTCAACAGTTAGAAAACATTATGAGAGCTGAGTAGTTACTTACCACTAATGTTTATAAAATAATCTATCCAAATCTTGTGCAGTACATTTGGGATGGGTCCCAACACTGCCTTTCCATAAGACTTCAATTGCAGTTCTTAGCAAATATCTGGTTATTTCACACCTTCTCAAGTTTACATCTAAGTTATTGTTCACTTGGATTAAGAGGGATGATTAAAGCTGAGTCCTCATAGTACTAGGATATTTACGGTAAAGATGTTAAGTAGGAAAAAGGTATCTGAAAAATTAAATCCCTGGATGCCCTTCTAGACATTATATATTCCTCTCTTCAGAAAATATGTGCTTTCAAAATTAGTTTTGAAATATATTTTAGAAGCCAGTTTATATCATGGCTGTTTTTCACATATATAAGACATTGTCACACATCATTTTCATTCACACATACACACATACACACACACACACACACACACACACACACACACACACACACACACACACACATACACCTGCACAGTGTGTTATATTTCAGTGTCTTGTGATAGCTTCGTTGCAATTAATCCCGTAATGTGTGGGTATCAGGTCCTTAGGATAAGCTCACTAGTGAGGATGTTGGTTCTTTTTAATAAGTATCACTCTAAAATAAGACATTCTTCTTTTGGTAGCAAGATTTATGTAAGTTAGTGAAAAAGTCTAGGCCTCAAATGTACAGCTGGTGGTCCAAAATAATTCTCATTGAAAAAATTTGGAGCAGTTTTAGCTTATAATTTTGAATTTGGTAAATTTCAAAGATAAGAGATAATAAGTGTGTGTGTGTGTGTGTGTGTGTGTGTGTGTGTGTGTGTATTTTGACAACAGCAACAAAGGTGCATGTGGTGAAATGTGTTCATCTATTTACCTCATAAAAGACTGAAAATAAACTTGCCAGTCATTGTAATCTAGCACTTAGAAGGCTGAGGAAGCAAAAGAGTTTGGGAAGTTCCAGGCCAGCTTGAGCTACATAGTAAATACTGTCACAAAACAAACTCAATAAAATAGAAAAGAAAAAACAGAACAAAACAAACAAAAACCAACCAGACAAAAAAAATCCTACCACACCAACCTATGTTACCATTACCCTGTCGTTCAGAAGCAGCTGTTCAGACTGCCAGCCGTGATCCCACATGGGCTTCTGAATGTAGGAGCTTATAATAAGCTTGACAATGATAAAAATATCTGGAACACAGAGACATCAAAAGTTAGCTCAAAAGCAAACTCATGCTGCATCCGAGGTGATTCTGACAGTGCTCACCCTTGTGCTGTGAAGCTTCCTGCAGCCTTGCTTCCGATGACACACATCACTCAATGCACATTGTGCAAGTCCAGTCAACACTACCGAAACACTGGCTTACATTACTGACTGTTGCTTGCAGTAAGTAACTATATTTTTTTGCTGTACATACAATTTATCTCTACTTATACAAATATGATGATTCAAATTATAGAGAACAAAGGCAATATTTCCCTGTAATCATTTGTCAGAATAAGAATAAAAAATGGTATATTTTATATTGTACTTTATTAGAATATTTGATTTTAAAATCACTATTTTAATTGCTAACTTGAATATCATAAAAAATTGCTAGATAGATTTTGGGTTAGAACAGAATGTGCTTCATGACAATTTCTGAGATAGCCCTAAACATACTCAAGCCATTTGAACAACTTCTTTATGCAAACAGCACTGTTGGCTTTGATTATTATCAAATACAACTATCAGTCAGCTGGGTAAAACACTGAAAGTTTTCTTTCTCCTACAGTATCAGATACTCAGCTAAAGCAAATTCTTCATGTAAAAGAATCACGTTAGTCTAACTAATATGAAATTTTGATTCTATCTTTAATAAATGGTAAAGTTTTAGGTCTGACTTTTTTTTTTAAATAAATTTTCTTAAAAATATTTATCAGTAAATGCTGGATTTGTTTTATATACCTGTATACCCAGAGTGACATAAGCAATCCTTAGGCAAAAATGGAAAGCATTTAAGAAGTTGCAAACATTGGCCATAACCTGCTTCTGCATAGTCACACACTATAATGATTTTAAATTAGTTAAGCAAAATTAAAATAATATTCTATGACCAGCACTTTTATAACTTTTTATGCTTTTATTTTGTGTGTATGTGCATAGGTGTATGATATTAGCATCTGTGTAATTGTGGGGGGCTATCCAGCTTAGTCACTCTTCATAATTTGCTGAGACGTGAACTCGCTCACTGAAGCTGGAGCTCATTGGCTTCATCTGGCTGCCAATCTCTAGCACTAGGGTTATGATAGGACATGCCCTGTTGCTTCCAGCCTTTTATATGGGTGATGAGGATCCAAATTAAGGTCTTCATGCTTGCATGGCAGGCACTTAACAAGCTGAGATATTGTCTCACCTGTGTAATTTTATAAAATTTAAACGTCAGTGTTCATAATATTGTTCGGACACAGATATATTGCACTTTGTGAGTTCTGGCTACAGCTAACTTTGTGCTACTATGGCCAAGTTAAATTTCAAAGTCAGAGGGATTCATAATCTGAAACTTTTATCTGACATTTCACAGAAAAAAAATGTTGACTTCTGCTCCAGTGATATACTAATTTCCTTTTCTTTTTAATTTTCCTACCCTTTTTTTTTTCTAAGAAAGACTTATTGGGAAGGAGGGAGCACACATATACAACACACATACAAAACCAAAAAATAAAATACCACAGGAGGGAAAATAGCACTTGAAATGCTTAGGAAGCAAAAAGTCAAGTGTTTTAAAAGTCTCTGAAACGTTTTTATACTTTCTGAAAGCTTTTCCTCCCCTAATTTATCGTTGGTTACTTTGAAGAAACTGTATTATTCATTGGTCCACAATTGTTGAAACATGCCCTGATACAATCCTGAACATGTTGAGCTTGTTTATCAACAGGAGACCTACAGGCAGAGAAAAATTTTCACAAAGCCTTTGTTTTAATCTACCATACTTTGGCCTTAGGTCAAGAAGGAAAGGAAGGGGCCAACCATTTTGGAAGATTACTATCTTTATTTTATGAATTCCCTTCCTATCTATCTACCTACTAGAGAATTTGTCTAACTCCTATTTCCTCATTTCCCCTTCTCAGAGGTCATCCTAACAGTAGTTAGTGGTTTGGGACACAGGCTAATCTTAACTAGTTCAAGCTGACAATAGGGGTGATGAGGGAGTATTCATAGTCATAGTTCCTCAGAGATAGGTTGATCTAAGGAGCCATGATAAAACTTAACTAAAGCAACCAATTAAAACATAAGACAATTATGTGATGATATTGTTTAGTCCTAAAGCACACTATGATAGATATAGTGTCTGTAATATAAAAAGGTAAGACTATGAGTACTATTATAATTCCTACTAAGAGCATAGTAGTAAATGAAAATAAAACAAAAACAAACAAACAAAAAAAAACAGACATGACTGTTCCTAAGTATAATGAATGACAAAGTTAATTGTAGATAAAAAGGAGAACATAGCCAGAGGCATCTGGAAGAATCAAAAATGGACATGACCATTGCATCATTGCACCATGTGAGAAGAGGAAGAGGGGGAGAGGACAGAGGTGAGCCAGGTGCAGCAGCCAAAATGGCAAAGGTACCAAAAGGGAGGGTAACCAAAATGGATGGACTATATAGGGAAGAGCCTCTGAGGAACAGGTAGACTAGCCCATGGGTTGAAGAGTTCAGGGATAGAAGGAAGGCAGGGTATGCCAGTCATCCCCTGTAACAGGTAGAGCCTGAGGAATGATGAGAAAACCTGATGACCAAGTTCACTTTGATGTGTTAAATAAGCATCTTTACCATTTGTTTCAGAGCTTGAGACTTAACATCAGGAACATAGTTGGGACAGGTTCACTTTTATTAGAGGCAGAGGAGAGGCATGAAAGCAATCCAAAGAACCCTTGGTAGGCTTTGATATCAGCTTCAGCAAGACTGATGATTTCTTGCACTGCAAGACATAGAACATGGAGAAGACCATTGGTTTGGTTTAAGAGTTTGAGATATATTTTTTTTAATTTTAAAAGATGTAATTTTAGAACTTAACCATTGTATCTATTCAATTACAACCCCACAGGGAATCAACAAGAGACATAGTTAATGAGAAAAGAATCTGTAACATTATGTTTGACATAAGTCCTGTTTTAAAAAATGAAATGTAATTGTACATTTGACTAGATTGTATACAAGTACACTGTAGAAGGATAAGATCTGAGAAATGTTTTTCTCTATATCTAGATGGATATACACTGTATTTTATACTGCATTTACCTGTTTATTACAGCACACTCCAGCATAGGGAGTGAACCAAGAGAAGTCAGTGAAAGTAATTGTCTATTGGCAGTTCCTTAGCATTAGTAGATGCCTCTGACCAGTAACAGATCCAGTAGATGTGGACAATGTGGGCCCAAATTGAGTGAAATCCAGATTCTATTTGTTGATGTATCAAGTAGGCATGAACATTAAATTGATAACCTAAAAGAGAAATATAATCCTATCATGTCTCTTATATAGGATTATCCATCAATGTTCTAGGTATACTACTTGGGATTCTTGAATAATTTCCTGAACCAGTTAAATTTGGCAACAGGGTATCTGGCAACCTTCTTCAATCATGGAACATTGGTGTTTAGAATGAAAAAGGACATTACACCACTGAGAACTACTCTTCTGGAAAGTGGGAGTGGTCTATAGTTGAAAAAAAAAAGCCTCAACTTGGAGTAGGGTTCTGAGAGAAGTGGAGTCTGGGAGTGACAAAAGATCTAATTGAAGTCAAAATGTGGATCCAAGCTGGTGACCTATGTTCTGCTTGGTACAGCTTTTCCAGTCTGCTTCTCTCTATGTTCTGCTCTCTAGAGATGTCTCTGTTTATATTGTACTTGCTTATTTTTCTAAGATATCTTTCTGTCCATGTGCTGCTTACTCTTCTGTGTGTGTGTGTGTGTGTGTGTGTGTGTGTGTGTGTGAGGTTTCCAAGCAGTTCTCTCTTTTTATCCTAAACGATTCTCTGGATAGCTCATCTCCTGCAGAACACATGTCCAGTCCTTTATTTTACATATCATTTGACCCAGAATTTCCTTTTGATTATGTTGTGAATCAGCATCCTGAGGCCCTAGCCCTTGGATTCTTAGGAAATAACCAGCATACATTTTTTCCCTTAATATTGAAAAAGAATTGAGAGATCTGTCTGCCTTTGTTAAGCACAGAGGATAAACTAGTTGGGTGGGAGTCTGTCTTGAAATTACTATTTCCACCACACCTGAGCTTAGCCTTGCTCTATCCTAGGCTGGTTTTGAACTCAGGAATCTGCTTTTGTAAGCATAAACAAACAAACAACAAAAAAAACCTTAGCTGAGTGGGAGGGATCTCCTGTGATCACCACTCTCTTTTTCTCCTTCCTTAGTAATCCTCTAACAAGTTGCCTTACAGTGCAGCTGCTTTTGTTCCTTTAGATTCACGACGCCCCTCACATCATTCATATTGCATCATTAATTTGTATATAGTTGAGAAATTATGTTTTTGAACTCATGTATTTAGAGCTCTTTCCCACAGCCTTATGGGATTTCCTGAAAGTTCCAGTGCTTAGCATTTTGGTGAGACACAGCCACACCCTTGATTGCTATTTCTAATTACCAAGAGTCATTAACGTTAATAAGGAAGATTTTCCTCAGAAGGAAAAAGTCTTCCACTGCTAATGGGTCCAGAAACTATGTACATTATTATACAAACAAGACTTAATGACAGCAACCAACAGTGCTCATGGTGGCTCACACCAGGGCCCTGGGCTAGAGGCAGGAACCATGTCACTCTGTTCCTACCAGAGCCAAGCTAGGCTCAGCATTGAATTTTTAGAATTTCCTTCAGTATTAATGATAGGCCTTTTTTTCTCAGTGGCAGATAGACACTGAAGAGCTGAAGTAAGCCAAAGTCTTGTACTATATCTGGGCCAATACATGTCAGGAAGAGGTCTAAGTAACACTTCGTATTGTTAAGAATAACATCTGAGGACTGAAACACTGATTTTTTAAATGTCAATGATTTCTTTCTTCAATAATTAAATAAATTCTTTATTCAATAATTAAATAAATTAAAATCCAATAATTTCTTATTGAACATTTAAGACTATTTAGGTGGCCAGAATAAATCACTTTCTTTTTACAGTCTAAATCAGTTAACAGTCTCATCTTCAGGGTCAATGTTGCTTGGGAGAAATCTCTGACTTCTCTAGTCTTCCATTTGCCAGTTTGTCCACCTAACTGAGGATAAGTCAAAGGCCTTGCTTGATCACTATTTCACTTTGAAGTATAGAGACCT
The DNA here is from genome assembly GCA_028551405.1 of Uromys caudimaculatus. NCBI lineage: Eukaryota > Metazoa > Chordata > Mammalia > Rodentia > Muridae > Uromys > Uromys caudimaculatus. The sequence continues at coordinate 69,887,257 of CM052702.1, read as the reverse complement.
TAAATACCTTACTTTATTTTTATATAAGTGTTTATATAACTATTTCAGCTTTTATTTACATTTTAGAAAATCTAGGCATTTTAATCCTTATACATGGTTTTTATTAAAAATACTTTTATTTTCATATCTTAATACCTTACTGTTTTTTTTTAAATACTATTTAACATAGCAACACCAACAAATAAATATACTATTTGTGCTGAAAATTTGGAAGGTGTGGATTATACAACTTCTGTCTCTTGCTCATAAAGTTGTACCAACAAACAAAAGTTCTGGTTTTACCTTATTAGGGGACCAATAAAGGCTTACATATGCTTACAGAGAATGTAAGGCATCACAGACAGGAGCGTCCTGAGAGCTACCCAGTATTGAAGGCTTTCCTAAAGCCATGTGGGCAGGGCCTTCTTTCCCTAACCTCTTTACCTTTTATATGTATATATTTTAATTATTTCCATGAACACAATGTCATGAGAAAACAGGACAAAACTGCAGGACTGTAAGGATTTTGAGGTGAACAGAGGTTCAAAGAAGGCCCCACGGATCCCAATAATGCAGAATATTTGATCACATTATGAACCCCCAAGATTGTGCTGAAAAACCTGATTCTAGTTGCTCAGCCCTAACACACACCTTTAGAGAGTTTTCTGTTAACTGGAAACAGGATTCAACCTTAGGTCAAGAGGCGGAGGAAGCAACCGGTTGACAGGGAGTGAACATAGGAAATAAAACAGAGAATAAAAGGGAGTCAGGAGATGAATAGAGAAAGGCACAGGAAGTAGAAGGGAAGGACATTCAGTTTGAAGGGTTTTGAAGATAGCATGGAGAAAGAGAACTTCCTTTTCCTTTTGGGTTGTCAGCTGAGGAAGAAAGTCAGCTGTATGTTTTCTCTCTCTTTGAGATAGCAGGCTTTCACCTGCATCTGCCTCCTATTTCTTAATTAGTAAAATCAAATGTTTGAGTGAACATCACACCATGCAACAGACCCCATACAAGAGATTTATTGGGGATGGGCAATAGACCACCTCTTAGTGGAGACAAGAGAGGGAGGAAGGGAAATGGGATCTATGGCGGCATGGTCTTTACAAAGGGTATGAATCCTGTAACAATAGAGGAAACATGTCCCCAACATTTGGTGCCTGGTGAGGATGTAGCTGCTGGAGCTGAGCCACTGAAGGCCCACTGGTGGGACACCTAGTTCTGGAATGTGGGCAGTTCCTAATATTCCTCCCTTTTGTATTATAAAAGTTGTGGAAATGAGAATAGGTGGCTGGTGAGGCAGAAATGGGGGCACCATCCTTTTTAGACTGTTTCATGCAGTCTGGAGTTATGAATGTCTTTGACAACTCAAGAAAACAGGGATACTGATCCATTCTAAGAAGGACAGGCTGATTTACTTGCTGTCCACATTCTGCAGGATCACCTGGGGATAGCCCCTTTGAAGCTGGCTGGGATGCAGATTTTGAGGGAACACCTAGAGCTAGTGGGTTGCTAGAACAGATATATATTAGGAACAGAAGGTAAAGTTACGGAGTTTAAGGGAGCGTTTTTTCTAATGTGTAAATCTGAAATGTATTGGCCCATGGTCCAGGTAATTGGGGGACGACAAAAAGGGGGTAGAGAAGACCGAACTCTCAGGAGTAAGTATTATAGGCAGGTGAGAAAACAGACTGTTGGTTGACAGTACTTATCTGGAGTCCCTGTGACACATGAGAAGTGGGTAGACTCAAACCAATTCTCTACAGCTTACAAGAATTTTTAAAGTTTACAAAAGAAATGTTTTAGTTATGTTAACATCACTATGGTTTATAACATATACTGAAATCCACATTGTAGACAAGGCAGCAAACTTATGATTTTGAGTCACAGTAGAAGCTTGGGGACCTAAAAATAATTCTGTGGATATGTGACCACTTTTTCCTTTATCCAGAAGACAAAATGTATATAGATTAGAGAGATGTTTTTAGCATGTTTCATTCATATTTAGAAGGCTTTTTAAGAACTAGAGTTTGTGACCATCATAATACCGTAGTAAAGATGGCGGCTAGCTGTATGGCTGCTTACAACTTGATGAGGTAATGACCCAAGATGGAGAAGAGCCACATGGCTGCTATCTAAAAATACCTGTTTTACTAGTAGATCTATTGTTCATTATTATTAATATTTCAGTTCCTTTTTATTAATCATTTTATTTATTTACATTTCAAATGTTATCTCCCTTCCGGGTTTCCCTCCACCAACTCCCCACCCTAAACCCCTCCCTTTTGCCTCTAAGAGGGTGCTCCCCTACCCAACCACAGACCCACTCCTGCCTCAGCCCTCTAGCATTCTCCTTTTCTGGAGCATCAAGTCTCCACAGGACAGAGTGCCTCCCCTCCCAACGATGCCAGATGAGGCAGTCCCCCACTACTTATATCGCAGGAGCCATGAATTGAACCATGTATACTCTTTGGTTGGTAGTTTAATCCCTGTGAACACTGAGGGGTCTGGTTAATTGATACTGTTGTTCTGCCTATGAGGATATAATCCCCATTCAGTTCCTGCAACCCTTCCTCTAACTCTTCCATTGGGGTTCCTGGGCTCAGTCCAATGGTTGGTTGAATTGGAAAATCATCTATATCAGGTAGATTTTCCAGTTTTGTTGAATATAGGGTTTTGTAGTATGATCTGTGATTTTTTTTTAATTTCCTCAGTTTTAATTGTTTCCGTTTTCATTTCTTATTTTGTTAATTTGGATACTGTCGCTGTGCCCTTTAGTTAGTTTGGCTAAGGGTTTATCTATCTTGTTGATTTTCTCAAAGAGCCACCTCTTAGTTTTGTTGATTCTTTGCATAGTCCTCTTTGTTTCTATTTGGTTGATTTCAGCTCTGAGTTTGATTATTTCCTGCTGTTTATTCCTCTTGGGTGTGTTTGCTTCTTTTTCTTCTAGAGCTATCAGATGTGCTGTTAAGTTGCTAGTGTAGGATATTTCCAATTTCTTTATGAAAGCACTCAGTAGTATGAATTTTCCTCTTATCAACTGCTTCATTGTGTCACATAAGTTTGGGTATGTTATGCTTTCATATTTGTTAAATTCTAGAAAGTCTTTAATTTTTCTCTATTTCTTCCCTGACCAAGTTATTGTTGAGTAGAGAGTTATTCAGTTTCCATGAGTATGTGGGCTTTCTGTTGTTTTTCTTGTTATTGAAGTCCAGCCTTAGTTCATAGTTATTTGATAAAATGCATGGTATTATTTCAATCTTCTTGTATTTGTTGAGGCTTCTTTTGTGTCCAGTTATATGACCAACTTTGGAGAAAGTACCATGAAGTGCTGAGACGAAGGAATATTCTTTTGTTTTGGGGTGAAATGTTCTGTAGATATCTGTTAAATCCATTTGGTTCATAACTTTTGTTAGTGTCAGTGTGTCTCTGTTTAGTTCCTGTTTCCATGCTCTATTAATTGGTGAGAGTTGAGTATTGAAGTCTCCCACTATTTTGGGTAAGGGTCAATGTGTAATTCTGATAGGTCTGCCTTTACATGTTATTTGGCCCCTTTCCCTTACCAATTTTAATATTCTTTCTTTGTTCTGTATATTTAGTGTTTTGATTATTATGTGATCGGAGGAATTTCTTCTCTGGTCCAATCTATTTGGTATTCTCTAGGCTTCTTGTGCATTTATAGCCATCTCTTTCTTTAGGTTAGGGAAGACTGCCTTGTCTGACCTCAGTGGGAGTGAATGCGTCTAATCCTGTAGAGACTTGCAAATGGGAGGGTGGATGGAGTGAAGAACTCTGGGAGGACAGACTAGGGGAGGGCAACATTTGGAATGTAAATAAAATAATTAATAAAAAAACATGTTCTTAGGCCCTCACAACTTAAGCTTTCATATTCTTATTTCTTACAAAAGCTTTCATATCTCAAAAGATGTTTTTCTATCCAATAATTTACTATGAAACACAGGTAGTTGATTACTAAGATCAGCCATTGTAAAGGGAGTTTGTTTAAATAACAGAATTGTAAAAAGTTACTTTGAAATCTGTTTTGTGAGTTTTAACTCTTTTTTGAGTCAGCTAGCCAGGTAAATGCTGCCTAGACCTAGGATACACTGGCATAAAAGTTAGAAGAAAAGATGTCTTAGGAGGACCTTCTTTTTTAGAGAGAAGAAATCTCAAACAGTAAATGGGAGCATACACAATAATCAGTTGAAAAAAGGCAGACATACAGAGAAAAAGCCGATCAGCTATGCAAAGCAGGGAATCAGGAAGCCAGAAAATTCTAAGAATGTACTTCTTTGGGAATAGAACTGACGCTTGAAAAGATAATAATCCTTCCCTGTTGGTTGAGGTCTCCTGTAGCAGTTTCTAGCACATAGGCTCTAACACATGCTGATACTTTCCTCAACTCCTTGTATGTAGACAGCATTCCAAGAGAAAGACTTGGGACTAGAAATCCAGAAAGATGTCCCTCAACAGAGGAATGGATACTGAAAATGTGGTACATTTACACAATGGAATATTATATTTACTACATTCAATGGAATTAAAAACAATGACTTTATGAAATTTTTAGGCAAATGGATGGAACTTGAAAATATCCTGAGTGAGGTAATCCAGTCACAAAAGAATACACATGGTATGCACTCACTGGTAAGTGGATATTTGCCCAAAAGCTCAGAATACCCAAGAAACAATTGACAGACCACATGAAGCTCAAGAAGAAGGAGACCAAAGTATGGGTGCTTTGGTCCTTCTTAGAAGGTGGAACAAAATACTCATGGAGCAAATACAGAGACAAAGTGTAGAGCAGAGACTGAATGAAAGGCCACCCAGACACTGCCCCACCTGGGCATCTATTTCATATACAGTCACCAAATGCACACACTATTGTGGATGCCAAGAATTGCATGCTGACAGAAGCCTGATAGAGCCCATTGGACTGAAAGGGGGGGGGGGGGTCCCAGATGGAGGAGTTGGAGAAGGCACTGAAGGTGCTGAGGGGGTTTGCAGCTACATGGTGGGAGCAGCAGTATCAACTGGCCAGATCCCCAGAGCTCCCAGGGAATAGACCACCAACTAAAGAATACACATGGATGGACCCGTGGCTCTGGCCGCATGTGTGGCAGAGGATGGCCTTGTTGGACACCAGTGGGCAGAACAGAACGGCCCTTGGTCCTGTGGGGGTTCGATACACCAGTGTAGGGGAATGCCAGGGCAGGAAGGTGGGAGTGGGTGGGGAGCACTCTCATAGAGGCAGGGGGAGGGGAGATAGGATAGGGGGTTCCAGGAGGGGAGACCTGGAAAGGGGATAACATTTGAAATGTAAATAAAGAAAATATCCAATAAAAGAAAAAAAAAATCCAGAAAAAACTTTTATATATCTGAGTAAAAATGGCAGGGGTTCAAGACAACAAGTCTAGGATAGTCATTCTTTTTGGTGCTTTTCTCTTGTCTTGTATTGTCTTTTCTCATCTTGTCTTGTCTTTAGGTAAAAAGTACATAGAGCACCAGCTTTTGTGAAGAAGAATAATGTGTATCTCCTTATTCCAGGCAGCACCATTGTCAGACTACCTTCTGAATGAGAGCAAGGTCATCAACTTTCATGTTATTGTAATAATTTTTAGCTAGAGCTGTACTAATAACAAAGACCGTGCTACAGACTCTAATTTCAGAAGCACAACACATTTCTTTTGTAATATTGTGATATTGTGAGACTATGGTTGAACAATCTGTAGAGAAAGATATAAAAAGCCTGGTGAAGTGGGAGAACAGAAAAACCCCAAAGGGGGAAAAACCCCTCCATGCCAAACCCTGCCATGCTTTCTATTGTTTTGAGGATAAACCCTCAAGTTGAAGAATCCTCTCAACATGAAAGTCAGAAGATAAAGAAAGTCAGAGTCAACTTTTTACAAGAATGATCTTTGATTTGCACATGACAATGTATGCAAAATGAACTTATTGTTGTTGCGAATGAATATTTTCTAAGAAACAGGTTTAGCACAGTTTATCATGTATAATCAATTCTATTTCATTGTACAATTTATCAGTTTTTCTTTAATATTAAAAAACTTTTAAGTTATAATCTCTACATCATGGAACAAGATTAACTCCCTCGTGTGTATGAAGATTATATTAGAGTGATTAATGCTTGTCTTAGTGTTTCCATTGCTATGGAGAGACACCATTACCAAGACAACTCTTATAAAGGAAAATGTTTATTTGGGCCTGCCTTGTACTTCCAGAGATTCATTCCAATGTCACCATGACAGGAAGCATGAGAGCATGCAGGCAGACCTGGTACTAGAGGAGCCAAGAGTTCTACATCTTAATCTGAAGGTAACAGGGAAAGAGTATGTTCCACATTGGGCATATCTGAAGAATAGGAGACCTCCAATTCTGCCCCTACAGTGGCACACTTCATCCAACCAGGCCACACTTACACCCACAGGGACATAACTCCTTATAGTACCATTCCTAAAGGTCAAGCATTCAAACACATGAACTTATGGAGGTTATACCTATTCAAATCACCACACTGTTCTTCTAGAGGACCTGAGTTTGATTCCCAACACAAATTTCATGCTTCTCATACCCACCTGTAACACTAGATCGCAGGGATTCAATTCCCTTCTTTGACCTCTGTGGGCATTTTCACACACACACATACACACACACACACACACAACACAACACACACACAGACACACAAATATTTACAAATACATTAAACAAAATTTAGACAAAGTCAAGATTACCACAGGGACACAGGGACTCAGAGACTATTAAGGGAATATCATTAGAAATGATCACTCAATTCAGACACAATTTATTGCCAATTAAAAGTCTTTATTCCAGTCAACTGGACTAAGTACTTGGATATTTCAGATTTAAGTATAGCACCATGCATTTATAGCAAGCAGCTTGTAAAGGCAAAATCCACATCCTGTCATCTCACTCTGCAGCAACAGGGGAAAGTTTTGCACAAGTAAGCCCTTTAACAGAAGCAAAGATAAGTGGTTAGCTGGAAGGTTAGGTTTGCACAGGCAAGCAGTTTAATAGAAGCTAAGATATATTAGATGGGGCATCTTAATCTTGAGTCCCTACAATCAAGTTGAGTAATTTTCCATGGAATTCCCCATCAAGGAGATCAAATTCTAGCTAAACCTGAAATGGCCTTAGCAAGTATACAAAATGAAGGAACAAAATGAAACATTATGTTTCCCTGTCACATTCCTCACTGATTCTATGGGCATGAGAGAAATCGTTGACTCATAAGGCTTTAGGAGGACATAGCTGATCCTAAGGACAAGTAGTTTAGTTGGCCATGCAGGTAAGGATTAAGGGTCCCAATATTCCTCTCTTGAGGACATGAGTCAATGGTCTACCTAATGCTGACAGGAAGGTGTTCAGTCATGGGGACCAGGATAAAAGAGACTTATGCCAATTATGTGTCTTCCTTTCTTTCTTTCTTTCTTTCTTTCTTTCTTTCTTTCTTTCTTTCTTTCTTTCTTTCTTTCTTTCTTTCTTTCTTTCTTTTCATTGAGGTTTTCTCTGACAGTAGCAATGTTTTCCTTACTTACCACTGATTGGTTGGTATAGAAATAGCAAGTTTTTCCTATGGTCAAGCAAATTCTTCCCTGTTTTATACAAAGAGGTCTAGCCTCCATCAGTTCTGTAGGATTACCTCTTCAGTAAAGTCAACTTGATGTTCCAGCCTGGAAATAGAATTCTTAAAGAGATCCACGTCTATCTGGGAACTGAGGTCCCTAAAGTTTTGATTCCCAACAATCAAGACTTAAGTGTCTATGGCACTTGCACTGGCTATTCCTGTACTACTAGAATTGGGAATAGAAATTAGAGCCCTTATTCAGATTTTTTCAGAAACTCTGGAAAGGACTACCTTCATCATACTGTCTTATAATCCATCCAAAATTCCAAAAAAATAAAAAAACAAAGAAAGGAAGGAAGAAAGGAAAAAATAAAACAAACAAACAAAAACATAAAGAAAAGAAAAAGTCACCTAGAACTATGGCCAGGAAGCAGTGAGATATTAAAAACTTAATATCCACCATGGTTGTATACAACACAACAACCATAGAGATTTCCTCAATACTATTTTCTCTATCTCAAATAGCTTAACCAAATACTAAGAGCCCTCTAGCCTTCCCTGTCACATGATAGATGGCAAATAATTAAACAGAATTCAAAACTTGAATAGGCCTATCATCCAAGTAGTTTAATAGCCACAATACTCCTTAGATGAACTCTTTTTTAAAAAAACCTATTACTACTTGGTAGATTCTAAAAATGGTTTAATAAGAAGCCAATTTTTCTCAAAAGACCATCCAAACAGATAGGAAGGCTAAGTTTGTGTCAGGTTAATCAGGAATAAACTCAAAAAGAATAGTTCAAAGCAAATTCCAAATAAGTACCTGTGCTACCAAAGCAACAGAGGTGTGGGAAGATAAGAACAAGTCTCTGGAATAAAATTATTTCAACAGCAGCTGGGACACTTCAGTCTTCCCTTTCTAGCCAGGAACATCTTGCAATAGGAATGTGACTTCTTCAAATCTGTATTTTCTTCTATATGGTTCACTAAAAGTGTTTCCACAGTAAGGACAATAGACTATTCTCTGGTTGTACTAACAAGCTAGGCACAGCCACATGTCCTTAATGAGATGATTAAAATATCCAAATTAGCTGGGCAGTGGTGGTGCACGCCCAGTACTTGGGAGGCAGAGGCAGGTGGATTTCTGAGTTCGAGGCCAGCCTGGTCTACAGAGTGAGTTCCAGGACAGCCAGAGAAACCCTGTTGCGAAAAACCAAAAATAAATAAATAAATAAATAAATAAATAAATAAATAAATAAATAAATAAAACCAAAAATAAATAAATAAATATATAAATAAATAAATTAAATATCCAAATTAATATCAAGATTTAGAATATGGATTTATTTAATGTGTTCACATTAATAGAGAAATAAAGAAATCTGGCAAACCCTCAAACCCATCTTTAAGGTTCTAATATGAGGGTAAGAATCTAGAGAGATGGATCAGCAATTAAAAGCCCCTAACGCTCTTGCAAAAGACTTAGGTTCAGTTCCTAGCACTTACATTGTAGCATGCAACTATATCTACAGTTCCAGAGGTGTGATGCCCCTTTCTTGCCTGCACAGGCACTGGACATGATAAATAGACATACATGCATGTGAACACATCCATACATATAAAACAAAAATAATAAATCTTAAATAGAAGTCAAGGTATATGTGTAACTAAATAGCCTCCAGTAAAGGTATAACCCTCATCTGTTATTGACTAACTCCAGTTTCTTATTTAAGGTCACCTGAAAAGTTTAAAATTTTTACTTCAGAAAAGTTCATCCTTAGCTTGGTCTAACATCCTCCTCATTTTTTTCTTATCCCAACATGAAATTACTGGGGATATTATAATTTCTTGGGTTATATTGTTTCAATAACAGAAGTGGGGATATATGCATCTCTTTAGAATATCTTCATTTCTGGCAAGATGGTTACAATACTAATGTGATAAAACTCAGGTACAGAGTTGCTTTAGGAACAATATCCTTAGAGCACAGGACTAGATGTGGAAATTAAGACAGGAAATTAAAAATCAAAAAGGAGAGTCAACCCAGCACTGATAGGTAGGGTAGTCAGTGAGGTCCTGGAAGGTAAGTGTAGACAAAACATTTTTGCTGTTTCGCTCCTGACATCTTCCCAGAAATGTATGTTATGGAAAAGTACATGTGTCATAGTGAAATCAACATAGAAAAATACATTATATGCAAACATAAAGGAAACACATTAAATTAGTATTTTTTTCATTCCCAAAGACGAGAATATAAGCATTGTCACTTTATTATTTACTATACTGCTATTTTTCAAAATAACTGTTCATCGATTTAACATTTCCAAATCTAAAGTGAGTAGTCAAATGTCTCAACGTTTCTTTCCTGAACTAGCTAACAAACATAGACAGTTAGGTGGAGAAGAGGATTGTAGTTAAGCAGTTTTCAGAACATAGCTTTAAAAAATAAAAGCCCTTTAAGAATGAACTTGATTTAAAAAGGGAATTTAGAGATCATGGAAGCCAAGACTGGGGGTTGAGGTGGGAGTATTAGAAAGGAACAGTGCATTACATCAGAAACAACATGAAGAGGATGACAAAGGGAAGGAGAGGCCTCCCTTGAGAGAGGAGAAGAGCTTCATTAAGAGGTCTACCTTAAAGATGACAGAGGTATTCATCATGTACAAGATGACAAGCCGAGGTCCATAGTAGAAATTTGCTGAGCAGATGTCTGACTTTTGTATCTTTTCAAGAGACAGTGGAAAGTGCCGTACTATATAATTTACTTCTACATGACATATGTGACAAAGTAAGGAGAGCAAAGTTCTGAGTAGGAACCTAAATGAGGAGCAGTGAACCAGAGCACAGAACTTCTCAACTCTCCTCCCCAAAGACAGCTGGCAGGAGGTGGGACTGGGGAAAATGGCTTGCTTAATTGCCTTGTTATCTTACATAACTACAATATAGCAAAAAGTATGTTCTACTTTGTTTTGTTTTGTTTGATGAACATGCATTTTCTTTCATTGTTTTTAAAGCACGGGAAGAACATCTAAGGTTTAAATTTCATGTATATGTGTTAAGAAATGTTTATTGGCATAGACATATGAACTACTCATACAATGGTAAAAAGTGTTAGTGGTAAAAATATCTCATTTAGTTTGAATTTTGAGATAGAATGCACATTCTTGCAATTTTATCTCCAACTCCATTTTCTTGTTTACTAAACTGTTTACATGTCATCAGGGTGCTATAAAATGTAAGAAAGATCAGGCTGTTGAAAACTTGAAAGGTTAATCAAACTCAGTAACAAAAAGTAAATCATAAAAATAACGGCAACTAATTTCCCCTTTAAATATTAATGAGTCTATGGCTTTGTAGAATCAGAAATGAAGAAACCATGTCACACTGTGAAACTTCCAAGAATAGTCACATCATAAAATCTCCAATGGAGGACTGTCAATGACACAATAAATATAAATGTTGTAGACTTTACATATCTAGTTATAGCAATATAATGTGTGATGCTACTACTTAAAAAACATCTAAATATAAAAAAAAATTAAAAATTTTAAAATGTAATTATCTAGTGAGCAAGCAGTAGCTCTTATCCTCTGCTTCTCTGGACAAAAACCAGAAAACAAACAAGCAAACAAACACCAGATAAACAACAATAAAACAACAATCAAATGAAAAGACAAGTCTCATTTTCAGGTGTATAAGGGACAGTTTATTCTGTATCTGTTTTGAGTGACCATGACCATGGGAACACAGATTTAAGTTGCCCATAATTTCTGTGTACCAACCTGTAAGCAATATTAGAGTTCTCCAGAAAATGAAGTCACAAATCAAGGCAAGTGTAAACTACATTGGTGGGTATGTCTGAGAGGAGGCTTAGAGAGAATGATATAGGTAGCTTTTCTATAGACCTAAATTGCTATATAATGACATTCTAGCATTCAGGTTGTTGGAACTTCGTACCCTGCTAAGTCAATGCATTCCAAACGGGTTTCACCTATTAATCACAACATTAGTTCAGACATAAAGGTAGGCAGGAAGTGTGTATTCTGGAGGGAGAAAACTAGCCCAGGATAAGAAAACTTCTGGACTTGCGACATTACAATCTCCCTATAAGACTGAAATTCTAATCAGTAAATCAGTGTGTGCAGACACCATTTTTTTCCAGAAATTCTCATTGACACTTCAAATCTGGAACTATCTTCCTGAAAATCAAAGACAGTGAGTAAAAATACAGAAGAATAAAATCACTGTCCTGTTGGAAATTTTCAAGTAAATGTCTTATGATGGATGTCTTATGATGGTGGCATTTAAAAACAGTAAACTTATTTTGGTACATGTGTGCAGAAACCCTGAGAGGTCAAGAGGTCAGAAGAGGGTCTTGGAACTCCTGGAGCTACAGACTATAGGAAACAGCTATATAGATAGGCCCTAGTAACCGAACCTAGGTACTCTGCAAGAGCAATAAACACTCTTAATCTCTCTACAATCCTTGATAAATTTTTTTTAAAAATAAAATTTGAAGTAGCATATCCAATGCAAATGACATGCCACAAAAGCATGGGGGAAAAAAAGTGTCTCAGGTTCAGGGAGTTTAATTGAAAGGTGATCCCAGGAAATAGTAGAGGTGAAGTGAACTAAGGAGTAAAGAAAACAAGCAAATAATGCCAGTGCCAGATGGCTTAACAAACCTGTCTTCACCACATCATCTAGAGGTTAACGCTATTGGGATCTTCAAAAGACTGCAGGCCATACCCAAATTCATCTCAATGGAAGCATTCTTCCACTGAGGAGATGGATATTTACTAAGAACGCTCACTTCTTTGTTGTCTTTGCACATGTTCCAAGATCATTGACACTAAGAACTTTTGACCTTTCTTTCTTGCAGGCCATCTTTTAGTCAACAAACATCCTGGACCTGGTACTTGCCTTAGAAGGTTTGACCATTTTTTTTTTTTAAAGCCACAGGAATTTGTTCAGAATACCACTGATACCTCTTAAATTCTCAGTTCACACAACTACACATGGATGAGGTACTGAAATATTAAATATCCATATCCTATTTTATACGTGGTCTAGTAATACTGTTTTTATACTATGATACTAGTAATACCTCCACTTTACAGATGAGAAATCTTGAGACATGAAGGAATTTGGTGACTTGACAGGGTCAGCTCATTGCGTTGTAACGTGAGCACTGATTGTGGAGTGTCCATGCACCTCAGGGAATAGTACAGGAATTGTGGCAGAATTTCTTAAGGGTTCTGGAAAAATAATTGATGGCTCCTTCTCATCCAATTTTCACTGATTTCCAAGCAAGTAGCCAGAGTCACTCAAAATGCACAGCTTTCCAAAAATGAAGAAAAGAAAGGTTCCACAGATGCATCTTCCTTCCATTGAAAGAAACTCGATGTTTTCTAGAATTGCTATTCAGAATTTTCACATAGTCCAGTAGACACTATTTTAAGACACCATTGTATTCTTGGCTTTTATTCCCCAAACCTATAAGATTTTCTTTCTGCAAATAATAATAGCATAGGGATCAAATTAGTTTGATCAGAAAAGAGGAATTTAGGTCCCCTTTCACCTGGCTATCAACTGTCACAGACACAGAATCAGGTAGGTGGTAAATTTACTATTTAAAGATGTCCATACAATTTTTTCATACCATTAAGGCATTAAAGCCTTTGAGTATCTACCAGACAAAGTCATAAATGCTGCTGAGACTCCTCTTTGGCACAGATTTAGGATCACAGTAGATTCCAGATAACCTAATTAGAAGTACAGTTTATTAGAATTTTTCAAGACTATTAGCCTCAGTATTCATCTGAGTTTGGTATACAAAATTTGGAATTGATTCTAATTGGTTTAGATACTAAGTGCCCCCTGCCAATTTCTTTCGATTAAATAGAGAAAATGAACAGCTGAGAAATCAGTCAAATAGAAGGAGACATCTTTGATCACCTTAGGTGGGATTTGAGTGTGGTCCCATTTCTTTGTTTCTTATATTATCCTATAGTATCACCAAATCCTTACCAAGACAAACCAGAATGGACTTATGTTGCCCAAGGGCACCAATGGGAACATGATTTGGTTTCATCTTTACCCTTTTGAAAATATTATGAATATAATTAACTTTCTACCTTTTTTAAGCAGAGGTAAAACAATAATTATGAGCATAGATGCATAATTCAAAGGCATACAAACTAGATGATGATATATGTCAATGTTGGACAGATATATTGGATACTTCTTTTTGTACTATCTGGTATTTTGAACTCAGCAAATCTATTTTTACTTTACATCTTTATAAGTCTCATAAACAGCTTTGCCTGTCCTTGGGTGAGCACATAAAAAGCAACATAATGCCAAGTTTGGGGTATTTAAGAAACCTTCATGTATATTTCATTATTTTTAGATACAGGACAATGCTTGGCCAAGGGAAATCTCTTAGTTTATGCTAGTCACTGTATCTGTAGCAATATTATCTATGATGCTCAATGGGTCCTAAAATTGTGAATAATAAATGAATTAGATAAAGAGATTGATATATTGATATATTATATAAAAATATTTTTCTCTGTATATATATATATATGTATATATAACAATTATAAATTTAATTAAAAACAAGATGCAATACATTATCCATAGCTGATGCTGCAGAGATGACTCAGCAGTTAAAAGCACATATGGGTTCTTTACAGGACCTGTGTTCAGTTCTCAGTATTCACATTACTTATTTACAACACATAACATTACCAGCTTACAACTACCTATAACTCCAGTTTCATGGGATCTGATGCCTTCTTCTGGACTCTGGGATTTTTTCATGCTAATCATATATACATAAACTGACACAGGATTGGATCATACTCATAGAGAGTGTTACAAAATATTTAATAAAAAGATATTAACAATAGTACTATATATTAAAATGGAATGGCCATAATTATAAATATGGCACTAAATATAAAAATTTTAAAACTAGAAATAATTTCTTTTTATTTGCTATTGTTTAGACAGTGATAATGGGCACATAAATGGAAACCCAAACTGCAGAAAATATGACACTGCTGCATAATACTTTTTTTTTGATACTTAATTTACATTTCTAATGTTTCTAGGTCTCCTCTTTGAAAACCACCTATCTCCTCCCCACCCCACCTCTATGAGGGAATTCCACCTCCCACCCACCTGCCCACCCACTCCCTTATTCCCACCTTGACATTTCCCTTTACTGGGGCCTCTCCTCCCCCTGATGGCCAACAAGGCCCTCCTCTGCCACATATGTGGTCCGAACGATGGGTCCCTCCATGTGTATTCTTTGGTTGGTGGTACAGCCTCCAGGAGGACCAGGGGGATCAGGCCAGTTGACACTGTTGCTCCCTCCATGGGACTTCAGACTCCCTCAGCTCTTTCAGTCCCTTCTCCAAGTCCTCCATCTGGGACCTCACTCTCAGTCCAGCGGTTACTGTAAAGTGCAACTTGGGTATTCCGAACTTTTGGGCTAATATCCACTTATCAGTGAGTATATACCATGTTTGTACTTTTGTGACTGAGTTACCTTGCTCAGGATGATATATTCAAGTTCCATCCATTTGCCTGCAAATTTCATTAAGTCATTGTTTTTAATAGCTGAGTAGTACTCCATTGTGTAAATGTACCACAATTTCTGTATCCATTCCTCTGATGAGGGACATGTGGGTTGTTTCCAGCTTGTGGCTACTATAAATATGGCTGCTATGAACATAGTGGAGCATGTGCCTTTATTACATGTTGAAGAATCTTCTGGGTATATGCCCAGGAGTGGTATAGCTGGGTCCTCAGGTAATATTATGTCCATTTTTCTGAGGGTCGGCCAAATTGATTTCCAAAGTGGTTATACCAGCTTGCAATCCCACCAAAAACGGAGGGGTGTTCCTCTTTCTCCACATCCTCACCAGCATCTGCTGTCACCTGAGTTTTTGATCTTAGCCATTCTGACTGGTGTGAGGTGGAATCTCAGACTTGTTTTGATTTGCATTTCCCTGATGACTAAGGATGTTGAGCATTTCTTTAGATGCTTCTCAGCCCTGTGAATTTCCTTAGTTGACAATTCTCTGTTTAGCTCTGTTCCCCATTTTTTGATAGGGTTATTTGGTTTTCTGGAGTCTAACTTCTTGAGTTTTTTGTATATGTTGGATATTAGCCCTCTATCAGACATAGGATTGTTTAAGATCTTTTCCCAATCTGTTGGTTGCTGTTTTGTCCTATTGACAGTGTCCTTTGCCTTTCAGAAGCTTTGCAATTTCATGAGTTCCCATTTGTCGATTCTTGATCTTAGAGCATAAGCCATTGGTGTTCTGTTCAGGAACTTTTCCCCTGTACCCATGTGTTAAAGGCTTTTCCCCGCTTTCTCTTCCATTAGATTCAGTGTATCTGGTTTTATGTGGAGGTCCTTGATCCACTTGGAATTGAGCTTTGTACAGGGAGATAGGATTGGATCTCAATCTTCTGCATGTAGACTGCCAGTTGAACCAGCACTATTTGTTGAAAATGCTGTCTTTTTTCCACTGGGTGGTTTTATCTCCTTTGTCAAAAATCAAATGACCTTAGGTATGTGGGTTCATTTCTGGGTCTTCAATTCTATTCCATTGATCTACCTGCCTATCGCTGTAACAATACCATGCAGTTTTTATCAATACTGCTCTGTAGTACAGCTTGAGTTCAGGAACACTGATTCCCCCAGAAGTTCTTTTGTTGTTGAGAATAGCTTTTGCTATCCTGGGTTTTGTGTTGTTCCAAATGAATTTGAGAATTGCTCTTTCTAAGTCTATGAAGAATTGAGTTGGAATTTTGATGGGGATTGCATTGAATCTGTAGATTGCATTTGGCAGGATGGCCATTTTTAGTATATTAATCCTGTCAATCCATGAGCAGGGGAGAGCTTTCCATCTTCTGAGGTCATCTTTGATTTCTTTCTTCAGAGACTTGAAGTTCTTGTCATACAGATCTTTTACTTGTTTGGTTAGAGTCACACCAAGATACTTTATATTGTTTGTGACAATTGTGAAGGGTGTCATTTCCCTAATTTATTTCTCAGCCTGTTTATTCTTCAAGTATAAGAAGGCTACTGATTTGTTTGAGTTAATTTTATATCCAACCACTTTGCTGAAGTTGTTTATCAGCTGCAGCAGTTCTCTGGTGGAGTTTTTCCGGTCACTTAAGTATACGATCATATCATCTGTAAAGAGTGATATTTTGATTTCCCCCTTTCCAATTTGTATCCCTTTGATCTCCTTTTGTTGTCTAATTTGTCTAGCTAGAACTTCAATTACTATATTGAGTAGATAGGCAGAGAGAGGGCAGCCTTGTCTAGTCCCTCATTTTAGTGGCATTGCTTTGAGTTTCTCTCCATTTACTTTGATGTTGGCTTCTGGTTTGCTGTATATTGCTTTTACTATGTTTAGGTATTGACCTTGAATTCCTGATCTTTCCAGGACTTTTATCATGAAGGGATGTTGAATTTTGCCAAATGCATTTTCAGCATCTAATGAAATGACCATGTGGTTTTTTTCTTTGAGTTTGTTTATGCAGTGAATTACATTGATGGATTTCTGGGTATTGAAGCATTCCTGCATCCCTGGGATGAAGTCTACTTGATCATGATGAATGATCATTTTGATGTGTTCTTAGATTCGGTTTGCAAGAATTTTATTGAGTATTTTTGCATCGATATTCATAAGGGAAATTGGTCTGAAGTTTTCTTTCTTAGTTGTGTCTTTGTGAGGTTTTGGTATCAGTGTAACTGTGGCCTCATAGAAGGAATTGGGTAGTGTTCCTTCTGTTTCTATTTTGTGGAATAGATTGAAGAGTATTGGTATTAGTTCTTCTTTGAAGGTCTGATACAATTTTGCAGTGAACCCATCTGGTCCTAGGCTTTTTTTTGGTTGGGAGACTTTTAATGACTGCTTCTATTTCTTTAGGCATTATGGGAATGTTTAGATGGTTTATCTGATCCTGACTTTTCTTTGGTACTTGGTATCTGTATAGAAAATTGTCCATTTCATCCAGATTTTGTAGTTTTGTTGAGTATAGGCATTTATAGTAGGATCTGATGATTTTTTTAATATCCTCAGAATCTATTGTTATGTCTCCCTTTTCATTTCTAATTTTGTTAATTTGGATCCTGTCTCTGTGCCCTCTGGTTAGTCTGGCTAAGGGTTTATCTATCTTGTTGATTTTCTCAAAGAACCAACTCTTGGTTTTGTTGATTCTTTATATAGTTCTTTTTGTTTCTACTTGGTTGATTTCAGTCCTTCATTTGATTATTTCCTGTCTTCTACTCCTCTTGGGTGCATTAGCTTCTTTTTGTTCTAGAGCATTCAGGTGTGCTATTAAGCTGCTAGTGTATGCTCTCTCTAGTTTCGTTTTGGAAGCCCTCAGAGCTATGAGTTTTCCTCTTAATACTGCTTTCATTGTGTCCCATAAGTTTGGGTATGTTGTACTTTCATTTTCATTAAATTCTAGGAAGTCTGTAATTTCTTTCTTTATTTTTTCCTTGACCAAGTTATCATAGAGTAGAGCATTGTTCAGCTTCCATGTGTATGTGGGCTTTCTGTTGTTATTGTTGCCATTGAAGACCAGCCTTAATCCGTAGTGATCTGATAGGAGGCATGGGATTATTTCAATCTTCTTGTATTTGTTGATTTTTGTTTTGTGACCGATTATAGGGTCAGTTTTGCAGAAGGTACCATGAGGTGCTGAGAATAAGGTATATCCTTTTGATTTAGGATGAAATGTTCTATAGATATCTCTTAAATCCATTTGGTCCATAACATCTGTTAGTTTCACTGTGTCTCTGTTTAATTTGTGTTTCCAAGATCTGTCCATCGATGATAATGGGGTGCTGAAGTCACCTACTATTATTGTATGAGGCACAATGTGTGCTTTGAGGTTTAGTAAAGTTTCTTTTATGAATGTTGGTGTCCTTGCATTTGGAGAATAGATGTTCAGAATTGAGAGTTCTTCTTGGTAGATTTTTTCTTTGATGAGTATGAAGTGTCCTTCCTTATCTTTTTTGATGACTTTTGGGTGAAAGTTGATTTTATCCGATATTAGAATGGCTACTCCAGCCTGTTTCTTGGCACCATTTGCCTGGAAAATTGTTTTCCAGCCCTTTACTCTGAGGTAGCGTTTGTCTTTGTTATAGAGATGTGTTTCTTGAATGCAGCCAAATGCTTGGTCCTCTTTATGGATCCAGTCTGTCATTCTATGTCTTTTTATTGGGGAATTGAGTCCATTGATGTTATGAGATATTAAGGAATAGTGATTGTTGGTTCCCGTTATTGTCAATGTTATTTTTACTTTTATGTGGCTATCTTCTTTTGAGTTTGTTGAAAGATTACTTTCTTGCCTTTTCTAGGGTGTAGTTTTCCTCTTGGAGTTGACGTTTACCATCCATTATCCTTTGTAGGGCTAATTTTGTGGAAACATATTATGTAAATTTGGTTTTGTCATAGAATATTTTGGTTTCCCCATCTATAGTAATTGAGAGTTTTGCTGGGTCTAGCAGCATGGGTTGGCAGTTGTGTTCTCTTAGGGTCTGTATGAGTTCTCCCCAGGATCTCCTAGCTTTCATAGTCTCTGGTGAGATGTCAGGTGTAATTCTGATAGGTCTGCCTTTATATGTTACTTGACCTTTTTCCGTTACTGCTTTTAATATTCTTTCCTTGTTTTGTGTATTTGGTGTTTTTACTAAAGTGTGACGGGACGAATTTCTTTTCTGGTCCAATCTGTTTGGAGTTCTGTAAGCTTCTTGTATATTTATGTGCATCTCTTTCTTTAGGTTAGGGAAGTTTTCTTCTATAATTTTGTTGAAAACATTTACTGGTCCTTTAAGTTGGGAATCTTCACTCTCTTCTATACCTATTATCCTTGGTTCTATCTTCTCATTGTGTCCTGGATTTCATGGATGTTTTGGGTTAGAAGCTTTTTCCATTTTCCATTTTCTTTTACTGTTGTGTCAATGTTATCTGTGGTATCTTCTGCTCCTGAGATTCTCTCTTCCAACTCTTGTATTCTGTTGGTGATACTTACATCAATGACTCCTGACCTCTTTCCTAGGTTTTGTAACACCAGTGTTGTCTGTCTCCCTTTGTGATTTCTTTATTGTTTCTATTTCTACCTTTAGCTCCTGGATAGTTATGTGCATTTCCTTTGTCTGTTTGAATGTGTTTTCCTGTAATTCTTTAATGGATTTTTGTGTTTCCTCTTTAAAGACTTCTAGCTGTTTATCTCTGTTCTCTTGTATTTCTTTAAGTGTGTTATTCATTTCTTTCTTAAAGTCTTCTATCATCAACATGAGAAATGATTTTAAATCTGAGTCTTGCTTTTCTGGTGTGTTGGGGTATCCAGGGCTTTCTGTGATGGGAGAACTGGGTTCTGTTGATGCCAAGTAGCCTGGGTTTCTGTTCCTTATGTTCTTACCCTTGCCTTTTGCCATCTTGTTAACTCTGATGTTAGCTGGTCTTACTCTGTCTGGCTGTGGCTTGCCCCTCCTGCAGGCCTCTGTGTCAATACTCCTTGAAGATCAGCTCTCTCTGAGAGGTATTTGGGTTTGGAGAGCTGTGGCACAGGGTCAGCTGTTGGGTCCAGACAGAAACCAGAAGGATCTTGCCCCAGCTGTCCCTTGGCTCCTATGTCCTGATGGCTCTGCGAGGGTCCCTCTTGATCCAGTGAGTTTGACAGAAGTGGTGGTTTTGCCTGTGCTCAAAGGTGTGTCAGCATTCCTGGGATACCAGCTCTCTCTTGGAGCCCTGTGGCCCAGACTGAGGTCCCTAGGCACAGATGGAAACCAGAAAGTTCCTGTCCCTGACTTTACCTCAGTCCCTGTGTCCCTAGGGTTCCGGGCAGGTTCCGGTGAGCAGTGTTGCTCCCTTTAACCTCACTCACGGCTTTTCCACGCTCCTGGGAGGGTAGTTTTCTCCTGGCGCCTCTTGGCTATGTGCCCCTGGTGGCCCAGGCAGAGGTCTCCACCCACAGATGGAAACCGGAAGGTTCACAGGTTTCCAGTCCTGGAGTTCTCCTAAGGCCCTGTATCCTGCCAGTTCGCGGTGGGTCCTGGTGAGCAGTGGTGCTCGTCTTAACCCCACTCACAGCTTTTCCATGCTCCTGGGAGGGTAGCTTTCTCTGCATAATACTTTTAGGTGCAATGGAATGCAGGCAAAATATAGGCTGAACTGACTGTTCCAATCTCCATATAACTGATATGTTTCCTATATCTATTTCATAAGTTAAATGTCTCTAGTAATAACTGAATGATCAAGTAACTTTGCAGCCTCCACAGTGTTCTAATTTCCAACAACTTTTAAAAGCTAAGGTCCTTGGGCCTGAGGGTGTTTGATGCTCCAGTGTAGGGGAATGCCAGTGAGGGAAGATGGGAGTGGGTGGGTGGGGGAGCACCCTCATAGAGGTAGGTAGAGGGGGATGGGATAGGGGATTTCTGAAGGAGAGACCTGGAAAATATTTTTAAAAAATAGAAAAAGCTAATTCTGAACTCTAAATGCAGTTTTAACAATTTGCTACCTTAAAAACCAAGTAGTGGAAGAATTTTACGGCCTAGATTATTGGTTCTCCACCTTCCTCATGTTGTGTCAACCATATAAATATTTTGTTGCTACATCATAACTGTAATTTTTCTACTGTTTTGATTAATGTAAATATCTGTGTTTGCCAGTGCTCTTAGGCCACTCTCTGAAAGGATTATTTGACCCTCAAAGGAATTGCAAACCTTTATTTGAATCACTGATAGATAATCACTGGCCTAGATATTCACAATGGTGATATTTAAGTATCAACCAGTGACCGGGTTTGCCTGTTAATACTGAAAATAAATAATGAATCACTTTCACCTAGTTCTTTTTCTTTTTGTTTTGAAAACTTTGTAAATCAGAGCTTTCGTTCCATATCTAGAGTGCTTACAATTACAGTAGCAGTTTCATTTCAGTCAGCAACTTCATAGATTTACCTGACTCTTGCTTTTGATAACCATACAATGAAATTTGTTTGGATAATCTTGACTTTCAATATTTAAATGACAAATAAAATTCTGCTCTAGAATTTTCAAATTTCTTTCCCATTACTTTACCTCACCACAGCTAATAAATACACTCTGGGTTTTTTAATTGCTTGAGCTTCTGAAGAGTTGTAACGCCAATTTAACCTGAAAACACTTTTGGCCGGAATACTTACTCAGGCACTACCACTGCCTTGCCAACAACTGTATCCTAATACATTAAATGCTACTGTTTGACAATGCAACTCAACCTTAACAAAAGAATGGCATAGAAGTTGCCAGAGATTCCACTTGCAGAACCATTTGTCAAATGAGAGATGGGATGTTTTAGAAGCTACATTTAGATGGATGACTTTCTACTGTGTACTTTCTACGTATGTCAGAAATTGTGAGCTGAAAGGTTTTCTTTTTTCTGGTCAATATGGGGAGATTTCTTCATGGAATCTTATGAAACAACACTTTCTATTTTGCCACAGAAAACCAGAAATGAAGACTAGAAATTTTTTCATATATAAAATATCTTTATATTCCTTCTTTAGTTACTAATAAAATAGTAATGCTAACACTTAATTGAAATCCCCTATTAGAGACTCTTAGGGATAATGAGTCTTGAGGAGCAGGCCCCAAGCACTGTGCATAGAAGAATGACAGTCATTGTAAATATTATGATTAGTGTTTCAACTATGCTATGTTCATGTAACCTTGGGCATTTCCCTAGGCTTATCTAAAATTAAAGTTATCATCTTCATAGCAGTCATCATAAGACCCATATGAAGAACTACAGTAACTCCATGTCATATATAGCAAAATACTGTATAAAATTAGAGATAGGTTAGCTTTTCAGAAAGTTAAATGTGCCTTTTGGTAAAAAGGCTACAAGTTTGTATGATCTGAAGAATAATCATAGTATAAACATGGCTTGGTACATGTGACAATGTACTGTATAAATCTCATGAAATTCTAAGGTCTTTATCTTTTAACAAAATATCCAAGCTTTTTTTATATCCTTGATTCTTCCTTTTTAAACCATTTCTAAAGGTACCTATGTCAACCATGACTAAGAAGTTGAATAAACATGTATCTTAGTTTTATTTCTATTGTAATAATAGTGAGCGTGACCAATGGCAACCTGGAGAGGTGGCAAAGATATGTTTAGCCTAAATATTTCAATCATCATAAATCACTGGCACTCAAGAAAGACAGGAAACTGGAAGATGGAAATGAAGTAGAGACGATAAATG
This sequence comes from Uromys caudimaculatus, assembly GCA_028551405.1. NCBI lineage: Eukaryota > Metazoa > Chordata > Mammalia > Rodentia > Muridae > Uromys > Uromys caudimaculatus. The sequence continues at coordinate 69,864,381 of CM052702.1, read as the reverse complement.
AATGGTAGAAAGTAGCACATTCCTAGTGACTCATTTAACTTGCTTTTTTGTTTACTACATAATCAATAGCTTAGGGTAGCACTGCCCTCAGTGGTCAGGTTCATTTCACATCAAACATATATCAAGGAAATGACTCACAGACTTGCATACAATCCAAGCTGACGGAGATATTTTCTCGATTGAGCTTTGTTTCCTTTTCCCAGGAAACTGGAAAACTGTAGCTTGTGTCAAATTGAAAAACAAAGACAAAAATACAGAAAGAACAACAAAATCCCAACCTAGTACAATATGGTTGACATTTTGTATATTATACACAGTGCTTAAAGATGGCCTGAAGAATTGTTATCATTTTACCACAAGGTCTAAGAATCTAGACTGGCCAGCTACTTACTGTATTAACAACCTCAAACAAAGCAAGGAAAGAATTTCAAATTCTGCAATGACCTGGTCTCAAGTGAAGTAGTCTTCAGGAATATTGTTATCATTAAGAGGGTTAAGCAATTCTCAATTTCATATGGAAAAACAAAAAACCCAGGATAGCAAAAGCTATCCTTAACAACAAAAGAACTTCTGGGAGAATCACCATCTTTGAACCCAAGCCTTACTACAGAGCAATAGTGATAAAAACTGTATGATATTGGTACAGAGATAAACAGGTTGATCAGTGGAATAGAACTGAAAATCCAGAAATTAAACCACACACTTATGGACACTTGATCTTTGACAAAGACAACAAAAATATACAAAGGAAAAAGAAAAGCATCTTCAATAAATGGTGCTGGTCTAACTGGCAGTCTGTATGTAAAAAACTGAAAATAGATCCATATTTGTCACCTTACACAAAGCTCAAGTCTAAGTGGATCAAGAGCCTCAACATAAAACCAGATACACTGATTCTAATAGAAGAAAAAGTAGGAAAGAGCCTTGAACTCATTGGCAAGGGGGAAAATTTCTTAAACAGAACTCTAATGGCTCACATTCTTAAGATCAAGAATTGATAAATGGGACCTCATGAAACTGAAAAGCTTCTGTAAGGCAAAGGACATAGTCAATAGGACAAATCATCAACCAAATCATCAGTCAAATAGTGGGGTATAAAGGCAAACAGAATTCACAACAGGGGAATCATGAATGGCTGAGAAGCACTTAAAGAACTGTTCAAAATCCTTAGTCATCAGGGAAATGCAAATCAAAACAACTCTGAGTTTCCACATTATACCAAATAGAATGGCTAAGATCAAAACCTCAAGTGACAACACATGTTAGCAAGGATGTAGAGAAAGAAGAACACTCTTCCATTGCTGGTGGGATAGCAAACTGGTACAACTACTCTGGAAATCAATCTTGTGTTTCCTCAGAAAATTGGAAATAGATCTACTGAAGACCCAGCTATACCATACTTGGGAATATACTCAAAAGATGCCCTACCATACCACTGGGGCACATGCTCCACTATATTCATAGCAGCCTTAGTGATAGCCAGAAGCTGCAAACAACCCAGTTGTCCCGCAATGGAAGAATCGATACAGAAAATGTGGTTCATTTATAAAATGGAATACTATTCACATATTAAGACTGAGGACATCATCAGTTTTGCAAGCAAATGGATGTAACTAGAAAATATCATCCTAAGTGAGATAACTCAGGCCCAAAAGGACATGCATTACATGTACTCACTAATAAATGGATATTAGCCAAAAAAGTACAGAATACCTAGGATCCAATCCACAGAACTCAAGAAGTTTAACAAGCAGAAAGGCCCAAGTGAGGCTGCTTTAATCCCACATGGAAGGGAGAAGAAAGAAATCAAGGGAGGCAGAGGAAGGAAGGGACCTAGTTGGGAGGGGAAGAGGAAGGGGAAAGGGGGAACGTGACCAGGTATGGGGAGGACAGGAGAGAATCTCTGAGGGTCATCAGAATGAATGCAAATATGCAACCTCCCTCGGTGGGTGACAGTTGGTGTCCCTCCAGAATGTATCAGAGACCTGGGAGGTGAGAGACACTCAGGACTCTAAGAGAAGGACCTTAGCTAAAATGCCCAACAGTGGGAGAGGGAACTTGTAGAGTCTGCCTCCAGTAGAAAGACAGGGCATCAAGTGGAGGGATGGAGTTGCCATCCAGCAGTCAAAAACTCTGACCCAGAATTGTTTCTGCCTGAGAGAACTGTAAGGACAAAAATGGAGAAGAAACTGAGGGAAAGGAGGTCCAGTAACCGGCCCAACTTGGATCCTTCTCAAGGAGGGGCTCCAAGGCCTGACACTATTACTGATGCTATGGTATGTTTACAGACTGGAGCCTAGCAGGGCTGTCCTCTAAGAGGCCCAACAAGCAGCCGACTGAGACATATGCAGATACTTACACCCAACCAATGGGCTGAAATTGGGGACCCCTGTGGTTGAATTATGGAAAGGCTGAAAGAAGCTGAGGAGGAAGCAATCCCATAGGAAGATGAGCAGTCTCAACTAACCTAGACATCTCAGATCTCTCAGACACTGCAACACCAACCATACAGACCAGGCAGCATACAGGTCAGAGGTCCCTGACATACACAGCAGAGGACTGCCTGATCTGGCCTCAATGGGAGAAGATGCGCCCAACCCTGGAGAGACTTGAGGCCACAGGGAGAAAGGAGGTCTGGCAGGGGGTGGGGAGGACTGCTCTTGGACACATTGGGGAGGAGGAGTGGGATGAGGAACTGTGGGAGGGCAGACTGGGAGGGGGGATAATGACTGGATTGTTAAATTATGTATGCACTTTTTGAGAGAAAAAAGATAGAATTAATGAATTTCTTTTAAGACTAGTTAATTCTTCCTGGAAAGGCCCAGCCCTGTAGATGGTAGGTTACTATGAAGTAACCTGCTATCTCTAAAGTCATTTGTTTTGAAAGATCTACTCTTAGGCATGTCTTTATTTTTAATCATTCATATGTATGTATGTATGTATGTATGTATGTATGTATGTATGTATGTATGTGTATATATGTTATGAACCTGCCTGGGTTTATGTACACCATATGTTTGCAGGTACCTACTGGTGGCCAGAGGACATTGATTTCTCTGGAGATGAAACTGTAGGCCATTGTAAGTGTTCAGAATTGAACCTGTAGTCCTTGGTAGGAGTTGTAGGCACTCTTCTCTGCTGAGTCATCTCTCTAGTCCCAGACATGTTGTTACTGAAAACAAAAACAAAAACAAAAACAAAAACAAAGATAAATGCCAAGGAACAAATCAAAGAATATTTTTAACACACTTCATAACTTTCATTATATTGCTGTTATTATTGTCATTGTTAATATTTTTCTGAAATGCAGTTTCTATACAAAGCTATTCTTTGTTTGTTTGGGTTTTTTTTGTTTTTTTGTTTTTTCCTTTTGGTTTTTCAAGACAGGGTTTCTGTGTATAGCCCTGGCTGTCCTGGAACTCACTCTGTAGACCAGGTTGGCCTCGAACTCAGAAATCCGCCTGTCTCTGCCTCCCAACTGCTGGGATTAAAGGCGTGTGCCACCACTGCCCAGCTACAAAGCTATTCTTGAAGCCATTTATACCACAGGCTAGTCTCTAACTCAAAATTATTCTTCTTGTCACAATGTACTAGAGACAAATGTGTACACTATAATATCCACCTCTAATGCTAATCTTGACTTTTATTATCAAAGTCTTCAAAAGAACACAAAAACAATTTGTAAATCTTTTCAACATATAGGAGAGAAGAAAGCCTTTTCTTTTTTCTTTTTTTTAATTAATTAATTTATTTATTTATTTTTGATACTTTATTTACATTTCCAATGTTTTCCCTTTTCTAGGTCTCCTCTTTGGAAACCCACTATCCCCTCCCCCTCCCCGCCTCTATGAGGGAATTCCACCTACCACCCACCCGCCCACCTATTCCCTTATTCTCACCTTGACATTCCCCTTTACTGGGGCCTCTAACATCCTCAGGCCCAAGGGCCTCTCCTCTCCCTGATGGCCAACGAGGCCATCTTCTGCCACATATGTGGTCCGAACCATGGGTCCCTCGATGTGTATTGTTTGGTTGGTGGTCCAAACTCCAGGACGACCTGGGGGGGAGGGGGTCAGGCCCATTGACGCTGTTGCTCCCTCCATGGGGCTGCAAACTCCCTCAGCTTCTTCATTCCTTTCTCCAACTCCTCCATCTGGGACCTCACTCTCAGTCCAGCGGTTACTGTAAAGTGAAACTTGGGCATTCTGAACTTTTGGGCTAATATCCACTTATCAGTGAGTATATACCATGTTCGTTCTAAAATGAGTCATAAATAAAACTTTTTCTTCATAATAACATATAGTGATCATTTAAAAAATGGATTAAAAGACTGGTACATGTGGAAAACATCATCCAATAAGTTGAGGCTAAAATTGGTGAATAAATTTTCCTAGTAGATTTTCCAAGATTTCAGGCATCTACTTAGCTAGTCTGTGGTAGGAGTATAGATTACTTTGCCATATTTTAGTGTTTGCAATTCATTGTCTCATAAAATCAATAATCACACAAAATTTTAAAACAAAATAATTTTCATTTTTAATTAAATACTTAAACAAAATTCTATTCATGTTCTTGTGGAATATCACTCTTTTGCAAATTACAGCTGTTTAATGAACAAATAATATAACTTACTGTGTACTTTATACTATTAGATTTTTTTGAATCTTAGTTAAGAAAAGATGCATAACATAATAAAACAGCTATGAAGTCTCCAAGTTTAAAACTCATCTTTTATTTCAAAGGAATTGAAAGCAAGAATCAGGGGCAAATAGTGACATATTCACATCTCTTCTTTTGGCAGTGGTCAACAAGAAAAGACAAATGATATTGGATCGGTAATTGTTTAATTGTGCTTCTGCCGAACCACTCATACTCTGTTTCCTCAAAAGATGTTCAATGATTAAGAAATATCACAGTGGCAATATGCAAAAAAATAAAACAAATGTAATAAAGTAGAGGCTATGGAAGAATTCTCAAAAAATGAACTTTGATAACCCTAGATTTGAGAAATGCTTAACTTCTTTGTTAATAACTTCTAGCTTTAATTCAGGTGTCTTAACTTCTGAGGCACATGTGCACATTCCTGTCAAATTCAGTTTTATTAAAAATCTCTGCTAAATCAGTTAAACTCAAAGAGAGCATCAATAAAAGACAATGAAATTATTCATCCATGACTAGTATTTTCTTCTACCCCACTATCTGATTATTTCTATAAGTTCCAGTTTGGCAACTGCAGGAAATGATATTTTTCACAGATAAAATTTAAATGTCTTTTTCTTGTATGCTACTAAATATAAAAAAGACAAAAAGCTAACACCTATATGTTATGACCTCTTTCTGGCACTTCCCAAATCAGAGGCTTAACAGTCTTGGGTAAGATCTTCCTGGCAAGACGATTGAGCATAAGTTGTATGGTTTATTGCTCACAGTGAAAGCCATGAAACTGATACCACAGCCTACTTCCCATACTATTCAAAGTGTGCTACTATCAATGACTGCAACATATACTCCCAGTACATAGTTCATTTTGCAGCCATTATTATCAAGTGCACTTACTTGTCAAGAAGACAGAGAGAAAGATGGTCACATTCATTTCTCCTATGGTTTGGCTTTAGTTGCATACATCAAGATACCTATGTGACCCTATCTACAGCTTCACAGCAAAACACATATATTGATTACAAATGGGAAGAAAATAGCCATATCAGCATTCCCTCTGCAGATTTTCCACCTTATTATGGATCAGCTACATGTGAATAATTCAGTGCCTTTTGCAAGAACCATGAAACCACACCTCCTAACTCAGTTCTGGTTTTATAGGTTCCTATTTAAGAGTCAGTTACACTGTGTGACTTTTACAGAACAGATACAAACAAAAATCTATTATTCACTACAATACAGAACTCATGACAGATCAAAAAAATAATGCCCTATTAAGTCAGTCTAAGGTGAACCAGTGAGTATCAAGGCTACTCATGAAATTATGGTTGGAGGTTTATTTATAGGCACATAGAGAGCTTAAAGGTGGCTTTGTATGGGGCAATGACTTAGAAATGCTGTGCCTGTGGATCTCCCTGCATGACTTGTATGTAAACAGCTGAGCAGGTTGGAGGTATTTTTTATTATTATTATTATTATTACTATTATTATTATTACTGCTGCTGCTGTTGTTGTTGTTGCTTATATAATAAGGAGAAGGGAGCTTTTGTGTCTCAACTTCAGGAGTTTCTTGAAAGGAGTTTTGTTTTCTTCTTGTAACTCATGAGCCTACCTTGTTCCACCAGAAATTAAGGTTTCAGTTCAAACGAAAGAGCTGCAGGATATCTTCTTGCTTTCAGAGCTCTTCCAGTCTCTCTCACCAAATGCACTCCCTTATTGTAGTGGTTTCTATACCAATTGCAAATGGTCTTAAGTAAATGCTATATTTACTAAACGAGTTGCTTTATCAAATTGCACTGGATAATTCCTTAACAGAGGTTAATAAAATCTTGAAATGGGAGTAGGGAATCCACTGTGGATCAAAAGCAAAGAGAACCATAGATAGGGGCAAATAAAGATTGAAAGTGGCTAGGTATTGAGTCACCTGTGCAGACAGAATCAGGTCAGATCATTCTGAGAGCAGTGCTTTCACAAAGATAGAAGTGCTGGGACAAGAGCCGTGAATGAAAAATACTGAAAAGAGGTTTAGGTAACTGGTAGAGTTCAAAATTGGTCTCTTTATACATAAAATGAATTAAGAAAAAAATATTCACCAGGGAAAAACAGATCACATTGACAAGAAAACAAAACAGGATTTGTTATGTATCACACAGCTACATGGCACTGGTGGTTAGCCTCAAGGAAATACTCATTACAGATTTGATACTCACTATGATTTTTATACACTGGGAGGAGGGAAAAGAGCTACTAGGGAAAAGACAGCAAGAGGAAGCAAATGCTCATCTTTCACATTGGAAACCCAACAGATGTCTGCCCTGGAAATTCCAAACAAGCAAAGTGAGAGGGTGGCAAGTGCTTCTGGGTAAGAAATCAGGAAAAGAAATCCAAGAGCTGCCATTGTACCTGTTGTGCTTTTGTAGAAATGTTTGTCTTTCTTAACTAAGTGTGTGTGTGTGTGTGTGTGTGTGTGTGTGTGTGTGTGTGTGTGTATATATATATATATATATTTTTTTTTTTTTTGACAAAATGGAATTTTTCTTTATATAAGTATGAGTAAAAATGAGAACCATAAGAGGCAAGGGACAATGCCAACAGTGGATTCAGGAACAAAGGCTGAAGCTGCATCACCCTGTGACATACTGGGGGACTCCATTCAAAGTTACAGTTATGGAACATAAAGTCTGAGTTATAGGTAGGGTGGTGTCTCTTCTACTAAGCCACTTATATTTCACCCAAAAGGGAGGTGTCAGGTAGCAAAGAAGTGTCAAAGGTGAAGGCAAAAATAATGGTTATTGTTCAGCAGTGCTTGAACTGAGTAGGGGTTCCTCAGCATGGGGTCTCTACTATTTTGAATGAAGTTTAAAGCTTTAAAATTACTTATCCCCAGGTTACAGTGATCCCCCCCAAAGTTTGCCTTTACCAGAAAGTATTGTCAGAACAAGATGAGCTAGTCAAAGGGCAGAAGAGTTCACATAGTCAGCAATATTCCAGCCTATGGTTTGGAAATCAAGAATATTGGCACATAGAGGAAGCCAAGCAAACATTGACTAGGAGAGCTTCAGAACAGCACTAAGCTGTTCACTTGGAAGGCTTGTTAGGGTTACAGAAAATTGCACTATTGAACTTGCCATAAAGTATGGAGATTTTTTGCTTTTTTCTTCTGTTATTGAATTACCCACATTACGGAAAGGTACTTCTCAGAAAAAGAAAAGGGAAAAAAGCCCTCCATTAAGCTAACGGGAAAAGGTCTGGCTTATAAAGGGAGAAATTACATGCATTAGAATCCAAAGAATAAAACTAAGTAGTGAGCAAAAGGAAAAGCAAAGCATTCTAACCAAAAAACTTAAAACGAAGTGTTTTGCAAGCACTGTGTGTGTTTGAGAAGACAAACAATCAAGGAAAAGTGGTGTGCTCTTAAAATAATAGCAGGGAATTAGAGACAATGGAAGAGAAAATGGCAGAGACACTCCACAATTACTTGCAGCTGTCTTTACAGCTTTAAAATAGTAATACTCTTGCAGTCTGTGGATCGTGTATCTTCCCCAGAAAGCAGGTGAAATGAAAGTGAGTTGCTGATAGGGGTACTGCTGATGAAGAGTACCTCTTATTCGATAAGTCTAAACCAGAAGCATCAGAAGAAAACAGAAAGAAGACAGTCAATGCTTTCAAGAGTCAGTTCTTAATTTCTGTTATTTTATAAAACAAAGGTTTAGATAGTTGCATAACTTTAAGAAAGGCAGTAACTAAATAAGCAGTTCAATTTTTTTTCCAGAAGAAAAGCAGTTATAAAGTATCATTAAAAAGGAAAATGTATGCACTCTGCCTTCCAGCATATGAGATGATTCTTGTAGTACAATCGAGGGCAGACACCATAAGGTAAGGAGGTCAACTCAGCCTCATCCCATAATTCTGGATCTATAGGTCAATTTATTTAAAGATTTCCTGATTTAGTCACCTCTACATGATCATTACATATCATTGGATTCTGAAGTTTTAGCATAGAATGTGAAGCTGAGATACAAAACAAAGTTTAAAATGCCCATTCTTGCATTCTTCAGTGAGGGTATTTAAGAGCACTCTTCCCTGACCAACCTTGGCTCTGGACTTTGAATAGATTCATATTTATTTTTAGCAGATTTCCTACTTATTACCTTCAACTAGGACTACTCCATCTGAATTTTAGGAGGAAAATTGTATACATTGTCTCTAATTACATGTTATGATTGGCTTTTCTGTAAGAAAATGATTGTTTTACACGTACAAATAACCCATTGTGGATGGAGACCATTTTTATATTAACGGAAAGAATCATTTATACATTTCTTCCTGTTGAATGTATTAATGAAATTATAGTCTCAGTCCATTCTCACTCTCCACAATTCTGTTTCTCTTTTACACACACACACACACACACACACACACACACACACACACACACACACACATTTTCTAATTTTGTCTTAACAAATGAATGCAAAATCATTAGACTTTAGACAGTAATCTTATAATAAATCTTCAATCATAAAATTAAAACATTTTGACCTCAGCGTGGGCCACAGGGCTCCATAGCAAATTAGCGCCGGGACAAAGATACCCTCCCAGCAGCTTGGAAAAGCCGGGAGTGGGCCCAAGACAACCTCCACAGCTCACCAGGAACTGCTCCGAACCTGGGAGACACAGGGACCAAGGTAGGCGGGCAAAGAAAGCCCCTGGATACCAACAGCGGGCGGCTGAGGCAGGAGACTTCTGCTTGGGCCTCCAGGTTTCCATAGTCAAGCAGCGCCGGGAGAAAATTTCTCTCCCAGGAGTGTGGAAAAGCCCCGAGTGGGGGCAAAACAAGCCCCAGCGCTCACTGATTCCGCCCGGTTTCCGTGGGCCACAGAGATTGACGGACAGGAACTTCCGCCAGCGGCGGGGACCTCAGCTTGGGCCACAGGGCTCCATAGCAAATTAGCCCCAGAACAAATATACCCTCCCAGCAGCTTGGAAAAGCCTGGAGTGGACCCAAGACAACCTCCACAGCTTACCAGGAACTGCTCCGAACATGGGAGACACAGGGACCATGGTAGGCAGGCATAGAAACCCCCTGGAGGCGGAGACCTCTGCCTGGGCCACCAGGAGGCCATAGCCAACTAACGCCGGAAATAGCTACCCTCCCAGGGGCTTGGGAAAGCAGTGAGTGGGGTTAAGGGGAGCAACACTTCTCACCCGGACCCCCCCGGATCCGCCGGGACCCAGCGCCTGAGAAGCTGTGGAACACAAAATCTCTGAACCTTCAGGTTCCCACCTGTGGGTGGAGACCTCAGCCTGGGCCACCAGGGGCCTGTGCCTGGGGACCCCAGCCTAGGCCACAAGGCTCCAGGAGAGAGCGGGTATCCCAGGAGTGCTGACACACCTTTGAGCACAGGCAAAACCACCACTTCTGCTCAAACCCATTGGACCAAGAGGGACCCTTGTAGAGCCATCAGGGCATAGGAACCAAGGGACATCTGGGGACAAGATCTTTGCGATTTCCTTCTGCACCCCAGAGCAGACCCGGTGCCACAGCTCTCCAAACCCAAACACCTCTCAAAGAGAGCTGGTCTTCAAGGAGTACTGACACAGAGGCCTGCAGGAGGGGCAAGCCACAACCAGACAGAGTAAGATCAGCTAACATCAGAGTCAACAAGATGGCAAAAGGCAAGGGTAAGAACATAAAGAACAGAAACCAAGAGTACTCGGCACCATCAGAACCCAGCTCTCCCACCACAGCAAGCCCTGGATACCTCAACACACCAGAAAAGCAAGACTCAGATTTTAAATCATTTCTCATGATGATGATAGAAGACTTTAAGAAAGAAATGAATAACACCCTTAAAGAAATGCAAGAGAACAGGGATAAACAACGAGAAGCCTTTCAAGAGGAAATTCAAAAATCCATTAAAGAATTACAGGAAAACACAATCAAACAGGCAGAAGTGCAAGAAAACACAATCAAACAGACAAAGGAAATGCATA
>CM052702.1:69831568-69853225 GCA_028551405.1 Uromys caudimaculatus | reverse complement strand
GGAGGAGGAATTCCCTCACAGAGGCAGGGAGGGGGAGGGTATAGGGGGTTTCCAAAGAGGAGACCCAGAAAAGGGGAAACATTGGAAATGTAAATAAAGTATCAAAAATAAATAAATAAATAAATTTTAAAAAATTAAAACATTTTAAGAGATAATGTATACTATTAAAACAATGAAAAACAAACTGACATAGATAAACTTATTTGGCAATGAGAAATGCAGTGACTGTTGGAAGAATGCTGATCCATTTGGTGCCACTCATTTAATTAGTGCTAAAGTGCCTCTTGCCACTGTTTTTGCACCATCAGTGCAAATGTCAATTAATGAAGCAAACAGCTTCTCAGAATTATTATAAAATTTTTAGTGTCAAATTTCCTTTAAGGGCTTTAGGTACCTCAAATGTTTCATACATCACATTTCTATAAATCATCATGTATCAACCATAAACTATTTACCAAAGCAAGAATAAAAAATGCATGGAAAGTAATGGTTAGACATTTTACAAAACAACACTGTACACTAGCTAACGGATTTTTGAAATGTAATAAAATGTGGGATATGCATAATTGTAAATTAAAACCACAATGATATTATTTTTTGTATGAAATAAAAGACTAAAAATTGAACCTGATGTTGTGAAATGTTGGAGAAGGACTAAAACCACTTGAGTTTGACTCAAACCTACTGCAAACCTTTTGAAAAATTCCCGTGATTTTGTGTAAGGTTAAACATGCATTACTTATGGCTCAATTATTTATTTCTGGGTATTTACTCCATTCAAATGTTTACACAGGTTGTCTTACAAGAAAATATTGTTTGTTTTTCATTCTTCTTATATTTAAACTGACTACTCAAATATCCATTAGCAGAAACTGGATATTGTGATGTGTCTACTTAATAGAATGTTATTAAGAAATTAAAAAAAAATACAACAGCAAAAATACAACACTAAGGATGCATTTTGTATGCACTATTTTGAGACAAAGAGATACCAAAGAAAACAGTGAGCAGTATTAAATCTAAGTTATATGAACTACATGAACAAGGTGAATTAAAATGAAGAGGCTGAAATGAAAATACAAATAGAAGTTACAGAAGAAGAGCAAGGAGAAATACAAAGTTGGTATGGTAAGAACTTATACTAAGAAATGTATATTTTATTATAATTATAGGGTGACTTAATGAAAGTGATTAAGGAAGAAATTTGAAGTGGGAATTCCTGAATTCGTTGCAGACTCAGTTGTGTCATGTGATGTTTTTCTGGAAGCTGTCTTAAGAGAGGACATTTTGCTGAAGCAGATACGTGGTATCTTTCTGGAAGCTGCCTGGTGAAAGGGCATGTGATGTATTGCTGGAGTAGAGAGTTGAGAAGATACATGATGTTTGGAAAGAGTATAAATATAACCCAACAGACAGGAGAAGATGCTCTAACATTGCTGATTGTCACTGGGCTTCACTTGTTGTGACTTCACAGAGAACAAATGCACCAAAGAACTTCTTCTGGTGTATTCGCTGTTTCTGGTAATTTCAGAGGACTTGTACTGATTGGTAGAGTCTCACAGTTTCTTCTGGATCAAGCCACTGCTGTTGATTCATTTTTTTTATACCTGCATAGAATTCCATTTTATACATGTGCAGCACTTTCATTATCTATCGATGAGTTGAAAATCATCTAGATTGCTTGCATTCTTCTAAATAGAGGTGCAATTAACACGCCTAAGCAAGTATTTCTGTAGTATGATATTGATCATTAAGGCATATGCTAAGTTGTGGTAAATCTACTTTTAGCTTTTAAAGATATTTCCTAGGCAGTTTCATTTCTTATTTTGAGAATTCTTTGTTCTATAACCTGTTTTTAATTGGGTTAGTTGTTTTTGTGAATCTCGGTTTTTGAATTCTCTAGTGTGGAGGTTAACTTTCTATCACATGCGCAGTGGGCAAAGGTTCTTGTCCATTCTGCAGCATCTCTCTTCACTTCTTTGATTAATGCCTTTGCTACATAAAAGCTTTTCTGTTTTATGAGGTCCTATTTTTCAGTTATTCCTGAGCTAATAAGGCTTAATACAGTGAGTTCTTTTACTATTTCTATTTTCTATAGGGTATTGCCTATGTTTTCTTCTAGTACATCCAACATTTCAGTGTTATCTTTGAGGTCTTCAATTCATTTGGAGTTGATTCTTTTTCAGGATAGTAGATGTAGTCATAGAGTCCTAATTTCTTGCTTCTACATATGGACATCCAATTTTTCTGGTACCATTTGTTGAAAATACTGCCTTTATTACAGTGTGTATTCTTGGCATCATTGTCAAATATCAGGGGATGTGATTACATGAACTCCATTTGGGTCTTCGATTTTCTTCCATTTATTTATGTTTGTTTCTGTGTGAGTTGTAGACGGTTATTATGATAGCTCTATAGAGTAACTTGTGTGGTAATCTCTCAAGGATTATTTGTTTTGGTAATTACTACTTTGGATAACTGTCTTAGTTAGGGTTTCTATTCCTGTACAAAACATCATGACCAAGAAGCAAGTTGGGGAGGAAAGGGTTTATTCAGCTCACACTTCCACATTGCTGTTCATCACCAAAGGAAGTTAGGACTGGAACTCATACAGGGTAGGAACCTGCAGGCAGGAGCTGATGAAGAAGCCATGGAAGGAAGCTGCTTACTGGATCACATCCTCTGGTTTCCTCGGCTTGCTTTCTTATTGAACCCAGGACTACCAGCCCAGGGATGGCACCACCCACAATGGCCCCTCCCACCCTTGATCACAGATTGAGAAAATGCCTTAGAGCTGTATCTCATGGAGGCATTTCTTCAAGGGAGGCTCCTTTATCAGCCTGGGTTAAGTTGACACACAAAACCAGCCAGTACAATAACCAAAGTTTTTTAAAGTTTCACATTTTCGGGTCTCTATTTCCGTTTCTGTGAAGAATATTATGGGAAATTTTTTATTGGAAATAACTACACTGCATCTGTAAATTTCTTTTGGCCAGATGATCACTTTCATAGTATTATTGTTACCAATCAATGAGCATGTGTATTATTTCCATCTTCTAATGTCCTCCAGACTCTTTCATCGAAGACTTCAAGTTTTCATTTGCAGAGTTCTTTCATCTCCTTCTTTAGGTGCATTCATAGTGGCCTCTTATTTTATTTTTACATTTTTGATGCTTTAATGTATGGGAGTATTTTCTTGATTTATTCTCAGCCAATTTGTTATCAGACTCTAGAAAGACTAGTGATTTCTCTAAGGTAGCTTTGCATCATTCCACTTCACTTAAAGTGGTGATCATTTCTTCAAGTTTTTCACAGAACTTTGTGAATTTCTTATATAAAACATTATATAATCTGCAAGTATTAATAGTCTTACTTCTTTTCTTATTTTTATTTCCTTCATTTCTTCCACTTGTCTTATAGTTCTAGCTATTGCTTCAAATACTATATTGAACAGGAATTGTGATACTCAGAAGCTCTGATATATTTCTCTTTTTAATGAGATTTCATTAAAGATAATATTGGCTGTAGGTTTGTCATATTATTTTGAGGTATGTTCTCACCATTCTCTTTTCCTCTATGCTTTTTAATCATGAAGGCATGTGGTGTTTTTTTCAAAGGCCTTTTTCTTTATCTAGTAAGATAAAAAATGTAATTTTTGCAGTTAAGTCCATTTAATGGGGTTTATCACACTTATTTACTTATCATACCTGTGCCTCTGGAATAAAGGCAATATAATTATGGTGGATGACCCTTTGATGGATTCCTGTATTTGATTTGCAAATATTTTATTGAGGATTTTTTTTTTTTTTTTATCTTTGTTCTAAGAACTGCTGGCCTATGGTTGTTGTTAGTTCATTCATGTGTTTGTTTCTGCCTTACCTACTTGTGGTATTAGAATTATATTAACTTCACAGAAGGAGTTTAGAAATGTTACTTCTGTTTCTACTTTTTTGAGTTATTTGAAAACTATTTATTGTAGTTCTTTTAAACTGTGTCAGGATTATGTTCTGAATACATATGTTCCCATTATGTTTTGTTTTAGATTGGTTTGGATTTTGTCAGGAGACTTTTTATTTCTGTTCTAGGCTTTTTAATTATGCAAGCTTATGTTAAATAAACTTTTTTGTTTTTTGGTTGAACTTTAAACTTTGTTGTTTTGTTGAAGCCAGAAAGTTTCCATTTCTTCTACATTTCCCAATTAATAGAGTATAAGTTGTAGAAATACTCCCTTGTGTAATCTAAATTTTTTGTGTCTATTGTAATTTTTCCTTATCTATCTCTGATTCAATTATTTTGAAACACCATTTCCCTCCCCACTCTCTCTTTCTCTTTGTCTCCCTGCTAATTTGCCTAAATGTTTATCAACATGGTTTACTTTCTCACAAAATCAGCTCTTAGGTCTGTTAATTCTTTCTGTTGTTTTCTTGTTTCTGTTTTAATAATTTCAGTCACAATTTTTATTGTTTTTTCTCTATATACTTTATTTAGGTTTGTTTTGTTCTTGTTTTTGTCCAATTTGCCAAGTTGAATCATTCTGCCATGATTTTGCTTCTTCTAATTTTTAAAATATAGTCACTTAAACCTATAAATTTGTTTCTTGAGGGTACATTTAATGCATCCTTGAAGTTTTCGTTTGATCTTATTACAGAATGTTTTTTTTTTTAATTTCTTTCTTGTATTCTTCTTTGGCCCTTTTATCATTCAGTAAAATTTTATTTAATTTCATCAAGTATATAAAATATTTAATTCTTTTAGTTTATTACATTGTGGTCAGATTGAATGCATAGAGTTATTTTAATTTTACTGTGCTTGATTACAGTTATTTTGTGTTCAGGAATTGGTAGAGTTTTGAGACGTTTCCTTGGGCTACTGAATGCAATGCATATTCTTTGTTATTTGGTTGGACTATTCTGTAGATATCTGATAAGTCCACTAAGTGTATAATGTCATATAACTCTGATGTTTCTCTGTTATAATTTTGTCCTGATGACCTATCTGTTGAAAAAATGTGAGTATTAAAATAGAGTAACATTATTTAGCTGGAGTTAATCTGTTCCTTGAGGCTCAGTAGCATTCTTGTTTTTGTTTTTAAATAAATTTGGGTATGCCAGACTTTGATATGTATGATTTGGATAAGATTGTCTTCTTAGTTTTCCTTTATCATAATGAAATGTCCTTATTTATGTTTTCTGATTAATTTTAGTTTGGGTTCCTTTATTTTTTAAGATAGTGTATAGCAAGCCTTGCTTGTTTCTTGGTTCCATATGCTTGAAATTATTTTCTATGCTTTTGCTCTAAGATGGGTCCTATCCTTAAAGGTATGAGTTTCTTATACACAACAAAGTTTTTTTTTTTTCTTCTTGATGCAGTTTATTGCTTTGATTATGACATGAATGAGCCAAAAGAATACAGAAAACAAAACAGGTTAGCTTCCCACACCCTGCTCCAATTGTGCCACTTTAGAGATATTTTCCCTTCCTACAAACAGGACATCAAGTCCCTTAGCTTTGTGTCACCTCATTAATAAGTAAATTATTTTATTTATGTATTTTATCTAGGCTTGAGAATCCAGGAATGAAAACAAAAAACAAAACACTAATTCATTCAACTAAGCCTTGTCTTTTGACAGGAAAGTATTCTCAATATTATTTTTTATTTCAGTGATTTTTAGCTTCATTTTTTTCTTTCTATAATCTCTTGGCTATATCCTTCTCTTCACTAGAAAGTATTGCTTCTAGTAATCTCTGTAGGACTGGTTGGTTGGATATGGTTTAGTTTACCCTCCTTATAACAGAATTTTTTTTCTTTCTCCATTAATTATGACAGAGTTTACTGTATAAAATAATCTAGGTTTGCATATGTTGTCTTAAAATTGGACTCCAACACTTTAGACTCTTCTGGATTTTAAATTTTTCATTGAGAAATTATGTATTATTCTGATGGGTTCTCTTTGTATGTGACATGGATTTTCCCTTGCAGATTTCCACATCACTTCTATGTTCTGCATATTTAGTGTTTTAACTATAATATGCTGTGCATTGATTTTGTTCTGGCCTACGTATTGTCATTCTGTATGCTTCTTTAACTGTATGAATTGTATCTTTTCTTAATTTTGGGATATTTTCCTCTATGATCTTTTAAGGTAAGTAGTCCGTACCACTGACATGAGATATTTTCTCTTTCTGACTTCATTATTTCAAAATTTTGCTTTTTCATCTCATCTTCAAGTTTCTTTGTATTTCCTGTGATTTTTTTAAAAAAATCTTATTCTTTGTTTAGAAATATAATTCTTCTACTTAATACTTAATAGTCTATCTTCTATTTGACTTGTTTTACCAAAAGGGATATGTCTTGAGTCTTTAGGTTATTGAACTTTTCTATTTTATCTTTATCCCAGCTTGAGTTCTTCAATATTTCTAGGTCTTTATTGAACTCACTTTAAAAAATCCTGAATTACGTTCATCATTTAATTCAGCTGTGTTTTCTTATACTTCACTCCATCATTTATTCCTATCCTCTTAAGACATTTGTACAGATATACTTTAAACCCTTGAACTGTTTAATCATGTTTGTGATTATTTATTTAAATACTGTACCCAGGATTTCATCTAGGTGATTATCATCAAAGAACATTTATATACTCTTACTGGTTTGGAGAATAGATATATTTCTTTGGTCTTTCATATTCTTTGCATTTTTGGTATATGATTTGGTCATGTGGACTTTTCTCATTGGTTGCACAGATGATAAGAGATTCTAGTATGCCACCATTACGTATAAATTAGATTCTATATTTGTTGTTGTCCAAACTTGCTTGATTTCAGATCATGAGTCTTTCACATTCTTGGTATTGATTTTTTATTGTAGGAATGGGATGATTCCTGGTCAGTTATAATCAACAACACATATTGATGTCACTCCAAGGTGGGTATTGCTAGGTTGCTGTACAACCTTCACTATTCAACATAGGCCTGGGAGTATGACATTCAGGTAAGAAGAGGTCAGGGTACTCACCTGGTTGGGCTGATACACATGCTTCATGACTTAGGTAGAACAAGTGAGGTGATCAGGGGTCTGGAGAAACCAAATTAGCTAGACTGCAAGCTGTGCTACCTAAATGAGCTCTAGGTATATAGGTGTAAAGTGGGCAGGCAAGGGTTATTTTATTTTGAATAAGTATTTTATTCATGATAAATGCAATCTAAGAATATAATAGTTATGCTGTACAGCAGTATGCCCCAGAGGCCACAACCTTCAGCATTTCTAGCCTCTGCATATCAAGAATGACACCATTTCTACCTGGGAGCAGGGAGAGGGGATACCCTCTAAACTGACAAGAATCTTCACTGCAGTTTTCACACAATTCCTCCATTTACCCTTAACCCTACTTTTGGATTTAGACATCTAACAAGAAATTTCACTGGAATGGAAACTGAGAGCATGAGGCAGGTTAATAGCTAGAGCCTTGGCAAGGCAGTTTCATCACCAGAGTGAGAGACAACCCCAGAGATCAGCGTTTGAGTAAAGTTGCAGAAGACAGCTGGAGCAATCTCTCCAACAGAAAAGATGTTTGTGAGTCTTGCTTCTTGTCTACTAAAGTAAATACACATGTACTTGGTGAGCCACTTAGGGTCCTAAAGTGACCATTTCCCATCTAGTAATGCTTCTCTAGTCCACACAGAGTGACACAGGACACTGACAGCTCTAAGTGAAACCTCAGAGTATTCATTTAAACTACAGAGCAAATAGCTCTAATGCTAGGCTGGTGTGATTTAAGGAGGCCCGGTGGTGTCACTGATGGGGGAAAATAGCAATGTGGCAAGCCATCATGTGTGTGTATGGGCGGAAGGGGTAGTTGGGGAGAGATTATAAGCCCTCGGATGTTGAGAACAAGGCCTTCACATTTGTAGCAGAGGATTCAGACTCCTTATGCGAATGTCAGTTCCAGTATGCTAATGATTTTGGTAGAGCTCAAAAACATATTCACTGAGCGACCATGCATCTAGGATTGTCCATTTTGAATGTGGATTTGTCAGAACCACCCAGGCTGTTAAACAGAATAGACAGGTTGCAATAACAGGATGCCTGAACCAAGTCAGGTCAGAGACAGTGAGTAAGATGCCAGAGCCTCAGTCCCCATGGCTACCCCATGTTTACAGTGGTGTCCATCACATCTATCACAATCTATGTGGGAATCAATACAACTAGAAGAGAAAAGAGAACTATAACACAAAGGATACATATGAGCTCACCAGTGCCATTTCTATCTCAAAAGCTGATTTAACCACTGCTGTTTATGAATTTTTAACCTGCCATCATCAGAGGCCAGGCTGAATGATGCTCGACCTCAAGGCCAACCCATCACTTGATGGGAAAGAAGACTACTCAGGAGCCCTTCCACTCTCAAATGGTCAGCAATTAATCTTTGTAGGAAAAAGACTTATTGAGAGTATAGAATTGTCTTTTACTTCTCAGAGTCTTAGCCAATTGGTTTACCACATATGTGTGCAGAGTTCAGAGAGTCCAGAGTAAGTTGCTGTATCCCCAGGAACTGGAGTTAACAGTTGTCTCTGAGTCGAAGTATGGGTGCTAAGAATTGAACCCAGGTACACTGAAAGAGTATTCAGTGCCCTTAACCACTGAGCCATCTCTCCAGGCCCAACTTATAAGTCTTATAAAATGATTTAGTACCATTTTAATCTTGTTTGCAATGTTTAATGATATGGATCTGGAGAGATTTTAGTGTTGCATTTTTTTCCCTAACTATATAAATAATGTATGTTACTTTTAGAAAATACAGAATAAGAGCCAATGAGATGGCTCAATGGGTAAAGGTGATTACTGACAAGAATGCCAAGATAAGTTGGATCAATGGAACCCATTTGGTGAATGGAGAGCTGGCTCCTAACACCTCTGTTCTCTGCTCTCCATAGGTTCCTCCTTCATTATTAAAAATAAATTAAAAATAGAATATATGAAATATTGCACATTGTACAACAAAATTATTAAAAATGTCTCCCCTAACCCTTAAAAATAGGAATGATTTATAACATAATTTCATAGAAAATTATGATATATAGGCAAATACATATAGAAAGCAAATTCCAATTTGTCATCACAGCTGCCAAGCAGAGGTGCTTACAAAAGACAGGAAAACTATGAGACACCTGTATATAGATATAAATTTATAATTAATCTTTCAGCTATCTAATAGACCTAAATGTGGGTTTTTTTTTTTTTAAATACTTTTTCATACATTGTCTTGAAGATCACTGCAAGACTGAGTCGAAAGTGCTGCTGTGCCTCCCGCTCCTTCCCAGCACACTCTGCCCCTATACTGTCGGCGCATCTTCTAAGCAGAGCATTTGTTACTGGGTGCATGGTTAAGACTCACTTCCATGTAAATCTGCAGATTTCCTTAATGTTTACTTTTGTGTATTCTATGGATTTAACAACTATATAATGACATGTGCCTCCTAGCATGGAATCACACAAGATAGTTTCAGTGCCTAAAAGTCTTCTGTGCTTTGTCTATTGATCTTCTTCTACCCTATCTCTGCCAACCATTCTTTTTTTTTTTTTTTTTAATTGTTTTCAGGGTTATGCCTCTTCTAGAACTACCCAAAATTACACCTTTTCAGACTGGCTTCTTTTACTTCATAATGTGCATCTAAGTTTTTTGTATATTTTTTCCCTTGGTGGGCAAGGTGTGTGTGTGTGTGTGTGTGTGTGTGTGTGTAATAGTATTTGACTTCTTCCTGAATTATATCTGTCCACCTGTCAAAAGTCATATCAGTTACCCCAGGTTTGAACAATTATGAATAAATCCCAATTGGGAGATTGTTGTGTGAATAAAACATTTCAGTTTATCTAAATAAATATCAAGGACTACAAGTGGTATCCTGTAGGACTATAGTACATGTAGTTTTATATCAAGTTATTTTTCAAACTGGTTATATCATTTTGTCTCCTAGAGCAATAAAAAGGAATTTTCAATGTTCCATATTCATGCTAATATTTGTTGGTATCTGTTCTAAATTTTAGTATTTCTAAATAAATATAGTGAGAATTTTATTTTTATCTCTTTTTTGTGACTATTATTTGAACATTTATTCGTGTATGCATATGTGTGTAAGTGTGTAAGTGTGTAAGTTGGTATTGCAGAGAACATAGATATATCTCTTTAGTCATATTTGTCTGTGCATATACAGATACCAAGACAGGTTATTATGCTTCTCATTTATCACCTTGAACCTTTTTCTTTGAGACCAGACCCTTCCATCAACCTTGAGTTCATGTTTTATTGAGTATACTGGAAGCCAGCAAGTTCTACTAGTTATTTCACCTCTGTAAAACCTGAAGATGTGGTTTCAGGTGTGGATGAAAGACACTGCCTGTTACATAGTGGTCATCAACCACTCTGAACAACTTAACTATCTCTCCAAATCTGTATCATTTGAATAGCCTAATTACATAATATTTTAAAATCAGTATCATTCATATATATATAATATATATAATATGTATTTTATATATATATATATATATATATATAATATATATATAATATATATATATATATATATATATGAATATGTCTCAGTAACTTCTATGGAAAGCCAAGAAAACTCACTAAGCTCAGAGACCATTCCAAATATCCCACTTTTTAGAATATAAATTTTTCTATGAATAACTAAAGAAAAATGTCATGAGAACGTAAACTTGGAGTTGAGGCTCCTCAAGTATAATTTGCAACTTCTAAGCTTTATAAATAAGGTCATTATTACCTAATTAAGATCCCAGTTACCTCTGTATTGAACCACTCTTCTTACAAGTCACCTATCTATATTTTCAGATTTTGATAAATATTTGCAGAGTTGGCTTTCTCTAAATAATCCAAATCAGCCTACAACTGAGGTAATTCTTGACTCATTATTGAACCTTATTCTATGTCTCTAAGTCCAAGGTTACCAGAGTCTCAGCACTGTGTTTATAGACCATTGTTCCTTCAATATGAAGGAAAGAGAGAAGATGAGAGGAAGAAATATGTGACTACTAGTGTCAATTTCTTTGCTTATATGGAATTGGTCAGATAAAACTCTAATATTTACATTAGTTTTCTTCCTGTACATTATTTATATAGAACATGGTTTCAGTTAAGGATTGTTTTGTACACCATGTTCATCTATTTGCAACTATATTGGAGAGCACATTTGAAATAATAACCACAGGTAGAAATTTAAATTTGGCTCTTTGGAAAAAGTAGGACGATGACTTAGTAGGTCAGCCTACCTGACTTCTGTGATTGAATTAATATAGATGATAATGGAGGAAATGGATGTATGGAATTGAAGACTCTAACCATGAATTTTAGCTATGTATCACTGTATTGCAACATTAGCTTTTCCATTGAAGTTAGTAAGCTACCCAGAGATATATCAACCACTTCTGATGAGAAACAAAATCAATCAATACTGTCATCTCTTCTACAATGGACTAGATTTATTTTCTTCTGTCACCATTTGGTTTTCATTTTATTTCCAACCCTCTTCAGATCAAGCTTAATTTCTGAGTAATATTATCCAGCAGCTAAACTTAAAACTTGAAGAAATCTTTTAACAGAAATCTACACCATCAAGTCTGAGATTTAATTGTATGCAGAATAAGAAAATAGAATAAATAACTGCATCCCATAACTAAATCATAGGAAAAAATTAAGATTATTGCTAGAAGCTTTACAGATATTCTAGGTAATCCCTATTCTTAATAGTGTAGTCTCAATTATCCAATAAAAAGATATAGATTAACAAAGTGAATTAAAAAATAAGATCAACCATTCTTATGTATCCAAGAAACACACCTTAACATCAAGGATAGACATCATCTCAGGATAACAGTGACAACAACACAAAGGTTGAAAATTATATTCCAAGCAAATAGATTTCAGAAGCAAACTGGTGTAAACATTTCATTCTTACAAAGTAGACTTCAAATCCAAAAACCTCAGAAGAGATATGGTAATTCACTCTTACTCATCAAAGGAAAAATCAACCAAGAATGTATTGCAATCTAAATATGTATGCATCACAAGTCCATAAAGCACAAGTTCATAAAAGAAACACTATTACAGCTACGATTACATATTGACATACACACAGTGATAGTGGATGACTTTAATACACCACTTTTGCCCAACAATAAAAACTAAACAGAGCAATGCTAAAGATAAATGACATCATAAACAAAATGGATCTAGAAGATATTTACAGAATACTTCACCCAAACACAAAAGAATATACCTTCTTCTCAGAAGCTCATGGGATTGTCTCCAAAATTTACTATATACTAGGACACAAAGAAAATCTCAAAGGAAATGAGAGAATTGAAATAACACCCTGCATTCTATCTGACCACCATGGATTAAAGCTGGATATCAACAACAAAACAGAAAGCTTACAAACTCATGTAAACTAAACATATTATTACAGAATGAAAAATGAGTTGAGACAGAAACAATGCTAGAATGAAAAGAAATTCATACCCAAAAGGAGTAGATGTCAAGAAATAATCAAACTCAGTGCTGAAACCAATAAAATAAAAACCAAATAATAACCAAAATCAATGAAATGAAGAGGTTATTCTTGGAGAAAAGTCAATAACATTGATTGACTTAACCAAATTAACTACAAGATAGAAAAGATACAAACTAAGAAAATTAGAAATGTAAAGAGGGGCATCACAACAGAGACTGAGGAAATCAAGGAAATGATAAGGACTCATTTAAAAAACTGTACATTACCAAATTTGAAAACCTAGGGGAGATGGATACCAAAGTTGAATCAAGATCAGATAGGCAATTCAAATAGACACATTGAACACCTAGTAAAATAGAAGCAATGATTAAATTCTCACAGAAAAAAGTATAAGGCCATATGGATTGTACATTGAATCTTACTAGACTTTCAGTGAAGAATTAATACTAATACTTCCCAAAATATTCCACAAAATAAAAATAAGGAACATTTTTTTATATGGTTTTTTTGAAGCAAGGCCATATTTACTCTGATATCTAAACCAAATAAATATCAAAGAAAGAGAATCACAAGTTAATTTGCCTCATGAACATAGATGTAAAAATATTTTAATAAAATACTTTCAAATTAAATATAAGAACACATCAAAAAGATCATCCATTATTATCAAATAGGCTCCTTTTCAGAGATGCAGGGATGGGACAAATATCAATAAACGTAAATCACCATAGGAACAGACTAAAAGACAAAGGACACATGATGATCTCATTAGATGCAGAAAAACTCTGGAAAAATTCAACATCCCATCAGAAAAGAAATGCTCAAATGACTAGGAATAAATGTGAAATATCTTAACCTAATGAGGGCAATTTACTGAAAACATTTATCTAAATGGAATGAAGCTCAAATCATTTCCACTAAAATCATGAATAAGATGAGGTTGTTCTCTCCATTTCAACTGCCGGTTGACGTTGTAGATAGATCAGTAAAACTACAGAAAAAATCAAGTGCATAGAAATAGGCAAGGGGGAAATCAAAGCATCTTTATTTGGAGATGATATGATTTTTATACATGAATGACATTTAAAACTCCATTGGGAAACATCTACAGAAACTTTCAGCAAAGTAGTAGAATAAAAATTTATCATTCAAATATCAGTAGCCTTTGTATATAAAAGTGACAAATAAACTGAGAATACGATTAGGGAAATAATATCTTTCACAATAGCCTCAAAATAATTGAAATATCTTAGGTTAACTCTAACCAAGGAAGTGAAAGTCTTGCATATTTAAAAGTATAAGACACTGCAGAAATTGAAGATGGTGTCAGAAAATAGAAAGATCTCCCATGCTCATACTATGGTAGGACTGATGTAAGGAAAATGACCATTCTGCAGACTTAATGGGATCCCTTCGAAATTCTAACAAAATTCCTTACAGAATTTGATGGTACAATTTTCATCTGGGAAATACAAACACACACACACACACACACACACACACACACACACATACACACACACACACACACACACACACACACACACACACACACACACACATCCAAAAACAGTATAGTTAAAACGATCTTGAATAATAAAAGAACAACTGGAGTATCAGCATCCCTGATCACAAATTGTATTATAAAGGTGTAATAATAAGGACCTGCATGGTATTGTCACAAAACAGACATGTTGATGAATAGAATCAAATGGAAAAATTAGACATAAATCCAAAAAACTATAGACACCTGATTTCTTATAAAGATTCTAAAAACACACAGTGGAATAAAGACA
The DNA here is from genome assembly GCA_028551405.1 of Uromys caudimaculatus. Taxonomy (NCBI): domain Eukaryota; kingdom Metazoa; phylum Chordata; class Mammalia; order Rodentia; family Muridae; genus Uromys; species Uromys caudimaculatus. The sequence goes on along the minus strand of CM052702.1, from coordinate 69,838,896 downwards.
GCATCTTCTATAAATGGTGATGCTAAAGTGGGTGGCTGCACAAAGAAGAATGCGAATATTCATCACCTTGCTCAAAATTCAACTCCAGATAAAAGACATCAACATAAGGACAAGACCCTGAATCTGACAGAAATGAGAGTAGAGAATAGTCTTGAATTCATTGGCACAAAAAAGTCTTCCTGAACAGAACATTAATAGGATAGGTACTAATAACAGCAATTAATGAATGGGACCTCATAAAACTGAAAAACTTCTATATAGCAAAAGTCACTATCATGTAAACATAGTGGCAGGCTATGGACTCAGAAAAGTATTTTGTAGACAATTATGAATTGATTTACATTGTGATACAGCTGTACTATTTTTAGACATATTTCCAAAAGACTCAACATCCTAATAAAGAAACACTTGTTCTGCCATATTTATTGTATTTTATGGCCTCATTAATAATAGCAAAAAATTGGAAGCAGTTTAGATGTCTATCAGTGATTAATGGATGAAGAAGATGTGGTACATTTATACAATAGAATGTTACTCATCTATTAAAAAAAAAAAAAAAAACCAAACCATTAAATTTCAGGTAAATGGATAAATCTTGAAAAATAATCATTCTGAATGAGGTAACCCAGACCCAAAATGAAAAAGATGGTAAGTATTTTTTTACGTGTGGATGTTAGCTTTTAAGTCTTCAAAAAAAAAAAAAAAAAAAAGAAAAGAAAAGAAAGAAATATACAACTTATATGATTATAGAGGTTAGTTAAAGAGTAAGTATCTCATGAAACTTAAAACATTTTATAGGGCAAAAGTCACCATCATGTGGACAGAGGGGTAGGCTACAAAATTGGAAAAGAATTTTGTGGAAAGTTGTGACCTGGAGTGTTTTTCCCTAAGAAGGGGAAATAATAGAGACAGGTACGGATATGGGGCTAGAATGGGAAGATTACATGGGGAGAGGGAAAAAAGAGGTGGGCAGGAAAGATGCCAAAATGAAGGGCCATTTTAGGTGTTCTATGGAACTATAATACAATATAAACTTCTTAAAATATGTACGTATATGAAATAACTGTAAATGGAATCATCAAATAATGGTGGAGGCAAAGCCTCAACTAGACATCCCTTGCTACCAACTGAATCCTCCAGCCACAGGAATGGGTTTTATCTAGTTAATTTGTTAGCCAAATGGAGCCCCTTGGAAACTCCTAACAATGCAAGCTCTTGCCAGGAATATTGTTTGCTCTCTATAAACTGATGACAAGCCCCATTAGCTCAAGACAACACCTATGTAACTCACCAAGCACCCAGAAGTTGAGCTAGTACCTAGCTAGATCATCTACCCCTACTGACTGGTATTCATGAAACTTGAAGGTACTCCACATATTACCAGAGGAAACAGGTAGAGACCAACCCGGTCACAAACCCTTTGGTATGCAATGGTGATTTATATGAAATATATGCTGGTATAATAGTAACACAAATGTCTTGATAGTAACCACCCACTGTATGATTGGATTTAAGGCCCATTCCTATTCCCAAAACTGTCAGTGTAACTAAAACTCTGAGACTTTATAGGTCATAGACTTAGGAGAAGGCAAATACTGTTGTTCTGCTAAAGAAACATAGCCATCAAATGACTATTAATGGCAATATTCTATAGTCAGAGATAAATGCCTTATCTAGCCATCATCAAAGATGATGCTTCCTGTAGAATACGCATGCATACAAATATAGAGACCCACAACTAGATCATGTGAAGTGAGTGAGGGACCATGGAATAAAGCAGTCCAAAGTGGAGTGTCTCCACCAAAAACCTCTCAGAGCACAAGGAACCCTGCAAGAGAAGAGGCACAAAGATTATTAAAGGAGGCAGCTGGGATTTAAGACACCAAGAAACCAGTGCCTTCCCAATCAAACAGAACTAAGACACATATGAACTCACAAGACTGTAGTAGCATGCATGGTGTCTGTACAGTTCTATACCAGATGGGGTTTCAAGCTGAGAGGAAAAGTATACAGAAACCTGCATCCTTAATCAAAAAATTTTCTCCAATTGATAGTTGCTTACAAAGGATACATTAGTTTTCTCCAAGGAAGTCTAAGTGGGTAATCAAAGTCCAGGACCCATGATCAGCAGTAGGTGGCTAACTCAAAACAAATATAATGTTATATATGGGTATTCTATTATTGTACAGATCTTTTGCTTATGTATTATGGCTTGTGATTTTGTTTTTATGGGTTTTCTGTGTGGGGGAATGTGTGTGTTTTAGTGCTTTCTCTTGGCTCTTTTTTTTCCTGTTTGTTTGTTTTGTTTTGCCCTAGTCTAATTTGTTTGTTTTATTTTATCTCATTTTATTTTCTTATTATTATTTGAGATGCCTGTTCATTTCTAAAAAAAAAGAGAGAAAGAAAGCATGTGTATTTTGATGTATTGGGAAGAAGGAGGAATCTGAGAGGAGTTGAGGAAGGATAAACCATAATCAGAACATTCTTTATGAAAACTTTTTAATAAAAAAGAGAGTCATAGAATTAGCAGCTTGCTCCCATGTTATACTGGGAGTAAAAGCTTCCCTTCTATTTTCCAGTAGAAAGGCTTCAAATTGTGCACTGCAAGCAATAGCAATAGTTGTTGTCTTTTCTGGCTGAATATTTGAACGCATCCGGGGTATCTCTGGAGACATACCTCATGTAGGAAGCCATTGTGCCTTCTTGGTTCATCAGCAAAACTCAAGATCAAGGGATGTCTTTCAGGGTAGTCTTCAAAAGTGCTCTCTCCTCTGCTTTTTCTGCCTTTTCTTCTTTATCCCTTACCCCAACCTCTACTCTCTCCTGTTCTTCTTTCTTACTGTAGCACATGGGACAATACTACCTAAGTTGCACAGTAAGCATTTATGAATGAACAGATGAATGAATAATAGAAATTTCCATCAATGAAGTCAAATAGGGAAAATGAATCAATGCTTTCAGAGACTAGGGAAAGAAATAATGACAAGACAACAAAACCTATCAGTGCAATGGAAGCAGTGATAGGATTCTGAGGTTCTTATCATGGTTGGTTTGGCTTCTCTGGGCCAAATATAATACTAAGATCAATCGAGTGAGACAAATAAGAGATTTAAACCACTAACTGTTCTCAATTCATTGAGTGCTGGTGATCTAGGATTAAAAGATAGGGCCTCATCTTTACCATAACCTCATAGTGGACATTGGGATACATGGAGTTCTTTGGAGAAATGTCCTGAATGTCAGGTTCCCTGCCACTAAAAAGATTTATGAAATACACACAACTAATATGACTGGGACAAGGGGAAACAAAAACAAACAAAACAAACAAACAAACAAAAACCATAGGCTAGCACACAGAGGAGGAGTTAAAATTAGTACTATGGGGACTCCCTAACTCCTGGAGGCCATGCACATATTTAACTCCCTTGTGCTTTAGCAAGCAGAGATGTCTTTTGCCCTGACAGTAAAATCCTCACCACAGGGATGACAGGACTCACTTTCTGCAGGGTACATAATAACTTTCCGACATGTTGTCAAAATATGTCAGGCCGAGTTATGGCATTCTGTTTCATGAGAATGTGACACATGGTACAATGATTGGCGATTTAGATGCTTTCTGTCACTGCCTGCCACTCAGGAGCAGAAGTGGAATCAAACCCAAATTACAGCTAAGCTTTTTGCATGAGAGTCACTTCCAAGTTTTACTTTTTATACCTGAGGTTTTGTATTACTGATATTAAATAAAAAAAATAAAATAAAATAAAATAAACAACTGTGCAATGAATTTTAAATTAGGTAAAAGCTCTCACCAGAGATTTGTTAAAAGCAGATGAACAGCTGTTCTTACCCCCTTTTTAGTAGAAGGGCTTTAAATTATATATTAACCAAAAAGGTAAACAGAATAAAATGGGCAATTAAATATTAATGGAAGATGTAGTGGAATTGTCCTGTGCTGCACTTAAAACAGCCTGAATGATTGAGCTGTGAATTGCTCTCCCTGAGGTATTGAAATATTCATCAGCACTATTTAATAAATGTTCATATTCGTAGGCACTCATGTTTACACTACAGCACTTGCAAGAGAGTGCTTACCAAAGAAAACATGCTAATGGAAGGTGAACCCTCCTGTACAGAGTCACCTTCAATTATGCAGAGTGTTGCTGAGGAGACAGGGAAATCTCTCCTCTGACAAATGAGAAGCTTGCATACCAAATGAGTCTCTTTTGTTAAGAGAATAGCTAGGCTGGGCACAGAGGCATCATGGTTCCGAGACTATTTGAGGTTTTAAAAAATTTATCAGCTTTGTATTTTAAAAAATGTTTAACCTTTTCTGCCTGGAGATGAGCTTCATTCCAATGCTATTACTGTAAACTGCCTACCTTATGAAAAGAGATGCAATGGAAAGCAAAAAAAAAAAAAAAAAAGATTTCAGTTGCAATCTCAAAAACAACTAAGGTAAATATATGCTAGGTAACAGTGATCTTAAGGATGCTGTCAACATTTGTAGTCAGAGTCAGATACTGCCTTTTATACCCTCTGTGACATTTACTTAGTCATTTTGTATCCAGATCTGTAGACATTTTATCCCCTCAAGTGGGGAGTTTGATTGCCCACCTAAGTTAAACAGGATGAGGGTTTGTCAGTACATTGAAATTAGCTTATCTCTATGGAGACTATTAAGATATAGTAGAACACAGGAGGAAAGAGGCCGTAGCTGTCCTCCTGATGATTAGGTTGACTGAAACGGGATATACCGTTCTAGCTTAGACAAATGTTTGCTGCAAATGTAACATCATATTCCCAATTCAGCAGCATGATAATATGTGTTTTGGATCAGGTTCACTTGTGAGAGGCATCGTCATTCTTCTAACCACCCGACAAACCTGAGACATGCTTAGTTAGTGGAAGACGTTTATATTCTTTCGGTAACAAAAACAACTCTGCATGCATTTTTGGTTGACTTCTGATTTCTCTGTTATACTGGCATTGTAATCTCAAACCTGGTTCATAGTATAACAGGGGTGGAAGGAATATCCTCTCAACTGAGAGATTAACCATGTCAATTGACTATGGTTTTACTAAGGGAGTATTAGGGGGACAAGATATTAAGGACTATTTAAATTGGGTTGGGGTTGTACATCAACTGATACAATGTTTTCCTAAATTCAGGAGGGCCTGTAATTTATCCACAGAAGTGAATAAGCTGGTCATGTGTGTTTCAAATATCAGCACTTGGGAGGTAGACACAAGAGGAATAGGAACTGCTACACAGCATGTTTGAAGCCAGACTGAGGTACATTTGTCCCTACCTCCAAGAGAAAAAACAAATTATTCATGCACAGTTGAGTGTGCTCCGCTGTGATCAGCATTTTTCACCAGAAGAAAATTCCATCAGCAGCAGAACTCCAAGGAAGAGTCTGTAGTACCAAGTCAGATGTATCATCCTTGTGGGTGAACTGTTTTTCACAATTCTGAACAAGAAAGCCATTTTATGGTATTGAGCTTCAGGGTTATTTTATAAGCAGTAGTATGGTACATGATATTGTTTTCAACAATTATAGTCTTTCTTTTATAGAAAAGACGGTAGTTTCTATTTGAACTTTTTTTTTCTTTTTACTAATCAGCAAATTTGACTGGATATTAAGTGTGCACCTTCTAAAAGGATATAACCTTTTAGCCAACTAGAAGACATTGGAGCTTTCCTTGGGATACTGTACTTCTTCAATAGCATTCATCAAAAAGTTGTCACCAAGTATTATTGGAAAAACATTTAATAACAACTCTCTGTAGCTTAGCATAGTCCCTGCCTGCATCCAATACCCTTGCCTTTGGTTGCTATAAGGCTGTTCAGTTGCCCTTTCATTGTGCACATTCCTACCAGAGCGTGAACATACCATAAAAAGCATCTATCCAGTTATGTCACACTTCTCTTCAAAATCTTTAGGTACAAAAATGCTTCAGTGCTTGCCTATTAACTTCAATACTTCAAATATTCCTCCATGATCTTTAATATCTGTTCCAAATCACTCTTTCTAATGAGTCTATTCATCCCTACTATCCACACAAACCTGCAGCGTTCACAGAATACAACTTTATTGCTTTCCCCACCATATTTCTTTTCCAACGTGCTCTGTTCTCCGATTTCCTTTCTGAATTGTTTTACAGATTCCAGTGTAGTCATAACATACCCCATCTTCTGGACTAGTGAAAACATCAGGGAGAAATGTTTGGGAGAATTTTTATTATTAATATTATTTTTTGAGAAAGTCATACTATATATTTTGATAAGATTCACCTTCCTTACCAACATCCAGCCTCCTTTCCTTCCTCACTTAATAATGTGTCTTCCTTTTCTTTTAAAAAAGAACATTTAAGTCGAATTTGTAGAGATCATATACTCTTGAATGCATTATCACCCCCTGGAGAATCATTGACCTTTGGACAGTAGAAGCGTTCTTTTCATGCCTGCTTCCCCCGTACACGATGGGATTTTGTCTGGCTAGACCTGGAGTGTGTCTTCTACATGCTGTCAGAATCAATGCAGATTTATATGTATAATTGTCCTGCTGTGTCTGGAAAACTCTGTTTCCTTGTAATAATTTACTGCCTCTGATTCTTACAAGTTTTCTGCCCCTTATTCTGTAATGATCCCTGAGCCTTGAGAAAATGAGGAAAGATGTAGATGCCTCATTTATGGCTGAAGATGCTGGCATCTTTTATTCTCTTTTTTTGCTCAGTTTTGTGTGTCTGTGTTTCTTGCCATCTATTGCAAAAAGCTTCTCTGATGAGGGTTGAGAAATGATTCAACAATGGAAGTAATAATTATTTAGAAATCTGTTTAATATAATTTTCAGTCAAGATAATATAATGTGTATATACATATAATTGTGCCACCATTGCACCAATGAATAGTTTAAAAAATTAAAATAACATACAAAGAGTCAGAAGGGGAGGAAGGGAGGCAGGGAGAGAGAAAGATGCATATAGGCAGGCACACACACACACACACACACACACACACACATACACACACCCACACCCACACACATACATTCACACTCCCTAATACAGAAGGATTAGTGGTTGGTTAGGGCCATGGACAAAGCAATGCAAAGTAATGGCTAAAAGACCTTAGTTTCTTTTTTAGGATCACTAAAGTATCGAAAAGTATGATTTTCGACAAAGGAGCTAAAACTACTCAGTGGAAAAAAGACAGTATTTTCAACAAATGGTGCTGGTTCAACTAGCGGTATACAGGTAGAAGAATGTAAATTGATCCATTCCTATCTCCTTGTACAAAGCTCAAGTCCAAGTGGATCAAGGACCTC
>CM052702.1:69813695-69831068 GCA_028551405.1 Uromys caudimaculatus | reverse complement strand
TGCCTAGTCCCTGATTTTAGTGGGATTGTTTCGAATTTCTCTCCATTTAGTTTGATGTTGGCAATTGGTTGGCTGTATATTACTTTTACTATGTTTAGATATGGGCCTTGAATTCCTGATCTTTCCAAGACTTTTATCATGAAGGGATGCTGAATTTTGTCAAATGCTTTTTCAGCATCTAATGAAATAACCATGTGGTTTTTTTCTTTGAGTTTGTTTATGTAGTGGATTACATTGATGGATTTCTGGGTATTGAACCATCCCTGCATCACTGGGATGAAGCCTACTTGATCATGATGAATGATCATTTTGATGTGTTCTTGGATTCGGTTTGCGAGAATTTTATTGACTATTTTTGCATCGATATTCATAAGGGAAATTGGTCTGAAGTTTTCTTTCTTTGTTGAGTCTTTGTGAGGTTTTGGAGTCAGTGTAACTGTGGCCTTGTAGAAGGATTGGGTAGTGTTCCTTCTGTTTCTATTTTGTGGAATAGATTGAAGAGTATTGGTGTTAGGTCTTCTTTGAAGGTCTGATATAATTCTGCAGTGAACCCATCTTGTCCTGGGCTTTTTTTTTGTTTGAGAGACTATTAATGACTGCTTCAATTTCCTTAGGCATTATGGGACTGTTTAGATGGTTTATCTGATTCTGACTTAACTTTGGTATTTGGTATCTGTCTAGAAAATTGTCCATTTCCTCCAGATTTTGCAGTTTTGTTGAGTATAGGCTTTTGTAGTAGGGTCTGATGATTTTTTTATTTTCCTCAGAATCTGTTGTTATGTTCTCATTTTGTTAATTTGGATCCTGTCTCTGTGCCCTCTGGTTAGTCTGGCTAAGGGTTTATCTAACTTGTTGATTTTTTCAAAGAACAACTCTTGGTTTTGTTGATCCTTTGTATAGTTCTTTTGTTTCTACTTGGTTGATTTCTGCTGTGAGTTTGATTATTTCCTGCATTCTACTCCTCTTGGGTGCATTAGCTTCTTTTTGTTCTAGAGCATTCAGGTGTGCTGTTAAGTTGCTAGTGTATGCTTTCTCCAGTTTCTTTTAGGAGGCCCTCAAAGCTATGAGTTTTCTTCTTAACACTGCTTTCATTGTGTCACATAAGTTTGGGTATGTTGTACTTTCATTTTCATTAAATTCAAGGAAGTCTTTAATTTCTTTCTTTATTTCTTCCTTGACCAAGTTATCATAGAGTAGAGCATTGTTCAGCCTCCATGTGTATGTGAGCTTTCTGTTGTTATTGTTGCCATTGAAGATAAGCCTTAATCCATAGTGATCTGATAGGAGGCATGGGATTATTTCAATCTTCTTGTATCTGTGGAGGTTTGTTTTGTGACCGATTATATGGTCAATTTTGGACAAGGTACCATGAGGTGCTGAGAAGAAAGTACATCCTTTTGATTTAGGATGAAGTGCTCTATAGATATCTGTTAAATCCATTTGGTCCATAACATCTGTTAGTTTCACTGTGTCTCTGTTTAGTTTGTGTTTCCAAGATCTGTCCATTGATTATAATGGGGTGTTGAAGTCACCTACTATTATTGTGTGAGGCACAATGTGTGCTTTGAGCTTTATTAAAGTTTCTTTTATGAATGTGGGTGCCCTTGCATTTGGAGCATAGATGTTCAGAATTGAGAGTTCTTCTTGGTAGATTTTTCCTTTGATGAGTATGAAGTGTCCTTCCTTATCTTTTTTGATGACTTTTATGTGAAAGTCGATTTTATCCGATATTAGAATGGCTACTCCAGCCTGTTTCTTGGGACCATTTGCCTGGAAAATTGTTTTCCAGCCGTTTTCTCTGAGGTAGTGTTTGTTTTTATCATGGAGATGTATTTCTTGAATGCAGCAAAATGTTGGGTCCTCTTTTTGTATCCAGTCTGTCAGTCTATGTCTTTTTATTGGAGAATTGAGTCCACTGATGTTAAGAAATATTAAGGAATAGTGATTGTTGGTTCCTGTTATTTTTGATGTTATTTTTAATTTTATGTAGCTTTGAGTTTGTTGAAAGATTACTTTCTTGCTTTTTCTAGGGTGTAGTTTCCCTCTTTGAGTTGACGTTTACCATCCATTATCCTTTGTAGGGCTGGGTTTGTGGAAACATATTGTGTAAATTTGATTTTGTCATGGAATATTTTGGTTTCACCATCTATGGTAATTAAGAGTTTTGCAGGGTATAGCAGCCTGGGTTGGCAGTTGTGTTCTCTTAGGGTCTGTATGAGTTCTGCCCAAGATCTCCTAGCTATCAGAGTCTCTGGTGAAAAATCAGGTGTAATTCTGATAGGTCTGCCTTTATATGTTACTTGACCTTTTTCCCTTATTGCTATTAATTTTCTTTCTTTGTTTTGTGTATTTGGTGTTTTCACTATAATGTGACAGGACGAATTTCTTTTCTGGTCCAATCTGTTTGGAGTTCTGTAAGCTTCTTGTATATTTATGTTCATCTCTTTCTTTAGGTTAGGGAAGTTTTCCTCTATAATTTTGTTGAAGATATTTACTGGTCCTTTAAGTTAGAAATCTACACTCTCTTCTATAACTATTATTCTTAGGTTCTGTCTTCTCATTGTGTCCTGGATTTCATGGATGGTTTGGGTTAGAAGCTTTTTGCATTTTGCATTTTCTTTTACTGTTGCGTCAATGTTATCTATGGTATCTTCTGCTCCTGAGATTCTCTCTTCTATCTCTTGTGTTCTGTTGGTGATGCTTACATCAGTGGTTCCTGATCTCTTTCCTAGGTTTTCTAACTCCAGGGTTGTCTCCCTTTGTGATTTCTTTATTGTTTCTATTTCTATTTTTAGCTCCTGTATAGTTTTGTGCATTTCTTTTGTCTGTTTGATTGTGTTTTTTTGAAATTCTGCCTGTTTGATTGTGTTTTCCTGTAATTCTTTAATGGATTTTTGTATTTCCTGTTGAAAGGCTTCTAGTTGTTTATCTCTGTTCTCTTGTATTTCTTTAAGGGTGTTATTCATTTCTTTCTTAAAATCTTCTATCATCATCATCATGAGAAATGATTTTAAATCTGAATCTTGCTTTTCTGGTGTGTTGGGGTATCCAGGGCTTGCTGTGGTGGGAGAGCTGGGTTCTGATGGTACCAAGTACTCTTGGTTTCTCTTCCTTATGTTCTTACCCTTGCGTTTTGCCATCTTGTTAACTCTGATGTTAGCTGATCTTACTCTGTCTGGTTGTGGCTTGCCCCTTCTGCAGGCCTCTGTGTCAATACTCCTTGAAGATCAGCTCTCTCTGAGAGGTGTTTGGGTTTAGAGAGCTGTGGCACAGGGTCTGCTCTGGGGTGCAGACAGAAATCAGAAGGATCATGTCCCCAGTTGTCCCTTGTTTCCTATGTCCTGATGGCTCTGCAAGGGTCCGTCTTGATCCAGTGAGTTTGAACAGAAGTGGTGGTTTTGCCTGTGCTCAAAGTTGTGTCAGCACTCCTGGGATACCTGCTCTCTCCTGGAGCCCTGTGGCCCAGGCTGAGGTCCCCAGGCACAGACCCCTGGTGGCCAAGGCAGAGGTCTACACCCACAGATGGAAACCGGAAGGTTCAGAGGTTTCCTGCCCCTGAGTTCTCAGGCCCTGGATCCGGGCGGGTCTGGGTGAGAGGTGTTGCTCCCCTTAACCCAACTCATGACTTTTCCAAGCTCTTGGGAGGTTAGCTTTCTCCTGGGGCTCATTGGCTATGGACTCCTGGTGGCCCAGACAGAGGTCTCCACCCACAGATGGTAACCGGAAGGTTCAGGGGTTTCCTGCTCCAGGGTTCTCAGGCCCTGGATCTCACCGGTTCCGGGTGGGTCTGGGTGAGAGGTGTTGTTCCCCTTAACCCCACTCATAGCTTTTCCAAGCTCCTGGGAGGGTAGCTTTCTCCTGTGGCTCGTTGGCTATGGACTCCTGGTGGCCCCCTGTAGCATCTTTTAATACCCATCTATTGGTGATTTTAAAATGGCTATATATAGTAGAACTATTTCCTCTCCACATGAGAGTAGCAAGTAAAACAACATTGCTTTTTAGAATGGGAAACTGATAACCAGAGATTCTAATTCTAACAGTCCCCTTTGGTGTAATGATCTTAAGGGAACCTTGAATGTAACTTTTCTAGAGTGTAGAATCTGAACTGCAATTTATTTGTGAATAATTTTATTGGGATCAGAAGTATAATCTAAGTAAAGTAAGAGAGGGGAAAAGATGCCATTGTAGATGTTACTTCATTTATGGGGCCAGGACATGAAAAACAAACAACCAAACAAAACAATCATGTGCTTACTACATAGGGTGCTTGCTACACAGAGCTTATACATCATGAGTCCATCAAGAGGACAACTACAAACTTTATCAGCCATTTATTCCTGATTTTGTCTCCTACATCTTCTCCTAGATAGGTTAATTTATTGACTCCTATGACAAACACTGTCCAGGAACCTAGAGCTCTGGTTGCTGTACTTAGGATGAATGTATTTAGGATCCACTATAGCTTGATGCATGAAAAATATCTAACAGAAAAGAACATGGCAGAACTTATGGCATGAGCTGCCTTCATTCTGGCTGATAATCAAAGTGATAATTGAACTCTGGAAGGCAGAAGAGGAATTTAGAAATGAGAAGAACAAAAACTGCCCTGTTCAGTGTTGGTATTTATTATCACACAGAAAAGGAAGTTCCCCAAATAAAACCCATTTCAGAATTGTCTGATTTCAAAGTTCTGTGATCACCACTGTCTCAGACTTAGATTTCTCTATTCTCTTCTCTCTCTTATTTCTCTATACAATATGGAAACAGCTTCCAATTTCAGCTAGATAGAAAAAAAATTCTTGTCAATACAAAGCAAGAAAGAATAACTTTTCAAATACTATGAGTTTAAAAATGACAAATACCATTGATGAATGAGTGGACAATCCCTAAGAATTGTATAGTAAAAATTGTATGATTTTTACGAGTTCTACAAACAAAAACATGTGCCAAAAGGTCAAAATTCATAGCTTTTCTACTTCATCTTCATCCACTGACACTGACTGTGTGACTTCATCACAGGATAGGTCTGACTGAAAAATTAATATCTGATTCCTTCACCAAATATTTGGTGAGTTATATGGGAATAGATGAAAGCATTTTAGTTTTCATTTATTAATTTGAAGGTGAAACTAATGTCACTGGTGACAATATCAATATTCAGCAATTAATTTCAATACAACAGGCTCCCATTCATAGTTTGGCATAAGTCACCAGGTTCTTAGAGAAATAATAAATACCTTTATTTGAAGATTTTTAAACACTAATGTCTTGTTAAAAAAAAAAAAACTAGTAAAAGAGGTATAAAATGTAACCAACAGTTATGTTGAGCAAAATATTTTTTATTTACTCTAAAGTAAATTCTAAAGTAGAAATGTAAATTTCCAACTGGCCATGATTACCTAGAATTAAACTTTAAAGATCCTTGGTTTTTAACCTGTCAAGTGTTAGCCAATCAACTTCAAGATCATTGACAAGCCACTTTACTTTTCCAGGTTTTCTAGATTTGTTTGATTTCTAGTTCATTGGTTAGTTGACTTTACTTTCCATATGTTAAGTGGCCAAATATAATGATCAGAAATTTTTCACTTCTAGTAAAGGAAAAATATTGCCTATCTTACTGTTGGAGATACTGGCAAGCTCCTTGCAATCTGAAACTTAAAATTCTTCTGGTTATGGTTTGTCAGAAAGTACATTGAGTCTTCAAGACTCAATTCCCATGTGAAGAAAGAAACAGAATTTGCAGGGACAAAATACCACTGCATTTATTTGACTTTATATACATAGAATGAAACTACAATGCTTCAAAATATCTGTTCTAAGAAAGATTTATTTTGCTGAAAAAATGTCTGGAACCATAGAAGGCACCATACACACAAATAATAAAAAACACTCAAATGAAAAAAGTGGCAATTTGATTAAATTATGTGTGCCTTTTCAACAATGCCAGTGGGGCTTAGCTCAGCAAACAGAAGCAGTGAAGTAAATCAATGTTGGTTTATTAAAGATCAGAATTCAATATCTCAGTGGGTGATGGGCTTATGCACCAGAGTGCTATTAAGCTTTTCTTAACAAAGAAAGTCAACATGGCAGGATCAAAGAGAAACTAAGAGAACGACACTGCCAAGCAGCTTCTCAAAGAGGAGTTTGTGTGTCTCAGCAAATAGTTTTGACCAGAACATAAATTTTATCCTATTGCTTCCCAATTCATTATTTATTTTAAAGTATTTATTTTAACATTTGAAATTATTTCTTGAGTATTGATATTGTCACCAGTGACATTAGTGTCACCTGCCAATTAATAAATGGAAACTGAAATGCCCTCATCTGTTCCCATGTAACTCACCAAATATTTGGTGAAGAAATCAGAGATTAATTTCTCATTCAGATCCATCCTATGATGAAGTCATAAATAATAGCAAATTTGTAACATCACATTACTCTCCATGGCAACAGACATTTTGCAAACAAAGGATCGTGACTTCATGGGAGAATCAAACAGAGGGAATGAGTCGGTTGCAAAGAAGAAAGCTCATTTTCAAACTCATATAATCTACAATAACTGCACTGGGAATATAGCAAAGCCTTGTAAAGCAAATTGATTTTTTAAGAAATATTTTTCAATTTTGTTCCACAATTAAAAATCTTTGTCTAAAACGTGTATAGAATGTGACATACAACAATTTTAAACATAGCTAATATGACAGAAGTAATCTGGGATATAAAGGTGTGAACTGGAAGTGACAATGTCATGAGTGAGTATATGGCAAAGTTTCCTCAGCACCATGTAGTGCTGAACAAAACAAAACACAGATTTGTTACTAATGTGTTCATTATCTGGGTGTCAAACATTTGTAAAGGAGCTGACCTATTCATTTTTCCTACCTTTTTTATCCCTTTTCAAACACTGCCTATAACAATTACACTTACCCTTTAAAAGTCCCTTCCATTCTAAAGGAAAACAAAACAAAACAAACAACAAAACAACCAAACAAAAAAAATGAACACTCTTACTTCTAAACAAATCTTTGAGGTTTATTCATATGAAAATTAGCTAAAAATTTTTACTGATGTTTTCTCCAAAGGATATTGAAATTTCCTGTCTAAAAACATGCAGCAACAACCAATTAAACATTTTTTGCTAGATGTTCTTGGCTTTTAAATAATTCTATACCCAGGCAATATTGGTAAGAATTTTTCTAAGATCAATAAAAACACTGGAGTTCCAAGAAATTGAACTAATTGGTTATCTATTGGGTTTTGTTGTTATGGTTATAATACGATGCTTTATACCATTTTCCTTGGCTTACTTTTCTAATAAAACAATAATGTTTTTAGGAAAACAAGAGATAAAAATGAACTAAAATTACGTGTCTGTTACTGATACCATGACAAAGGGAGGATTAAATCATGATTCAAGAAGAAGATGAAGAACATTAACAATAGCCTATAACGGTTCTATGAGATCTCAGCTGCCCGCGGCTCTAATGTAGCCTGGCTAACCTGACATTGGGCTTTTTATTTGTTATCCTGTGCTATCTAGTATTGTTACCTTATTATAGGGTAACTCCATTCAAACTCCTTATATATGTATACTTACAGATATTAGGAAGTTTCTATAGTGTAGGTGTCCATATAATTTTGCATAAGTTTAGTGTTAACTATCCCTCAATTCACCCATCTACCCTGTTTTCCCATTACAGAATATTATTAATGATCTCAGTTACTATACAGATGTTGTTGCTAAGATTCTTTTACTGATAACATCATACACTATGTTAGAGAACAAAGAATTTCAAAACCAGTACTCACTGGAATCTTCATGTCTACTAGATAGATTTCACAGTGCCTTGAGGTGCTAAACATGCCACCAGAGGAGAAAAGTAATCACAAATTTTACCCAGTTTTCAACACTGTGAACTATGACTGGCCTGGCAAAATAGGCCCACTAATGCAATAATGACATGAATGTTATAGGTATAACCAATCAATTTATAGTTGAATTTAAGTACTGCTCCACAAATTGGAACCCATGCATACCACCATCATTTGGGCCAACAATCTATGACAAGACAGGTCATGTAGCTTGAGAAGAACATTACTATTACACAGCTAAATGAATATAATTTTAAACAAATTCCTAATGGCTTGTCACTATATCCATATATTAGTTCATCTCCCAGACTTCATCAAAGAAGCCTTTTTTTGCAGTAGATAACAATTCACAGAGACCCACATGACTTTACAGTACAGGAAATAAGAATTTGCTCAGCTCTAAGTGGGATATCTATATTATGCTTCTCCCATGCCTCCCAAATCATAGCAGAAGAGGGAACCATCAATGTAAGGTGATGAATGATTAAAAGAAAACACTGTTTTCTGGGCATGGCAGCATAGCTATACATCATGAATTCATAGCAGTTGAGATAGCATGCACAAGACTTGCACAGGCTCTTGTCCTACAAAATTCTAGTATATAGAAGGGAGATGAGAATGAACACTCACCCCTAGTTAAGAAGATCTTGGTAGTTGATAGCATCTATCAGAGAAGAGCCAATGTTTTTCAGAGATGTGACTGTGCCTATTGCAGATTACTCTCCAACCTACATTTAACTGTATATGGACAGCACGGATTCTTTTCTTCTCTTTTTATTTGAGAGAGAAAGTACAAAGCTGGGTAGGAAAAAAATGGGATAGATCTGCAATAATGGCAAGATGGGTGAATATGATGAAAACGGAGTAGACAAAAATCTTTGCAAACTAAAAATGATTTCAAAATATAATTTATACTATAGTTCAAGTACGTTGCAAATGGTTTCATATTTTTTACCTCTCTAGTTGAAAATCAGATTTACAGGGATAGAGACTAAAAAGCAGCTGGTAGTGAAATATTTGAGACCTTTGTGGGCTGATATTTTAATAACATGTCCTCTGAATTTCCATCTGCCTTTGGAGAAAGGTACAGCTAATTTAGCATATAATTAAGAATAAATGCATATGAAAACTACTTAGGAATCTTGAAGGAGCAAGCTTTAGTATTCACAACTGGTATAATTAACAATCTGAATCAAGAAAATCATCTGACCAAATCCTGAGAAAACATTTCACAATGTTGAGTGATTTGAGCCTTTTAGATGTTTGAAATCAAACAGAGCACCAACTACCTGAAGTGGTTTTTTTGCTTGTTTGTGGGGATATCTATCTATATCTATATCTATATCTATATCTATATCTATATCTATATCTATATCTATATCTATATCTATATCTATATCTATATCTATATCTATATCTATATCTATATCTATATCTATATCTATATCTATATCTATCTATAATCTATATCTATAATCTGTATCTCTCTACCTCTACCTCTATCTATCTATCTATCTATCTATCTATCGATCGATCGATCAATCGATAGATAGAGAGAGAGAGAGAGATAATCTTAGAATTTTGTTTCTGGTAATTTTTTCTTTATTTTTATCTCATAGAATATGTTCCATCAGCAGCCTCCCATTCCTCCCTTCCTCACAAACCTCCCTCCATCTCTCCTCTCTCCCAACCCCATTGCTCCTCCATTTTCCTTAAGAAAAGAGAGGGCCTCTCAGGGATATCAACATAAAAAGTCATAGCAGGATGCAATAAGACTAGTCATATGCCTTCATATCAAGGCTGGTTGAAGCAACCCAGTAGGAGGGAAAATATCCCATAAGCAGGAAAATTAGTCAGACACACCCCACTTTCATTTTTAGGAGTTCAACAAAACCCAAGCTAAATAGCCACAGCACACATGCAGAAGGATTAGTGTGGAACCATGTAGGCTCAGTGTTTGCTGTTTCAGTCTCTCCGAGCCAATTAGTTGATTTTATGAAGATCTCATAGGAACATGGGCATGGAATGGTAATTCTGCCATATATAGTCTAATTTGTCTAGAATCTTGTTGGCGTTATACTTTCAGTAGAGAATAACATCTCATTTTTTTTCTCATACAGTAGCCACTTATGATGTCTACCAGATACATTCATAAGCAGAAACCCACAACTAACATCTCAACTTAACTGCAATTATGCAACATTTAATTAAGCCAATATCAAAAGATCCTTTTGAAGAACATCTGGAAAGTCTCTTCTAAAACATAAACATTCTTTTTATGTTTTTTATAAGCTCTTCAAGACCTGATTATGTATGTGGTGGCTGGCTCCCTGCTGCCATTCACAGTTTGTCATCTGTTTTTACCAATGTAGTAAGATTAATTACCTAGGAAAATATTCTAATTAAGATCAGATTTAGATTTCAATAAGCAAATAGTAATAATATTGCATGCTCAATTTCACAATATGGTTAAATATATAACCATATAATGAAGTTAGTTTATTTTAATTTGTGAATAATAAATTTACCTTATTTTACACCACAGTTACTACTGGCAAACAAACAACATATATCATTTATCATGTTATATAGAGCACATAAATTCTTAAACTGAAGATCAGGACCACATACAGGGAGTCTTATTATAGAGGATATAAAAACATTGCCAACAACACTTTGACTAGTTATGGCATTCCTGCATTTTCAGGGATGTAGATGGTCTACAGTTACTTTCTCAGGCATGAGCTCTGACAGAGAAGTGGATACATGACTTTGTAAAATAGCAGGCACAGCATAACACCTGGGGGCAATGTCCTTTAAGGCAAATGAGATCACAAGGTCAGAGAAATGTGGAAGGGGGAACTCAGATTAAAAAATCCAAGAAACTCTTTGCTCAAGTTCTGATAGTAGCTAAGTAAATGCAACATAAACAGCATTGGAAAAATAAAAACTGTTCATTCATGAAGTAAACCTAGAGTTCAGTGTATTCCTTCCCCAATGTCCACCTATCCAGATTCCTATGTTGCTCATGGTTGTGCTGGCCACGGCATACATTGATCACTAACCACAGCAAAAAGAAGCTCTTCTACCAAGTTTCAGAGCAGCCTAGGTCTTGGGTATAAACATAAATATTCATAAGGCAGATTGGTAATGAGTCCATTTAGTAAAATAATGGTAGGAGGCTCAGGGTTCAATAAGATTTTTTTTAGTCAATCTAGCCCTTACTATGGCTAAGAAAACTGTGGAAGAGGAGGCAGACTATAATAGCCAGAGTATGGAAATATGTACCATTAAACAAGTCTGTGTGGAAGATTATATCTAGAGGTTGACTACATATATATATACATATATACTACACTACATATATAGCAGTAGAAAAAAAATAAACATTGTTCACTCCTGAAGTGAACCCTGGGTCCTGTGTTTCTTTCTTCAGTTTTTCTTCTTACCAGGGTTCCTCTTGTATTCATTAAATCACAGCATCTTTGGTTATCTATATAAGATTTGTCTAAGATCAAGACAGTCAAAATTCCTACATGGTCTCCAAGATCCATCCCTTACTGTGGAGCCACGACAAGTGATAAATATCAAGGAAAGGAGAATTATTCATCTTTGAGTATGCACTATTAATAGGCTTCATATTATCATATGGATGACCAGGTAACTATGTGCACACGGGCAGCACTAATTGGACTTAACAAGTTACTGCAAACAAAAAGATGAAATTGTAAGGAAGAAGATGTAGGAAATGATATAGCGGAAGTTGGAAACAATAAATGGGAATAAATATAATTACACTTCATTGTATACATGTGTGAAATTCTCAAGGATAGGTAAAAAATAAATTTTAAAACCTTGAAGCATATTTCAAAAATGACAATGGTAAAAGGTGTTTTTGTTTGTTTGTTTGTTTGTGTTTGGATTTTTTAGAGACAGGGTTTCTCTGTGTAGCCCTAGCTGTCCTGGAACTCACTCTGTAGACCAGGGTGGCCTCGAACTCAGAAATCCACCTGTCTCTGCCTCCCAAGTGCTGGGATTAAAGGCATGCGCCATCACTGCCCGGTGGTAAAAGGTTTCTGAATGCACAAAACACAAATACTTCATTAACTATCAAATGTGAAATGAAGCCCAGGTGTCCCAGCAGCGTGTACTGCATTGCATCCTACAGCTCCGTTGAAGCTCGGTTCTGCCCACGGGATTAGTGCACTGTGAATGTTGTCATGTCATGCAATATCAGCAAGCATTACCAGAAACATCGCAGTTCCTAGATCGTTTTATTTTAAATATTGCCATTTCAGTACTGAGTTCAATTTCATGAAAAATCGTTAAGTGAATTTGGGTTTGAGGTAGGATAATGCTTCCAACAATTTCTGAAATGGTCTAAAACGTGCTTCTGCCATTTTGTAACTTGTATTTTTATGAAGAACCCTTCTCAGCATGGAGTATAAAGTGGAAAAATGTACCTTGAGGTGTCAAACATTCATCTGTTGCTTTTCAGCCTTCCATGGTAAAAAAAAAAAAAAAAAAAAAAAAAAATCCCAGAATTTTCTTAATTCCAATATTTGGGAGAAAGATATAGGCAGATCCCTTATGAAGTCATTTCAGGTTCTACATATCAAGTATCAGGTAAGTCAAGGCTACATATTAAGACCCTTTCTCAAAAAGTAAAACAAACAAAAACAGCAGAGATTAAGGTTTCACACTGAATTAACTTTAAGGTTTTGGCATGATTCCAGACCTTTCTACCTTCTGTATCTGTGCACTATTTATTTGTAAAATGGTAAGATTCTCTCAGATCATTTGCTTCTTCAGCTATAAACAACAAATCCAGGGCGTTAAGCAGGTTAGATGGTGTTGTATTGCTGAATATCTTCCCAGACTTTTCTGATTGCTATCTGCAAAAGAAATTAAATATTAATGTTTGCCACAGAACATGTTTTCATTTGAGCTTTGTTGTGACATTCTTTGTGACTTTATGTGCTAACTGCATACTCTATAGTTCAGAAAGCTCCCTAAGTGATTAGTGTGAAGTATACAGTTATGCTCTCATGAAATTCAAAATATCAATTTGCCATTCAGAATAACTATGTTTGTAAAAAGAATATTTTGTATATAATCTTATTTATAGTATTTTCTAATGGCAATTATGAGGGATTAGATATAGTAAACTATTCCAGTTATGACCACACTCTATATGAATTCACTTCCTGAGCTATCATAGAAAATTCACATTTTGATAATGCTGTGTATAGTTTCTTCTATCCAGATAGGAGAAAAACCTTGGGTTACAAAGATAAAAATCTTTAGATTGAAATTTTACAAAGGAGATATGAACAAGTTTATATATACTTGATCTACAAAAAGTAAAGCTTTCTTTTTCAAGTGATACTGAAACTGATGTGGCAGGCAGAGGGGAATAGGGCAGTGAACACAGTAGTTCCTCTTCATTCCCATTTTCTTTTGTGAAAACAGTAGGACTTCTTTATTCACAGGTTAATTTTTTTGTTGTTGTTGTTTTCAGGTGCCTACAACCAACCATGCTCTGAGTATATTAAGTGAAAATTTCTAGAAATAGGCAATTCATAAGTTTTAGGCTGTAGTCCATTCTCAAGAGCATCATAAAATCTTACGCCATTTGTCCCATTCTGCATGGGATGTGAAATGTCCACTTGAATGGAGTTTGCATGCCATACACTCCATCATCCTGTTAGAAATAGAGTAGTTATGATGCTTATCAAATCCATTGTCAGAGTATAACCTGGGTTCAAATTACTGATCCTTGGTCACTTAGTAGAGGTCCCATGCAGTGATGCTGGAAACTTGAATATGCTAAAGAATGGTTGTTGTATAATGTTATTATATATAATAT
Source organism: Uromys caudimaculatus (assembly GCA_028551405.1). NCBI lineage: Eukaryota > Metazoa > Chordata > Mammalia > Rodentia > Muridae > Uromys > Uromys caudimaculatus. Next base: position 69,817,327 of record CM052702.1, on the reverse strand, counting down.
AATTCCTTTAGGTGAACAGAATAAAGTTCTTAATGTAATAAGGAAAGAAAAAATCAAAATCAAGTGCTACAGAGATGACTTGGTGCTTAAGCCATTTATTCTTTGTTTTCCTGAGGACCCAAGATTAGTCCCAAGCATCTGTATCTGGCAGCTCACACCTACCTGTAATCTTACCTCCAGGACATTAAATGCCCTTTTCTGGCCTCAACAGGCATGCACAAACAAGTGACATGTATAGACATATGCATAAGTAAAAATATTAAATAAAAATCTTTTAAAACAATAAAATCATTGTTAATGTTGCTAAGATAAACAACACAGAGAACCATTTTGAAATAGTATATGTTTTCATCACCATGTATATTATTATATTTATAATTATTATATTTCTTGTGAGTTTTTAATTTCTTTCAATGCTTAAATTAAACTTTAACATGCACTGTGTCCAACAACTGTAGTATACATAGTGTTATATACCTCCTGTGAACTTGGATGTCACTCAAGCCTTACACAAAGTACATGGGCTTCCTAATCACATGTAATTTTGGGTGTCACTCAGACCTTGAACAGAGTATATGATGTTTCTCATTACATATAATCTTGAGTGCCACTCAGGCTTGCACAGGGTACATGTTCCTAATCTCATGAAATCTTGGGTGGCATTCAGGCCTTGCATGGGGTACATATTGACAAGTTTGTTTTTGTTTTGGGTTTTTATTTCCATCACATGTAATCTTGGTGTCACTCTGGGCCTTGAACAGGCAAATGGTAAACCTTCTCCCATGGAATCTTAAGGATCAGTCCAGGACTTGGACAAGGAATATGGTGTTCCTCATAGGTCAGGAAGGGGTACTTTGCTAATATCTTGAGAAATCATTGAGATATGCTAGCCTAGAGTACCGAGGTTTTATGTTGCTAGTGTGTTTTTTTCTTTTATTTAAGCCACCATAATATGTTTCCTAAGGAGAGAAAATGTTGTGTGGGACAGTTACTTTTCCAAACTTTATGAAGCAAATGAGAAGAAAGGTCCATTTTAGAGCCTTTGCTCTATGGCCGTTCATCTGTTAGAGGGGCTTAACAAAGCACTGTTATATCTCTTTCTTAGATTCACAGAGAAACGTAATAAGGTGATTGTCACCATTCTGTTCAAAATTCTAAAGTAATACTACAATAAAAGTATTTGTATTTCCAATCTCCATAGAAACGTTATGATTGGGCATAATTGTCATCACTTTGCAGTTGGTAAAGTAGAGGCTGTATCAACGAATCTTTGGAAAGCCCTTGGCAGGTTCTCCTAGCCACTGTGATATTGATTCTATAGAGTCTGATAGCCTAGATTATTGCCAATTTCTTCTAGTGCTTTACTTTGCTCATCTACTAATGAAGAATGGTTTAATTCAAGGGCAATTCAAGTGACTTCATCCATGGTGCGTGGATATGAAGGCAGTAAACTTGACTTGGTATGACGTGGATAACTCACCAGAACCAAACCTGTTACTTTCGGATTGTTGTGACTCAGAGATTAGAACAGCTGGCCAGAGGAAGACTCACCAGAAGGATGTTATCCTATTCACAAAGTAATCCTCAAAGAATTTCATAGACCCCTAAACAGTTTAGGGTGAGGCAAGCAAGAGCAAGAACATGAAAACAAAAGAAAACAAGACAAACAAAAAAACAAGTGAGTGGGAGAAGAGATGGACTGGAATAGAAATAGGAAAGGATAGGAAGGGGGAAAGGAGGGCAGAAAGAAAGGACAAGTAGTCCAAGATACCAAGACTCACCATTTATTTTTCAATCTGCACTCTGAAGTCACTAAAGACAGTAACCTATTTCTTTTCAGATATCTCAAGTCTATATAATAGTACAGAAGGAAAAAAAAGCAATACCAGAAGACAAAGAGATAGTGATAAGAAGACTTATGAATGGACAAAAGCTTCAATCATATGGATATATTATAAATTGTGCAATGTTTATACAAATACACCACCAAAGCAGTCAAATAGTAACAATAACATAACCAAAGAGTTTTGATCTGGAAAAAAATTTTTAAGCTGAAAGTAAAATACACAAAGTACAAAATACAGTGAGTTCTTATTATGTGCTTTTCCTTCCAAATTGTTTTCCCTTTTATAGTTCATTGATGAATATTGGTGATGATGATGATGATGATGGTGGTGGTGGTGATGACGATGATGATTTTTATAGATTGGATCTTGCCACGTCTTCCAGGGTTGCTTACAACTCATGCTTTCCATGTATCAGCCTCCTGGGTGTCAGGATGACAAACCTCATACCTGGTCTATGATTTTATTTTAATATGAACATTCACATATTTATGTAGATGTACACAGGGGAGTCCACACTCCTGTGTGCTAAGAACTTTCTCTGGAACAGAATGAATAATTTTTATTTTACTTCAGTACTTAAACAAAACATTTATGTTTCTCAGCATTATGAAACAAAATATTCTTCTTAAGATGTAATTATACCAATTCAAAGCTCACTTTAAACATGAGTATCATAAACACATGGAAGATATGGAACTATAAGGAAAACTTAACAAATAATATAAGGATGTGATGATGAGCAACCTAAATACATCATAAGAAAAAAATCCTTTTCTGGTAAACGTTTAACCAGTTCCTGAAGGTTTCTTTGTATAATATTTGTAGCTTCCCATATGTGTGTATTTACTAAAATAAAATACCTCATTAATTGAATATAATACATTCATATATATGTTAACTCCTCAGCTCATCACAAATTAAAGTGCCCTTTATGTATTTGAAATTGCTCCAGAAGATCAAGAGTCTATCACCTCAAGAAAGTACATCTAGTAATAGGTAACATATTATAATAATAGCCTTTGTAATGGCATGGAGTCTGATCAGAGCCTGTCTCTCTTGAATGTTGGGCTCCTTACATACTAGGCTCAAACTGGAAACTTCAACAAACTTCAGTGATTTATTTGTTACTTTGTAATGAACATTTTATTAAGTGTTAATGGGAACAATGAAAGCAACCATAGACCATTTCAGAGGTATTTCAGGTTCAGATATTATTACATAGTAAAGTTATGGTGTTTGTCATTCATAAAGAGAGGGATGCTACATCTACCTTGGTTTCTAACCTGGATTCCTGTAACACTGTAAACAATTATTGTTTTAATTTCAACTTGAGTCTCTCAGAAATAAAATGGATCCAAGGTTTCAAGAGCTCAAGGTAGTGCCTTAATCTCTTTCCAGAAGTTCAACCAATAACTTGCTTCATCCCTTCTCTCTGGTTGCTGATAATTAAAGGAGAAATTGTACAAGACATGGACCAATGAATAAAACAAGGCTCAGGAAATTTTGGAGCTTAGATTTCTTTTATTTTTATTTTTATTTTTTGTTACTTTATTTACATTTCCAATGTTTCCCCCTTTCTAGGTCTCCTCTTTGGAAACCCCCTATCCCCCCCTCCCTCGCCTCTATGAGGGTATTCCACCTCCCACCCACCTGCCCACCCACTCCTGTATTCCCACCTTGACATTCCCCTTTACTGGTCTCAAAACAAAAGAAAGAAAGCAAGAAAGCAAGAAAGCAAGAAAGCAAGAAAGCAAGAAAGCAAGAAAGCAAGAAAGCAAGAAAGCA
>CM052702.1:69772309-69813595 GCA_028551405.1 Uromys caudimaculatus | reverse complement strand
GCTGGCCACTATACAGTATACACTATATATGTAGGGCTATGTAACAAACAGATGCCATCTGAAGCACAGTAACTGATAACAGAGAATAAGGTCCCTTCATACTCATTCAGGAACATTCTGACTTTTTTTTTCAGACCATGTTCATCTTGTTTTCACTGATTTTACTCCATGTAGGCAGTTTTGTCTTATCTCTTCAAACAGTGATTGCTCATCTGTTTACTCTCCAGTCTTCAAAGAATTGATGTTTTTATCTACAATTAGTTGCTGCCTCCCACCATGTTGGCCTGTTCTTACTCACATGTATTTTAGAGTCCATTACTATCTCATATAATATATAACATATTATAATAATATTTTATTATATATTTGTCTGCAGATTTGTCAACTATTTTGAGGAAAGCATTGGTCCTTTGTGATAAAAACTTTCTGATTTTTAACACACAGGATTATTGCATTAGAAAACTATACATGTGAAATATCCACCAAGATAAATAAGTGTCTATTAGGGGCATAAAAAGTATTAGATTTAGAATCCAACCCTTTCAAGCATAGGAAAGTAAGTTAAGGGAGGAGGCATAGATTTTCAAATTAAACCATTCAATAAGCCACAAATAGGTACAAGGACAAATGTGTCATTGTTGTCTTCAATAAGTATATTTTCACAGTAGGCAAAGTTCACTAAGAGACAGTGACAGAATATTTAAATGAAAAATAATTCTATGTTGTTAAATATAAATAGAAGAGGAGGGAATTGAAAGAGTCAACTAAATGACTTTGAAGATAAAATAACTCATACTTGAAACTGAAAAATTCAAGATGAGCAAGAAATAATGACAGTGTAAGGTGTTAATCGGGTCATGACCTCAAGAACTACAATGCCTAATTATAAGCACCAAATTTACTTATTAGGAACTGCTAAGACTGTTGGTAACTGAATTTTCAATTAAATGTGTTAGCCTGAGCACATAGTTCAACGTCTTTCCCTAGAAAATTATTATAAAGTGATAGTGGTGAGGGGCTGATGAGATGAAATATGAGGATATAAGTTTTGATCTCCAGGATTCCTGTGAAAAAGCTAAGTGCAATCCAGCCTGTATCCCTAGTACTCTAGGAACTGAGACATGCTCATCACTGGCACTCATGTGACACCAGCCTTGCCAAATTGAAGAACCCAAAGTTTAGTGAGAAATTATGTCTCAAAAAATTGAGGGCGCCCTCTGATGACCTTTGACCTCCTCAGGCAGTCACCTACAAATGTATGCACACACTCAAACTCACATGTAAATACACACAGAGTGAAGATAGCAATGGAATATAAATTAGATGTGAGCAAAAACAGGTCCACATGGGGAGGGGATTAATTATAGATAACAGACATCAGTTCTTTGAAGACAGATGAGCAATCATTGTTTTGGAGAGATGAGACAAAACTGCCTACATAGAGTAAAGTCAGTGAAAAAAGCCAGAAACAAGTTAGGAATTGCCTGGAAGGTATTGATATTTTCTAAAGAGACCTGTTTTTCTTTTGGCTGTCAGAAATTGAAATTCTAAATTCCCCAATTTAGAAGTTCTCTTTGTTCCTTCTACCTGTGTGGTTACATTGAAGACTATCAGTTTTCTGCTTTCTATTATTAATAAATTGTCTCTTCTAATATTCTTATTGAGGTCGGGTTGCGGAATCTCACTTTTGTGGGTACAGGCTGTGACTGTACAATTTGGTAACAGGCATAGAGAAGTTTGAAACCAATGAGATAGTTGTACCCATTTTGAGCATCAGATCTTATGCCCCCATCATCTTTTGCTAGTTAGTGAGAGTCTTGTTGCTCTTTGGGACAGTTTAGTTACTGAACACATTCCAGGAACAGTTAAGGAGAGAATAGGCAATCTAAAATGAAAAGAGAATGCCAAAATGAATTCTGCCTATTGAACAGTGAGGACTTTCCTCACCCTCTTCTCAGATGTATGGCTTTTGGGATTTTGGCATCTGAGACAATTCTAAGAACACATACTTCTAGTTTGAAAGGTTGGCCTGAGAGACAAAACTATAGTAACTAGCATTTGTTCTTTGACTAGCGAATGAAATGAGGGGCTATTAGTAGAGTGGCTTAACAAAGCACAAAAGGATCCTTATGGACTTTTAGAAACTCATGTTTTAGTGCTATTAATGGATTAAATGTTCTGGGAGGGCAGACTAATCATCTTTGGAAACATCTTTAAAGCCATACTCAGAGCTGTGCTTATCCAGTAACCTAAGATGTTCTTAATCCAGTCAGTGAACTAAATTGACAATGACAATTAAATATTATAGGGAGAGTTTATTAGGGTTATGTTTTGCAAATAGATTTTAAGTCTTAAGAAGACTGAAAACAGAAAAGAACAATCCTCTTTTGCTAAGATTGGTAGTTTAACTGCTGACAAACAGTATGTAATAAAATATCATGTTTTTATGTAAAAAAAATCAAACAAATTGTAGGAACAGATCTTCATTACAGTTTTATATACATAACAATAATAATGTACAGGGTTCTAAAAGGTCATTTTGAAATCATTTGGTGTATAAGTCAAATATCTGTTTCACTATGCATTACAAAATTTCAGGAAACCATCTTCACCTATTAAATATCTCTATCTCCAAATTGTTGTAGACAAAAGTATGGTAACAAGCCTTTCAAGTTACTTCCAAATGCTAAGCAGTTTACCCCTAACAGGGTTCTTTCTAATTACTATCAGCAATATTGGCCAGCCTCTAGCACCATTCCAAGTACTATGAGCTCATTGTAGTTCTACTATGGACACGTGCTCTTAGTTCTTGCAATGGCTCCATTTCTAAAAGCATCAACTTCTGTTTTTCTATATCTCCTCTCTTTGTCTCGGTCTCTGTCTCTCTGTCTCTGTATCTCTCTCTGTTTCTCTCTGAGTTTTACACACACATACACACACACCCACACACACACACACACACACACACACACACACACACACACACACACACACACACACACCTAGGTGCTATTGTGATGACACTTAATCCTTTACTTTAAATGAATGAATATTATTTATATGAACTATTCATGTGACAAATAAGAACTATATACACAATAATAAAAATATGAAATACTGAATTTTACCAGTGAGAACCAGTAGAGTAGGAGAGAGAGAATGTAATTATGGGACAGCATGGCATAAAAGTTGAACATAAAATTTTTTTTTTGAAAATTTCATAAATATATACACTGAAATATGATATCTCTCTCTCATTGACTATCCTCCCACTATATTCTCCTTAACAGTAGAGGCCCCAAATGTCAAGTTCTTCTGTTGCTTTGTTGTTGTTGCTGTTGTTGTTATAACTCACGAACTATTTAGTGTAGCCAATATGTACTGGGGTATGGGGTTCTCTTTACAATATTATTTTCATTTAGGTTTGCTTTGGATGCAGTTGGTGTTTTGTGCCTCCAAACACTCCTCATTTGAAAATTCTTTCTATGTTCATATAACATGGCATTGTAATCTTGATTTCAATTGCATTGATTCTGTAGTTTGCTCCTGGTAAGATGGCCGTTTTCACAATGTCAATTCTTCTAATTGACAGGATTTTTTTTCATCTTCTACTGTCCTCCTCACTTTCTTCATGGTTGTAACATTGTAGAAATTTTTTGTTTCCTTAGTTCAGTTCATTCTTCGGTATTTTAATTTATTTTTGTGGCTATTGAGAATACAATCACTTCTCTGACTTTTTTCCAGTCTGTTTGCCATAAGGATATAGGAAGACTCCTGAGCTTTATATGTCTATTTCATATCCTACCACTACCACGTAGTTTTATGAGCGCTGAGAGTTTCTTTGTGGAGTCTTTAAGGTCTTTTATGTATAGAATCATATCACCCATGAAGAGTATACTTTTACTTCTTATCCTTTTCTTCTGTTGTATTGCTTTTGATAAGCCTGTAAGCACTATACTGAACAGTAGTAAATAGAGTATCTTATTCCTGATCTTAGCAGAAAAGGTTTGAGTATTTCTTGATTTAACATGATACTGTCTGTAGGTTTGACATATATAGCCTTTATCATATTGAGATATGCTCTCTTCATTCCTAGCCTGTCTTTGAATTTTCTTATAAAGGGATGTTGAATTTCTCAAAGGCTATTTTCTACATATATTGAAATAATTGTGATTTCAGTCTTTTAGTCCTTTAATATGATGAATTCAATTTATTGGTTTATATATATTGAATTATCCAGGCCTAACTGGAATAAAACTAGCTGGGTCATGATGAGTCATCTTTAAGATGTGATGTTGAATGTCTTTTACTGAAAATTTTTCATGTATATTCATCAGGAAAATTGGTCTAAATTTTCTTTCTGATATTACATGGTTTGGATCAGGGCAGCAGTGTTTGCTTCATTAAAAATGGAAGATTTCCTTTGTTTTTCTACATTTTGGAATAATTTTAGTAGTATTGATATTAGTTATTCTTTGCAGTTTTGATAAAATAATATAATAAATTTCTTTGGTCCTGGGCTTCTTGTGACATTTGTATTTTATTGTTTTGTTTTGTGTTGTGTTGTTTACAGTCCTACAGATTTAACCCAAGGCCCTTCATATACTAAACCAGCACCCTACCACTGAACTATCTATAATTTTTATATAAAATCAAGTTGTCCATCACGGCTTGAAGTTTGCAAACTGCCTGCCTTCTGAGTAGTGGGAGAAGTTTTATTACTGCTCCAATCCTGTTGCTAGTTACAGTTCTGTTTAAGTTATTTATTTAATCTTAGTTTTATTTTCACAAGTCACATGCCCTTAGAAACCTATCCACTTTTTAAAAGTTTTACAACATAAGGATTTCCAGGATTTTCTAAGGTATGATGTCATGATTTTCTAAATTTCATAGATTTTCTAAGTCTCCTTTTTCTACTCTATTCTCATCAATTTGTATTTCCTGTATCCTTCATTTGGTTAATTTAGTTAAGGGTTTATAAATTTTGTTTGTCTTCTCAAAGGCTCATATTTTCATTTCATAAATTTTTGTATTATTTTTTGTATAATAAAATAAATTTTATTAAGAAATGCCTGACTCCTGAATAGTGAGAATTATTTCAGTCCTGTCCGTCTAGGTCCCACTTACTATTTCATTGTCTTGGGAATCTACTCAAGGGAGTATAGTTCAGCGGTAGGGGATGTGCTTCAACTCATTATCCAGTACCTTCTCTCAAAATATGGTCTCTGATAGCTGTCAGGAAATACTCAGTTGTCAGCCATTGTTATTCTATACTAGTGAATGGTAGGAACTTTTCCGCATATGCAGCTTTATATCTTCACTTGGTAACAACTCTTTTCAACTGAATCCTTCCAGACTTAAAGGAAATATGTATTTATTTGCTTTGCCTGCATATATGTGCACCACATGTATGCAGTATCTAAATAAGGTCAAAAGAGGACATCAAATCCACCTAGAAAAAAGTTACAGGTGGCAGTTCATTAGCATGTGAGTGTTGAGAACTAAATCCTGTTCTTCTACAAAACTAGCCAGTGCTCTTAACTGTTGAGTCCTTCTCCAGCTCCCTTTCCAGACTTCCTTAACTGCTATGCTACTCTCTTCTGTCAGTACAACTTACAGTTCAAAATTTTTTCTGTCAAACATAAAGGTACTTTAAATCATAAAAGGTTTAATAGAGAATATATATTTAAGCATATTTTGTCATATACTCAAGTAGCTATCCCTGGATATTTTCTAGTTCTCTCTGCATAGAATCGCTTTTGCACTTTTACCATAAGTTGGTGCTTATTTTCTTCTGCTTTCCACATGATCCATTTAGTTCATGAGGCTTTTCACTAAGATTTTAGTTTGTCTTATTCAGCTTTTATTTCAATCATAATTTTGCTTTAGTTTTTCTTCAGCTATTAAATTCGTTTATTGAATTCAGTTTTTATATTTTGGATTGACACTCTTCTTTGCTTCATCTCTTTTGTTGTTGTTCTCTTGGAGTACATTTATGTTTCCTTTAAGTTGTTTGAATAATGTTTTACTTAATATTTTAAATTATGTCTAAGAGTTCTTCCAAATCATTCTCATTGGGAGCTATCACTATGAGAATATTAGTCTTTGAGGAAGACATGGCATTTTGACTTTTTATACTGTATTTCTGTGCTTTGACAAGTGAATTTGAAGTAAGTTTGTTGGCTGAGTTTTTGTATGTATTTTCAGTTATTTACATCCAAGCCCCACATCTCTTTTAGTTGTGATGTTTGCAACATATAAGATAGAACTAAGAAAGAGTAGGTTTGAAGTGTCATTTTCCTCTGTGGGATTACTAGTTAGTGTTAGATGCTCTCATCTTGAGTCTACAATTTCTTCTTAAGCTACTTGAAAACATAAAACTTCCCATGTGTTTGTAGGTATAACTAGACTCAAATCTTGTCCCTATTCTGAGTCTGCAGGTTTTGTTGAAGCAGCAGGACATGTAGAATTTCCTGCATGCCAACTTTCTTTACCATGTTTCAGAAATTTATCCTCTTAGGACCATACTTTTGCTGATGCAGCAGTAAGACATGGAGCATCTGTGTGTTGAAGGACCTGATATGAGTTTCAAAAGAAGTAAACCTTCATATTTTATAACAAAATCTCAACATATAATTATAAAATGGAAAATGAATATGACCAGGAGTAATTGTGAGAACTGTACTATATAAAAATATCGGATAAATATCAAAAGAATCATCTACAAGAATAGAAAATGACCTTTTAGTTTGTTGGTTTTACTGTTTTTCTGTTTGTTTGTTTGTTTGTTTGAGATGCAGTATCTCTGTGTAGCCCCGACTGACCTGGAACTCACTTTGTAGAACAGGTTGGCTGCAAAGTCAGAGTTTCTGCCTCCCAGTCCTAGTATTAAAGGTGTATGTCACTGCACGCAGCTGAAAGTGGCCATCCTAGAACCAGGAAACAGGTTATGGTCTACAAGATGATGTCAGGTTTTCTGCTTTTCATTATAAATATTATCATTAATATTTACAAATTCATTGCATGTGTATCTAGATCACTAATGTAAAGAGTAATTAGTCAGAAATACATTTTACAATAAAATGATGTTTTGATGACACCTTATAATATATTTGGGCATCTGGTTTCATCTTGTGTTAAATTTTATTCTCAATGAAATCTTGAGACTGTCACACATACTCTTGGTCAACTGTCTGTGGTGTGGGTGTCCAATCAAATTCCTAAAGTTGCTAGCTGGTTTTTGAGTTGGTACCCTGGTTACAAAACATTGACTACATGAGACATAGAAGTGGAATGTTATTCCTTGCCTACTGAGTGAAATCTACACTTAGTGTTAATGATCTTCTGTCAGTTTGAAGAATCTGATGGCTAAAGTACAATATTAATCCTAGATAAAACAAAATTGTAACCAAGACAATGTGGCAAAAAGAGGTCATGAAGAAGCTTAAAGTTAAATACAAGCATAGCTTCTCTGACCTCCCCTGCTCTCATTTGGATAACTATAATTTTCTGTCTCCCAACAGCTACTGGGCTAAGAGCCAGTGCTATTTCTATAGTCCAGCTAAAGACAAATGCCACTTTGTTGTTAGATATAGACCTTTATGTTGAGAATTCAAATACTCCTGCCAACATTTCCTGTCTTTTGCTTAATTGACACAATATAAAAGATATGGCTAAGAGAGTATTTATCACAGTTCTGTGCATGTAGCCAGAGAAGTGTGTGATTTATTCCAGTGGGGTGGGGGCTTGAATAAAATAATACATATTGTACATGATCATGCTATAAGTGACATGGAAAATGTACCTCTTGCCCACATAGCAACTTACATACTCTTTTGTATATGTGACATATCATTGTCTCATTTAAACTCACTTTTTTAGTATTTTAAATGAATAGCTGCCTTCAGATATGGCATCTTTCTGGAGCCTCCTTTCTATCAAACTTTCAAAGCCAGAGTTCTCAAGTATTTAAGATGAGTAAAATTTAGTTTTCAAAACCATCAAAGCAAGGTTTAACCATTTGAAAGCCATTAAGATAATATATAACTCAAAATATAAAATAGTGATATCTTTTGGAGTAGAGAGAAATTTTTTAGCAAAAGTCAGAAATTAAGCTGTCTCTAATAGTCGCACTCCTCTCTCCTCTCTCACCTTATTTTCTCTGTCTCCATTTACATCTCTAATTTTGTCTATCTCTGTCTCTGTCTCAGCCCCACCCTCTCACTCTGTGGGTGTTTCTCACATACTTTTCTGCTTTGCGAATGTTTATCCATTTAGGAAAATGAATTTATACTGTTTTTACTAAGTTTTAAAGTATTCATAATGTAATTATCATATGTTCCAAACTAAATAGCTCATATCAAATTCTCTTCTGTATGCTTCCATCACTAATACAGCTTCCTATTATTACACATGATGAATATTGACTCTATGGAGTTTTGTATTCATAAAACAAATACATAAATATAATTGGAAGGCCCTACTTCCTACTCCTAAAAGAGAGTTTTTCATAGTTACCAAGAAATGGCAGTTTTCTTTCTTATTTGGTCTAATATTTATTGTGTACTTTGAATAACCAGCTACACACAAAGGGCAAAAACATTTAGTCCCTAAATTAAAGATATAATACTCTCTCTTGGCTTTGTCTCTTGTTTCTATAATTATTATTTACAGCAACATACCTCAGTAGAATTTTTGCTGTTTGAACAGGTTAGCTAGTGAGTTCAGATGATTAATGTGTATGATAACCAAGAAACCAGCAGGATCAGTTTTAAAAGGTAACAGTCACAGTCTGGTAACTGATGGATAATTAACTATTTGTTTTAAGTAAGAAAAAAAAAAGGCTAGAATAAAACAAAACATGACATTCAGGAGTGTTGTAGTGTCTCTAACATGCTAAAGGGCTGTTGATTTAAATAAAGATGCTAAATTATCTGGAAAACCATACCTACTTATAGGAATTATCTTCACAAACAACACTGATTACTTTCTACAGTGAGTGCATATTTGAGCACAATTGTTTTTTATTCTACATCTGTCAAAGGTGATATAGGTGAGCTATTTAGGACTGGGTACCTAATAATCATTTACACCTAACCTTTAGTCTCTGCATTACTACTACTGCTACCAACTGTTGGACATTTCTCTGGTGAAGGTTCAAGGAAGAACTAATCTATGGACAGAAATATAAATATGTAGATGTTAGTGTGACAAAATGACCATTTACTAAGATAAGAGTAGTAGGCTTTCCCAAGACCCCAAAGGCCTATAACCTCTTGAGACAAGGATTTATAAATATATTTATAGTACGAGACACAAACTCCACCTGTGAAACCTATCCTACATCTAATCCAAAAGCAGTTGGTTATCCTCATATATTTTTGTTACTCTTGCTGTAGTGGTCATATCATGCCTGGCAGGTCAATTTTGTATCAGTTCATGCTCAGGACTAGGCAATATTTCTATTTTTTATATGTTTGTTTGTTTTGTGTGTGTGTGTGTGTGTGTGTGTGTGTGTGTGTGTGTGTGTGTGTGTGTTTTCTCCTTCTCTCAGAATGTGCTCTGACAGCTAGTTAGCAAAGAAGACATTTATTAAGGTCAGTTTCAGCTTGATTTTCATATGTCCTGAAAACAAACTGTCTAAATAGTAAGTTCTTACTCTTTTGTCTGATGTGCAATCAAGAACAAGGCTATGGTTTGTGTTTGACTGGGGTCTCATAGTAACTGATAGGAGGGTATTCTATGCCTGATGCTGACATTTTCTTTTAAAAGTTTATGTATTATGGTGGAAGCATACTCTACCAATGCAAAGTACCAGTGTTTAAACTCCATTTTCTTTCTATATAATTACATTTTAAAACATTTCTGCTTTCAATAAATGTAGTGGTTTTCTGTAAGAGGTTTTCATATACTCAGTGTTATGAACTCATCCCACCTGCCCTTGTCCCTTGTCTCCCTGCTCTATCTCTGCTTATACCTTCAACCCATCAAATACCTCTACCTCTATCTCATATCGTATGTATTATACTATCTTCTTCTAGCATCTTGGGCTCTATAGGCACTCCAAGTTAGGCATATGGAAATAAAAATTCAGATACAATAATTGAGGCCATTCATGTTAGGAAAATTGAGCTATTGTTGAAAATTGGTAATGGATTCCTGATATTTTGTTCACTTTGAAGCATTTTTTTTCTTTTCCTCTATTGCTTAGTATCATTCCAGTATGGTTTATTCTTTCTTGTGGCCTCATGTAGAGATATTTTTCTCTTTAATCTTAAAGATTCATTCATGTACCTTCTGTAAAGCTGATTTAAACCCTTTAATTTATCTTTATCATGGAAAATTTTGATTTCAAAATTTTCCTACCATCATAACAGATAACCTTGATGGGTATTGTTTTCTGGGCTTGAAATATGTTATTCCAAGTTTCTCTGACTTTGATTGCTTCTGTTGAATAGTCTGGTGCTATTCCAATAGGTCTGCCTTTGAACATGACTTAGTGCTTCTCTCTTGCTGCTGTCAACATACTCCTTCTATTCTGTATATTTGCTGTTTCAGTTATAATGTGCTGAGGAAAGTTTTTTTCTCTGAATTTTTATATTTAATGTGCTAAATACCTCCTATTTCTGAATTGACATTTTCTAATGATGAAAAAAAATTGTTATGATTCTTTTGAAAATATCTTCTATGCTTTTAGAATTAAATTTCCCCTTCCTTGATGTCTATAACACATATGTTTGATCATTTCAAAGTTTTATGTAAATTTTGGAATTCCCACTATTATCTTATTATTATCTTGTCTTTGTCCTTATTGAGTTGTTCCAGTTTCACTCTCTTGTCTTCAAGTCCCTTGTCTTTTTTTCCTTTAGTAATACTGGCTAATTGTCATAGGGAAAACTGCAATCGGAGATCCAACAGCAACTCCCCAAGTCCTAATGTTACAGAAGAGGACAAAATTTCTTGGATAGATTACTTATGATCTGGTCTAAATTAAAAAGGTAGGTAAAGAAAAAAATCTTAGCACAAGGTTTCTGCACCCTTCCTAATGCACACAGAATATGTCCAGGGCACTAACCAAATCCATATAGTGTGGTATAAGTATTTATACTAATTGCTGTTCAGCAGGTAGAGACTCCTCAGAAGACTCCCCATATTTTCAGAGCAAACAGATTTTTTTCCCTCAAATTTATAGCTTTAATCATCTTGGACATTACCTAAAGTATAGGACATACTCATTTTACATTGCTTCATTGAACATAAGAGTTTTGAAGTCATTATCAAATATTAAGATATACAGCTAATGTAATGATAATATTGGAATTGGTGAATATTTACAGCAGTGGAGAAATTAAGTAGAATAAATTATCCAGAAAGATTTGCAAATATATTAAATACATCACAATTACAATGGTGGTGACGAATGAAAATTTTGAAAAGCTTTGAAGTTTTACTCAGACAATGGTTTCCTCATATAAAATAGGAAATTTGGATCCTTATCTCATTCATATGAAAGATAATCTTAGGTGAATAAGAATAAAACCCATTACATTATTTAAATAGAGAGAGATTTATACTATTATAACAATGACATTTTAAAACCTTTTTATTTTAGTGAGATTGCTTCAAGTTTCTCCCCATTTAGTTTGATGTTGGCTACTGGTTTGCTGTACATTGCTTTTACTATGTTTAGGTATGGGCCTTGAATTCCTGATTTTTCCAAGACTTTTAACATGAACAGGTATTGTATTTTATAAAATGTTTTTTCAGCATCTAATGAGATAATCATGTGTTTGTTTGTTGTTTTTTGTTTTTTGAGTTTGTTTATATAGTGAATTACATTGATGGATTTCCACATATTGAATCATCCCTGCTTCCCTAGGATGAAGCCGACTTAATCATGGTGAGTGATCACAGCAGTGAGGCTGGTGTGGGTGGGTGGGTGGAGGAACTCCCTCATAGAAGCAGGGGAAAGAGGTGGTGGGATTGGGGTTTGCAGAGGGGAAACCGGGACGGGAGTAAGCATTTGAAATGTAAATAAATAAAATAACCAATAAGAAACTTGTGAATTTCACAACCTTCCCTCCAGTCCTGTACACCTAGCTCTCCCTTCACATCCATAATCTCCCTCCCCCACAAAAACAGCAAAAGCAAAAACAAAAATAGAACACATCATTATGGAAGCTGTAGTGTATTACACAGTATACCCTTTTGTCTATGTATCTTGCGAATGTTCATTGCAGTGAATCACTGGTCTTTTTCAAGGCCTCCAATTTCTAATTTCTACACTAGCAATACCTCACTAGGACTCCTATCAAATATTCTATTGTTTCCCTGTGTCATGGAGACTCTATATCTTTGGACCTGCAGGACTCGTCCCTTCATGTACTGCAGCAGTTCATAGATGAGGTAGATATTGGGATAGGCCAAGTAAAAGCTATGAATCTGGGCCTAGGTGGTAGCTGAGTTAGTCAGTCCACCAATTCTTCTGCATGCACACCACCAGAGAGAGCTCTCTAGCACTCCCCAGGGCTAGCTACCTCAATGCTGCTAGCAAGGTATGGTGCCAAATCTACTGCTCTCATGCACTCAGGGAAGCTCACCTAGGCCCATGCCAACAGAACTAGCTCTACTGTTAGGCCCAGGCCTTAGCCATAAAGGCTAAGCTCACAACCAAAAATATCAATTAGTTTTTAAAAGTTTATATTTATATACAGAGGACCCACAAACCTTGGAGGGATGTTTATAAAGGTTACTACAATAAAATTTTATATATTAAAAGAAGCCAGTCTAAATAAAGCTGGTCAAAATATCAACAACCCCAAAAAATAATACTAAAATAATTGAAATGTCTCAATGAATTAATTTTAATATGATAAGAAATCCTAGAAAAATTAGATTAAATTATTAAATAGGAAGTTTGTGAAAAGAAAAACTGTCTAGTTAATGAATATCTGAAAATATATTCCATATTTTTATAAAAAAATGTTAAAATCATAATATTGCACAAACATTAGATTTGAGAGCACATGATGGATATTCTGTTGAGATGGCTGCATTCCATAGACAATATTATTAACTAAAAAACAGAAAATTTTACAAAATACCAGTCAATGGAAACCAGTTTGGTTATTAAGCAAATGGGTATTGAAAGCAATTAAAAAAAAACCAAAACCTTGAACTAGAACTAAAATATAACCCACCTATAAAAATCTTGGGTATATATCCAAAGCACTCTAATTCTTACCACAGAGATACTTCTACATTGTTCTTATTGCTATGCTATACAAAATAGCTAAAAAATAGAACGAGCCTATAGTCACAAAGAGATACATGAAATAAAAAAAATATCATATATGAAGACATTGAAATTTTACACACCTGTAAAAACGAATAAAACCATGACATCTGAAAGGGGAATAAAGGATAATATATATTAATAGGATAAGTGAATTAAGCCAAAAAATATAAACATGTTTACTCATCTGCAGGACTTAGACTCTCTCTGTGTCTTTCTGTCCTCTGTAAGTCTCTCTCTCTCTGTATCTCTATCTCTCACTGTCTCTGTCATTGTTTCTCTCTCTCTCTTTCTCTCTGTATGTCTATGTGTGCTCATGTGCTTATGAGTGTGCATGTGCATGTGTGTGTTTCATGAAAATAGAAAGACTTTTAGATGGTGAGATGGCTTGTATATGCTCAGCCGGGGCAGTAACACCATTAGAACCTGTGGCCCTGTTGAAGTAGGTGTGTCACTGTGGGTGTAGATTATAAGTACCTCATCCAATTTTGTGAAATAGAAACAGAAGAGCCACTACCCAATTCATTCTATGAAGCCAGAATTACATTCATACCTAAACCACCTGAAGACCCAACAAAAAAAGAAAACGAACTTCAGACCAATTTCACTTATGAATATCGATGCAAAAATACTCAATAAAATTCCTGCAAACCGAATCCAAGAACACATCAAAATGATCATTCATCATAATCAAGTAGTCTTCACCCCAGGGATGCAGGGATGGTTCAATATATGGAAATCCATCAACGTAATTTACTATATAAACAAACCCAAAGAAAACCACATGATCATTTCATAAGATGCTGAGAAAGCACTTGACAAAATTCAACACCCCTTCATGTTAAAAGTTTTGGAAAGATCAGAAATTCAAGGCCCACACCTAAACATAGTAAAAGCAATATACTGCAAACCAGTAGCCAACATTAAACTAAATGGAGAGAAACGTGAAGCAATCCCACTAGAATCAGGGACTAGATAAGGCTGCCCACTCTCTCCCTACCTATTCAATATAGTACTCGAAGTCCTAGTCAGAGCAATTAGACAACAAAATGAGGTCAAAGGAATACAAATTTTAGAAAGGAAGAAGTCAAGATATCACTATTTGCAGATGATATGATAGTGTACTTTAGTGACCCCAAAAATTCCACCAGAGAATTCCTAAACCTGATAAACAACTTCAGCAAAGTGGCTGGATATAAAATTAATTCAAACAAATCAGTAGCCTTTCTCTACTCGAAGGATAAAAAGGCTAAGAAAGAAATTAGGGAAACAGCTCTCTTCACAATACTCACAAATAATATAAAATACCTTGGTGTGACTCTAACCAAGCAAGTGAAAGATGTGTATGACACGAACTTCAAGTCTCTCAGAAAAGAAATTGAAGAAGACCTCAGAAGATGGAAAAATCTCCTATGCTCATGGATTGGCAGAATTAATATAATGTGGGGAAGAGCCTTGAACATGTGAGCATAGGGGGAAAGTTCCAGAACAGAACACCAGTGGCTTATGCTCTAAGATCAACAATAGACAAATGGGACCTCATAAAATTGCAAAGCTTCTGTAAGTCAAAGGACACTGTCAATAACACAAACTGGCAACCAACAGATTGAAAAAAAACTTTACTAATCTTACATCCGATAGTGTGCTAATATCTAATATACACAAAGAACTCAAGAAGTTAGACTCCAGAGAATCAAATAACACTATTAAAAATGTGATACAGAGCTAAACAAAGAATTCTGAACTGAGGAATATCGAATGGCTGAGTAGCACCTAAAGAAATGTTCAACGTCCTTTGTCATCAGGGAAATGCAAATCAAAACAACCATGAGATTCCACCTCACACCAGTCAGAATGGTTAAGATAAAAAACTCACGTGACAGCAGATGCTGGAGAGGATGTGGAGAAAGAGGAACACTCCTCCATTGTTGGTGGGATTGCAAGCTGGTACAACCACTGTGGAAACCACTCTGGCGGTTCCTCAGAAAATTGTACATAATACTACCTGAGGATCTAGCTCTACCACTCCTGGGCATATACCCAGAAGATGCTCCAACATATAACAAGAACACAAACTCCACTATGTTCATTGCAGCCTTATTTATAATAGCCAGAAGTCAGAAAGAACTCAAACGTCCTTCAACAGATGAATGGACACAAAAAATGTGGTTTATTTACACAATGGAGTACTACACAGCTATTGAAAATAATGACTTCATGAAATTGTTAGACAAATAGATGGAGCTAAAAACTATCATCCTGAGTGAGGTAACCCAGTCCCAAAGAACACACACGGTGTTCACTCACTGATAAGTGGATATTAGCCCAAAATACAATTCACAGACTACATGAAGCTTCGAGAAGAAGGAAGACTAAAGTGTGGATGCTTCAGTCCTTCTTAGAAGGGCCAACAAAATACTCATGGGATGAAATCTGGAGACAAAGTATGGAACAGAGACTGAAGGAAAAGCCAGCCAGAGTGTCCTACCCGGGGATCCATCCCAAATACAGACACCAAACCCAGACATTAGTGGGGATGCAAAGAAGTGCTTGCTGACAGGAGCCTGATATAGCTGTCGTCTGAGAGGCTTTGCCAGAGCCTGACAAATACAGAGGCAGATGCCTGCAACAAACCAACCAACCATTGGACTAAGCATGAAGTCCCTAATGGAGGAGTTAGAGAAAGGACTGAAGGAGCTGAAGGGGTTTGCAATCTCATAGGAAGAGCAAAAACACCAACCAACCTTAACCCTCAGAACTCCCAGAGACTAAACCACCCACCAAAGAGTACACACGGAGTTAGTGACCCATGGCTCCTGCTGCATATGTAGCAGAGGATGGCCTTGTCAGACATCAATGGGAGGAGAGGTCCTTGGTCCTGTGAAGGCTTGATGCCCCAGTGTAGGAGAATTCCAAGATGGGGAGGCATGAGTGGGTGGGTGGGACAGTACCCTCATAGAAGCGGGGAGAGGGAGTATAGGATAGGGCTTTTGGAGAGGGAAAATCTGGAAAGAGAATAACATTTGAGATTTAAATAAATAAAATATCCAATAAAAATAAAGTCCCTCATCTTAGCCGCCTAGAAGCCAGTATTCTGCTAGCAGCCTTCCTATGAAGAAGTAGAATTCTCAGCTCCTCCTGCACCATGCCTGCCTAAATGTTGCCATGTTCCTACATTGATGATAATGGACTAAACCTCTGAACCTGTAAGCCAGCTCCAATTCAGTATTGTCCTTTATAAGACTTGCCATGGTCATGGGGTCTGTTCACAGCAATTAAACCCTAACTAAGACAGATGGAGAATACATCTGGGAGTGAGGGGAATAAAATACATGTGATATAAAAGATTGAGTGTTGTTGGCAGATAAAGAGAGAATAATCAGAAGAATATAAAGAGATAGAGGAAGGAATGTGAAGGGAGACCAATTAAGTCACATATTATAAAAAGGCCAAAATGAAATTTATATTTTATGGCAAATATTTTACAAACTAATAAGAAATGAAAGAATAACAAAAAGACACAAGTTTTAAGCCAAAAATAAATACTAAGAAAATAACATTATGTATAGCTTAAATATGTTAATATAATTAAATGATTTTTTAAATATTTAAAAATATTTTAAAGTATTTATAAATACATTTATGTAGGTACACCACATGCCTGCATTGTTACCATCCAAGTTAAAGAAGGATTTGCACCTCCTAGAACTGATGTTAAAGATAGTTGTGAGCCATGATGTGGGTGCTGGGTACTGAACCCAGATCCTCTACAAGACCGAAAGTGATCTTAAAAATTAAGCCATGGTTCCAGCCCCTAAAATACTCTATCATACCCCATACATATATATTTCAAACATTAAGCAAATGAGGTATGTTTGAATATAATAAAATATTTATAATAGTTTCTAGGTTTTGTTTTGGTTTGGTCTGGATTTTTTGGTTTTTCGAGACAGGGTTTCTCTGTGTAGCCCTGGTTGTCCTGGAACTCACTCTGTAGACCAGGCTGGCCTCAAACTCAGAAATCCACCTGTCTTTGCCTCCCAAGTGCTAAGATTAAAGGGGTGTTCCACCACTGCCTGGCTAGTTTCTAATCTTAAAATGCAATATATTTTATAATAAAAATGAGAAATGGATAAAAAGATAATTCATATAGGAAATATTTCACATGGTTAATAAATATGCACAAAATAATCAAATACTTTGTGTAGGAGTTAAACTAATAATGAGATTCTCTTTTCATCTCCAAAATTGGCTAACATTACAAATATATGCTATTTATTTTCAGTGGATGACAATTAATAGAGTCCTGAGGCTGATCAGAGTATAGTATACTCTAAATGAAACATTCACATCTTACCCCTTACTTATATTACCCAGGAAGCAGTGGAAGAGATACCAAAAGACAGTAAGAGTCAGCATTGGGGTGGACTGATGCAATAGCTTCTTAGTGTCATATGAGGACTTTTGCTTTCATGAAATCAGAAGCTGTTAGTACCCACAAAAGACATGCATAGTATCAAGCTAATCAACATTAGATTGTAGATGGGAGAGGTGCTCATCAGGCCACATGACTTGCTGAAAGGCTTTGGCAGTCAAAGGTTGTTGGGAGAAGAAGAATGAATTTTCTTCAAGGGAAGGGCACAAGTTAGGATTCTGATATTCCAATGATTGACTCCATGTCTACAAATACATAGGAAGCATAACTTGTACTTGATATGTAATCAATTATATTTTTCAAATAGAACTTGAGTGGAAGAAGAGAGTAGGAAGATAGGAAATAGATTCAGGAGAATTTATGGGAAAAGTAGGTGTGAATATAATTAAAATACATACTTTGAACTCAGAGTCTGAATATAATAACTCAAAATATGCTTTTTACTAATAGAGAATGAGATATATCTTCCATCACAAATCAGACTCTAGGTTAGTGTAAACTTTTTGAAACATAATTTGAAAAAAATCTGTCTTATCTTATTAAAATGTCATTATACTTTAAATTAGTAACTCTATATTATTTTATAGTGAGAAAATATTGAGAAATATACATAGAATTTTATGTGGTTAAATAAAAACTTATTATTACAAATATAATCATTTTACCATCTTCCATTGGTAGATAAATCATATTACATACATGAGCCAGAAATATATATATATATATATATATATATATATATATATATGCATTTTAGAAATATAATTACATGAAAACAAGCTCTTTATGTAAAGTATATATTTTAAGTGAAATATATCAAAATAGCAGTAGTCCTTAACTGTGAATTGTAGATATATACATCATTTTGTGTTTCTAATAATATATTTATAATTTTTTATGATAATCATGTGTAATTTTGTCATAACTATCGTTTGTGTTGTATTATTGTGTCACACATTCTATTGTTATTCCTAGAATTGTCACTCTTGACCAACTAGTTCAAAGACTCTCTCTACTTCACTGCTATCCAGGAACTAGTTGACAAACTTATGCTTTATATGTAGTGAATTCATAATAAATATTGCTGTGTTCCTGTGTTTAGCACTGGATTTCCATCATCATAATGAATTGTACTGTGAAAAATTCACTGAATCTCAGAAAGCACAAAGTAGAAAGATCCACTGTAAAGCAGAAGGGAACTCAGTAAATCCGGCCTCTCCCTGAGAACTGGGGTTTTCTTAATTTAGGATTGGTCTCTTTGAAGAACTATAAGATGATTAATTGGCCCACAACTGCTGTGTATATTGTCCTGAACTGCACTGAAATGGTTTAACCAGTCTATTAGCAGGAACCCTCCTGGGTGTGTAAAAAGCCCACAAATCCTTTGTCCTAAGTCTGATGAAGGCAGCCATCTTGGAAGTTCACCATATTTATTATCTAATTACTGTCCGTCTTTCTGTCAGGGAATCTGTCTAACTCTTTGCCCATCATTTTAAATATTACTCTCTTTATGTTTCTAAGATAATCATTGTTGATCTGTAATAACTATGTAAACTTTTGTGAATATGATTTCTGAGAAGTTCTGTTACTAAGCTCAATTGAAATAATTAACCTTGACATCTTTACATTTACCCTTTTTGATTTTGTTAGATGATAAATTTTTAGAATTTTAATAATTATAATTCTAATAATTTTATAGTTGCTTTTTATGTACTGGAAAATCTGAGGTAAAACTAAATAGCAATACAAGTTTGTATCACTAATTGACAATGTCATTAAAGTGTAACTCTTGATCACCCTAGCTCAAGTTGCTTTAAGCCACTCTCAGAAATGTAGAATTCTCTTTCATACTTTCTAAGTATCCAATGTACTCTTTGGCTTCACCATCATGATGTATTATAATGCATCTTACTTAGAAACCTGAGTCTCATTTTCATTTTAAAGCTTTAAAATGACACAGATTTTCTCAAACCACAACTTAATGATACTCAGACAAGGAACAAAGGTACATGCTTTTGATTCTCAGAAAATCTGACTAAGAAAGGATTCTTTCTCAAACAGGCCTGTAGAAAATTACACTTAAAATGTTTTTAAATTGGTATTTCCTTCAGAGATAATTATTTTTTAATCAATTTCATCTGTATGCAGATTTTCTATTCCTTTAAGTTACAGTGGTGAATTCACCTTATCATAAGAAGTTGTCCATTTTAATAAATCTGTCAAATTTATTTGCCTAAAAAATTGTTCATGTATTTCTGTTTTAGAATGTGATCTCCTCTAAGTGTGGGTTGAAATCATTTTCTCCAACTGTTGCTTCATAGTCACCATCTACTCTGAGCTTGGCACTACTCAGGATGCTGGATAATTAATGATAAAAAAGGCTCAGTATGGATTTAGACACTTTCTAGTATAGAAGGAACAAGTAAAATGAATAGCTAATTGCAAAGTGTGGTAATCACTATGAAGGAGACACAATAAAGAGGTGGACTGTATGTTCCAGGGCACTCCAAGAAACAGGTTATTTTATGAAAAGGAAGAAAAAATACTAAAATACTTTCATAAAACAAACAAAAAACCCAACGTGTGTTTGAGGTAATGAAAGATATTTACATTGCATAAAAAAACTAAGACTGATTTGCAGAACTTGGGATTGGAGGGAAATGGGTGTATAATTGAAATTTGGTAATTGCTTAACAATTTCTGTAAAGGAGATTAGGAAAATCCGTTAACAAAAAGGAAAATTGAAGCTGTGCTTGCAACGCCTTTTATATAAAATGAAAAAATAGTTCAATTTTCTATGTTCCAGAAGGGCCAATTATAAGAACATTTTGTGGATCTTGGAAAGTGTTTGATGTTCTTAAATCAATGATAATTTTTAGTAGTTTCAAGTTACAGAAAAAAATAAGTATAAAATTTCCATGTAAAGCCTCCTTCTCCTCAGATTCCTTTACCTCATGATCCATGATAATATGACTTGAACCAGTCATATTATTCCCACAGACATTAATGTCTAGCCCTTTCTTTATTACAATATCTCTGTATTATTATGTGGCTTGATAATCTCATTCCTTTTTATCATTTAATTATATTGCATTGTACAGTTTAGCTGTTTTTTATTCATTTTACATCCTTAACACTCACCTCTTCTGCTTCCCCTTCCCACAGTCCCTCCTCCCCTTCCCTATCCCCTTCTCTTTTGAGAGAATGGTGACCCACTGGATATCCCCCTCACCCTGGCATATCAAGTCTCTGAAGGACTAGCACTTCTCACACCGAGGCTAGACAAGACAGCCAAGTTAGGGAAAAGGATTCCACAGAAAGGCAACAGCATTAGAGATAGCCCCCCACCCCCACAACACACAACAGTTGTCTGGGTCTCACATAAAGACTGAGCTGAACATCTGCTGTGTATGTATGGAGTGCAGGGCTATGTTTGGCCCGTGTATGTTCTTTGGTTGATGGTCCAGTCTGTAAGAGCCCCCAAGGGTTCAGGTTACTTGACTCTGCCTGTCTTCCTGTGGAGGTTCTATCCCTTGTGAGGGGCCACAATCCTTCTCACAAGTCTTACATAAGAGTCTCCAAACTCTATCCAATATTTGGTAGTGGGTCTCTGCTTCTGTCTGAGTCAGTTCCTGGGTGTAGCCTCTCAAAGTACAGCCATGCTAGGTTCTTGTCTGCAAGTATCATTAATAGGGTCAGGGACCAGTGTTTTCGCATGGGATAGATCTCTAGTTGGCATGTTTATTGCTTGATTATTCCTTCAGCTTAGGCTCCATCCCCAGTACCGGCATTTCTTGTATGCAGGATAAATTTGGGGTCAAATGTTTTGTGTGTGGGTTGGAGTACATATTGCTCCACTGGGGTTTCTGTCTGGCTAACAGAGGTGGCCACTTCAGGTTCCATATTCCCATTGCTGTGAGTTTCAGCTATGGTCATCCCCATTGATTCTTGGGAGCGTCCCCTATCCCAGGTCTCTGGCACTTCTGGGAGATGTCCCCTTACCAGTTCCCCACCCAGCTACAGAATTCCATTCTCATGGTTATCTTTCTATCCCCCCCTGTCTTTCCCCGTACCTGATCCTTGTGAGGCTTTTCTTAAGTTAGGTATCCCAGATTTCCAAGATGTTTCATGTCAGGGATTTTTAGATTAACCATTTTCTTTGATGGATATGTCAATTTCTTCTCTTGTATCTTATACATCTGAGATTCTCTCTTCCATCTTTTGTACTCTGTTGGTAATGCTTGCATCTGTTTTTCCCGTTTCCTCCATAGGTTTTCCATCTCCAGGATTCCCTCAGTTTTTGTTTTCTTTATTGCTTCTATTTCATTTTCAGGTCTTGAACACTTTTACTTATTTCCTTCACCTGTTTGTATTTCTTTAAGGATTTATTTGTTTCCTCTTTAAAGACCTCTACCTGTTTGATTAAATTTTCCTGTACTTCTTTAAGGGATTTATTCATTTCCTCTTTCAATGCCTCTATCATCTTTATAAGATTGGATTTAAGGTCATTTTCTTACGCTTTGATTCTGTTAGGATATCCAGAGCTTGCAGTAGATATCAATATTGCCCTAATTTTTGTGTTCTTTTGAGGATCGTTAGCCATCTGGATTGCTTTAGTTCCTAGATGTTCTTGTTTTAGTAGGTATTAGGAGGCAGCCTACCCTCAATGTTCCTGGAGTTGCAGGCCTTTAATGGGTATGCTTGGCTGTATGGTTCTGAATCAGCAGGTCTGATGAAGGTATGCTGAGAAGTACCAGGAGAATGGGGGTCTAGTCGGAGCAGCAGACTGCTCAGGACAGCTGGGTGTGCCCCCGGAAGACTCAGTGGGTGGGGTAGATGGGCATGGAAATGGAATCAGCAAATCTGATGAAGGTGGGTGGAGAGGTGGCAGGATAATGGGGGTCCTCCGGGGATAGCAGATGGTTCAGAGCAACTAGGGTGCCTCAGAGAACTCAGAGGGCAGGAAAGATATCTATTTCTTGAATAATATCCTGCTTGCTCCCAAACTTTGGTAATTATGATCAAAAATATATTAAATATTTATTGTTTTTTTTCTACAACTTAGGCACTGCGTCACCTATACTGCCATCCTTCAAGAATCTTGGATACAGAAAATGTGGTACATTTACACAATGGAATACTACTCAGCTGTTAAAAACAATGACTTCATGAAATTCACAGGCAAATGGATGGAACTTGAAAATATCATCCTGAGCGAGGTAACTCAGTCACAAAAGGATGAACATAGTATGTACTCACTGATAAGTGTATATTAGTCCAAAAGTTTAGAATAGCTGAGATTCACTTCACAGCAATTCTTGGGCTGAGCGTGAAGTCCCAGATGGAGGAGTAGGAGAAGGGACTGAAGGAGATGAGGGAGTTTGCAGCCCCATGGAAGGAGCAACAGTGTCAAGTGGCCTGACCTCCCGACGCTCCCGGAGACTCGATCACCAGCCAAAGAATACACATGGAGGGACCCATGGTGCTGGCCACTTATGTGGCAGGGGAGGGCCTTGTTAACCATCAGTGGGAGGAGAGGTCCTTGGGTCTGAGGGTGTTAGATGCCCCAGTATAGGGGTATGCCAAGGAGGGAAGACGGGAGTGTGTGGGTGGGTGGGTAGGGGAATACCCTCATAGAGGCAGGGAGAGGGAATAGGGGGTTTCCAAAGGGGAGACCTGGAAAGATGGAAACATTTGAAATGTAAATAAAATATTAAAAAAATTAATTCACATAATATCCTTTTACTAACTACTGCCTGACCAAAGTACAACATGAAAATTAATATCAATCACCTAAGCACATGTACATACACACACACAGAAAGGAATCTGTTTCCTTGACTGGATTCAGTAATTTCTCTTCTCAGTTACCATTGCAATCAAGGTATAAGGGAACACACTTGATGGTCAGGATATTGGCATCATACTCATAATACTGATTTTATAGAGATACAGAATACAAGAATACAAGTTTAGGAAGGCTTCCAGCTAAATTCCAAAGGATGACTTCAGAATCCAAGCAATACATGGTATATTAGGAACTTTTATTTTTGCTGTGATAAACACAATGACTAAATACAGCATGAGGAAGAAAGATTGTACTTTAGCTTACACTTCCATAGAGAAGTGCATTATAGCAACATAGTCATTGCATGTCAGCAGATGAACAAGTAGAGTTTGCCTTCTGTTATACACGTGGAACAGACAGAGAAACAGTGGGGTTAAATATTTGATCAAGGCAATAAGAATCCAAAGCTCATCCTGGAGGGCATATTTTCAACATCATGGCTCCACTCCCTAACAGTTACATTAACTTCACAAAAAGTGCCACCAACTGGGGACCAAGTATTCAAATATAATGTTACATGGAATATTTCCAGTAAACCCAGCACATTTGGCCTCCAGCCTCCCTAGGTTCATTGTCATATGATGATTTCATATCCCTGTATGTAGCTATTCTTGGTATTTATCTCACATTTTCCTGCTCTCAGTATCTCTCTAAAACCATGGAGGAAGAAGTATAGAATCCCCAAGATCTTGCATTTTTCTTGGTCCCAACACGATGTGGAAGACATTGCCAAACTCAAGCAAGACCCTCATTCTGCCTTGACTACTTTTGTATATTGAAACAATTGTTTTACAAGATAAAGACATCTCTCAGAATCTCTTGCACAAAGTGGAGGCCTAGGTGGCATGGGTGTAGTCTTGCCCTATAGGCACCTTTCATGTCTTTTCAATGAAAAGAAGCCAGCTTCCCTTTAATTATGCTCAACTCCTTAACAATTAGTCTGTTTTTCATCACATGATTTGGCTGTAACTTTGAGTTTCTCATGTGTTTTGTCCCTTTAACTTTCACATTTAAATTTTTCTGTCACTCTTCTTGCTCTTTTTCATTATAAATTTACTTAAGAATAATCAATAATAACCATGTCACTGACTTTATGTTATATGGTCTTAAAATTTACACTGTCATAGTAATTAGTCCATTAGTCTTTAATTTAGCCTAAGATAGCTTTTCTAGATATGGGCAGAATTTAGCCAAAATAATGTTTTGGCCAATTGGCTCTAACCAGTTACTAATAACATTATTGCACCCCTTGCAACCATATAAGGCTTCACTATCGGTTACTCTCAGAACTACTTTCTTCCAGGAACCAATTAGAATAATCTGCTATGTCCTGCTTACAGCATTCAATCACTTTTCTGATCCAAAGATCCTAAATCTTCCATATTCCTCCAAAAGCCAATATGATCAAGTTCCTCAGCATCAATATTATGTCTCCTGGCATTATGTTTTTGTTAGTTATTTTTCTGTTGTATTGATAAAATATCATGTCCAAGAACATCTTAAGACAGAGTTTATTCTAGGCCACATTTGAGAAAGACAGGACGTTCATAATCATGGTGAAACAATGTCAGCAAGAACATAAAGCCAAGGGATCATATATCATCCACATACAGAAAGCCGAAAGAGAGAGAAGAGATGACAGTGAGAGAGAGAGAGAGAGTGCGCGCGCAAGAAGTAGGTCTATAAGCTATAAGCCCTCAAACCCCTTCCAGTAAGGCTATGGGAAAATTTATTGTTCAAATCACCACACATCGTTCAAACCACAATATCAGGTTTGTTGACGGTAGTTTTGGAAAGAGCACGGTGCTCTATGCCCTGTGTAGGTACAGCTAAAAACATAATGAAGAATCAGAAATTAAAGATTCCAACAATATCAGGTTCATTTGGAGACAACTAAGTGAGAGGTAGTTATGAGGCTGAAATGGGAGTGCCCAGATATGGGGCTATCTATATCCTCAGAGAGTAGGTCCTAGGACTCTACGACTCACATTAGACATAGAACTATGAGATTGATATAATGAAATAATTGTATGTGTGCAAAGCATAACATTAATATGCTAAATTGTGTTATGAACTTGTGTGTGTGTGTTTTCAGTGAATGATGATATAGAGAATTGCTTTTCAATTACAAAGTTATAGCAGATAAAAGTCCTAAAACTTTGTTAAATTTAATTATCCTATATTCCCTGCACTTAAAAATATTGATATGTTACATATAAAATGTTATAATCATTATGTTTTGAGAATATTGAGATATAATTATATACAAAGCCTTTTACAGATGAAAAAAGTAAGGCTCAAATGATCAGCTCCTTAAGATAAGATTTGTAAATAGGAAAATCAGATTTAGAACAACAAAACCTAACACAAAAGACAAAAATCAATTTTAAATATAGTGCTTCAGAGATTAAAACTTCATTGGCTCTCTCTAGAAGTTGAAAAAATGATTCATGACTTATTTTTTATGCTACTGGAATTGAGCAATAGAGAGTATTCTACTATATTATTCAAGAAAAGCCAATTGAAACCATACAGAAATTTTGAATTCTTTTTCAAAATGATATTGCCTTTGAACAGCACACATCAGTTTATCTACAAACTGTAGTTTATCAACTACAGTTGGTTTTAATGTCAACTTTTCACATGTTAGAAACAACTAAGTTCAGAAT
Source organism: Uromys caudimaculatus (assembly GCA_028551405.1). NCBI lineage: Eukaryota > Metazoa > Chordata > Mammalia > Rodentia > Muridae > Uromys > Uromys caudimaculatus. Next base: position 69,787,349 of record CM052702.1, on the reverse strand, counting down.
CTCACCTGAAGAGTTGACCAGATTGTCTTGATAAATGATGAATGCCCAATCAAATACCTTTGGAAAAAAGCTCAGATTAAAAAAACAAAACAACAACAACAAAACAAAAAAGAAAACACAAAAACTAGAAGAAGTTAATTCTTGTCTTTGGCTTATGTGGACTTTCTTCGTGCCACCTGAGTTGATTTACCATGTAGTTGTGCCTGCTGATGTTTCAGTCACTGATAGCAGAATCTGCCTTTACAGTTTCGAACACGAAATATGAACAACAATTCTCCAGGAACTTTCTGAATATACAGCACCAGATTGGGACTAGTGATGGACCCAGTCTTAGGAATTGAGAGACAGAGATTATAGAACAACTCTGTTGAGGTACCCAGCTTCAAGGATAGTATTGGGATCTCAGTAAGTATTTAAAGTGTGATTTGGCTATCATTATTTTAGAGCTCACTCAATAATTTTCAAACATACACACACAGACAAACACACACACAGAGCATCTAGATCTCTTTGTTTAGAGAACTTGATTAAAACAAATTGTGGTGCTTGGGGTGTTGAGAAAGAGGTGTAGGGAAGAGTTTTCTGGAGTTTCTCTCATGAGCTTAACTGGAGCTGGAACTAGATCTTCAGCTGGATGAAACCTGCAGTCACTAAGGATATTTAAGATAATATGGTGAACATTGGCGTTTCATGATGTATACTATTTAAAGAATTTATTGAGGTAAATAAATTTAATAATTATGATTTACTTCTAATATGTAAGGAATTTAGGGACTCTGCATATAAAACATTTGAGCATTTACAGAAAAATAAAATAACAATGATGCTTTGTTCTGTTTAAAATGAGCTCAGTAATAAAATCTACTACTTCCACCTAAACAATCAAAAGGTTTATAAATGTGCATGCTGGAAGAGAGTCTTCTTTCCTGTATCCTTAGAACTCAAGCTTTAGAAAGCCAAATTCAAGTCCTCATTACACATTTAGTTGATTTACAATGGAGCAGTTTATTCCTGATTTTCTTTTTAAAATATTCTTTAAACAGTATAATCTGATTTTAGTATACCCTCCCTCAACTCTACTAGGTCCTTCCTAATTTTCCTCATTCTAATTTATATCCTTTCTATCTTTCTTTAGAAAACAAACAGGCAGCAAGCATAATAATAAAATGTAAACACAATAGGACAAAACAACAACAAAAAACCAACCAAACAAACAAAAACACAAGAAAAAGCCAAAGAAAAAGTACAAAAATTTCCGTTAGACACCAAAACACCAGCATCCATATACACAGGAATCCTGTAAAAATACAAAATCAGAAGCCATAATATATAACCTCAGGATCTGTAAGGAAAAAAATAAACTCTCTGACAAAAAACATTTTGAGACATAGAATCTCCAAAGATGCCAGTAAATTCACTTAGTGTTGAGTATCTTCTGCTGGGCATGGGGCCTGCACTAAAGAATGGTTTGTATCTCCATTGAGAATACATTGGAGAAAATTCAATTTTGGGGGGGAACACTTATAAATTGTAGATACTTTCTAAGTTAAGTATGAAGTCTTGCAACCTCTTCTATCAGTTCAGGGACCCTATCAAGTGCAGATCTATGCAGGCCCATTGCATGCTGCCAGTCTCTGTGAGTTCATAGATGTGTCAGTACTGTAATGTTTAGAAGGCCTTGTATCCATGATGTCCTCCAACTCCTCTGGCTTTTACAATATCTCCATCTTGTTTTTCACAAGGATCCTTGAGCTCTGAGGTGAGGGATGTGATGGATACCTTAAATTTAGGAAATAGTGTTCCAAGGTCTCTCACACTGAACACTGTCTGGCTGTGAGTCTCTGTATTTGTTCCCATCTATTGTAGGAGGAAGCATCTCTGATGATGTCTCAGAAAGACACTGATCTTTGAGTATATCAGAATAATATGAAAAGTCATTTTATTGCTACACTTATTTAGGAAAACATTAATATTTTTCCCTAGGTTCCTGGATTTCTGGTCTCAAGTGTTTGGATACTCAAGCACTGTAGGAGATGGGTTCCATCTCACAGAGTGAGCCTTAAATCCAATTAGATATTTGCAGGTGAATTCCCATAAGCTTTGTGTTACTATTGTACTAGCACATCTTGCAGACATGGCATTATTGTACAATGAAGGATTTGTATTTGAGTTAATTTTTACCATTCTCCTCTTGTAGCATCCATAGTACTTCTCAATACCAGAAACACTAGTCCATGGGACTTGACTTCTCCATGTTCAACTAGTTGTCAGCCTCATAAAGTGTCATCAGTTAAAGTAAGGACACTGATAGGAAAATAATTAGATTCTGTGACTTGTGCTAGTAATATGTAGGAGGAGGTTGAAGGTACTGAATCCCCAAATTCTGATGGGTCTAAGAAGTATTATGTCCAACTCACAGAGTATTCATCTGTGTCTCATTCTCCAAATAGTAAAATGTGACTCTCTGGCTTTGCCTAAGAGACGTAACTCTGCCTTCTCCATAGAGCAAGTAAGACATTCTCTAGAGCAGATATCAAACACAATATTTATGTCCTTCAGGAACCACCTATTATTGTCTCTACAACTATAACTACACTCAAGGCTAAACAAGCAGTAAGCAGCATTCCTCTGTGGTCTTTGTTTCAGTTCCTGCTTCCTATATATGATAAAATAAATCCTTTTAATCCCAAATTGCTTTTTTTTTTTAATCCCAAGTTGCTTTTAAACACAGAGTTTTAGCACAGCAACAGGAACATTATCTGAGATAGTCTCCAAAGTGCACCCTGTGCAAAGAAATCACTTTGGAATTCACCAATGAGCAAAGCATTATGCAGCAATAGTAACAATATCAATTCGTGCCGGACAGTGGTGGCACACACCTTTAATCCCAGCACTTGGGAGGCAGAAGCAGGTAGATTTCTGAGTTTGAGGCCAGTCTGTGTGTGGGTCCTGACCTGCGGGACCTTCAACGAGGGTCCGAGGAGTGAACTGTTGGATAAAGAAGAGACAGGAAACAAGAGATACCTGGGAGGAAGACAGGATGTCTGATCAAGCTCCAAAGATGAACTTTATTTCCGAGATTTTTATAGGGTACAAGGAGAATGAAGTATGAGAATCTTAAACAATATAGAAGGACTCTTAAACAAAGTAACCAGGGCTTAAACAATGCTATAGTAGTGAGGAGTTTCTAGGGAGTACATGTTCCCAACCACCAGGACAGGTTGTTAAAGCAACCATCTATGCTCTACTGATCACCTAACTGCAAGGGGGTCATACTGACCTGGGAAAGAACCCATCTCCTAGGAGACAGAACCTAAACAGAAGCCTAGTTCTCAGGAGCCTGAAACTCAGGCCTACTTTTGCCTATAAGCCTAACTTCTACCAAAAATGGCTTCTCTCAGGCTAATAAGAAAGCTGCAGATCTGTTGGTTCCCAACAAGTCTGGTCTACAGAGTGAGTTCCAGGACAGTCAGGGCTACACAGAGAAGCCCTGTCTCGAAAAACCAAAAAAAAAAAAAAAAAAAAAAAAATATATACACACACACACACACACACACACACACACACACACACACACACACACACACACACACATATATCAATTCGTAGAGTAATAAACTGTGATTGAGAAGAGAAGACACATAGTTCTATCAATCACATGCAAATATGGGTAAATAAGAAAAGAGGTCTGGACTTCATATTTAAAGATAATAATGTAATAGCTTAAATCCCAATCAGGAGGGAATTATTTTCATTCCTGCCGCAGATGAACACTGTACACATCCTTTTGTTTACCACTGTAGCTCTCCATCACTTGACTGGAGTGGAAATATTTTGTGATCCAGCCCTGAGGATATGCACAAGTCTTTTGCTTCAGGTTTGAGTGGGTTGTTTTCCGTGTATTCATAGGATATTCTTGCTCAGACACCAAATTTGTCAATGACAATTTAGGATAATTGACTTGACAGGTGATCAGCCTCAAGGAGATGAGGAAAAGATGGAATGACTAAAACAGGAATATGTGGAGGGTAAAAGATTGAAGTTTTCTCTGACAAATATGTATCTGATTAGAATGGTTACTAAATTAGAATGTAACATGAGGAATATTAACTGAAAACTAAATTTCATGACCTTAATTTAATGCTGTTGTTCTAAAGATGGCAGACTTCTGACACTATTCCTTATAAAGACAGCAGCTTTCTTCTACATGAATTGCATGGAATTACACTGGAGAAGAGAGAAGAGAGATAGGAAGCATTAAATCTTTCAATGGTAAGAAACGAACCCTGTATTTTAACATATTTTTATTCAAAGTGTGATTCAGAAACAAAAGTATCATCCTTATCCCCTGGGACCCTATCACAATCACAGAATCTCAGGCTCCACCCAGACCTGTGGAACAAGAACCTGAATTTTAGCCAGCTCATGAAGAGGTTTGTTTACTATATAGGTTTATGATGCAATAATTAAAAGAGATACAAAGGTCATGAAAGTTAATTCTCATCCCACACCAACTCCCTATCCAGAGATAAATTCTCTAAGAATTTCTAAACACCTAACACAATTTTAAAAACCATACATCTAGGGGGTTTCTCAGCAGTAACCCAATTAATCTCTATTATTATCATTTTTGTTACTACTACTACTACTACTACTACTACTACTACTACTACTACTACTACTACTACTACTACTGTTTTTGTACTAGACATTGATATATCTAAAAAAGAGTTCTCATTAATGAATCCCCTGCCAAATAATAATAAGGCTGATACCAGGAAAAAGTTGTTAATGTCCAAGTTTCAATATTTGAAGTTCCTCTCTATCCCAATCACTACTAACACAACCAAAGACACTGTGAGAGACTACTTGAAATTATTAAATGTTTTACTTAAGGTTGAAAGATTTTGGTAAGAATAGTAAAGAAGGAAGGCAAGACACGAAGGTCAGGTGAGAAAGGCAAATAGAAGCTCAACAGATGCAACTTGTGCCTCATACCTGCCTGATACTGTGACTTAACTTTCATATTTCAATTTGTTACCTGGCTCAGGACACCATGGAATGAAAGAAACCTCCTATTCTGAAGATAATTGTTACATGGTACAACAAAAACAACCCAATCTGCAGTATATTTACCACAGTACATATTTATGAGTTGGGTTTAATTAAAAGTCAGGAACACTACAGCTATTTTTTAACTAGATGCCAGTTACCTAGTGTCAAATGCTTGGTTTTAATCACACATTTTATATCATTGTGACCTAGATCACTGCCTGTGACATATGAGATAGTGTGTTGTCTTTCCTGAGAAGATGTAGAAGGGCTTGATGAATGTTTGCTCATTCCTAACCTCATTACTACTAGCTTCCCATCCATCTAATAAAATGCTGTGATAGAGAGAGGAGCAGTACTATAAATCATAATATTCTAGCCGCTTCCAGCAAATTCATTAGAAATGCTGCCTATATATCTCACAAACAAAGTCAACACACAGAGGAGGTAGCTACTTCTTCCCAGTGTCAAAGCAACCTGTTTTCTGCCTCTCCTTTCTCTCTCTCTCTCTCTCTCTCTCTCTCTCTCTCTCTCTCTCTCTCTCTCTCTCTCTCTCTCTCCAGGGAACAGAGACTTTTTTGAAATGGCAAAAAATCATTCACTAAATAGCCATGTGGCATGTGGCTCTTCATTCTAACATGATCTATCAGATACAGAACTGATACACACAGTTTCAATGTGAGGTTTCATCCACTCTGATCCTTATTCCTCTGAAAGATCTCAAGGTGAAGGCAAAAGGTATAGCTGAAGTAGTTTGGTTTTAAGGATTTGTCATCATTGGGTTTTGTTTTCTCATTTGTTTGTTCATTTTTGGTTCTGTTTCTGTAAAGTATAAAATATTTAAAATATGACTACTCAGAAGTTCATTTATTTAGGCAGTGAAGAATGAAACTATGGAATCATCTTTAATTCTTACCCCTGTATAAAACTGTATTTGAATATTTATTCAGCAATTATTTCAGGAAGAAGTCACATGGACTGAGTATTATGCTAGATGCTAGACTACAACTGTGACTAAGACACACCACCTTTTTCTCAAGGAGACATCACATTAGCCCAAAATTGCAGAAATTATGCAAACTCATAAGAAGTCCTAATCCAGTCTTCAGGGTAGTGTTCGGCAAGGAATGTTTCTTAGATTTTAGAGGCCCCAGTAAAGGGGAATGTCAAGGTGGGAATATAGGAATGGGTGGGTGGGTGGGTGGGAGGTGGAATTCCCCCACAGAGGCAGGGAGGGGAAGGGAACAGGGGGTTTCCAAAGAAAAGACCTAGAAAAGGGGAAACATTGGAAATGTAAATAAAGTATCAAAAACAAAAATTAAAAAATACAAAAATTTCTTTAAAAAAAAAAAAGAAAAGAAAATAACCAGAGAAAAGAAAGGAGAAATTGTTATAATAGTAGTCAGAAGCCAAGGTTTACTGTAGGGCATTTTTTAAATTAATGATTGTTTGGAGATGTCTAGGCCATTGTGCATGATGCCATCACTGGCATGATGGTCCTGGGTTCTATAAGAACCAGGCCGAGCAAGTCTGCTTTGTAAGCCAGTAAGCAGCAGTCCCACATGGCCTCTGCATCAGCTCCTGCCTTCAGGTTCCTGCTTCATTTGAGTTCCTGTTCTCACTTCCTTTATAGAGAAACAGAGATGTGGAAGTGTAAGCAAAATAAATCTTTTCCTCCCAACTTGTTTTTTGATCATGGTGTTTCATCACAGCAGTAGAAACTTTAACAAAGACAGTGATGAAGGTAGGATAATATCTTTAACATATAAAAAAGTTAGACTACTTGTTCTACTATAATTCTTACTGAGAGTATACTTGAGGAAAATGGGTTAGTTTTGCTGTTATTAGAAGAAAATAACTGGCAAGAAAACCATATCAAGAACACGTGACAGTCTTTGTCATATTTGTTAGCAAAATAATGTTTTTCCTCACCCCTGTAGATTCCAAGAAGTAAGGCCATTAGTTTGATAGAAGAACTTTAGTTTTTATTGGCCAGCATGAATTTAGAAATAGCCACTAGTTCTCCTCCATTACTACCTTGTGGACAACATAAATGAGTAAATCTCATGAGGAAAAATATAACATCAGTATTAACATAAGATTTGTTTAGTAAGGTGGCGTGTAATTATACAATTGGCTGGACCAGTTACCAGAGCCCCATAGAAGGATAAGGTAATTATAATCAGCTCTTTGTTACATCTGACTCCTACAAGGAACAAACACTTGGAATCTTCTGTTATATAACAGAAGTCATTTATAGTCCATATCATAATTAACAATATAAAAGAGAAATAGTCTCCTAATGGGGCCTTTACAGAATTATCTAACAATGTCCCTAAGACACCATTTGGATATCCCGAATAGTTTCCCAAACCTGTGAGTTTGGCATCCTCCTTTATTCAGGAAACATAGGTGGTTAAGGTATAAAAAGATACATTATATCTGTAAGATAGAAAGAAATACAACCTTTACACTTGACCTCAGTATTTAAGAAGATAAGCATATTTTACTCAGCTGTAGTTGCTAATATAAGCCAGTAGTTCTTGTCCTATATCTAGGCAAAGAATATTCCAGAAATCAAATCATTAGTGAAAAATAGTTATCCAAATGATATTTCACATGGTTAAGTATAATGTCTGAGAAGTTCAGCCCCTTGAACTGCTAAAAAAACACAGTGTTCATTTTTTCACTTTCCTCTATAGTGTTTAGTACAATGTAGGTAGCCAAAATTAATTTTTGATTTTTTACTATGAAGGCAAAGTGAGAATCCAGGCATCCAGAGTCACTTGGGATTGTGAGGAATCTGGTTCCTTAGGCCTTTATTATCAGTTCTCCATCTGTGTGAGGACAAGTGAAAGGTCTTACTTGGGCTGGTTGTCGCTTCCCTGTTAAGGAAACCATTCTGCTGTGTTGACTGTCCTCTTTACAAGTGAACACTAATTAGAATTTATTGAGTGTGATCTCCATGGCCTCTCTGAAAAAGAGAACAGATCTATTTCCAGATTTTCTGAATATTTCTAGAGATGGTCCACAGTCCTCTTGGATCTAATTGACCTTGGAGAGTGAGTAGAATATATTATCCCTTTCAGTTCCCCTGATTATATAAGAATAGCTTCCAAGAATGGGTAATAAATATGTAGAATATCATTTTTACCAGTTTGGGACTTCTAGCTACTCTATAACATTTTATAGATAGATATTTCTAGATAAACTTTGATTGGAAATATACTTCAGCAAGTTCTTACAATAGATGATCATAGAAACTTTAATATCATATATAATCAAAAACTCTCTTCTTAAATAACCTACTCAGACCTTCATAATTTTCAGAAGATTTATTGTTTTTTTTTAAACATTTGCCCATCTTAGTCTTTATACATAAATTTTCTGTCACTAAAACAATTAACATCTTTTTATCCTTATAAAATTTTTTAAAAATCTAAATATCACAGGACATAATAACATTAAAAAATTAATTTACTCTGTTGTCCGAATTTTCTCCCAGGGGAAGGGGAAGACTATGTGATGACTATCCATCTTTATAATTTTCCAATGACTAACTGATGTTCAATCTCAAAGTTCACTCTCAGAAACCAATGAGTTTACTGAATTATTAACAAAGACTCAGTAAGGGATTCCTGGTATGTTTGACTCAGAGAAAGTCACACTGAGAATGACCAACATTATCTGAACTATATAGGAAGCCTAACCCAGCTCCATAACTGAGACAAATTGCAGAGACAGCTGCCTACCTAAAGAGCCCCAGTAAGTCAGGAATTTGGAGCATCAGTCTTCAGCCTTCTGGCCCAGTGTCATCTGGCAGACCGTTGAAAAACAGGAATTATTAAGGACTAGCCCATTCTTTCTAGGCAAAACTAAGCTGTCCTAACCTGTAAATTGTGTCCTTTCAAGAACAATACAGGTCTTCAGGAGAGATAGGCAATTTCTGCCCAGTGGCCACCTAGCCACAATGTACAGCCTCACCTGGAGGTATAGATGCTCAGCTGCCTCTTTGAATCCATGAATGGGAAGCTGCTAGGAGCAGATTTGTCTTAACAACAAATGAATAAATAACATTAAATGTCACTTCTGTGGATTTCTGACATTTTTGAACAGCAACTATCTATGTAAATCTTGGCTGTTGTCTTCTAATTAAATACATTGAAAACACCCTAACAATATACTCAGAGGCAAGAATTTGATATTTGGCCCTTTATTCTCAAGCTTAAACATCTCAGATCAGTTTATAATTTATAGAAGGACTGGGTCCAAGCCTTGTACTTTTAAATTTTTTGTATCAATTGAAGAAATGTATACTAATGAAAACCTTGATTTTGCATCAAAATAAATTCTGTACCAAAATAAGTAATTAAGACTTCATCTTAGCAACAATTATAAAGAATTCTACCAATTGAGATTATGGCTATACAATCAATTCAAGCTATTCCCTCCCTGTTCCAATTATGACCATTACTAAATTCCCTAGAAAGACAACCTTAGAATAACCACCTTCAGTCCCCCTAAGTCCAAGGAACTGAGACAACAATACTTCATAACTTCTTCAAGCTGAATATGGGCATTGAGATATTTTTGAAGGAGGGAAGGGTAGGGAAAATGGAGGAGTTGATTAGCCTTAAGAATGTTACACCAATGCTTGTACCAATCTCTGATGTCTGTGTCCTGGCTGAATCTGGTTGAAAGTTCAAGACATCAGGAGTTCAAGCAGGTCAGTTCAGCTTGTCTGACAATGAGACTCACCAAGGCTGTATATTCTGTAATATAAAAATCTCAAATCAAAATTTAATATCATCAAAATAACTTTTTTGTTTGATTCTCTGGAATCTAGTTCTTCAGGGGGTCTCCCTTTGTCCTCTCTGATCCATATTACCCTGGAAGGTGTATAAACACTAATCACCTTTTCCAAAAATTCAAAGACAAAACCTTTCTCCCAAACCAGCATATCCTTGAGCCAGTAACCAGAAAAACCTTTATTTTGACCTCTCTCCCAGAGGAATAATATAACTACAAAACTCAAAATCACACACATTTTGAAAATTAAAACAATCCAAAACAAATGGTGTAAACTAAATTAACCCAGATAATAACCCAGAATTCCCATGGAGCCCACATAAGACAGAATTTGAGTATCTTATAAGACGTATTAGAGCAATATATCTTTATACCATCTTAATGTAATTAATTCAAACTTTCACTAATATCTGCCTCTAGGAAGCAGATAGTTTTTACTTGTTAAGCTTTCTACCTAGAGCAACCATCCTGTTATACCATCTATTCTTTGGGCTTTCTACCTGGAGCAACAGATATTTATTTATTAATACCTGTTATATCTATCTGTTGAGCTCTCTACATCAAGCCATAGAAATTATTAATTAATACCTGATCACAGCAGGTAATTATTACTGCTCTCTCTACTTGGAGTCAGTGACTAATTTTCCCTATCCTAGTTCCAAACTGTGGGTGAAATTCCCCATGTGACTTGAACAAAATCTGTATATAAATCTTTCCTAAAATCAAATAATCCCAATTTTATAAATTCAGTTAAATCAGTATCTTCCCCAAGATGTAGGCAGTTTCCATGCTCTGGCTCTCTGACTCAGAGCAGCCATCTTGTCTCTTTCCACAGTAGGGAACCTCAGAGCCCTCTTTCTTTCTTTCAAGGTTCCTGTGCTTGTGCTTGTGTCCATGTGACTCATTTCAGTGCCACCAGCTACTCACTTAGAAAATAAAATTCTAACTTTCAGGCTAATAATCTTAAATTTCTAGTGGATTCTTGCTCAGCAGGTTGGTTCACCACCTCTTGCAGGGAAATATTAAAAAAATGAATCCACGCTACAGCCGGCAACTCTTCCTGGGTAGACTGGCCGGCCATGCACTAGCAGACAATGGCCAGCCTGTTTTTACCTCGTGGAGACTCTCTGACTCAGAGCTCCAAAGTCTAACCCCCCAGCTTGCTAAGTTCCCACTGGAGGATCACTACCACGCCAGCCCCATGCCTCAAAATTTCCATAGCCTTTTGCGGTGCACATCAGGCAAATCCATGCTTTGCAGCTGTACTTTTTGCTCTGGAACCCAGTTGAGCCACTGCATGAAGGAAAACACCACACAAACTTAGTTCAGAAACAATGGTAACTCAATTGCTGGGCACATCAACTAAAATCCTAATCTTGTAAACCAATTAAATCTAAATCCTCTGGTGGCAAATCCTGGTAGATTCACCATATAAACCAGCAGACACTAGTAGCTACATCTTGTCCTCTCGCTATCCCCATCCAAAAGCTCCTATCTTTCTCCTGCTTCCTCTCTTCCCTGTACTTAACATACATTTTTATAAACCATGATGTTGAACATTATTTTTTGTTTGCATTATGTTTGGATAAACCTCCTTTTGAAGGGAAGCTCAAAAACATACATATTCTTAGACTGGGCAGAAAGAAAAGCAAACAGAAGTGGATCAAAGGAGTACTGAGGATATGGAAAGAAACTTTTTATCTCAGTTAGAGGAAAACAGAACTGGAGATACCAGGCCAAAATAGCAGATATTAAGACTCAGCAGAGTCTGCATAACAGCTTCTCACTGGGAGCAGAAGTCATTTATCCTTTGAGTCTCTGTTAGGATTTGTGAATCTCAAAGTTAGCTCTCTTCATTAGTTGCCTATATTGAAGGCAAGAGTCTAGGAAACTTTTATCTCCTCCTTAGAAGCCAGTAAATGTCTCATGCCAAAACTCAGGACCATGGCAAAGTGAGCCCATCACCAATTATTAGACCATTTTGCAAGTTAAATGTAGATTATTCCACCATTTCTTCTAAAAATGAGCCTTTAGTTTAAAAAGGTTAATGTGGATATAGAAGATGGTACCTCTGACCCAGGCAGGTAGGCCCCAAATAATAAATTAAAGAATCAGAAGGAGAGATTTCATGGTCTCAGTGCAAAGCTGAGTTCATAAGAAGCTAATGGAATAACTAGAATCACAGTGTGTTTCTCTCAGAGTTGAGGAAGTGAAAATGAGGCAGAGAGAAAAGTGTCCTGGAAAGTAAAGTAAAAGGGAATATTCCCCAGTTTTAGGATGAGGAAGAATTGAGCTCTTTTATTCTTTTTTTCCCACCCTCAGAGTCAGGGGTCAACCTAACCCAGACCAGGAGGTCAGAGGGTATTTTGAAACAAAAAGACTTGAATCTATAATGGGAGGGGAAAACTACACCTCCAGAGTCAGTGTCTCTTTGTGGACAATTTGTCAGAAACAGCTCTTCTTCTTTGAAGGGAGGGACTTATCACCCAAATTACCATTTAGAGAATGTATAAAATTAGGTTTAGAGTCTGAGCTGGCAAAATATGAAGGGCAGAAATTGAGCATTAAAACAAAGGACAGGGGTAAAGATAGAAAAGATAGTTGAAGGTGAGGAACTTCAAACCATTTGTCATTCCATCCTATGAAGCTATTTGTATAAGACTTTGAAAGTCCAAAGTATTATCTTATTTATGTTATATTCATACCTCAGTTGAAAGATATACTTGTATACTGGCTGGTTTTGTGTCAACTTGACACAAGCTGGAGTTATCACAGAGAAGGAGCTTCAGTTGAGAAGATGCCTCCATGAGATCCAGCTGTAAGGTATTTTTCTCAATTAGTGATCAAGGGAGGAGGGCCCCTTGTGGGTGGTACCATCCCTGGGCTGGTAGTCATGGGTTTTATAAGAGAGCAAGCTGAGCAAGCCAGGAGAAGCAAGCCAGTAAGAAAATCCCTCTGTGGCCTCTGCATCAGCTCCTGCTCCTTGACCTGCTTGAGTTCCAGTCCTGACTTCCTTTGGTGATGAACAGCAGCATGGAAGTTTAAGCTGAATAAAACCTTTCCTCCCCAACTTGCATCTTGGTCATGATGTTTAGTTCAGTAATAGAAACCCTGACTAAGACAACTTGTTTTAGGACAAGCCAGAAGTATGTAGGAATAGAGACCCATTTTTAGGAAAGTAACTTTGAGGTTAGTTTTTGTTAAAAAGTTGTCACCTACAAACAGAAGGTGGCCAGAAATGATTAACACAATTCCAATGGACCTGGAAGACAAAGACAAAGGTAGCAAACTGAATGCAGGGTCAGGAGTAAGATGCCTGTCTGTGGTGCTAGTAGACTGAACCCAGACCTTACTTTGATGAGTCTGTTGAATGCATTGTGGTTGAATAGGAAAAGGCCTCTTCTCTGGAGGTTGGAACAAATATAGATGATGATGATGATAGATAGATAGATAGATAGATAGATAGATAGATAGATGCTGAAATAGATGATAGATACATAGATATGATAGATAATAGATTAAACAGATAAATAGATATTTGATAGATGATACATGCATATATACATTACATAGATGATGGATAGATAGAAAGATACATTGAGGAAAAAGACCAGAAAGGGGTTTGTGAAGCATGCCAATAAAACCTCAGAACAGTTTATATGGATAGAAGAGGAAGAAAGCCAGGGGTTTTCAAATAGTATATGGCACCTTCTAGCCCTTAGTAAGCCTGTGGAGCATTTAGGCACTAAATGAGCTAAATATTGGGAAGGGAGCCAGACAGGTAAAGAAAGAGGAAAAACATTCAGAGAGAGAGAGACAGAAAGAGAGAGACACAGAGACACAGAGACACAGAGAGAAACAGAGACAGAGAGAGACAGAGAGAGAACAGAGAAAGAGAGAGAACAGAGACACAGAGAGAACAGAGACAGAGAGAAACAGAGACAGAGAGACAGAGAGAGACAGACATAAGCAGACAGAAACTGAAACACAGAGACACACACATAGAGAGAGACAGAGACAGAGAAAGAGAAAAGACAGACAGAGAGAAATGTACAAACCCAAAATTCCTCCTAGATTTCATTACCAAATTGAATCAAGATTGATTACTAGGTAGAAATAAAAGAAAGTAGATATCAACCCACCACACACTCAGAATTGTATTTTAATCAGAACAACATAAGGACATTAGTATCTCTGCAGGACTGGAGACTGTGCACTTGAGGCATTGGAGGCTTGGGGAGTTTTGGGTGGAAAAGTTAGAACTTTGGTGATTGAAGATTCAATCTGCTAATCCATTACTCTGCAGTCTCAAAGTGGTAGACACTGGTGGGCATTAGTATATTGATCCCATTATCAGAAGCTCCCAGCATCTTGAGTCCACAGGTGATATTAACCAAGTCAGCTGTCTGGCCTAGACTTTATTAACACATCTGATGATTTTGTCGTTAACATAAAACATCATCAAGAATCTAGTATCACTCTACATGATGAAAGTTTCCCCAGCAATATTTTTTGAAGAAGCTTCCTTCTTTTTTCTAGTGTGTATTTTCAGTATCTTTGTAAAAAAATCAGAGTGATTTATATTGAAAACCTCTATTCAGCTCCACTGATCTCTATGTCCCCTTTTGTGCTGTTATCATGATTATTGTAATTACTGTTGCTCTGTTTTATAAGCTAAAGTCAAATATTATGATATTTCTCTCTTCTTTTTGTTTAGAATTTCTTTGCCTATTCATGGTATTTTGTGCTTCTACATAAATATAAATATCATTTTACTGTGCCAATAAAGAATGATCACATATTATGTTATCACATTTAATCTTTGAATTATGTTTCATAAAATGTCTACTTTTCACAATATTAATTTTTCTAGTCAATGAGCATGAAAAGTAATTACATCTTCCAGTGTCTTCCTTGAAGAGTGAAGATGGTAATTTCATTTTTCCTGTGTTTGTTATCTCCTACTACATTACCTATTTCCTTAAGCTGTTTATAAAATTGTGAACTCCTTAGTGTTTGAATGCAATGTTCTGCAGGTGTCTGTTAGGCCCATTTGATTTATGGTGTTATTTAACTTTGATTTGTTTGTTAATTATTTTCATCCAAGTCATCTCTCTATTCATTAAAATGTGGTTTTGAAGTTGCCTATCATTAGTGTGTTGAGGTTAATCTATAGATT
>CM052702.1:69719809-69769809 GCA_028551405.1 Uromys caudimaculatus | reverse complement strand
TGAAATAATGCTCAAATTAAATGAATATCTGATTACTAAGATTCTGTTCGGGGTCACCTGTGAAAAATGAAGACTTATTGTCCCTAATGGATTGGAAATATTTAATTATATATTCAGGGACCAGAAATGAGTCTTTTAAAATAAACATTAGAGATACTGGCCCAGGGAGCATACGCTAGAATACAGGCTCTAGAATTCAGGACCCCTATGACTTCTATACTTACCTCGAACCCTTTGTTCTGGTAGACATTGTAACTGCTTTCTCTGTCCAGGTCATTTTTGATCAGTCTCTAGCTTGATTTCTTGCTATAAAGGTGAGTTGTTCCAGTCTGCTTTCTGTTTTGTGATATATACTATGACTGCAAGCAACTTAGAGAGGAATGTGTCTTTATTTCAGCCTATAAATTAGAGTCCATTATCAAGGAAATTTGGGCAGAAATGTGAAGCAGGAACAGAAATAGAGATGGAGAAATATTTTTTACTGTCCTTCCCTCCACTCATAGCTACCTCAGCCTACTTTCTTATGTAACCCAGAACCACCTGCCCATAGTTGGCACTCCAAACAGTGGGTTGGACACTCTCATAACAATCATTAATCAAGAAGATACTCACAGATTTTATTATAGGCCAATCTGATGATGTTTTCTCGGTTTGGGTTTATTCTTCCCAGATGACTCTAGCTTATGTCAAGTTGACAAAAATTAACTAGTGCAGGGTTGTACTATAGGCAGATTCAACTCTCTATGTTCAGTCATCTCTGTTTCCTCTGAATGCACTTAGTCCATTATGACCTTTCATTTTCTAGGCAAGGGGTTAAGTTAAATGATGTTTAAGTTATATTATAAATTTCCTTTCTAAACATATTTAAAAGCTATGTTATAATGAGCTCATTTTTAATCATTTATGGCCATTTCTTTCTTTAAGTTAAGGAAGTTTTCTTAAAGGCCTCTATCATCTTCATAAGATGAGATTTTAGGTCAGACTCTTGCTTTTCAGGTGTATTAGGGTATCCATGACTTGCTGTGGTGGGAGAACTGGGTTCTGATGGAGTCAAGTTACATTTACTTCTGTTGCTCATGTTCTTGTACTTGCCTTTCACCATTTGGTTCTCTCAGGTGTTAATTAGCCTGGTTGTCTCTGACTGGAGCCTGTCCCTCCTCATAGGTAGGTAGCCATTCACTCTCCTTCTCCTTTCTAAGTTTCTCCATCATCATTTAACCTGTACTTTTAATTATATATGCCTGATAGCTTATTAAAATATCTTTTGCATTCATTTTTTAATTTAAATAACTTATGAGTTATAATAATATATAATTTAAATTAACATATTTATTTTAATTAAGTCACAAAGAAAAACATTATATAATTAGTAAATACAAAGTTAAAATAGGAAAGCTATCATAGGTTATTTTTTTGCCTTCAGTATTTCCTATGTGTATAATATTTGAAAAGCTGCCCTTTTTCTACATCTCAGCTTCTTTTAACATAAAATGGGATAATAAAAGTTTCTTTCATGTAGAATCACTACAAAAATTAATGGGAAAATCCTTTAAGGTATTTATGATACTGTCAGAATTTACTGTCCCTCTAGACACATTTGTAAAAATTGCTATAATTTATAAGCATAGGTATCAGCTTTTTTTCTTATTACCTACCATATCTCTACTCAGAACATAACAGATGATAGTGTCACAAACTAGATTGACTGATATTATAGTAACCTGAAAACATACATACAAGTATCATTATACAAAATAACATATTTAGAATTGTATATGTATATGTATATATTCATTTGGTAATTATTAACAAAAAAGAGGCCATGAATTTGAAAGAGAGCAAGGAGAGGTACAGGGAGGATTTGAAGTCAGAAAAGAATCTGCTCTACTCTTTGTCTCTGAATTTCCTTTAGACAGGAGCAATTCTGGGTTAAAATTTTTGTGATGGGTGGGTGGTTCCATCCCTCAAACAGGGACCGTGCCTAACCTCTGGATATGGTCTCAAAAATTTCTTTCTCTCCTTTGTTGAGAAAAGAAAAATAAAATGATATATTATAATTTCAAAAATTAAAAAAATATGTGTGCATAATTTTTAAAGTTACTATTAGAGGAATAAATATTAGCATTCTGGAATTGTTACACATTTGTTTTCTGTCTGTCCCTTTGTGTGACATCTCCTAGGAAGATGTGAATAAAAAACATTTTCATCTCATAAAGTGCATTAACAACAGACCAGAGAAATGATCTCCTGTAAATCTAGCTTGTGAAAATAATGAGGAAGTTGTGGTTCCTTGCAGAAGTGTGGGTGACTCAACGACAGTGTCTTCTTGAAAAGCCTATTCCAGCATAGATGACTCATAAAATATGAATCCCTGAAGCTCCATGCCCAACTTGCAGGAAGCTGCATGGAGCAAAATTTATCTCCCAGAAATGCTTTACTGCTTGCATAACCTTGAGAAGGAAAGTTCTAAATGTTTTAAGTTTCATGAGCTTCCTTGGCCTTCTAAGTTTTATTCACTTTCTGAGAGTTATGCACATTCCTTTGCCCTCCTTAAGAGGAAATAAGTATAAAACAGTCACCTTTACTTTGGAGAAAGCTTCATCCTAAGGTACAGAGTTATTGTTAGTAATTATTGACCACACAAAGAATAAATATCTTACTATCTCCAGTGGCAACAAAGTGATATGGAACTCTCACCCTTGTCCCTACTGAGATGGCCAGCAAGCTAGTCAGTGTGGCTTAAGTAAGAGCTTCCCTACTTTTTTGCCATAAATGGAATGTGGGAAAATGAACTTGATGCACTCAGCATGTAGGTCTTAGGGCAATGGCTGCTGATGTTTTATCTTGTTTACAGGGATTACCACAAATAAGATATGATCCTTGTTCTAAAAGGACCCATTTTAGCCAGAAATCTTATCTTCTCCATACTGTCTGTCTTGAAAAGTAATACATCCTGATTCCAGATATTCTAAGAAACACATTTATGACTTTAGCACCACTACATAATGACTTCCAAAAGTTTAGGATTCTGCTCTCAATCCTAACCCCTCCCTGCCCCCCAAATAAAATCTGAGTCAGTTGTGTCAGAAAACTATTAAGAGAATCGAGCCTTTCTCCTATTTAAAACTTTTTAAGACAAATGTAAGAGATCTAGCACAAAGCAAATTATTTTACCAATCCCAATACAGGTGGATCAGAGCCCACACTAAAGTGAGATAGCGTAGTTTAGTCAGTATATGATTACCCTGAGCTAGAAAAGCCATTTTTTGATGAAGTTCTGGTACTTAGAAAATGAATGGGTCTTTAATAAAAGTTGGGATTCACTGTGACTCGTTTCCATATATCCAGAAACTACTTCTTGCAGTGAAAAAATGTTATCTGCAGATCTTATCATACTTATTTGAGTGAAAAAATCTAGAGAGATCATAAACATTGTTTGTAAGTAATTTAGATATCAAAGAATTCTTAAAAAGGATATGCAGATAAGTTGGTGAAAAAATAGAAACTTATGTATTAAGATTCTCTTAGAATAAATGTAGGGGTATATACTAGGTAACAACGCAATTAATTACGGTTTTATTCTCTCTCTCTCTCTCTCTCTCTCTCTCTCTCTCTCTCTCTCTCTCTCTCATGTGTGTGTGTGTCTGTGTGTGTGTGTGTGCATGCTGCTACTACTCTGTATCCTTATCACAAGTTCAAATATTTGCTTTTTGAATCAAAAGACCTAGAAATAAGACTCCTACAATACCTCACAACTTATTGCAGATTGCATAAGTCAGACGGTTCCACCAAGTGACTTTTAAAATAATATTTGAAAAAGAAGAAAAAGATGACTAATAATTAAATATGAAGATAAATTTAAGGTTTTTTTCCCTGAGGCAAAGAATAAATATACAGCCTTTCATTAGTCTCAGTTTTCTCATCTATAATTTGACTTATTGTTCTGAGATGTACTCGATCTTTATACTCTGTCCTGATTTTTTTGTTTGTTTTATTTTGTTTAGTTTTTTGTTTGTTTGTTTTTCTGAAATATAGCTCCTTGTGCTTGCTCTTCTAAAAAGGTACATATGTAAATTTTTCATAGTTTAGAAAAACATTTTGTAGAGAGAATCTCTTGCATACTGTGTGGAAGCATTACATGTCAATAAAAAGCTGAGAGCCTATTAGTAAAAGGCAGGAAATATGAGGTGGGAGTTGTCGTAGAGAGATAGGAACTCTGGGAGATTTTCACCCTGGATTCAGAGAAGATGTAAGGAGAGGTAACCAACCATGTAGCAGAAAGACTACACTAAACAGGTTATATAAGTTATGAGCTAGTCGAGGAATGAGCAAAGCTTATGGCCTTAGGCATTTATTGCTAAGTAATTAAGTCTCAGAGTTGTTATTCTGGGAACAAAATGGCTAGGAAGAAGAGCTAATGGCTACAATATTTTATTAAAGTATTGTAAACAATGAAAACTGAAAGTGAAAATGAAGAATATCCTATATCAAAACTAGACCCCTGGGAAATTTCAAAGTAAAAAAAAATGACAACCTTTCTGCTTCTCTTCCAGAAGAATAACATCCTCTTAGCTGATATCATCCTACTAGATCATTAGTAAACCCATGACACAGCCTAGTATTCAGAAAACAATGCTATTTTGCATAAGTAGGAAGCAGTGTGGAGTGCGTCACCAAACCAACTCATGCCAGTCAGGAAATTCCAAGAATTAAGTCTGAAATATGAGATTAGAAAATGATGGGAATCAGATGTAATATATTTTGATCCTCACTTAAAAAGTGAGATGGCTACTATAAATATCAGACAGACTAATTGTCTTCTAATGACTTCTTTGCAAGCCATTTTCTCATTTTTAAATGTTTCTACCTAAATCTCCACATTATGAGAAACCTGAATCTGAATTAGTACATTATGAAAAATTCTATTGACGTTCTGATAGAAAAAAATAATGATTTATCTGAATTAGTACATTATTAAAAAGCCTATTGATGATCTGATAGAAAAAATAACTATTTATGGGTTTATATATATTAAAGCTACTCTTCAGCACCCCTACTTATCTTTACTGTGACTATATGGTACCAAAGAATACCACCAATTATGCCAAGTCTTCATTTCTAAAGTTTAAATGAGTCAGATATCTGGATCTGCATTTCAACTTGGCATTGAATTTGTCTATAGGAGCCAATAATACCATATTATCTTCAATGGATTGATGCTATAGTGGCATAGTAAGTTAACATCATAAGTTAATGAAAGATTAAACTAGATTCAGAGTCATATCAAAACTTAGGGAATTACCAACACAAAAAAAGAGCAATTTTTCTTCACAAACAAACAAAAGAAATGCTTCTAAGCATTAGGGATTTAGTACATTTAGCAGAGCGTTAGTCTAGCATGCATGGAGCTTAATTCCCTAGCACCACATACACAATGTTTTGGAATGTACCTGGAATCCTCAGCCTCAAAATCATCATTGTCTACAAAATAAGTAAGAGGCTATTAGAGATACATAACACCCTGTCTCAAATTATTTGAAATCCAACTGCTTCTAATGTTTATTCCAAGTTACTGGGTGTGATATTTTAAGATGTAAAGTTTCTGATGTATTGCCTTAGTTAGAGATTGTATTGCTGTAACAAAACACCATAACCAAAAAGCAAGTTGGGGAGGAAAGGATTTATTTTGTCTACTATTCCACAGCACTATTATTGAAGTAAATTAGAATAGGAATTTAATCAGGACCAAATCCTTTATGCAGGATCTGATGCAAAGGTGATGGGGGGGGGGGTGCTTCTAACTGGCTTACTCTCCATGGTTTGCTCAGTCTGATTTCTTATACAATTTAGGACCACCAGAATAAGCATGAAAATGTCCACAATGAGCTGGGCCCTCATCCATCAATCACTAATTATGAAAATGTCTTACAGCCAGATCTTATGGAGGCATTTTTCTCCATAAGGGTCCCACCTTTCAGATAACTCTAATTGTGTGTCAAGCTGACATAAGACTAGCCAGCACACAAACTTCAAGTAATTTTTTCTGTCCCTTTGGCCAGGAAGACCATGTTACTTTCACTTTTTGCATGCTCCCAAACCCCTATTTCTTCCTCCTCTTCCTCCTCCTCCTTCTCTTCTGCTTCTCTTCCTTTTCTGTCTCTTTTTTAATTTGTCGAGATTTTTGAGTATTTCACATTTGAATACTGCCGTTACATCATATCCTCCTCTCTTTTTCCTCCCTCCACCTCCTTTCAGGCCTTGTTCCCCAACTGCCTCTCAAATTTGTGGCCTCTAAATTTTTACTATTGTTAAATATATGTGCATATTTGTACAAAATGTTGAGGTTTAAACAAATGACAATAGTACATTCTTCTCTATGTTCAATGTCCTTATCAGTGATGAGTAATTTATTAAGTTGGTTTTCAGTCTACTTACATAGCTGTTAATTCTCCCCGAAACAGAAGTACAACTATCACAACTTGGGTTATATCTTGCTGTGCTGGTCATTATTGTGGATCTCAGTCATCACAACTTGATACAACTATTTATTACTTTTCTCCATTGGTAACTTGCTTAGTATTTTCTAATTCTGTGAGAGAGAGAGTCCACAAGGAGAAGGCTACCTGATCAGATTCAATTCTATTCCTCAAACACCTCTGTCTAAAGTGTGTGGTATCTTTGGCAATAGGAATTAAACTTCAAATTCAGGGTAATAAACATGGCCTATATTGTTTTGAGGGTCTTGTTCTTGGATGCCTGACAAACAACTCAAATGGATATTTACCGTCTCAAGTATTGGGGTTTTGTTAGATAGTCTATGACTCTTAGGGGGGAAGCACCATAATTCCAAGTGGCACAAATTTACTTAAACTCTTTCTGTATAGATAGATAGATAGATAGATAGATAGATAGATAGATAGATAGATAAGATAAGATAAGATAAGATAAGATAAGATAAGATAAGATAAGATATCTTATGAGTATATAGGGAGATATAGGTATAGATGTAGATATAGATGATATAAATAGAAATAGATATAAATAGACATGAACATAAAACAATACAACTCCTTATAGCTTTTTCAACCGTATTTAATCTTATTTCTTTCTCTTTCATCCCTCTCTTTCTATATTACCCTCTCTATTCTTCCCTACTTAAAACCCATCCCTGTTTTCTCATTTTTTCTTGGCACTTGTGTTATGCTAGCACCCTATTAGAGCTCCTCTCCATCATGGAATAGACCCTTTTCACAATCTCAATTTCTGAAGAAAGAGACTGAGGAAGACACTAGAAAAAGGAAAGACTTTCTAGCTCAAAGATTAATAGAATTATGATTATAACAATGAACATTCTGTGGAAATCAATTTACACATTTAACATCTCAATTAAATATTTTATAACCTTCTTCACAAGAAATAGAAAACAAATCCCCAGGTTCACTGGGAACAAAAACAGACCTTGAAGAACCAGTTCAGCCCTGAACATAAAGAACAATGCTGGAGATATTACCTCATCAACTTTCAAAATGTTCCAGAGCTATAGTACTAAAATTACCATGGTAAGAGCACAAAAACATACATGAAAATCAATGGAACTAAAGAGAAGATCTAAATCATTTGAGAGAGAGGCCAAAACATACACACTAGAGAGAAAACAGCATATTCAATAAATGGTTCTTGGAACAGTGGATGTTTGCATGTACATGAATGGAATTACAATCATATCTATCATAGTAGAAGAATAAAATTAGAACCATATCTAACACTCTGAACAGATATTCACTCTGAATACATCAAAGGCCTCAGTGTGAAACCTGAAACACAGAAGCTTCTAATAGAAACCATATTCAATACCCTACAAGATTTAAGACTAAGAAAGGACTTTCTGAATAAGACTCTACTTACCCTGAAATTAATGCCAATAATTGATGAGTGGTACTTCAATAAAAAAAAAAAAAAGAAGACACCACCAACTTAGTGAGGTAGAAGCTCAAAGTAGATGATCTATACATCTGATAAAAGATTAATATCCAGAATATACAAATAACTCAAAAACAAAAGGGAAAGAAGACAATACCCAATTCAAAAAATGGGCTATGGATTTTTATCTTAATTACTTTTCTACTGGTATTATGAGACACCATGACTAAAGAAATTTATAATAGAAATATTTTTGTTTGGGCTTACCATTTTAAAGGGTTAGAGTCCAGGACTGTCAAATGGGGAGCATGGCAATAAGCAGGCAGGCATGTCATTGTAGCAGTGACTGAGAGGTTATATCTTGATTCACTAATTCAAGATTTACTTACTGAAATAAATCTTAGGTATAATGAAAAGTTTCCAAGGGAAAAGAAAAAGTTGAGTGAAGGACAAATGAATAAATATACAATTCCCAGAACAAACTAAAATAGTAATGATTTGAAAGCCATGTCAAATTAAAGCAATGGGCATTATTTTGAACAGACATATATCAATATAACATATACTTGCCTGAAAAGGTTCCATGCTGTTTGGATATAAATGAAAGCACATATTAACTAATCTCTCTTTTAATCATTTCCCATTGACTTGACCTTCTATAGTGTTTTTCTTCTTTGTGAGTCATCAGGTAGCTGATAAATTTTAGACCTGCAGTTACCATAGGAAACCTTTGTAAATCAAAGCATCTTTTCATAATAATAACTTCTTTACTGAATGAAGCACAGAATCACTACAAGTCTTTAAAATCTCATAACCTTCAAACACAGCATGTGAGGGAAAGGCAGACGTTAATAAAAAATGTTTAGAAAATTTTCCTTTCAAGATTATCGAATAAAATAGTGAATGAAAGACTCCAGACAGCAATGCCTGAAAAGGCTGATAATGCCAGTATCCCTCCATTAAAACAACATTAGCATTAAAATAAATACACATACTATAATAGAGAAAAGCCAGTAGAAAGCAACAGTAGGATGCCAGGATGGTGAGGTCATCACCTCTGCAGTAAATAATTTCAAATTTGATAATAATGGCTTCACTGGTACTCTCCTCATCCCCCATTACAACCTGCCTATACTTTATAGGTCTAATAATCACTAGGGGATATCACCCCTAGCTAAAGAGAGAGATCATCATGGTATCATTAGCTTCTTAGATATATTTATTTATATGATTGATCATACTTCCTTTTGATCCTCTTCCAAAGGTACTATCCCAGTCAAATATTTGTCAAAATATATAATTGGTATAAAATGATTATGAGTGCAAACAGGCTTTAAATTTTGTGTGTACACATAGACATATACCGAACACTAAATCTAGGTTAGGAATATCTGTGCATTTGAGCATTGTTCATTATGATTTTACAGGTCTATGTGCTTTAGTTCTTGTAATTGTGAAAGGGTTTTGCAGAGAAAGAGCATCTCAATGATAAGGGGTCAAGGAATACCCATAAAATTACACCATATACAGACCTTACATAAACGATTTATTGGGAGAGGAGGGTAAAATTGTTGCTTCTAAGGGGCGATGGAGACAGGACAGACAAGGTCATAATGGCAGGTTTTATAGGGGTTATGGAGCATGCACATAGGGAAAGTGTGGTGGTGTGGAAACATATTCCATTGACCATTGATGAAGGGGGGGGGGCTGTTGGGATGAGTCACAGAAGGTAGAGTGGGGGAGCTCCAAGGCACCTCTTTTCTCTTTCTGGAATGTGGTCAAAGCACTTTGGGCAGCCGTCAGTATGCCCAACAGATTGAATCTAAAATGTTCCCAACATGTTCATGTTTGAACACTTATTTCCCTATTGTTATTGTTATTTGAGTAGATTTGTGCTGGAAATCTTAAGAAGGAGGGGCCTAGCTTCAGTTTTGTCCGAGACAGAGGCCAAAACTACTAAAAGGTTCTCTGACTCCATTCTGCCTTTTTAATTTTCTTTACCTTTCATATAACCTCAGTGTTTCTGGAAGTTAAATGTGTAGATGTGACTGAAATTGAGAGGCACTGGACAGCATATGGCTAGGCTTAATGACAGAGGAGCCTACCTCCTCATGACTCTCCTCAATTTCTGCCATTAATCCTCCAAATTTCCTGGGCTAATAGCTCTATGTTACCCTGCTTCTAGGACCCATTCTACTATGGGAGTTCTGCCTTTTTTCTTTCATGTAAGCGCCCAACATCATCATATAATAAATACATTTAAAAATACACTCCCAAGTTGACTGTGAAATTTATTCTTTAAGTTATGAGAGGAGGAAGCAGCAGCCACTTCCTCTGGTGACTTTGGCAGCACTTTATCTTTTTGGATATACTAGCAAAGAAATTATGGATAGTCAAGAAACAAAACAAATGCTAGTCTCTAGCAGCTAATGTTTCTCTTGCTTAGCATCAAGAAGTAGTGGTGAATAAGTAGAAGGAACAATTTTCTAAGTCTAGACTGTGGTCTAAGAGAGTTGGTACTGACATATTGATATCTCTTTGAAATTTCTCTAGCAAACAATTTGCACGCCCATTTTCATAGCTCCATGGCCATTTTTGTAAATTGATGAAAAGGAATTATGGTTTAGACAATGGATTCCAAATAGTTACAAAAAGAATCAAATATATCTTTATTCATCACAGCAGGAAACATTAAAATCAGCACATTTTTTAACTTAAACCCCTCCCCAAAAGGCAAGTATCCAAGTCATTGTATCAGTAGCTAATATGTTATGTAAGGGTTTGAATAGCTAACTGCTTGACAAAATAAATTTGTTTATTCATATTTTGAAATATCCAAGCTATCAGGTTAAGTACTTTTGTTTTTGTTTTTGTTTTTGCTTTCCTCTTGGAAGCATTTTAACATCCTGCTGTCTATTAAACTATTCCATGCAAAAGGTAAAAAGAAAGTGTTGAGATACTTGAAGAGGATACTTAGTGCCTCAGTGAGTATGGCAGATGTGGAAAAACTTCATAGCCAAATTCATTCAATGGGTGATTGTTTTATGTGGGATCAGACACTGCCATAGGCAAAAATTAGGCCTTATGATTATCAGTATATTTGCAGAGCACACATATCAGATATAATGGCTTCATGGGGATTCTGGAACCTGCAGTGGTTATTCTGGGATCAGACCACTAAGCATTATGGTTTTCAGAAGTGCTTTGGTACACCGCAGTCCTATTATGATTGTCATCCACAATCCACTTTTCATTTCACATCACAATTTGTTCAAGAAACAATTTGTTTTTCTTGTGTACAATAAGGCTTAAAAGTTTAGTATGATGATTTGTTTTAAATATCTGGACAGGTACACTAAGAAGTACATTCACTGTTATGTAATTTTAATTTTTTCAAAGCCTACTTTTACTAATGGATCTTAAACATTTTAAACTCCCTTCTAGCCCACCATCCACCAGAGGTAATGGAAAAGAAAGGATGGGGGAAAGTGAGCCTTTTTAGAAATTGTTCTTTGGAGCAAATCTCATCTTGTCTGGAAATTGGCAGTTCAGTTCAAAAGTCAGCAGCAGCATCTCGATCCACTTGCAAGCACTTCACAGATATAGCAGCAGTCCAGTTCTGTACAGTTGGAATAGCAAACCCGAATCAGCAGCAGTGGCATGACCTAACAGAGACAGCTAGGCCTCTGCTGAATCAGCACGAGTCAGCAGGAGGGTTTTGGACCAGCAGGAATACAAGAAGAAATTCTTAGCTGTACTTCTCTCAGTGAAGCGAAGATCAGTGAAGAAAGGAGTTGCACAGCTAGCTCTACCAGAAAGCCCCACCAAGCCTTTTACCTGTGTCTGCTTCAGTGTAATGTTCCTTCACTTGTTTGCCCCAGCAAAACACTTATCCAATACAATTGACTTTCTAAAGAATCCTTAAGTTTCCACTTCATAGTTACTTTTTTAAAAAACTTTTATTTGCTTTAAATGTAAAAGAAACATTAATGTTCTATATTAACTTGTTGGTAGCTTCTCCTAAAGTAGTAAGAATATGAGCTCTGATGATTGGTCTCAATTGGTCATTGTCAACTTCGAATGTGCAGGCATTACATACTTAATTTACAAAGATCTTGTCTACTTTGTAAACCTATTTGAGCCACTAAATTTAACTTTTGTCTAGCATAATTTCCATAGTATAAAATGACAAGCAAGTCATAAGGCATTAGCAAAATAATAAAGTCAAAATAGTGCCTTAAACATAACATTATGACCAGTTTATTAGGAATTCATTGTAATATACAATATCAAATTTCAGCAATACAATATACCAAATTAATTTTGTAGCAATCAAATTCTTCTTCTTCTTCTTCTTCTTCTTCTTCTTCTTCTTCTTCTTCTTCTTCTTCTTCTTCTTCTTCTTCTTCTTCTTTTCTCTCTCTCTCTCTCTCTCTCTCTCTCTCTCTCTCTCTCTCTCTCTCTCTCTCTCTCTCCCTATTTCCTTTCCTCCTGCCTCTGATGCTCTTGAAAAATTGTCAAGCAGTTAGCTATTCAAACCCTTACATAACATATTAGCTACTGATACAATGACTTGGATACTTGCCTTTTGGGGAGGGGTTTAAGTGGCAAGATTGAATTAGGGCACTCACTGATCACTGGGAAGTTGACTTTAGGTACAGATGTGATCACTCTGGAACACATATTTGCTGCAAGTAAGATTCCACAAACTTGGTGATCCCCAAGTATTAGTTGCTGGTGGAAGCTAAGATTTACAATCCAGAAACTATTGGTATTGTTTAAGAGCACATCACAGAGGAACAGAACCTGAGTACAAACCTCAAGAACTGAGGCAATCACAGCCTCTTCAGCTACCTAAATCTAAGCTTGGAGCTCAGGAGTTTAACTGCTCAGGATCAAAGGATGTGAATTGGACATCAGAACTTTCCATCTGCTTTATTGGTAGTACAACACAGGTGTTTCATAGCCTGAGAGATCTTTAACTATCATTCAGCTACCCAAGGTGAATGTCTGTTCATTTGTGAATCTCAGCAGCTCTCTAGACTCTACTGTTTTTAATTCAATGTTACCAGCTCAGATTACACCACAAAACCTCAGCAAGAAAATATCACTTTAGAGAAACATTCTCTGGGCCTGATATTTCAACATCAAAAGAGCAGAATAAGTAGACATCCCAGCCAATTTCACAAACTTGAACAGGAAGCAGCTACTTATGTAGGCTAAGAAGGGGTGTTTGGATATGTCACAGTTACTTGTTTGGGCCAATCCTTTCCTGAGTCCCTAGAATTATGCTTTGTATTTAGGACTAATCATCACCCTGTCGCTTAGTGTCAGTCTTGGTATTCCTTCCACAAGAGGAGCAGATCTCTGTCTTTCCAAAGTGGAAATGGTTCATTCAGAAAGTGGTTGACAGGCTTTATAGATGGGGAGGAGTTTGATTGTTATTCTTTTTTAATCTTGCAAAAGCCTATCCAGGCATGATGAGAGTTTCTTCTCTATGCTACACGAATGAGTCAGTTCCATCTCCATTCCTCAGTTCTTCCAAATTCTGTGTACCACATATGTGGTATGTTCAGTGATACAATTTTGTCTACAGGTTATGGTAGGTATCCTAGGACAATGGCAATAGCCAATAATATTTGGGAAATCCGCTAGGCCCCCTGACCAACAACTAAAGGAAGAACTTATTTGCCTGGCACTCGACTATTTGAGAGATATCTGTGGCTACTAAAGGCAACATTATTACCATGTGCAGTATATCATCATCTGCATCTACCCCTCCTCCATCACACACAGACACACACACGCACGCACATGCACACACACACACACACACACACACACACACACACACACACACACACACACACACACAGAAACTTGTGTGATCCTGCATGAGAGCACAAGCATGCATGCATGTGCATGCATGCTCACACACAGGTAACTTCTATCCACCAGATATAATTGATGTCTAAGAGGCTTGCTGACAAAGAATCTCACTCTTTTTAGTTTGTTCTGAACTCTTGCTAGCTGGTTCAACTCTGCTCTTCTGGCTCAAACTCCTCTCCAAGCTTAGAGATTCAAACAAGCGTCACTCTGCTTCTCACTGAATTGCTCTGCTTGGCCTCAAAGTAACTCTGGCAATTTGTTGTACTTTTCTGTGTCCTTCTGATTCTTTCTCTTCAACTGCTTCTTCTAACTTACACTGCATGAACTACATAAATTGAAAAGAAATCATGAATGAATTAAATTGAACTCAATTGCAGTGCACTAAATGCACTGGTTGGACTTATTCAACTCCACTCAACTGAACTGATTCACAACTGATTCAACTTTGAACTGTTTCTCTCCTTGTGCTGTTTGTAAATAGCTTCTTTCTGTGTTGTTCTTGTGAGTTGGGCATATCCTATCTCTGATTCATTCAGTTAAATATTTCTCAGATTCTTTACTTTGTCTGCCCCTCAATTAAACATCACTTTCAAACATGGCTACTTGCTTCTACAAACTAATTTTACCTTAAAATTGTGTACTCCAGTCAAAGGGAAGAGGGATTAAAGGTCTGTGGCATTTCTTCATTCCAGCTGGACCACACATACTGATGTCTCTGGATGCAATTCCCTGCTAAAGCAGCCATGCTGCTGTACCAAAATTGCTCTATATACATATACATACACAGCACGCACACACACGGAAACACACAAAATATATGTATATACATACATATATATGCATATATACATACATACACACACAAACATATAAATATATATGTATTTCTGTGTTACTCTCCATGCCCCTTACAAGTTAAATCTTGCTTCACCACTATTATCAAATATATCTTACTTTTCCCATCTCTAGGGTTCCTTTCCCCTTTACTCCCACATTTCTTATGTACTTCCAGACTTCTGTGTATTCTATGTTATATTTTCAAATCTAAAGAAGCAGAACTGTAGCTCATAAAGAAGAGAGAATATGCAGTTTGAGGTCTAGGTTATCTCACTTACAATATTTTCTAGTTCCCTTCATTAACTTAAAAATACTATGATTTCACTTTTCCTTGCAGCTGAAGACAATTCCATTTTATAAGTGTACCACATTTTATTATCCAGTCATCAGTTGAAGGACATTTGGGCTGTTTCCATTTCCTAACTAGTGTGAATAGAGAACAATGAATATGTCTGAGCAAATGTTTCTGTAATAGAATATATAGTATCAAGTCCTTTATATATACTGCCAAGGAGTGGTATAGCTTGGTTATATTGTACTTCTATGTTTAGATTTTTGAGACTTCTTCACACTAATTTTTATACTGAATGTACCAGTTTTCAAAAACATCAACAATAAATGAAGAGTCCTCTTTCTCTACGTCTTTGTCCACATTTATTGCCAGTTATTTTTCTTTATCTTCACCATTTGACTGGGTTAAGTAATATGAAATATCACCATAGTTTTAATATGCATTTTTCAGATTGCTAAGGATGTTGAACAGGTTTCTTTACAATTTTGATTTTATTAATCTTTAAGAAGATCATATTGCCAAGACCTGATCCCCTTAGGAGGAAAGTTAGACCCCTAGCACACTTGGAGTCAGAAACAGAAATAGGACTGAAATTGCATGGTTGGCCAAACCCCACCTGGCTGCGTTCTTTCCCCTAAGAAATGGGTGACCTTGGCCTGGCCCCAGGGCCAGAGGCACAATGTTCCAGGAACTAGCTAACCACAAAAATGTTTGTGCAACTGCCTTGTGACTAACTTAGAACATTCTGTACTTCCCCATAACGCAAATTCTTTCCATTCTTGTGGTTTTTTCCTTTAAATACCCCTGACTTCAGCTGCTCAGGGACGAACTCCTCTGCCCCTGCGGGAGACACGAGCTCAACCACAGTGCACTGGTCCCCCAAATAAACCTTGTGTGATTGCAAAAAAAAAAAAAAGAAAAGATCCTATCGCCTCCTCCAGAGGTCCTGAGTTCAATTCCCAGCAACATGGTGGCTCACAACCATCTGAAATGGGATTGAATGCCCTCTGGTGTGTCTGAAGACAGCTACAGTATTTTCATATACATAAATAAATCTTTTAGCTGGGCAGTGGTGGCACACGACTTTAATCCCAGCACTTGGGAGGTAGATGCAGGTGGATTTCTGAGTTCGAGGCCAGCCTGGTCTATAGACTAAGTTCCAGGACAGCCAGGGCTATACAGAGAAACCCTGTTTCGAAAAACCAAAAACCAAAAACCAAAACCAAAAAAAAAAAAAAAAAAAAAAAATCATATAATGTATTTTGGTCAACTTCATATCACTCTCTCTCTCAACTCTTTGGACTCACCATCACTTCACTACTCATTTTTTTCTTTCTTCTAAACCCATCAAGTTCAGTTTATGTTGCACACATAGCCCTATGTATGGAACTATTTGCTTCAGTGTAGTGAACTTAGAGGGAGTCACATACTTAAAGAAAACTGACTCTGCTCCTAACTTCTAGCTGTCAGTAGAGCCTCAGCTAGACCTGGAAGTTCTGAGCCATCTCTCCACTCACTGTGTACACTTTAACTCTCTTGAGCTTGCATAATTATAATGGACACTGTCACAATGGCTATGGGTTCATATATATAACTTACAGTTGCGTCCAGAAAACGTTGTTTTATTACAGTCGTCTACTTTCTCTGGTCCATATAGGATTTCTATCACCACGTTTACAATAATCCCTCAGCATTAGGAGGAGGGGGTAAGATATAGATATTCTATTTATGTATGACTAGTCCAGTCTCCTATACTCTGCACCTTGGTTAGTTGTGGCTCTATGCGTTAAATGCTAGCTGCTGCCAGAAGAAACTTCTCTGGTTGTGGTTGAGACATGTATTTATTGAAGGGTATAATAATAATAATTAATTAGCAGTTAGTTTAGTACAATGTCTGTTTAGTAGAACAATAATAGTAGGCTTTTCCCTAGAGCCTATGCCTATCCAGCCATTTGTTCTTGGTTCCACTAATAGTGCCAAGTACAAGTTCAATCTTGTGCTGCCACTCCTAAATCCAGTTAGAAAGTGTTTGGTTAGTCCCTGAACATCCATGCCCCATTACAACAAGGCCCATATCTTGTAGACCAGTAGAAATATTGTCCATATTTAAAGATATTTCGTACATATATTTTTTCTTCTTTTGAGAATGCTCTGTTCAGATTTATATCTCATTTATCACTAGGTCATTTTTATTTATGATTAAAAAAAAAAAAAAAAAACCTGATCTAAGTGTTTAAATAGCCCACAGCCCTGGCTAATACTATACCTTCAGGAGCCAGAATAATTAACTGCAACCTTTTATGTAGTTGTCTTAAGGCATTAATAAAGTTGTTCAATATGGATGGGGTTGGCATAAGGATAGTCTGGCTTAATGTTAT
Source organism: Uromys caudimaculatus (assembly GCA_028551405.1). Taxonomy (NCBI): domain Eukaryota; kingdom Metazoa; phylum Chordata; class Mammalia; order Rodentia; family Muridae; genus Uromys; species Uromys caudimaculatus. The sequence goes on along the minus strand of CM052702.1, from coordinate 69,752,493 downwards.
ACTGATAGTACCTTTTCTACAGCAGGCTGGAAAACAAGAGAATCCAATAGCTTCTAATTTCAGAGTCAAATTATCCCCTCCCCATTGTCTTTGCTCAAGCACAGGAAAATGAATATCAGGAGTAAGACTCCCAACACTAACTTGAATAACTCATTAGTAACACTAATAGTTATTTTAATCAATTTTCACATGCTGAACACTTTTTTAATTTCCAGAGAAATATGGGCTTCCCTGGTCTGTTTCATATTTGTAAAGCTCACAATTGGGCTGACTAGATGCCTGGAACTCATTCACAGGCTTTTTAAGGGTTCGCTCATATTACAATCACAGCAAATGGAGATTCTCTTAATAGCAAAGGAATAAGCTAGAGAGAATGGATCTTTCAAATATTGTCTAATACATTTGTAGATAAACAGAGAAAAAAAGGAAGGGAAAACAAACAACAAAAAAGGCACTGACACAGCCACAGCTAGGTAACCACAAAAGACCAGCAAACAAGATTAGACCCTGAACACCCTCATTGTCATACAGAATTCAAGACTATGTCCAGAAGAACTACTCTAGTTTTCTAATTCTTATTCCATCCCATTAAAATATCTTCCTAATTATTCATATTTATGTGGATTTTTATCTGACGGCTTCTGAAATATTTTGACATTCATTCTCTCATATTCAGTGATAATGCATAAACAAACAGATGTAATCAGCTTTAGAGAAGAAATTCATCAATTCAGCTGGATTTCATGTCCAGTTTAGGATGATTCATATTTTTAAAATATGTTCTTTTAAGTACCTCTGTTAAAGACTTGAAAATGTTCAATATACACCAATGCAAAAGTGTTAAGCACAGAAAAGGGATTTTACATGGCAATCGCCATATGATTGACAGATGAATATGTTAAATTCTTGTTGTGAGCTTCTGAAAACAAAATATTACACAAAGAATATATTGTTTGTAATCATATCTCAAAATAGAATCTTTTTCTTACTTGAGATACATTAAAAGAACTCCTACATATGGCCATATATTCATCAATCAAAACATTAATATTTCATGATTTTATAAATTTCCTAGATTCTGGTACCCAGGAATCCCCTGTCTATGAGCCCTGAGGCTAGTTGGTTCACTTCATTATACCTCTACTTCATGTAATGGATTCTGTCCATTATGCATAACAGCTCCTGGAGCCAAGTCTTCATACCTACCGTCTTTCCTTCTTGAATGTCTCTAAGTACAAGCCAGAGGCTTTCCATTATAGACCTTGACCTTTGTGAACCATAACCCAATGCTAGGTTGCTAGGTCTCTCTCTCTCTCTCTCTCTCTCTCTCTCTCTCTCTCTCTCTCTCTGTGTGTGTGTGTGTGTGTGTGTGTATGACAGAACATACTTCACCAAGTAGCTAGATGAATTTTATGGAAACAATTAAAAATATCTTGAGGAACAAACAATTTCAGATAAAACTTCAAATCATACTTTCTCACTGCATCTTTCTATTGCATTCTGGATGCCTGCCCAGTAACACTTTAGCTAGATGATTCTCAGAAATTAATAGAAATTTAATTCTACAGATAAGATTAAATACTAGGAATGGAGCTGTAAGCAAGTAAAAGAGGTTGGGGTATAGATGAGTTGAAGAACCTATGTTTATCATTGAAGCCCTGGATTTAATACCAATTACCACAAACACATACACACCAGCAGAAAACAAGAATGGAGCACCTATTTCTAGAGAGCTTATCTTCTAGAAGGGACAGCTGATAAAAGAAAACAAGTAAATACTGTGTTTGTGGTGATCATAAATGCCACATGAAGAGTATGGAAGGAATATTAGCCTATGAGCAAAGGATTACTTTTTAATGGCTGAAATAACTACTAATCCTGACTAATTTATTACCAGAATTTACAATTCCTGATCCATTGGTCTAAGCTTTAAAGACAACTCTAATAGCTCCCTTTAACAGTTAAATTGCAAAAGTTAAAATATTTTCAGTAAAAACAAACTTTGTTCTTGCAGTCACAATTGCCTTAGTTTGTCCCATGTCAGGACAGTGGTTGCATTTTTATCTAGTCGGTGAAACCAAAAGCATGCTCTTGGAAAGTGCTAGTAAAATTGATGACTATCTAGCCAGACTGAGTTGACGAGGGAGACATTTTTGTGATTTTTATAATTGCCCAATTAATAAAAACAAACATAATTAATAGTAAAAAAATATCTTGAGGATAGTGTGTCTTGAAAAATATCTAGTATGTTCTACATTGTTTTGGTCCCAGCTTCAGGTGACTTTTAAGGAAATTTTTTAATTTAATATTGGGACTGATCCTGTAGTCAGATATGTGATTATGGTAAAGTAGTAAAACTTGATATATGACAGTTTGGAAAAAAAAGTTTATATCAGATAAGAGGAAATGAGTACTAGCATTGGGTTATGGCTCACAAAAGTCAAGGTCTATAATGGAAAACCTCTGGCTTATACTTAGAGACATTTCAGAGGAAAAGAAGGTAGCTCCAGAAGTTAGCATGCTTTTCACCAAGAAAATTAAATATTCTCAGAAATCCCCAACAGCTTTCAACTTGTGTCTTTTAGGCTACCAGGCATCTTGCCATCCTGTTCTAAACAAGAATTCTGATGACAAAGAGGAAGGAAGGATGATATTTTTCACAGGTGCTGGGGATCTGCATCACTGGATTAAAGGATTTCCTCAGTAGCACTTCGTTAAACACTTTTCAAATAAAATGAACTAATTAATACCTTAGTAACTTCAGCTGCCAATTAAAGCACTTCCTTTGCTTTATCCTGTCTGAATATAGTCCTTCTGTGTTTGGTGCTTTAATTATTTCTGTATTTAGAATTTAGAAATCACTGTAAGTTAATGTGGCCGTGTTGTCATAGAAAGGAATCACTGAGAATTTGATATAGTGCCTCTTCAGGTATATGTATAGATATCGAGAGAAAAAAGATACAGTGTACATACTCCCATTGCCTTTCTCTGTATTCCACATGCCTACCCTACCACTGAAATGTATAAAACTAAAGAGTGTAGTTACTTAGTCTCACTAAATCAGCCACTTCCCCTCCCCAACCCCAGCTCTCATTTAGGAGACTTGTATAGTGCTTATGATAGAAGCAAGCTTTCTCTTACTATTGTGGAGATTTATTGTTGATGTTAGAGGTTATGTTCTACTTATACTATTTTGTCTCAGGGTGATATTTCTGGCTGCCAATAACAATTGCATTATTCTTGACTGGCACAGATCAGCAGTTTGTAATGTCTCTGAAATGCTGGTATCCCAGAGAAACATATTAATGCTGGTAATATAATCTCCAGATGATATAATATGATTAGCTGCTGTTAAGATATGGGGTCATCTCAAACTCAATGAATAAATAAGAAGTCATACAGTGACAGCTATCAATTATTTATTACCTTTGTCCATATATTATTAACAGCTGCAAAAAAGCATTCACTCTTCTCTTCTTGTTCTCTCTTCCTCTTATTAATGCTATGCTTATGAAAGATTATATACTAAAGGACATGTTTTATTTTTAGTCATCATTGAACAATATATTAAGTTAATTGAGGGAGGAAACATCCTAAATGTGGGTTGTGCCATTAAACTGATTGGGCTAAACATAAGAATACTTTTTTCTCTGCTTCTTGAATCCAGACACAATTTGACTAAACATTGGCTGCTCCAAATAGTACATATTCTCTTAGTAATAGACTGCATCTCTTGTACCTATGATTCAAAATAAACTCATCCTTTCTTAAATTGCTTTTGTTGGGTATTTTGTCACAGCAGCAATTAACTGATGCAGACATGTATCACCTATTGTGTCAGGTCTTCACATTCTAATTGTGTAAAATAGAATACAACATGATTACATGATGTTGTGTACTGGGTTTTATTACTCATATTGTGAGCCTGAAAACATAAGAAACTCCTCAACTTGGCAGATGAGTTGGGGTGCTGAGGAAGTATGCAGAGAGTACTGATTCTCAACATTTGATTTTCTATGCTACTCCATAACATTTAAAGCATGTAACAGACATTTAAAGGAGTAACTTCCTCACTCTTCAAGGTATGCATCTTTCAGGTACTTTCCTTTAGCAGAAAAAGTGGCACTGTCTGACAGATTGCACAGAAATATCACCATCGCCATTCTAGTTTTTATCATGTCATCCAAATTTTTATTATTTCTAAAGCAGTCATATAAAACTCATTAATAAAAAGTCACAGTTGTGTTTCAATTACGTTTATAAAAGCAGGTTTCAGGCCACATTTTTTTTTCATGGGGCATAATTTGTTCACATGATCTGGTTTAATATTAATTTTTGAAAAAATAAAAGTTTCATGCATTTTGTGTTAGTAATTTTGCTCCTTTTCCTCCATTTTATGGAATCCCAGAGAACTTACATTTTCCATAGCTACTTCTGTACATTTCCAGCCTACAATCAATTTCTATTGATCCATGTTCAGTCCATGAGAACTCAGCAATCATGATGCAAAGAGAACCTAGAAAGAAGTGATGACAGCATTTATCTTCTCTAACTTTACATAGTAGAAAAGATTTGGCCAGCTTCTGGATATTAAGAAAGTTAACACAAGAATTCCAGTGATGGGGCTGGGACCCCAAACCAGCCATAAAACCTTTAACCTGCACTCTGTCTTATCTGAAGATGTACTGGGGCACTGGTGGCACAGAACTTGTGGGAGTGGCTAACCAATGGTCTAATTTGAGGCCCATGTCATCCATGCCAACACTCCCTGAATGATCAGAATCCTAAAGCTTGTTAGCCCAGAGACTTAGGGTAGAATCAAACATGACTGGCAAAAAATAAAAATCAATATTAAAAATAAAAATAAATTAATGAATGGTACCTTGTGATGTTCTGTTATGCTCATAGATTGATGCCTAGCCTTGTAATTATCATAGAGGCATTGTCTGCCACCTGATGGGAGCCGATGCAGAGACCCACAGCCATATATTAGGAAGAGAGAGGACCTTGGTTGTAAGTCTTTATTGAGTCCCTTCCCTCAGAACTCAGAGAACACTCCAGAAGTCAGGGAGAAGGAATGGTGGGAGCAAAAAGGGTCAAGGAAACTTGGAGAGCATGGTTCTTAGAATCAACTAAGCAGGCTCATTGTGGCCCACAGAGACTGAAATGGCAATTATGGAACTTGCATGGGCCTGTGCTAGACTCTCTGCATATACCTTATGTTTGTTGGCTTGGTGTTTTTGTGGGACTCCTTACAGCAGGAGTCTATGACTCTTTGCTTGCTCTTGGGACCCTTTTCTTATGTCTTCTGCCATATATTTTTTTGAAGTCTCTGTGAAGCCTGATCTTTTCTCGGGAAAGAAGGTGGAAGTGATGGATCTGTGGGAAACAGAAGGTGGGAGGGAGGAGGTTGGAGACCAGAGGAAGGGAATCTGTGGTCAAGATGTATTACATGAGAAAAGAGGAAAAAAGAAAAAAAGAAGAGAGAGAGCAAACAGTCGTCTATTCTATACCAGATATGGCTCAGATGCACCCTTGAGCTCAGACCAGTCTTTTTACCCATGTAGAGCCAACACATCCCGACTCAGCCCAGCCTCAGTAGCTGATCCAAGAATCATAAGCAAGGACACAATTGTTATTTGAAATCATATAATTTTGGTTAGACTGATTGGCTATTATAGGCAAAGGACATAGTAATATACAAATGCAAAGGCTCAGCCATCCATTATCAAATATATTTGCTCAGTTAGTGTAAAAACATCATGAAACAAATGAGCCATATAACCAAATTGAGTTTGTGAATGTGAGTCAAATTTCAAACACAATCTACAACATTGCTTCCAGTTTTCAGATTTCTGTAGGCAGAAAAGAGCTCTGATTCACTCAGCAAAAGTCAACCTCTATTCTTCTTGATTAAAATAGCTTTCATAATAGTGAGTCACAGAAAAACTAATAGAAACAATTAACTTGTATGGAGATTGCCCTCTGTGACTCATCTAAGTGGTTTTCATTTGGTTTTCAAAGTCCAAGTCCAAGTCTAAGTCCAAGTTTGACTTTATTTATTACATCAAATGTCATACTAAATGGTTAAATTGAAATTCTTCATTTTAATACAAATCTCATCTTAAATCTGAGAAAATTCTGGATCTCTGTTTTTTTGATGTTGTTCTTAGAACTGTGTTGTGGCTCTAATAAGCTCAGCATTGCCAATATAGCTTTCTTTTGAGGCAACAATCTAATTTTTGATTCTTGATCCCCTATGTTTAAACTATGTTACTAACAAGTCTAATGATACACACACACACACACACACACACACATATATATATATATAAACTATGAAGCAAATGTGTTGTACTTATGATGTTTCTTCAAAAGAGTTTCAGAGAACAAAATATTGTTTCTTAGTTTGTAAACACAACCAAAGATTCTTAACATGTATAACAAATTTCTATGACAAAATGATGATAGTCTACAGGACTAAAAGCTTCTCAGTTTAAACATACTTGCTTCATATTAAATAGTTAGCAATTAATTAATAATTAGTCAATCAAATTTCAAATATCCCTCTTCATTTTGGCTGATTTCTGATATTATGACATCATAAATATATTGGTAGGCTACAGAGGACATTGAATTTGATTTGTAGAAGACAGAGAATTCCATCTAAGTCTCACTCTCTCTCATATACAGAAAGAAAAGATCATGTGTAATCATACACAACAGTTAATTATTATTTTTTAATAAAAACATTAAATGTGCAGTGCAGTATTCAAGAGGACAAGGGATACAAACCTGAGAACAAAGATATAACAGAACTACCCAAGTGGAAGTCAGAGGAAGCTGGTAACTGCACCTGGAAACCAGAACTCGTGTCCTTTCTGGATGGAGAACACATGACCTGTTGCAGGCTTGGCTTTGGGACTCTTTATTTTGAGTGTCAAATACCTCAGGTAGCTTTTTATCACCCTTTCTCAGGCCTGTTGAGCATGGTTGTTATAACCTGGGTTCATGTCTGTTTGTTTGTTTGCTTGAGACTGCATCTATAAGGCCCAGATTGTCTGAGAACCTAGGCTGAAGCTCAGGCTGACTCTTTCAGACTCACATCAATCTTCTTAGCTCAGCCTCCCAAATACTCATATTATAGCTATGAACCATATTCAGTTCACCCCGGGTAAACATGCTGCCTTATTTTCATTTGTGACAAAAACATCTTGAGGGAGGAAAGGTTTATTTTTCTCCCAGTTTGTGGGCACAGCCCATCATAGTGAGAAAGTCAAGGCAGCAGAAACTCAAAGCAGCTGTTCATGTTATGTTACATTCACAGTCAGGAAACAGAGATGAATGCAAGCCAACACTCAGCTCATGCTTTTGTATTTTATACAGTCAAGGATTGCTACTCAGGGACCAGTCCTTTCCATTATTAAGATGGGTCTTCCAATGTCAATTAACACTGTTAAGATAATTCCCCACTCTCTTGCCCAGAAACCTGATTCCTAGGTGATTTAAGATTTGCCTAATGAGCAATTAATACTAACCTTCAAGACATAATGAAACAAAGTAGTACAGTAAGGTTTTACAACACCAACACATAGGCTGCCCCAGTGTTTGTTATGTACTCTACTGAATTGGGAAAGCCTCATCCTGGGTGAAACATACTGAAGTTTTGCTGTGAGAGAAATTTAATTCATTTATGTGAAAAAATAGCAGGGCATCTGGCATTTATAAGACCTTCAATAATCCTCAGTTTTCTTTATTCGGTCTTTCTAGATCTTTTTTCTTGTTTTTTTTTTTTTTCTTTTCCTGGCTTAACATTTTTAATTTATACATCACTTACCAAGACAATTAATGTCCATATGCATCAATTTCCTTTTGTAATAATTAAACTGACTCATTTAGTGAATTATTAATTAAATCTTGACTGTTTCTTTCCTTTACAAACTTGTGGTTTTTATACAAGTTATCTCAAAACAACTGTAGCTTTCTGACTTAAATACTTGTGTTTTGGGGTGGAGGGGCAGTCTTTGCAGATAAATAAATACTCTTTGCAACAGAGTAACAGAGTATTCACATGAAGCAAGAAGGAAGTCCAATTCAACAGGATTCAGTAGCCAATTTTGATTCAAACTTCTAAAGTCAGACTCTGGGCAGTTTATTTTAGGCATATTTAAGTATAGTATAATTTGGGGAATAAAAGGTTCCTGGTATAACACAATGATACTAAAGCATAATTACATCTAAATTCTTTTGAGACTAATGTCACCTTTTCCATGAAGATAGGTTCTATAGATAAAGTACATGTATTATCTTAAGGACTTGGGGGAAGATCTGTTTTGGTCCCAGTCACATAGATAGCTCAAAAGTCAATAACACATTAGCCATCTCTAGCCATGTTTGTCATGGAGAGTGGCAGCCAGCTGTGCCTGGCCATACAGATATTACAGGGTTCACCAGGCTATTAATCACATCCATTCCCAAACTTCTATGTGGAAAACAGGTTCTACATCTTTTTTTAAAAAAGAAATAATCATACATGCTTAATATTCCTGGTTTCTTAGTTTCATTGGTATTTACATGTGAGCACAGGGACTTTATGCCCTCTACACATAACTTTGCTTAAAAGATATATTGATAATCATTATTTCAGTTCTTCTATACTCTACTATTGGCTGTTCTATTGTTTTATCAGTTATTAGTGACAACTTGTGGTATGCTGAGCATATTCTCATTGGACTTACATGCAGGGCTTTGCATAGCTTGAAGCTTTGTTCATAAATGACTCCTTTAAAGTACATTCCCAGCTGTGTAGATAGTCTAGGAGGCAAGTGTCATTAGTCTCCTATCATGTGGGGTCAGTGGAGCTGAGCCCTTGCCAAAGCTTCTCAAAGGAGGTGATATGTAGCTGGTTTAGCACAGAAATAACTGCCTGAGGCCTCCCAGCAAGTAATGTTCTTTTTTCCCCATTATGTGGCTTTCTCTATGCTCAATGGAAGTTATTAATTCTGAAAGCATTAGTCTACTTGCATGAAATCCTAAGCCATGAAAAGCTTAGCTCAAACATGGCATTTGTGAAAGCACTCTGAAAGCAAGGTGAACTTTCAGGTTTTCTTGTAGATTTGCTAATCAAAGTTTACTTAAAGTTTTAAAATTAATGCTTTTGAATATGGTTATTCAAGTGGGAATAAAATTCTTGAACATCATTTTACCTATGATCATTTTGGACATTCAGAGTTCTGTACTTTACTCAAGGTTCTAATAGTATTGGCATTGGATGTGAACTCTAAGGACTCCAATGTCCATTAAAGTTTGAAAACCACCATCTTAAAGATCTTCAAATGCATTCTATAATAATATAGTAAGGTATGTGGAAGTATCATAGGGGTCATTCTTGAAAGGTAATATATTTTTCCCTGTCATATATTGCATTAGTTAATGTTTCTATGCTGTTATCTAGGAAAGAAGTGACAGTGACACACCTACTCCAACAAGGCCACACCTCCAAATAGTGCCACTCCCTGGGCCAAGCATACACAAACCATCACATTCCACCCCTGGTGTTGGGAAAAAGTCTGGCACGATGGGATGAAGCCCCACGTGCCTATCCCAGGGTGCTGTGGCTCTGGGTGGGACAGCAGACACACGGGAAGTGGCCGCGCATCTTCCCACACAGTCTGACAGGCAGGTGGAGGCTGTGGGAAGCCTTTGCAGGCCCTGCCTGTGGGTGGGGGAGGGGACCATTCTCAGGGTATGCACTGTAGCCGACTCTGTGGGTTCTCTAGCCTGGGACACCACAGTCACCGCAGGGTCCGGCAGACGGACTAGCGGGAACGCAGCTGGGGTTGGGTGAATGGGTATTGTCTGGGAGTGCTGGGAAGCCCCGGGGAGAGATTAGAATCAGCTCCTTAATTGAGGGCCAGATCCATTGCTTCCCACCTTGGGTCCAGATGAAAGACAGTCCATAATTCTAAGACGTTTATTTTCATCGTGTGGAATGGTGTGGATAGAACTGTACTCCCTGGCCTCTGGGAGAGGTGAGGCAAATATAGTGACTAGGAAGGGGCATAGCTAAGCCTTTAGGTGTCTCTTTAACATGGGGATGGCTTGGAGCTGTGTGGCTGCGCCTCTACCTGAGGAGGGGTGGTACATGACCATAACTGGAGTCAAAAACCTCCCGGGAGCTTTGGCATAAAGTTTTGCGGTCCTTTGTGGATTGTTCCACGGGGTCCTCCAGATTTTACACCTGTGCTCAAATGGGTACCAGACTGCCTGTAACAGATCACTGCCCCACACCATGGCCACCCATAGGCTTGTTCAAACATATGAGTCTATGGGGCCATACCTAAAAATAACATAATGCAAAATACATTTAGTCCAATTTCAAAAGTCCCCATAGTCTATAGGAGTCTCAAAAATGTTAAAATTCCAAAGTTCAGTCTTTTTTGAGATTCATCCAATCACACAACTGTAATACCCAAAGCAAGATAGGAAATTGGCTGAGCAAACTCCAAACTCTGTATCTCCATGGCTGATGTCAAAGAAGTCTTCAGATCTCTAGTAGATATATGATATATAATATATGATATGACATATGACATGTGACCTGTGATATATGATATGTGATATGTGATATATGATATGTGATATGTGATATATGATATGTGATATGTGATATGTGGTATGTGGTATGTGATATATGAAACATATAACATATAACATATATAATATATATATAATGTGACAGTTTGAAGTGTGACAAGGCTTTAATAAAATATGAATAAAACTTTAAGTGCATTAAATTAATATTTATATGAAATTCTACCTGTCTTGATGTCCTTTCAATAAGAAAATTCTAATGCATTGGGAACTATAGGCCTTTGAAAAGTGAATCACTGTGCTAACTTTTTGCATAAAATTTAAGAGATGCTGTGGTTATTAAGACAGGAGAATACAGAATTTGTTAGTTTCAACATCCATAAAACCTCAACCACAATATACAACATGCAATGTCCTAGCAATCTTCTGTGCTAGATATCAGGCCCTGCTGGCTCCCAAAAGAACATTATTAATCAATCTCCTGTGCTAGTAGAATAAGTTAGATGAGAACTATTCACACCAAATAGAATCTGCAATGGGACAGAGCCTGAAGGTTTCAAGCTAAGCCAGCAGCAGGTTTGGAATTTAAAGTGGATATTGCAATTATTGACGTTGTTACTATTGTTGAAATATATTTCATATTCATAAAATTCATTCTCTTTAAATCATTCAGTTTAGTGGGCTTTAGAATATTGGGTTTTGAGCATTGTCAATATTTAGATAAGTCCACATCATTTATATATCGCCAAGAAAAATTCATTAAATATCATTGCTGTGCCCTACCAGGCAATCCTTTGTTTTCTCCATCCCCCTGACATGCTCTAGCTGCTTCCCTTTCTGAAATCCTGATGCATCATTACCTCACTGCAATCAATACACACACTATGAATTACATGGATCACAATGTTAAGTCTTCTTTTTTAAAATGTGTATTATAATAGAACCATCTATAATGAAACCATATATTTAGAAGAATTTTTGACTATTAGTTGCTTTATCAGTCCTATATCATCTCATTGTAAGTGTGCATCCATGATAAAACTTAAACCTTCAAGAACTGTGCAGTATTAACCACACATCTCTCCAGAAATCAAGTTTGGTCAATAAGATAGGGGGGATACAGATTTTTTGCGATCATAGTAGTATCATACCAGAAAAGCTATAAATATGCTGCCCATTGGGAATAACTTAGAGACATCTAAGTCTAGGAAAGCATATTTACTTCACATCTTTCATATGCTTTTGGGTAGAAAGAAGAAATCTGAGTTTGACCGTGCATTCCTGTCCTTCACAGACTACCTAGTGGAGTCCTGCCTCTCCAACAAATGATGTGATAATTGGATCTGCTTCAGATAAAGACTCAAGATTTGGCTCACTGAAAATTGAGCATTGTTAGCAATCCATACCCACTGTCTCCTCTTGTAGTTTTGTAGCTCCTGGAAATCATTAATTTATTTTAAGTTTCTATAGATTTGTATATATATTCTGAATATTTCATGTAAAATAAGTATATATTCTTTCATGTCTGGCTTCATTAACATACATAATTCTTTCTAGGGTCACCCATAATACAGAATTATCAATAATAAATTTTTGTTAGTGATTGTAAGTGTATTATATATGTGGAAATGAATTGGATTCAATTGTGTGCATAAACCACATTTTATTTATCTATTACTCAGTTATTGAACATTTGAGTATTATTTATATTTTAAGTCTTTGTGTAAGACTAACAGCTATAAAGTCCACAAGTTGGATGCTGCAGTAGTTCCAGTTTGGAACTGAAGGCCTGTATAACTCCTGGAGCGCTAGTGATCTCCGGTCCACATTGGGAGGTCAAAGGTGCCTCCATCACATTTCTCTGTAGACCACCTGTCAGGAGGAACTGTCATTTTTCTTCTCACTATTTCTCATTCTCTCTCATTATTTCTTTTTCAAAATGCCATCATAGACCCACCAAAGACATTCCTATTAGTGTATTCCATATTGTCTTAGTTACGGCTTTACTGCTGTGAACAGACACCATGACCAAGGGCAACTCTTATAAGGACATTTAATTGGATCTAGCTTACAGGTTCAGAAGTTCAGTCCATTATCACAAAGGCAGGAACATGGCAGCATCCAGGAAGGCATGATGCAATCAGAGCTGAGAGTTCTACATTTTCATTTGAAGGTTGCTAATGGAAGACTGTCTTCCAGACAGCTAGAAGTAGTATCTTAAAGCCTACCCACACAGTGACACACCTATTCCATCAAGGCTACACATCCAAATAGTACCAATCCCTGCGCCAAACATATACAAACCATCACATTTCACCCCTTGCCCCCCCATAGGCTTGTTCAAACATATGAGTCTATGGGGGTTATACTGAAACATAGCATAATGCAAAATACATTAAGTCCAATTTCAAAAATCCCCATAGTCTATAGCAGTCTCAACAGTGTTAAAATTCCAAAATTCCAAATCTCTTCTGAGATTCAACAAATCACTTAACTGTAATCCCCAAAGCAAGACAGAAAATTGGCTGGGCATATTCTAAATTCTGCATCTCTGTGGCTGATGTCAAAGCAGTCTTCAGATCTCCAATTCCTTTTCCATCTTTGTTGACTGTAACAAAGTTCTTTCTCCTGGGCTGGTTCTATTCCCTGCTAGCAACCTTCCTCAGCAGATAACCCACAGCTTTGTCATCTTGAATACCTTTGGGTCTCCAAAGCAACTTCAGTGTTACAGCTTCTTGTTTCAATGTCTGGGATCCACACATAATAGGTGGGCTCCTCCTAAGGGCTAGTGTCATTTCTCCAGCTCTGCCCTCTGTCACACTACAAGCTCAGTTTGATCCATTCCACTGACACTGTTATTCTTGGTGATCATCCCATGGTACTGGCATCTCCAATACACTGGAGTCTTCCACTGCAAATAGAATTCACCAATAGTCTCTCACAGGCTCTCTTCATGGTGCCTAGCCTCAAATCCTTTTCATGACCCCTTCAGTCCTGGGTCATCAACTGCCACTGAGGCTACACTTTCACCAATGGCCTTCCATGACCTCTCACAGTGCCAAGCCTCAGCTGTTCTTCATGATGCCTTCATGCCTTCAAAACCAGTACTACCTGGGTTGCTCTTCCACATTACTAAGTACAGCTCCTGCAGGAAGTACAATCTTGGGTATCTCTAGAACACAGCATCTTTGTGTTCTCAGAAAACACTTCCCAGAAAATTTCATCTCAGTGATGCTGGTCTATTCTTAATCACAACTAATATCTTAGCTCCATCTAACCAGCATCAATTGTCCCAGTAATCCCTTCTATTCTAGACTCTAAAACCACAGCCATATGGTCAAAGGTGCCGAGCTCTGCTGCTTGCTGGGGCTGGTACATGCCCCCCTTATTATATTACATTATAGCTTGCTTTCTGTTTTCCAACTCCTTCACTGCCTAAGCTTCCGTGTCCTGGAACTTGCTCTGTAGACTGACGTTGAACTCAAAGATCCATATGCCTGTCTCCTAAGCACTGGTATTAAAGGTGTGGTTCACCAAGCCTGGATTTAAATTTTTCTTCACCTAGAATATGCTCTAGACTGGCCTTAAACTCAGAGATCGGCTTGTCTTTGCCTACTGGGATTAAAGGTGTCTACCACCATGCCTGGATCTAAACTTAGTTGAGTAGGATCTTGCCCCAAGTCCTACTCCCTTAATTTGTTATCTTCTTGAACTCAAGATTCAGCTCCATTTAACTTCCTGGTACCCCTTTAATACTTGAACCATATCTTTTATATTTTTCCTTTCTCAGCTTGCTACTCTTGTTTAAAATGCTCTTCATGAGAATTAACCAGAGAACAAAGGCTTGATGGGTGTTTCTGAGACTTCCATTGTCAATGCAATTAATCTGAGTCTCTTCACCTTAGCCTCAGGTAAACTCTTCAGAGAAGGGTAAAAAGTAGCCACATTCTTCACCAAAATACTATGAAAACAGTCTCTAGGCCACATATTAAAATTCTCCACTGTAACCTGGGCCAGGTCCGCACAATTCAAATCACTCTCAGTAACAAAGTTTTCTATATTCTTACTAGGATAGCCCCATTTAAAGCATTCCACCACTTTCCAAATCCAAAGTCCCAAAATCTACCATGTACTTCCAAACAAAAGCATGGTCAGGCCTATCACAGCAAAACCCCAGTCATTGATACCAACTTCTGTCTTAGTTAGAGTTTTACTGCTGTGAACAGATACCATGACCAAGGCAACTTTTGTAAGGACAACATTTAATTGGGTCTGGCTTACAGATTCAGAGGTTCAGTCCATTATCACAAAGGCAGGAATATGGCAGCATCCAGGCAGACATGCTGCAGGCGGAGCTGAGAGTTCTACATCTTCATTTGAAGGCTGCTAGTGGAAGACTGTCTTCCAGGCAGCTAGGAGTAGGGTCTTAAAGCCCAGGCCCACAATGACACACCTAATCCAACAAGGCCATACCTCCAAATAGTGCCATTCCCTGGGCCAAGCATATACAAATGTTCACACATATCAACTCAAATTGATAACTGAAGACCATCACACGTTTGCTTATAATCAACATGACATACAACTATGTCTTAGGTTTTGCATGCTTATTTTCCAAATACAGATAATAACAAAATCCAAATTGTGGATAGGATGCTATGACCATCCTACAGTTTTACTCAAAGGTCTCCTAATTACTCCCCCAGAACAGATGGCAATTGTTCTTGAGAAAATATTATTTTCTATTATTCTTTTAGTATTCTATATCATAAATTATAATATACATGTAGTAACTTAACTGTCAATTAGATCAATCAATGGTTTATTTCAAGGCAAAGGTGTGTCTAAGGAAACAAAACATAAATATCTACATAATATATTCCACATGAATAAATATATGTATTTATATTCATAAAATAGGACATAACATGGAAATAACCATACTCATTTCTTAACTACTAATTGGGCCACAGCTGATGTTATAACTATGTTCTACCAATCATTCCTCTACTCTCAGCAAGCACCTTGGTAGGTCTTGGTTCTTTACCTGGATCAGTAACCTACATATTCATTTCTGAAGGCTTTGGGTCATTTTTCATCTTGCCTGGATTGGGATATTATACCTTCTCACTAAGCTTAATAATAGAATATGGTAAAAACAAGCAATGACCTACTTCACCTCCTAGATGCCTAGCCTCCTTTACCTCTGTGGTTGAATAGATTTCCAGTTTCCCCTGGTGGACTCTATAAGGCACCCCTCCTAAAAAAGTTAATCCTTTATAGTCTGTGGCTCAAGGGTGTTAGGAGCCCAACATGGCCAGGGACAATAGAATGTTTGTTGCTCTTGACAGAAACACCAGCTTCTCTAAACTGGCAGGAAGGCAAAACTTCTAGGCCTCAATATAAAAATGTCACAGGAACAAGAAGCATATTTTGCTGTGATCACTAATAATGGCACCATTCTGATTTCCACATCTTGATCCCAAGATCTATGAATTGTAGCCATAGAAGAAACAATGACATATATTGAATGCAGATTCAAAGCATATCCAGCCTTCCCGGAGAAAACAAACACAGGCATGACTACTCTACCTACTTAGTACAGAAAATGTGTATCTTATTTTCTTTAATTTTTTTGAAATTGTAATATAGTTGCATAATTTTTACTATCTCTTTCCTCTTTTAAAACTCTATGTACTCCTGACCCTGTCATCTTTCAAATCCACGGTCTCATTTTCTTTGATTGTTGTTACATGTATGTGTGTATGTGTCTTAAACGTATAAATACAAATTATATAGTCCATATCATTTTATTATTATTTATACTTGTATGTATAGGTTTCCAGGGATGATTATATGGAATTGGGCACCTAATAATATGTGCCCTCCCGTGAGGTGGGGAAGATGACTTCTTCACTCTCAGCATTTCTTAATTTCCTGTAATTCTTCCCTGTTTCTAAGCATGTCTATGAGACTTCATGGATGTGTCTGTTCTGACATCTCCAAAATACATAAATCTCACAGAAGTCTTTTTGTTCTTCTGGCTTTTACAATCTTTTTACTTCCTGTTAGCTATTATCCCATGGCCTTTAGCTATAGGAGTTGTATTGTGAATGTATCCATTGGGATTGTGTTCCATAACTTTGACTTTTGATCTATAGTCTTCTATAAAGGTTTCAGTCTGTTGCAATTTTTCCATATGTGTGTATGTGTGTGTGTGTGTGTGTGTGTGTGTACATTTTCTTCCTTCCTTTCTTCTTTCTTTCTTTCCATCCTGATTGGAGGTTCTCTTCTTTCTTCTCCTTCCATCCTCTCCTCCAGGCTCCCCTCTTTCTCACCCCATCCACTCTTCCTCCTTTTCTCTGCAGAAAAGGGACAGACCTCCCTTGGATATCAATTAACCATGGCATATCAAGATATGATAACATTAGTTACTACTTCCTCTCATATCAAGGCTGAATAAAGCAAACCATTAGGAAGCATAGGTCCCTAAAGTAGGCAACAATTTAGAGACAGTCCCTGCTCCCACTATTAAGAGTTCCACAAGAAGACCAAGCTATACAACTATAACATATATGTAGAAGGCCTGGATCAGTTCTGTAAAGGTTCCCTGGTTGTCAGTTAAGTCAGTGATCCCCTATAAGACCAGATTTGTTGATTCTGTGGGTTTTCTTATGTTGTCCTTAACATCTCTGGCTCATACAATCCTTCCTCCCCCTCTTATACAGGATTTCCCAAGCTCCACTTAATGTTTTCGCATGGTTCTTTGCATCTGTTTTTGTCAGTTGCTGGATGAAACCTCTCTGATGACAATTGGGTTAGGCACTAATTTACAAGTATAACAGAATATCATTAGGAATCATTTTCTATCCTAGGTTTCTGAGATATCTAGCCTCTAGTTTCTGGCCTTCTAGGCAATATTAAGAGTGAGCTCCCTCTCATAACATGAATCTCAAGCTGGACCAGTCATTGGCTCTCCCTCCCACAATATCTTTGCTATCTTTACTCCAGCACATCTTGTAGTCACAACAAATTTTAGACCAAAGGTTTTATGGCTAGGTTGGTGTCCCAACCCCTCCACTTGAAGTTTTACCTGGTTACTGGAGACAAATGATTCAGGGTACATATGCCTCATTACCAGGAGTCTTAGTCAGGGTTGTCCTCATCGATTCCTGGAGGCGCCCATGGGGGTTGTACTAGGTGTCCATCTCATTTCAGAGATCACCACCCCCCATTGGGTTCTAGTTGTCTTTCCCAGTGAACCCCTACCATCTTCCTCGTAACTAATAGCTCCTGTTCCTATACGTGTCCACCCCTACATTGTGCGGCTATGAGGTCTATTTTCTTTTCCCTTCACAAGGGGATTCCCCCTTTGAGCCCTCCTTGTTATTTAGCTTCTCTAGGTTTGTGGATTGTAGTATGGTTATCATTTACTTTGTAGCGAGTATCCACTTACAAGTGAGTACAGACCATGTTTGTCTTTCTTGTTCTGGATTACCTCATTCAGGATGATCAAAGACCATAACATAAAACCAAATACACTGGATCTGACCGAAGACAAAGTGGAGAATGGCCTTGAATGCAATGGCCTAGGAGACAACTTCCTGTATAGAACACAAATAGCACAGGCTATATCAACAATTAATAAATGGGACAATATGAAACTGGAAAGCTTTTATAAGGCAAAGGACACATTAATAGGACAAAGCAACAGCCTATAGAATGTAAAAAGATCTTTTAGTTTCTCCCTATGATTAAATTAAGTTTGAAAACAAAATGGTAGTACTTAGAATAAGTTTCTTTTTCTTGTTCCCAATAGCAAGGATAAAAAGTGATGCTAGGTACCTAGACCTTTAGAGCTTAAGGATCAAGAAAAGGTCTGATATGTAAGACATTGAGTGTTTTACATTGTTGAAGTTTGTTTTGTTTAAGATTGTGACCCAGTCTTCCTCCCTGGAGAAAAAGTATTTAATTTCCTTAAAATGCCTTTTAATTTTTTATATTGTTATAAAATTATATCATTTCCTTTACCCATTCCTACTACCAATCCTTCCATATAACCCTCTTTACTCTCCTTCAAATACATAATCTCTTCATTAATTGTTGTTATATTTATATATTCATATATATTTACTTTCACCTCTGATAGTCAACCAAAGACGATGATATTAATAATCTGCAGTTTTGTAGGAGTCTCTTGGATAAATCTGAACAACAACTCAAAAGAGGGCCCACAGTTAAAGAATTTTGATATTTTACAGAGAGTTGAGAATTTTACAATGACTTCAGAATTTTACAAAGACTTTAGAATTTTACGAAGAGTAGATATTGTAAAGATGTTTTAGGTATTTTGGGGAGGATTTGTGTGTTGAAAGACTCTTTGGATGTTTTAAAGAGACTGGATTTTTAAAGATTGTAGGTCTTTAAAGTTATTTATTTTTATATTGTCATATTAATATTAATATGACATCTTGGGGAATATCAGAAAGGCTACAGATTGAAGAGTGATGTGTTTGTCAAGTTTTCAAAGGATATGTTGTACTGACTAGTTTTTATGTCAATGTGGCACAAGCTGAAGTTATTTGGAAAAATGTATCTGTTGGAAAGCCTGTGGTGAATTTTGTTAATTGATGATTGATATGTGAGAGGACTCAGATCACTCTGGATGGTGCCATGCTAGGGTTGCTGGTCCTGGGTGCTATAAAAGAGCAAATTCAGAGATCTATGAGGAGCAATCCACTTAGCAGCATTCTTTCTTGGCTTATGAATAAGCACTTGCTCCAGACTCTTACCTTGTTTGATTTCTTTCCCTCTACAATGGAAAGTGACTTAAGAGCTATAGACTTAAATAAACGATTACATATAAAAGCTGTTTATGGTCATAGTGTTTAATCAAAATGGTAGAAATACTAAGATACACATAGAGCCATACAAGCTCACAAACGAAAAAAAAAAAAAACTTGAGCACTAAGTTACAAGCCACTGGTTTTAAATTTTACCCAAAACTGTAGTAATTTACAAAACCACCAACTGAAATAAAAACAAACTACTACAAACCAGTTCATACAATACAAACCTCCATTGAAATGCTTGTACTTACAGTCACCATTTTTTTAGCAAAGGTGCCAAAAACATCTTTTAAAAAGAGACAGCAAGAGGCACTTCATTAAGCCATAGTGAAGGACAGGGGCTATAACTAAGTGTAAAAGAGTCCTGGGTTATTTTCCCAGAAGCAGGACAAAAAGAAGGAGGAGAAAGAGGAGGAGGAAAAGGAGGAGGAGGAGGAGGAGGAGGAGGAGGAGGAGAAGGAGGAGGAGGAACAAGAAGAAGAAGAAGAAGGAGGAGGAGGAGGAGGAGGAGGAGGAGGAGGAGAAGAACAAGAACAAGAACAAGAACAAGAACAAGAACAAGAACAAGAACAAGAACAAGAACAAGAACAAGAACAAGAACAAGAAGAACAAGAAGAACAAGAAGAATGAAAAGGAGAAGGAGAAGGAGAAGGAGAAGAGGAAGAAGAAAAACAAGAAGAAAAACGAGAAGGAGAAGGAGAAGAAGAAGAGGAAGAAGAAAAACAAGAAGAAAAACGAGGAGAAGGAGAAGGAAGAAGAAGAAGAAGAAGAAGAAGAAGAAGAAGAAGAAGAAGAAGAAGAAAGAAGAAGACAACCAAGACCAAGACCAAGAACAACAAGAACAAGAAGAACTAGAAAAAGAAGACAAGAACAAGAAGAAAAGAAAAAAACAATTCACTTGCAGAGTAACACATACACAACAACAAATACAAAATGCATAAAAGACAAATCTGGAATTATGAAACACCTAGACAAAAAAAAAAAAAAAAAAACAGGAAAGCTCTAAGACATCAAGAGAGACAATAATTTTTTAAGTACTCCAAGTACAAGCAAAAATAACAACAGCAAAATGAACAATTGTTTGTGTACATTAAACTAAAAAAATAAACGTCTTTACAAGGAATAAAACTATCAAGAAACTGAAGAGTCAACCCATAAGATGGGAGATTGTATCTACAGTTATGCATCCAATAATAGGTTAAGCAAAAAACATATAAGAATAGTACAAATATGAAAGACAGGTGTAAAAATGTCCACAGCATTAGTCATCAAAATAAAACCACAGTGAGATATAACCTCACGACTGTTAGAATAAATACAAAAGAATGAAAAATAACAAGTATTGGTGAAGTTGTGAAGAAGACATGGGCTAACCCAGAGAATGTGTTAAATGCATATTAGCCAATCTCATGTGATCTGACATATGCAAACCAAAAGATCATCAATATTCTTAACTCTTGGTTAGCAAAAACCAGGGTGTAAAGTTTAGAGAAGTTATCATTATAGAAAAATTCGGGGGAGAGGGAGTAGGAAGGGATATCTCAAGGAAGATCCAAATTAAAAAAAAAAAAATCATCTTCTTGCCTTTGGATGACTTTGCTTTCTTGATTAGAAGAATTAAGTTTTACTGAGAATACCAAAATGAGAATGTGGAAGTTGAGTCTAGCAGAACAGTCATTCAAGGCTGAAGATTTTATTGAGGAACACACATTTGAAAGTTAATAATACAGTTATATTCCAACCTAAATTCCTATAAAACTCTGTCATGGACAATCATGGTAGAATTGTTCCATCTCCAAAATGGACTTCCATTGATTTGAGTTCTGAGGAGTTGAAATGGAAAGATAAACTCTATGTACCTAACTGAAGATGAGAAACAAAATTAAAATTTAACCATTTATATATTTCTAAGACTTTAATAATGATACAATCGCTATTACATCATGATAGGAACATCTGGGCATCATCAGCATACTGCCTTTCTCTAAGAAGCATGTCAAACACTGCATACAATTTAGTGAGGTTGATACTTGTATACCTACATTCTACAAATGATAAAACTTAAGTCATGAATAACTGATTTGATGTTATAAACTCAGATAGGGGAGTGGAATTTGAGTGCAGTTCTCATTCTAGATCCCAGGTTTGTTTCTTTTGAAGTTGTAAAACTTTTCAGGTTCAAGCAAATGATCATTTCTATCCTGCAGCCGCCTTTCCTGGTGGTGTCTAATTTTTGTCATGATAAAAGTTCAAATTCAGAATGACTAATTAAACATTTGTTATAACTGAATACAAAACACTTTTAGGATAAAAAGCAGATGATTTGATAGAGTGTCTGCTTCCTGATCTCAGCCTGTTGGCAGATAACAAAAGGAAGGCGACAGAAGACAGAGAGTAAGGACAGGAGTAAGGCTTGACTTTTCAGGTATATTTAAATCCACAAGGAATTTGGGGTGAAAAAATTTCTATCTACACAATTAGACACATCTCCTACTTGGGTTATTAAGAATATATTTGGAAGGGACAGAAAAAAAGGGAGAAAGACTTAGTTTAGAAGCACAAAATTATAACACATGAAAAACTTACAATGATTTTCGCAAAAGCACAATTACCTCTGAAACCATAAAATAATACTGTTCAATTACATGGGACAGGTAAGATCTTTAAATAAGTTTTAATTTAATTTCTTTAGATATGAACAGGTTTTGTGGGCAATGCTATTTTTGGAATGTTCAGCTCTGTGGCATTTTGTGATTGTAGGGTAGTTACTAGGGAAGAAACATAATAAATTTGCTACCTTAAGATGATCTTGGCTGAGAACAAACTGTAAATTTAAAGTCCCAAGTCATGTTTAGATATGTAATGCCGTGCAGTGACTAAGCCTCAGCATTCATGAGGAGGTGACTGACCACAGGTATACACTCAGTGGGTGTAAGCTGACCACGTTTAACACTGCATTCTCTCAGCATTCGTGAATCAAAAGATACATGAGGACAGCTCACACATGGCATTTTTCTCCTTTAGGTCATACAGTTATATACAGTGAGTAACATAATAAATACTCTATTTCAGCATTTTCATAAGAAAAGCCTGTGATTGCTGATGTGGTTAATATTCCTAATGTACAAAGGGTGGTTGTGAAATGGTAATGACCAATAATGAGTAGGAAATCATTATTTCATAGGTAAGTTGTTGTAAATCAAGTGCACTGCCAGCCTGCCTTTCAGTGACTCAGCACCAGCACTTAATCATCACCTATTACTTCCAGATGTTTCACAGTTCTACATGAGCTATGTATTTTCCTATATGACATGACACCTTTTAAAAGGTCCCTCTGGACATCACAGTTCTATCTCTCTCCATCTGTTTCCTGATCTCTCTGATTGTCTGTTTGTCTGTCTCTCTGTCTTGTCCCTATTCCAAGATGGCCTTTTGCTCTACCCATTCCCCCAATAAACTTCTGGTGCATGATGTGATCTCTTAGCAGGACACCTTGGACCCACCCTCCAAGGTGCCTTTTGCTTATCCTAACACTGGTGCCAATGACTTGGAAGGCTTTACTTGTGCTTTCATGCCTGCAAATCAGTGGTCTGAAGCAAACTGGGACCCTACCCACCCACTCCACCTTGCAACAGATCCATCTTCTGGTCCACTGATTGCTTGTCCTTCTGTCCATCATCCACAGATGGTGAGTGATCCCTCTCAGTTGGTGTAAGGGCTCCCCTGAATCTCTGGCAGATGTACTCACCTATGACCATTTCCCTTGGGTGAGGGTTCAATTTCAAGCAAGGTTTTCCCTGTGTGGCATTGTTCAAAAGTCCTGGCTTTTAGCCCTGCCCTTCAAACTGTGAGGTGATGATCGACTGTTCAAACCTGTGCCTTCTTCATTCATTTCTCCATGAATCCTCGGGAGGCCTCATACTTTCAGGCTGTGGATTACCCCCACCCAACCTCATCCATGGATACTGTGTCCTCAACCATATCTCTGAGCCCTCTCCACTTAGACAATCAATCCAACTAACATCTACTGATTAACAGAACATAAAAAATTTTCTATCCCTTTCTTCTCTCCAAGCCCTGTTGGTTTCTGTCTAGTCTCCCTTCCAGACACTGTGTAAATATCCTGTCCTTACTTTATGGATGATGGATCTGTAAGTTTGTTGCAAAGTAGGAGTTAGGACTGGACTTAGCAGGCTGTGCACAGCGCAAAACTGCTCTCGCATGCTTCAAACAAAGCTGCTGTCGAATCCTCCTTGGGTATGTAAAGATCATTTGTTTGTGAATTTAATTCTAGAGTTGATTTTTCAGCTGTTGCTTCCCTCTAGCCTCCACATGGCTGTGGCTCTTGCAGTCTACCGACCCATGTGACATTTCCTTTCTGCCCGGCCCTCCCCTGGCTATCTCTGGCTCCAGCTTGCTGTCCTAGAGTTTCAGCCTTCACAGTCTTGGAACATATAGGAACACACCAGCACAGTGCTCTGCTTTGCAAATCCCATTCTCTCTTCCTCCACAGACTCAGATTTTATTAGAACAACTTGGTTTCAAGACAAATCAATGGCCAAAATTTGGCTAACTTAATTTCCATATTCTCAAAACGTGTTATGTATAACTCAAATTCAACTCTGTATGTGCTTATGCACAGCAAATGGAATTCCACTCTCATTTAAGCAAACAAGATGATAGATAGATAGATAGATAGATAGATAGATAGATAGATAGATAGATAGATAGATATCTACTAGGAAAACATTATATAGCAACCACGTGGCTCTCCTCTATCTTACCTAGTGACCTCATCAGGATATAAGCAGGCACATAGCTAGCATATGTACTAAGGTTAAAAGAGGACATACCATGTGATGACACCATCTTATGATAACCACATAGTATAAAGCAACAACTGGAAAACTGCTTAGTCCTAAGTAGTTCTCTTTTGTATCTTCTTTTAATAATCTACTCAGGTTCACATTAATATTTGTGTGTCTTATAATAATACACTGTAAAATAGTCAGTAATGTTACCAGTTTCTGTATGGACTATATCCATGATTAAAAGTTTTATGTAGATACTAGAAGAACTTCAATTAAAAAAATTTGTTTTTTTTTTTTTTTTAAGGCTAAACCTAACAGGGATGGAACATAAAGTACATCTTACAAAAGCTCCTAAATTATTGTAAACTGTTAAGGATATTAAGAAGTGAAAGCTAATGGCCCATCAGCTTATAAATTACTAAATTCTTTAATGTGTTCAAAACTATATTTGTAGTCATACTAAGTACTAATGTGATTAGTTACAGATATAAGCTTTATTTAGCCTCCTGTATATGTTTTCAAAGTCTAAACAAGTAACTAGAAAAAAGCAAAGCTTTTTCTATGTATATATCGTTAATAGGTAATGGTCCTCAGATGCTTCAGAGATCTTTAGAATATTGCATTCAAAATGTTTTAATAAAAAGCTTTCACAGCCAGACAATTAAAGGTAGTACATGCCTTTAATCCTAGCATTAGGAAGGCAAAGGCATGTAGATCTCTGAATTCAAGGCCACCCTGGTCTGCAGACCAAGTTCCTGATATGTAATTGGATGGATAAACGGTATAAAGTTTCCATAAGTTCTAAGGATATGAATGCTTAAGTTGTGATGATCTAAGAAAATATTGTAGAGTCTGAGAAGGTATTTTAAGGTATATAAATACAAGTTATAACTCTAGATGGGTAAATGCAAGTTATAAAGTTCAGAGGACATAAAAGCTTAAGTGGTGTTAAGAGAGTGATTTAAGGTATATACAAAAATGAAAAAATGTTTCAGACTTCTTTCTCTCACTATGCTACTGTTATACTAACACTTCAAAGTTCAGAGTTTCAACATTAAACAATAAAGTTTTAACAAGCTTTTCTTAAATCTAGCTCTGGTAAAGCATTACTACTACTATCCTAGACACAAGCTTATGATTGTAAATAGCCTTTGGTTGTCTTATAAGGATAGACCTGAAAGTGCTTCTCATTGTGCTAAAATGTCTGTCTAATGTATATACACCCAATCTTCTGGATAGATGAAGAAGCTCTTATATTGGAGCTGAAATACAAGATTAAGTATGCTTTTGCCCTTCTGCTCCATGGGAGGTTTCTTTCCTCTCTGAGCTCACCTTAAAGAGTATCCATGCTTTTAACTCAAAAAAATGATTCAAAATCACAGGATACCCTTCCCTCAAGTACCAAGGCTATGAGCCTAAAAGTTTGAAATAAACACCTAAGAAAAAAATTTCCCTGAAACTCCTTAACTTTATCTTATGCCCCTAACATACATATATCTGTTTCAGCATTCTGTCAGGTCCAGCTCTTCCCTCAAAATCTGCATCCTAGACAGCTTCAAAGTGGCTAGGAGTTCCATCCTTACAGACTGCTTTGACCAGGCTTGCACGTTTCTTGCTCCAGATATCCCACAGAGCCTGACAGTAAGTGAAACAGTCAGGTCCCTCTCTTAGGACTTGGCCAGCAGCACAGCTTTCTTTTGTCCCTAAATACATCATCTGCTATCTAAACTGCATAGTACCTTCATTCCATTACCTTTTCCTATTTCCTAACCTTTTATAATAAACAAAAGAGAGAAATGTTGTAAATCAGGAGCTCCATCAACCTGCCTTTCAGCAACTCAGCACCAGAAGGTTGCATCATTCCTAGCCCCATGGCACATTTCCACTATCAGTATGAATTGTGTATTTTCCTATGCAATACATGCTCCCATTAAAAGGTTCATCTCAACAACATGGCTCTTTTTTCTTCATTCTTTCTGCCTCTTCATCTTTCCGTCTGTCTGTCTGTCTGTCTGTCTGTCTCTGAGTCTCTTTCCTGTCCCCACTCCGAGATGGACTTTCACTCTCCCTGTTCCCCCAATAAACCTCGTGCATTAGATATGTTGTATATGGTGATCTCTTACTAGCGTACCTTGGCCTCTACCCATCAAGGTATCTTTTGCCACTTATCCTAACACAAATTAATTGAGAGAAATAGATGCTGGAGAAGTTTAATTTCTCCTCAGTAATAACATTCAAATTTTCTAACAAAAGTCTATAAACTAGTATAATTTTAATAACATGGTTACATTTTATCCTGTTAACTACCTGGTTACATTTTCATTTCTAAAATACATGGAAAGGAATGCCTTCTTTGCTCTGAAATACACCATCATACATTCATTAAAGTTTATTTGGCTTGAGGATTAAAGGTATTAAGAGCATGTTTACTGGAGATACTTGAAACAGATTTCTTTAAATAAACATAAATGAAACTCCAGGAAGCTCTGGGGACTAAGCAAATTCAGAATGGAGAGTCTATGTGGGCACACAGGAAGCACTCAGAACCTGTTGCTTAAAGAAAAAAGCATCTAAAGAGAACCTATAGATATTGAGCTTTTATGGTAAAATCTCATCATGTAGAAACAGGCAAACTTCATTCTTATCCCCAATCTATCACACCAGCAATGAGAACCTCAATCTTGCTTTTCTTGATTCCATTAATTGTAAACAAGACTAACATAGAGACAGTCTTTCTTTTAATGTAACAGGATAGGAATTGACACCCTACTAGGTAAGTATTCTAACACTGTGCTACAGGCATAGCCAAAACAAGTTTTTAATGAACAAAGAAAGGCCATAGGTGGAGTTGTGAGACAAAGTAACATGAGCATTGTGCTGGTTATTTTTCTGTCAGCCTGACATAAACTAATCATTAAATCGTCCTACCAGATTGTCCTGTTAGATATTCTCTTGATTGAAGATAGATGTGAGACTACCCAGCTAATTTTGAGTGCTGCTACTCCTGGTCAGTATAAGAAATCAATCTGAACAAACCATTGGGGGAAAGACTGTAATCAACAGTATTCCAAAGTCTCTTTAGTTCCTGCTTTGAAGTTCCTGCCTCAAGTTCCTGCTTTGACTTCCTTCCTTGATGAACTATTCCATGAAAATATAAGCTGAGTAAATGCTTTCCTCCCCAAGTTACCTTTAATCATGGTGTTTTATCCCTCAATAGAAACTATAACTCAGCTAGGCATGGTAGTTGCCATAGGTTACTGTATACATATGTATACATGTTTCAGCCATACACTTCACAGAAAGTATAGAAAGGCTTCCTCACGAACAGAACTAAGAACAGCAATTTTCTCAAGAATATCCCTTCCTAGTTCTCTTTGCAGAACTGAAGCCTTAAACTGGAAGAGTCTCATACCTGGTGAAGACTTTTGTTTTAAAGATGAAGAAGAAGAAGAAGAAGAAGAAGAAGAAGAAGAAGAAGAAGAAGAAGAAGAAGAAGAAGAAGAAGAAGAAGAAGAAGAAGAAGAAAAAGAAAAAGGAGAAGAAGAAAAAGGAGAAGGAGTAAGAAGAAGGAGTAAGAAGAAGAAGAAGGAGTAAGAAGAAGAAGAAGAAGAAACATAAGAAGAACCTTACCCATAGGAAAGAGACTGTGGTTATATGCTGGGCTTTGATTGGCAACTTGAAATAGCTTCAAAACACCAAGAAAGTAAAATTGAGGCCTAATAACAACAGCTGATAATGCCTCTATTACCTACCTCACCCTTAAGTGTTACAATGGTAACAAACTCTGTAACCTGGAATGTATTGAAAATATTCATAGCAACAAAAGATTCCAAGCCAGCTTCATTCTTACAGAGACTGGTTTAGCCCCCTCACACCAAAAGGTAGAAGATATATCTTTACAAGCACAACAATTGATAGATACCCTTCTACACATAGCCTGACTTCAATAATACCAAGACTTGGAAATACTGAAGAGAGGGAAAAATGAACTTCTAGACACAGATATGAAAAGATATTAACATTTACAGACAAGGTACTAAAAGCGGCTACAATTAATATTTTTAGATTTTTATAGAACGGGGGAGGTGACATGTACAACCAGAAAAGTAATTCCAACAAGGAAATAAAAAATCATTTCAAATAGAAGTGAAAACTACAGATGGCATGATGCCAGAATCATTGGGGACATGCCATTTCCAAAGGTGATACCAGGAACTCACAAGATAGGTCAATAGGAACCACCCAAATTGACACACAAACACACACACACACACACACACACACACACACACACACACACCCCTCAGAGAAACACAGAGGATCTGACACGTGAGGGTGGCAGCAAATAATCTAATAGCAATTGTAATACAAAGAGACGAAAAGAGAAAAGAGGCAAAAGAAGCATTTGTAGAATAGTAAAGAATTTTCCAAATTAATTAGAAACCCCAATCTGCAGAACAAAAATCATGAAGAACATTAATTAGGATTTTTTTTACATTTAATTTTATTTTTTTACTTATTCACTTTACATCCTGCTCACTGCCCCCACTCCTGGTCACCCATTTTGATAATTCTTCCCCATCCCCCTCCCCTTCTTCTCTGAATGGGTGGGGGCCCCCTGGGTATACCTAACCTTGCCCTGGCACCTCAATTCTCTGCCAGGCTAGGTGCTTCCTCTCCCACTGAGGCCACACAAGGTAGCCCAGCCAGAAGATCATATCCCACATACAGGCAACAGCTATTGGGATATCCACTGCTGCAGTTGTTCAGGACCCACATGAAGACCAAGCTGCACATCTGTTACAAATATGCCTGGAGGCCTAGGTCCAGCCTGTGTATGTTCTTTGGTTGGTGGTTCAGACTCTGAGAGCCCCAAGAGTCCAGGTTAGTTGACTTGGTTGGTCTTCTTGTGGACTGGAGTTCCTATCCCTTCAGGGCCTGCAATTCCTCCTCCTCCTATTTTTCCATAAAATTCCCCAAACTCCATCCACTGTTTCACTGTGGTGTCTGTATCTGTTTGAGTCAGCTGCTGGGTGGAGCCTCTCAAAGAACAACATGGTCCTGTCTGCATGCATTACAGTATATCATTAATAGTGTTAAGGATTGGTGCTTGCCCATGGGATGGGTCTCAAGCTGGGCCTCAACATAAAACTGAATACATTAAATCTCATAGAAGAGAAAGTGGGAAATACTCTTGAACACATTGGTACAAGAAGATAATTTCCTCAACAGAACACCAATGCTCAGGCTCTAAGATCAACAATTAATAAATGGGACCTCATGAAATTGAAAAGCTTCTGTAAGGCACAGGACACTGACTGACAGTAGGACAAATTAGCACCCTACATATTGGGAAAGGATCTTCACCAATCCTACATCTGACAGAGGGCTAATATCCAAAATTTACAAAGAATTCAAGAAATTAGACACCAACAACCCAAATAACCCCATTGAAAATGGGGTACAAAGCCAAACAAAGAATTCTCAACAGGGAATCTGGAATAGCTGAGAAACACTTAAAGAAATGTTCAAAGTCCTTAGTCATTAGGGAAATGCAAATCAAAACAACACAGAGGTTTCATCTTATACCCATCAGAATAGCTAACACGAAAAACTTCAGAGATAGCACATGCTAGCTATGATGTGGAGCAAGGAAAAATTTCTTTATTGCTGGTGGGAATGCAAACATGTACAATTAGGATTATTGTTAAAGATGTTTTTGAATTAAAACATAATATCATTTCTCCCTTCCCTTTCCCACCTCTAAACCAGCAGTTCTCAACTCGTGAGCCATGACCCCTTTGGCCAATCTCCATCTATGAAAATATTCACATTATTATTAATAACAGTAGAAAACTTATAGTAGCAACAAAAATAATTTTATGGTTGGGGGTCACAACAGCATAAGGAACCATATTAAAAGGACACAGAATTAGGAGGGTTGAGAACCACTGCTCTAAATCCTCTGATACACTGCTCCCACTCTCCTTCAAATTTCTGGCAAATGTTTTGATTTATTGTGCTGCACGACTATATGTACCTATATGTTAGTAGGATTGTTTTTAAAGTAGAAAAAGAACAAAGAAGTTACATAAACTCAGTGTACCTCAACATTTTTAGATATAAATTACAGATGATACCACTGTTTATTCCAATGATTCAATGACAAAAATCACATACAATGTTAGTATTGCAGTAGATACAATAACTATGTAACAATATGGTTATGCAAGAGTATAGTGTATACCATAGAGGAATGTCAGTTGTCATAAGATGGTGGATTAAGAACACACTTCTCCTGCCAAGTCAGTACCTGGATCTGGAGGACCTAGCTTACTTGCACATTGTAGTAATAAGACTATGGTGTGGAAACTAAGAACTATTTAGTGGTCACCAGAAATGTTTGACAATAGAATTCTACAAATTGCTCGATTTTATATTTAGGTAGAAGTTTGATTGTTAGGGAAGCAGAATCAATGTCAGTACAATTTTCGTGCATAATGGGATTCCCTAGACACTAAGCACACCAATCACTCTGTTCTTCCCTGCATAGACTTTATAACTTTCTGATGACAATGATGTAGCATAGAAAGATTGTTATCATTTAACACCTAAAATCAGAAATGTTAAGTCATTTCTTCAATTTTAAACTCTTATTTTTCAGTTTGGAATTGATCTGCATAAATCCAAAAATGGCCTTCAAATTTCTTTTGCCAAATATGTCTCAGTGATCCAGTTTTTTTACTTTTATGAACACAAAATTTAACTGAATTCATGGAACAACTATATAGCTTTTCTAGGTTCAACATTTTGTTTAAGCACCCTGATGTATCTTTATATCAAAATGATCATAAATTTTCAAAGTAACATACAAGGTTTTATTCATCATCCCAACTTTTATTATACTTAGAGTTTTATATAACTAATCAGTTAATTTACTGTAAATAGCACACACATCCCACTGATGAAAAAAAAGTCAAAAAGTATAGAAGGTACTCCTGATGACCTTTAGCACTCCCTTACTCTTAATGTTCACCCGTGGTCTGGCCTGAATGCTTCCAGCTACAAGCACTATGAATGTCAAGTAGTGGCATCTATAAGAGATGGATAGACAGTGTGGACCAATGCCTCATCTCTCATGGCCCTAGGCAGTAAATTTATGGCAGATATAATGCTGAATCATGACCAATATAGCCTTAACAGTATATTCACTAGATATTTATTATTACGAAGAAAACATCTTACAATAAGAAATGAAGGAAGGAAAGATGTATTTCTGACTCACAGGTGAGAAGGAATAGCCTATCATGGCAAGATAGCATGGCAGCAGGAGAAGGAGGCAGCTGGTCACATTGTATCCACTCAAGAAGAAGAGAGTGATGGGTCTGGGTCTGGGTCTGGGTCTCTCTCTCTCTCTCTCTCTCTCTCTCTCTCTCTCTCTCTCTCTCTCTCGCTTTAAAGAAAAGATTTATTTATATTTTGCATTTAAGTGTGTGTTGAGAGAATGGGGGTTTGTGCATATGTGTACAGTGTCAACGAAGGTCATTAAAGGTGGTTTAGAGCACCCCAATGTGGGTGCTAGGAACCAAACCCAGATCCCATATAAAAATAATACACACAACTAGCTACTGTACAATCCTTTTAGTCTTTCACTTCCTCTTTTGTATTCACTGCGTTCTCAGCTCTGGGAAGATTGCTATCCACATTTAGGGTGGATATTTTCACTTCATTAACACAATATGTATGGTCACTCGCAGACATACACTGACTTTTGTTTACTAGGTTTCGGTTAAGTTGATCATCAATAAGAATCGTATTCACCGTTGGCTATACTAAGAGTAAATTGCTTCCCAACACCCCCTTCACTGGCTTCCTTGCCTCCCCTGCTTTATTTTTCCACTCTTTCTTTTTTTATTTGTTGTTTTTTTTTTATTTTTATTTTTGGATACTTTATTTACATTTCCAATGTTTCCCCATGTCTAGGTCTCCTGATTGGAAACCCCCTATCCCCTCCCCCCCCACCTCTATGAGGGTATTCCACCTCCCACCCAACCGTCCACCCACTCCCATATTCCCACCTTGACATTCCCCTTTACTGGGGCCTCTAACACCTCAGGCCCAAGGGTCTCTCCTCCCCCTGATGGCCAACAAGGCCCTTTTCTGCCACATATGTGGTCCGAACCATGGGTCCCTCCATGTGTATTCTTTGGTTGGTGGTCCAGCCTCCAGGAGGACTGGAGGATCAGGCCAGTTTACACTGTTGCTCCCTCTATGGGGCTGCAAACTCCCTCAGCTCCTTCAGTCCCTTCTCCAACTCCTCCATCTGGGATCTCACTCTCAGTTCAGCGATTACTGTAAAGTGAAACTTGGGTATTCTGAACTTTTGGGCTAATATCCACTTATCACTGAGTACATACCATGTTCGTTCTTT
>CM052702.1:69702377-69719309 GCA_028551405.1 Uromys caudimaculatus | reverse complement strand
CAGCACCATTTGTTGAAAATGCTGTCTTTTTTCTACTGGGTGGTTTTAGCTCCTTTTTCGAAAATCAAGTGACCATAGGTATGTGGGTTCATTTCTGGGTCTTCAATTCTATTCCATTGATCTATCTGCCTGTCGCTGTACCAATACCATGTAGTTTTTATCACTACTGCTCTGTAGTACAGCTTGAGGTCAGGATAGTACAGATTTTATCCCCCTTTCAGTTCACCCTCTGACTGTTCCATATGCCATACTCCCCCACCCCCCATCCCTGTCTTCATGAGTATGTCCCCACTCCCTGGGACCTTCAGTTTCTTGAGGGTTAGGTGCATCTTCTCTGACTGAGTCCAGACCTGGCAGTTCTCTGCTGTATATGTGTTGGGGGACCTCATATCAGCTGGTGTGTGCTGCCTGGTTGGTGGCCCAATGTCTGAGAGATCACAGGGGTCCAGGTTATTTGAGACTGCTGGTCCTCCTACAGGATTGCCCTCCTCCTCTACTTCTTCCAGCTTTTACCTAATTCAAACGGTTTTGAAAAGAAGAAACATAAATATTCAAGAAACATTTTATTTAAATGTTCAACATCCTTCATTACCAAGAAAATTCAAATTAAAACCAGTTTGAGATTCTAATCATATTTCAGGTAGAATGTCTTTCAGTCACCTAGAAAGCAAATCGGAGAAAGTGTTAGTGAAAACAGAAAAAGAGGATCCCTGATGCACTGATGGTAGAAGTGTGCATAGAAAACAGTGTTATCCACTGCTGCTATGGTATCATAGCCAGAAACTGGAAACAGCCTACATGTCAATCAACTGATAAATAGATAATGAAAATGTGGTACATTTTCAAAAATTTTATTTATTTTATTTATTTACATTCCAGTCATTGCCCCCCTCCAGGACCCCCTTCCCACAGTTCTTCATCCCATTCCTTCTCCCACTTGCCTCCAAGACGGTGCTCCCTCCCCACGAGGCCTCCCCATTTCCTGGGGCCTCAAGTATCTCCAGGATTAAGTCTTCTTCTCCCACTGAGCCTGACCAGGCAGACTTCTGCTATATTTGTGCCAAATGCCTCAAACCTGCCAAGGTATGTTCCTGGTAGGTGGCTCAGTCTCTGAGAGCTCCCTGGAGTCTAGATTAGTTGAGACTCCTGGCCACCTTCCTCCTTCTTAGCTTCTGCAATCCTTCCCCTAATTCAATCATAGGGGTCCTGGACTCCAGTGCAATGGTTGGGTGTAAGTATCTGCATCTGTTTCAATCAGCTGCTGGTAGGGCCTCTCAGAGGACAGCCATGCCAGGCTCCCATCTGTAAGCATATCATCTCATCAGTAACAGTGTCAGGCCTTGGTGTCTCTTCAAATCATGAGATAGATCCCAAGTTGGGACGGTCATTGGACTGCCTTTCCTTTAGTCTCTTCTCCATTTTTGTCACTGCACTGCTTTTGGGCAGGGTCAGAAATTTTCACTGTAGTTTAGTAACCCAGTCCTTCCACTTCTGGCCCTGTTTATGTACTGGAGGTAGACCCTTTGAGTTCCCTCTCCCAAATATTGGGCACTTTGCCTAAGGTTACCCCTATTGAGTCGTGAGTCTCACACCTACTGTGTCTCTGGTACCTTCTAGAGGGTCGCCCCACCTCCCACCTCCCACCCTAACTATGGTGCTTATTTCCATTCATGTTCTTGGCCTTCTGGGCTTCTCTACTGTTATCTCTTCCCCATGCCTGATCCTATTCCCTGTTTCCCCTCTCCCTTCAATCACCCATCCAGTTCTCCGTCTCCCTCCCTCTGTTTCCTGTGATTATTTCCTCCCCCATTCTAAGTGGGATTGAAGAATCCTCTCTTGGGCTTTTCTGCATTTTTCACTTATCATGGTCTGTGGGTTGTATCCTAGGTATTCTGTAATTTTGTGCTAATATCCACTTATCAGTGAGCACATACCATGCTTGTTCTTCTTTTGGATCTGAGTTATCTCACTCAGGATGATATTTTCAAGTCCCATCCATTTGCCCGCAACATTCATGATGTCCTCATTTTTAATAGCTGGATAGTATTCATTGTGTAAATGAACCACATTTTCTGTATGCATTCTTTGGTTTAGGGACATCTGGGTTGTTTCCAGCTTCTGGCTATTACAAATAAAGCTGCTATGAACATGGTGGAGCACTTGTCCTTGTGGAATGGTGGGGCATTTGTAGGTATAGTTTGGTCTTCAGGTAGGACTATTTCCAATTTTCTGAGGATCCACCAGATTGATTTCCAGAGTGGCTGTACCAGTTTGCAATCCCACCAGCAGTGGAGGAGTATTCCTCTGTTTCCCATATCCTCGCCAGCATGTGCTGTCACCTGAATTATTGATCTTAGCCATTCTGATTAGTTTGAGGTGGAATTTCAGGTTAACTTGATTTACATTTCCCTGATGACTAAGGACATTGAACATTTCTTTAAATGCTTCTCAGCCATTCAGGATTCATCTGTGTTAAATTCTCTGTTTATTGTTGTACCCCATTTTTAAATCAGGTTATTTGGGGTTTGGTCGGTTGACTTCTTGAGTTCTTTATATATTTTGGATTTTAGTCCTCT
Source organism: Uromys caudimaculatus (assembly GCA_028551405.1). Lineage (NCBI taxonomy): Eukaryota > Metazoa > Chordata > Mammalia > Rodentia > Muridae > Uromys > Uromys caudimaculatus. Next base: position 69,716,733 of record CM052702.1, on the reverse strand, counting down.
TTTCGATGTAAGATTAGTGAAGATTTTTTTCCCTAGTTAGACATCCTCATCCTTACTAACTAGAATCATGATGCTGGAAGGTACTCTGCATGTTACCAGAGAAGAAAGGTAATCACCAACTCAAACAAATTCTGTAATAAACAGCAGTAACCTCTCTGGCAGATATACTGGTACAATGACGTTGCAAAATGCTTAGGGAGTAAGCCACTCTACCCCCTAAGCTGGCTTAGGGTTACTCAATGTCCACATCTTGAATCTAGAGAGGTCATGGCCTAATAGAAAAACTTACTATTATTATTCGGTTAAATTAATATAGCAACAAAATCTACTTATAATGATATATTGATAGAACCATTAATCAGTGCCTTGCTCAACTCACATCATAGAATTTTGTTTCAGTAATGGTAATGCAAATACCCACAACTGAAATATATGCAGAGACTGAGATATCTGGAGCAATCAGTCATAAATAGAATTTTTTCCCTCATACTTTTACTCCCTTAGGTGTCAGGGGCTTATGTGGACAAATAGGCAGAAAGACTAAGAGTAAGAGGGCTGCTCAATGAACTCAAATCCATATCTGTATAAGATGAATGACCCAAAGAAAAAATGACATATAGATACAACAGGAGTGATACACATATGAACTCAGAGAGACTGTGGTAGCATTCACTAGTCTAACAGGTTCAAGGCAGATGAAGTCCTAACACAGAGAGGGAAGAAGACAAAGACTCCAACCACTAACCATGACGTTACTCACAATTGGTACTTTCTGGCAAAGGAAAATTCAGTTTTCTACAGTAGGAGTTGGAGGAGGGAGATATCAAAGTATGTTTAATAAAAATTAATAAAAAAGAAAATCACAAATTGAGATTGATTAATGAACAAAAAAATAAAAATAACAAAACTAGAATTTCCACTTGACCCCACTATACCTATTCTGACATAACAAGCTCTGCAAACTGCCACCATCATTAATCTCAGTTTAGTGCTGCATTCTTCACAATAGCAAGGAAATAGTCAGTCTAGAGTTCTGTCAACAGAAAAATGTGTAAAGAACATATGCCATGTAAAAAATTATACTCAAGTGAAAAGAAAAATTTGCAAGGAAACAAATGGGTCTGAATGGAGTTACATTAACTGAAGTCCTCAAGACTTAGACTAGAGTTTCATATTCTCTCTTACATGGAGCTAATTTCAATATCTTTATACATATAAATAACAGGTCATGAAAAGTGTAGAGACTAGATGGATAGCAAGCTAGAGGAACAAGAGGTTTTATAGAAGCTGCAAAAAAGCATGTGTGGAATGAAAACACAAAAGAGGCTGCTGGAAATAGGACACAGAGAGACAGGAAATGGGGATAGAAAAGAAACAAAACAAAGCAAAAAATTCAAACAAATTTAGTTTGAAAAGTATTGTAATGAGATCTAATTCTTTATATGCCAAAAAAGGTAATTGTAAGTGAATTTGAAACTTAGTTTTGGAAATTTAAGTAAAAATAGAAAAAAAATAATTTGGGGAGTATTTTATTTAGTCAAACATTATCTTCAAAATTTATACATTTACTTGTTCTTTACACTTTTGAGATGTCCTCACTAGTCAGTGCAATGATCACCATTGATGAAGTGCAACTGAGCAATGGAGAGAAACTCCCTGACACTGTGGCATTTTAGTTCATTTGATGAGTTTAATTTGATAACTGTGGTGAGAGACACTGTGATGGAGTAGCTCAGAGTGTTATGCTCTTGCATAATGTTAGACGTATCTTGCTTTAGGGCTCTCAGTATACTCATAAAATGCTGTAACTGGGATTTAGAGAATGCACAGGACACAAAAATTCAGGAAAACCTTAAGAAGGTTGGTTGCTGGACCTCTATGAGGATGCAAGGCAATCAGAGCAGACAGATTTCAAACAGTACAGTCATTAAGGACTTGAAAGTCTCCCAAATTCATTTAAAGACACACAGAATGTTTATCCTATGCAAATTATGAAACTAGATGGAGATCAAACTAGAGGAACAACGGTGTTGTGGGAAGGGCAAAAGAACACAGCAGAAGGAAAACAGAAAAGAAGTTTCTGGGCAAAGGGGAATCAGAGAGATATGTAAATCCCTTCTCTTGCTAGGCCTCCCTAATCCTCAGTATCATTAATATACCTGGGGGCTGGAGAATGGTTCAACAATGAAGGGTACTTACATGTCTTCCTGAGGGCCCAGGTTAAGTTCCAAGCTCCTAGATTCCTTTTCATGAAACTTCATACTCTCTTCTAATCTCTGTGTGTATCATATACATACAGGCAAAATATTCATACACATAAAATAAAATAAATAAATCTAAAAATAAAATAAAAATGCTTTCATCTGCATTGTAGTTTTTTGAAAGATCTTTGAGTAATCATAAGAAATGTTATTCTGTTGTGAGATATTTAGAGATAAAGAGTAGGAAGAGAGAGCATAACCTATCTATATCCATGGATTTTTGAAGTTTTTACTCTCAAGAACATATTACTTTTTATAATTGTTTAAAAATAATTCTGATGTATAATTGAAAAATATGGAGAACTTATAGATTATTTTTGGAAATTCTTATTGCAGAAGTGATAAATTAGACCAGAAGTAGAAGGAACTTGTACAGCACTTTTGATACTTTTGAAGAGTAATTAAGTAATGTGTAAATGGTTTGTTGGGACATAATAGAAGCAAGAAGATCTGAGAGATGACCAGCTTGTTTTTGGATTAAACATCTGGGTGACTGGCAATGTTACTAGTGTGAAGGAGAAAGCTGAGCAGCATTGAGTGAGCAGTGAATTCAGCTATTTCATTATACTTAATTTTAATTGTGTGCAGTATGTGTATCTGGATGTGACTATGTCCACATGAGTGAAAGTGCCTATGGAAACCAGAGGCATCAGATCTCCTACAGTTGGTGTGAAAACAGCTGTGAGCTACCTGATGTAGATACTGGGGTCTTAACTTCCAGAGGACAGCTAAGATCCTCAGGAAGAGCAAGGGCTCTTAACTGCTTGAGCCATTTATCCATCTTCCATAGTTCAGCTATTCATACTGTTAGTCTTGTTGTTGCTCGTGAGTAGGTTAGGCCCTCTAGAGTATGTGATTCTCCATCTTCCAATGGGTTTTCATTTTGTGAGAGAACATGATAGGTAAAAGTCAGATGGATTTTAGAATAATGCAGGACAGAAAAAGAGTCAGACTAAAATCTCCATATAGAAATGTTTCATAGTGAAGGCATGCTTACAATCAATGTTGCTGTGGTTACTCATGTATTTTCTTCAAATTTTTCTTGTATATGTACAGAATGATAGTTATAGTGAGAGGAAACTATATAATAGTTCAATAGAATTTTAACTGCATTTCAAACTTGTCCTTGACAGGAAGTTCATATTAACTTTACATGTACAGTGGCAACTTTCTCAAAGCAGCATCCTAGTGAAACTCACTGAAGGACTGAGATTGAAAACAGAGTTTTTTTTTGTTTTTTGGTTTTTTTTAGATTTATTTATTTTATTTATATGAGCACACTGTAGCTGTCTTCAGACAAACACCAGAGGAGTGCATCGGATCAGACCACGTATGTGGCAGAGGAGGGCCTTGTTGGCCATCAGGGGGAGGAGAGGCCCCAGTAAAGGGGAATGTCAAGGTGGGAATATGGGAGTGGGCAGGCGGGTGGGTGGGAGGTGGAATACCCTCATAGAGGTGGGGGAGGGGGAGAGGATAGGTGGTTTCCAAAGAGGAGACCTAGAAAGGGGGAAACATTGGAAATGTAAATGAAGTATCAAAAAAAATGTTCATCCAAAAAAAAAAAAAAAAAAGAAAAGTAAAGAAAAAAGAAAAGAAAACAAAGAAGTTATGCAAGTAGTTACATTGACTGCAGTGATACTGAAGAAGGAAGAGGGTTTGTAATGAGTATTTTGGAGGCTTACAGGTTGGTCCTTAATAGTACATGATCTAATAATAATTCCAATATCATAAATTGCATGTATATAATTTAAGTGGAATTTAACTTAGGAAATCTGTACACTTAACATGTAACCTGAAGTATTATTCTGTAAATCATAAATTTCAACAAAAGTTCAATATGCTTCTTGTATATTCTATGAAAAGCGCAATTAGAAGATTAGTTCAGGGATAGAAGTTGAGTCAAGTTCTGCTTAGACCAATACAAATTCACACAGGGAAAGAGGCTCTGTGGTTTCTGGCAATGTTTGTCATTGGCTGACACATGCTGGTACACTTTTGCTTACTCTATGTGGATAATTCTCAGCTGTTCCTTACAGTGAAGAAATGGGGAGGATCATACACCTAGAGATGTCAAATTTCATCTAAATTACACTAGATCTTTCTTTGTCTTAGCCATCTAAGCCCCCATCTTCCAGTGGAGGTCTCTGAAGAGCATTTGTTCATTCCACCCCAGTTTTAGAACCATCTGGATAAGAGCACCTATCTTCTAGTTTTAACTTTTCACAATCTGTTATATTATCTGTGGGGAGTAAGAAATATAGTTTTATACAGAAGAAATTGTGAACATTTGATGGGAACCATGGGAATCAAGGTTTTAACATTAGACAGACTAGTCTGAAAAAAATTTCTATATGTTGACTGAATATATCTATGTCTGTATTATAAAAGAATATTAAATATAAAAGTTGAGCATCATTTAATAATTTTTATTTTAACATAGAATAACTTATTTTAGGTATAAAATTGATACATTATCATGATAAAATTATCTATTAGATAAACTTAAAGTAAATATTTTTAAAATTCAGATTTTAGACCTACACTCTAGGCACAGGTCTAAAACTTTTTGTGTTTAGTAATATTTAATATTCATATGTCCACAGTAGATGGGTCACCTAGGGTCATATATGTTAGTGGTACCTCATAATGGAGTGATCAACTGGATCTAAATGATTCATTAATGACAGACTGTGACAGACAGATCACACAATGCTATCTAATCATCTTCAAATGGCATAAATTATCAGTGTTGATTATGCATGAGGACAGGTAAGTCAATGTGCTATACAACAAGCACATATAAATAGGATTACAATTCTTTCCCCCATTCCTTATGCTAGTTTTATATTGGCTTTCCTGGAACTTTAAAGAAAGAAGAAATTCTATATGATTAAAATAAAGGAGAACCAGAAAATAGTTAAAGTAACAAAAATATATTTTATTTAGGAATTATTATAACAAGGAGGTAAGGTCAAACTTTTAATGAAGAGCCCGAGTCAGTATGGTGACAATGACTAAAAACAAACACCAAAATAGTGGCGGACTTTGAGCAACCTCACTTGACATGACCCCTGTGGAGGGCAATGCATGGTGATCTGCTAGCAACAGGGCAGGGAGTAAGGAAGTAGACAATGGACTCAGAGTGTTCATGTCCTAAGGGTCAAGGATTCTTGTTAAAGCAATTCATCAGGATTTCAGAGAACTCCTGGAGATATGAAAAATTTTATAGAAGGCCAAAGGCCAAGACCTAATCGAAGAGAGTTTTCAGTGGAGTTCAACTGAGGTTTACTCAAGGAGGTCTTTTCAACATACACCACACATGTATAACAACCACAAAATGGTTGGGGTCATATCACATTACAAAATGCTCATCTATTTTTAGTGAAATGTAAGCAAAGTTGGATTTTCTTGCCAAATTAATTCTGAAAAAAACAACCAAACCAGTTTCCTGAAACCTTTGGATCTCAGAATTGTGGAATAGTAAAATAGTTTACAGTTTAATTTTAGTAACAAATGGGGGAATATCAAAAGAATACAACTTAAAGTTTTGTTACTAGACTATTCCAAGGAACTTTTCAAATCTCAGATTTAGGATGGATAGAAACACCATTCACCACTGATCATTTGTCATTCATTCAGGTGGATTAAGTAATGAGTATGCAAACATTATGAACATGAATGGGGATGTATAATGAATCCTTCAGATTACTGTAGAGTTCTTTCAAACAACAGTCTGTTATGTTAGAGTGGGGTGCAGTCACTTTTGGGGAGTAAAGAGATTCCTTGTGTGAAGATTTCTAAGAACACCGAACTCTTTTGTGGCAATTTCCTAACCGAGGCTTTTGTGACTTAGTCTGAGTAGGATATGTGGCTAAATGGAATGTGTTATATAAAATGGAAGCTTGCTTTTTATATTTCAAGTAGCTATTTAGATACCTGGTCTCTAGTGCATTATCATCTGATTTGAAAGAGCTTCCTTTTCATTTCTATCTACTTTCTGTGACTCACACCCATGTCAGCCAGTGAATGTGGTAATAAAGGCAATTATACATTTGAGGATGCAACTTTGCATCAGATTCACACCTGGGCATCATTATTTTATTCCATATCCATTTATACTTAAGGACATATTATTTGAAAATCTTTCCAGCACATAGGTAATCAGGGGAGCTAAGAGTCCATTGTTAAATATATTTCTATTGTTTTTCTAGCTTCTTATGTCCTGAATAATCCAATCTTTCTAATATGTTCCATGCAGAATAATTTAATTTGACAGCACTCTTTCTCTTAATCAGGAACAAAAATCCTACAGAGGTGAACAGAGTAATAAAAAACATATATGAAAGAGAAAAGAGAGCACAGACTAGTTGAGAAGATGGTTGTGGTATATATATATTTATACTATAAAATAACATAACATAACTTTGAAAGCACCTGTGATTTGTTATTAACTATTTTATCTGAAAGTTGTCTTTTCTAAAATGTTTTTCCACTGGACAAAATATTTATTTGTGTAATCATGGCATGTTCTTGAAGATTCTCCTCAGAAACCTAAAAAGTCATACCTATGAAGTTATTTCTAACACACATTTGGAAGCTGTTAGGCAAGTCCTCTCTCACTGACCTATGCCCTCAACCCTCATGTGTAGTTCATTTAGATCCAGAATGTTCATAGGGCAGTAAACATCTGTGTAGATTTGAATACATGTACCAATTTGAGAATGTTAGTTCTACTAGGATTGAAATAGATTTGCACTGTCCTTAATCTTTTATTCCATGTGCATCAATTGTATGTGGTTAATAGTATTTAATAAGTACTTGGGGCTCGATGGTTGAGTGAAAAAATGAGTAGAACATTTATCGACCTCTCTGTTTTTAATCCTGATGCTTACTACACAATTATACTGGCAAACAGATTATCATGTGGTCCATTGTGTATCTCTTGTATTACCGAGTTTTACTACAGTTAGCACTTCTTCCCTCCCAGGCTACAGGTAGGGTTGCCAAAATACAGATCACATAGGACATATTTACACTGACGATTATTTATTGTTTATATAGCATCCAACTAGAACTAGAACTCCCATGTCTTTATTTGATAATTCTGGCAATCCAGAAGATGTAATTCTGCTAGTTCACAAAGAACATAGTAGTTTCCAAAAAAATTCATTTGGGACTTCATTCTTTTCCCTTGAGTTTTTCTGTGTTCCCAAGATTTTCTAGGCATTGCTACTAATTTCTAGCACCTTCAATTTTATTCTTAGTCTTTCAACCCTTCTTACCCAAAGGGCCTGAGTGTGGTACTTTATCAGAATCTATACCTTTGCTTGGTGTCTTCGCTTCTCTACCCTGCATCTTATATTTTCCTCTTTGTTTCTCCTATGATCACCTTTTAGTGACTCAACTGTAAGTTCAGGGCCTGCTTCAGGGAGAACTGATGTGAGATTATTTATTAGACTGTTCACTTTTGCTAAGACAGTCATTTTGCAAAGGCAAAACAAGTGATTTAAATCTTAAAAATATTCTATGTCACATGAAGTCTATTTTTCCATTAAGCTTCAAATGGCAGGGACTTTATTTGTAACATGTGATTCTAAAGAAGAGCAGCTTAGCTCCCCTGCTCAACAGTCTGTGGTTAGGACTCTGTGGTCGACAGACATGTTTCAGCATGGTACAGTTGGAAGTATAGCCACAAAGTAACTGGACTAACCTCTTTGCAATGTGGTATAGACTCTCCTGAGAAAGAGAAATGCACTATGTTAGATAATTTCTTTTATATGAACTGTCTTCTGCTATAGTGTTTCTGCAAATACTTAAATTGGTTTTAACTTTCTTCTTCCAGAAAGATTGGAAATTGTGATTTGCTCAAGTTGTACACAGACTGAATCCTCGATCGCTATCTAGTTTATCTAGCCCAGTGAATCATGGCTTGTTGTAAACTGATTAAAAAAAACTTAGTTCACTGTCTATTTTCTGCCTAGAATTACTTCAAAATTTAGTATGCTAAAACAACAAGAACATATTATTTTACACAAATTCTTATATTTGAGATCTTTGAAATATCTGGTTGTGTGGTTTTGGCTCAAAGTCTTTCAAGAGGTTACTTTTAGCCTTTAAGCCAGGTATTCGGTCTCTTAAGACTTATTGAGGTTGAAAAAATACCTTCCAAGCTCATATAGCTCTTGGCAAGAGATTTCCATTCCTTAACTATAAAGGACTGCCAATATACCAACATAGACATTCTGAGAATGTAACAGCAAGAGGAAAGAAGGAGGCAGGAATGGATGGAGAAAGAGAGACTGAGAAAGAAAGATGGAGAAAGACAGAGACAGAAAGAGACAGAGAGAGCCCAAAGTGGGGGAGGAGAGAGAGAGGGAAAGAGAAAGAGAGGAGAGAGAATTCATTGAGAGTTCTGCAAAGGTCCCTATTAGAAGGGTTGGTTCCCACCCTGATGCTATTGAAAGATAATAGAACTTGTGGGTGATACAGGATTATGGGAGCTGACTGATACTCTTCTCTTTCTTCACTGTGAAGTGAGACAGTTTGCTAATTAACATGGATTCTTATCTGCTTCTGCCTTCATCGTTGTCATTAAAACCCAAGCCAATGCATCAACCATTCCCTTGACCGTCGAAAACTGTTGTAGTGTCATACATCTAGCTGATATGTAACCCGTTGGAAGTGACATGTCATTACTTATGTCATCCAGTATTCACTGGAAGTACATCACTAAGGCCAGCTCATATTTAAAAGGAAAATTGAGCTCCATTATTTGAGAGGAATCGGTTCAGAAAATGTGGGTAAATTATGTTAAGTCAATAAAGAATATTCCCCAAAATCACAGAATTAAAGGGTTTACTTTTATCGAACAGATATTCAGATATTTTTAAAAATATCTTGAAACTACAGATAAAAATAATGAACATAATTAAATTTGTATTATAAAGATACTCATGAGCCTCTGACATAAGAGCTCATTTTCATGATGTTAGTGAAAAAATCAAAACATGCTTTGTAGCAGAGGTTCTGAGAAGTGGCTAAATATATAGTTATTACATACCTTTCCAAATACACAAGGACATTATCTCAACTCAAAAACGTTGAATAAAACTCTTATGAGTATGTGAGGATCTACTTCCAATCTTAGGTTGCCATTGTACTATTCACAGTGCCCTTTGCTCTACAGAAGCTTTGCAGTTACAAGAGGTTCCATTTATCAATTGTTAATCTGAGCCATTGGTGTTCTGTTCAGGCAAATTTCCCCTGTGCCAATGTGTTTGAGGCTATTTTCCACTTTCTTTTCTATTAGATTTAGCGTATCTGGTTTTATGTAAAGGTCCTTGGTCAACTTGGACTGGAGCTTTGTTCAGGGTAATAAATATGGATCAATTTGCATCCTGCATTCAGACCACTAGTTAGACCAGCACCATTAATGAAGATGCTTTCTTTTTTTCCACTGTATAATTTTGGCTTCTTTGTCAAAGATCAAGTGTCCATAGGTGTGTGAGTTTATGTCTAGGTTTTTGATTGTATTCCAATGATCTACCTGTTTGTCTCTTTATTCATACCACGTAGGATTTTTTTTTTTTAATCACTGTTACTCTATAGTACAGCTCGAGATCAGGGATAATGATACCCCCAGAAGTTCTTTTATTATTCAAATTGTTTGGCTATACTGGGTTTTTTGTTTTTCCATATGAAGTTGAGAATTACTCTTTCTATGTCTGTGAAGAATTTTATTGGAATTTTGATGGGAATTGCATTGAAACTGTATATTGCTTTTGGTAAGCTGTCCATTTTTACTATATTAATGCTACCAATCCATGAGCATTGGAGATCTTTCCATCTTATCAGGTCTTCTTTGAATTCTTTCTTCAGAGACTTGAAGTGCCTGTCATACAGATCTTTTACTTGCTTGGTTAGAGTCACACCAAGAAATTTCATATCATTTGTGGGTATTTTGAAAGGTGTTGTTTCCTTAATTTCTTTCTCAGCTCATTTATCCTTTGTGTAGAGGAAGGCTACTGATTTGTTTAGGTTAATTTTATATTCAGCCACCTTGCTGAGGTGGTTTATCAGGTGTAAAAGTTCTTTGATGGTATTTTTGGAGTTGCTTATATATACTATTGTACCATCTATAAATAATGATACCTTGACTTCTTGCTTTTTAATTCCTATTATCTTGATCTCATTTTGTTGTCTTATTGCTCTAGCTAGAACTTCAAGTACTGTACTGAATAGATAGGGAGAGAGTGGGCAGCCTTGTCTATCCCTGATTTTAGTGGGATTGCTTCAGGTTTCTATTTAATTTGATGTTGGCTGTTGGCTTGCTACATATTGCTTTTATTATGTTTGGGTATGTGCCATAAATTCTTGAACTCTCTAAGACTTTTAACATTAAGGGGTGTTGGATTTTGTCAAAGGCTTTTTCAGCATCTAATGATGACCATGTGCTTTTTTCTTTGAATTTGTTTATACAGTGGATTATGTTGAAGGATTTTTGTTTATTGACCAATCCCTGCACCCCTGGTATAAAGCCTACTTGATCGTAGTGAATGTTTTTGTAGTGTTCTTGTATTTGGTTTGTGAGAATTTTATTGATATAAAGAACTAAAATAGTTAGACTCTAAAAATCTAAATAACCCAATTTAAAAATGGGATACAGAGCTAAACAGAGAATTCTTATTAGAGGAATATGGAACGGCTGAGAAGCACTTAAAGAAATGTTCAAAGTCCTTAGTCATCAAAGAAATGCAAATGAAATTAACCTGAGATACTACCTTACACCCATCAGAATGGTTAAGGTCAAAAACTCAAGTGATAGCACATGCTGGCGAGGATGTAAAGAAATAAGAACACTCCTCCATTGCAGGTGGGATTGTAAATGGGTACAAGCACTCTGAAAATCCACCTGGAGGATCCTTAGAAAATTGGAAATAATTTTATCTGAAGACCCAGCTATACCATTATTGGTCATATACCCAAAATATGCTCCACCATACCACAAGGACATGTACTCCACTATGTTCAGCACAGCCTTTTGCATAATAGCCAAAAATGGAAACAACACAGATGTCCCTCGACCGAAGAATGGATACAGAAAATGTGGTTCGTTTACACAATGGAATACTATTCAGCTATTAAAAACAAGGGTATCATGTATTTTGCAGGCAAATGGGCAGAAGTAGAAAATATCTTCCAGGGTGAAATAATCCAGAACCAAAGAACACACATGATATGTACTCACTGATATGTAGATATTAGTCAAAAGTACATAATGCCCATGACACACCCCACAGACCATAAGAAGTTAAACATGAAAGAAGGCTTAAGTGAGGATGCTTCAACTAACTTAAGTTCAACAAGTGGGAATTTAGAAGGGGGACAAAATAATCACGGGAAGCAGAGGGACCTAATTGGGAGAGGGGAGGGGAAGGGGAAAGGGGCAAGATCAGATATGGAGGAAGCCAGAGGAAAAGTCCAGAGGGCCAGGAAAATTAATGAAAATATGCAGATGCTGGGGTGGTGGTGGAGTGGTGTGATTCTTTAGAAAGTCCCAAAGACCTGGGATGTAAGAGGCACCCAGGAATCAATGTGTGCGATGTTATCCAAAATGCCAAACAGTGGGGAGATGGAACCTGAAGAGCTTACCACCAGTAGTTAGGATCCTCAGTGGAGGGATGGGGACACCAACTCACCTTCAAGATTTTTGGTCCAGTATTATTCCTGTCTAAAATAAATGCAGGGAGAAAAATGGAGCGGAGACTGAAGAAAAGGAAGCCCTGAAAGACTCTACCAGCAGTTGACTGAGACAGACGCAGATACTTACAGCAGACCATTGAACTGAGGTTGGGGACCACTATGGAAGAATTAATTGAAAGAAATGAAGGGAATGGCAACCTCATAGGAAGACCAACAATGTCAACTAACCTGGACCCCAGGGAGCTCCCAGAGACGAAGCCACCAGCCAAATAGCATACAGGGCTGATTTGAGGCTCTAGGCACAGATATAGCTGAGGACTGACTGCCTTCTCTGGTCCCAGTGGGAAAGGATGTGCCTGTGTCTGTGATACTTGATACCCCAGAGAAGGGGGAAACCAGGGGGCACCATCTCAGAGGGGAAAGGGATGGAGGATGGGTGAAGAATTCTGGGAAGGAGTACAGCAAGGAGGCATTTGTGATATAAATAAATAAAATAATTAATTAAATAAACAAAACAAAAATAAGCTCTATGAGTATGGCTTGCAAGTATAAGCAACTTAAATTATTTTGGGTGCCATTTAGACTCAATAAGTTTAATGTTCTTGAAGCATTTTCTGCAGTGTGACTTAATTGAGGTCCTTTATAAATAGAGCCTATGGCAAGGATTTTACTATAGAAATTATTTGATAGCCTCAGAAAGAGTAGAAGGATAAACAGGCTGAGAAAGAAATTAGGGAAATAAACCCTTCACAATAGTCACAAACAATATAAAGTATCTTGGTGTGACTCTAACGAAGCAAGTGAAAGATCTGTATGACAAGAACGTCAAGTCTCTGAAGAAAGAAATCAAAGAGGACCTCAGAAGGTGGAAAGATTTCCCATGCTCGTGGATTGGGAGGATTAATATAGTAAAAATGGCCATCCTGCCAAAAGCAATCACAGATTCAATGCAATCCCCATAAGAAATCCAACTCAATTCTTCATAGACTTAGAAAGAGCAATTCTCAAATTCATTTGGAACAACAAAAAACCCAGGATAGCAAAAGCTATTTTCAACAACAAAAGAACTTCTGGGGGAATCAGCATTCCTGACCTCAAGCTGTACTACAGAGCAGTAGTGATAAAAACTGCATGGTACTGGTACAGTGACAGGCAGGCAGATCAACGGAATAGAATTAAAGACCCAGAAATGAACCCACACACTTATGGTCACTTGATTTTAGACAAAGGAGCTAAAACCATCCAGTGGAAAAAAGACAGCATTTTCAACAAATGGTGCTGGTTCAACTGGCGGTCTACATGTAGAAGAATGAGAATTGATCTATTCCTATCTCCCTGTACAAAGCTCAAGTCCAAGTGGATCAAGGACCTCCACATAAAACCAGATACACTGAATCTAATAGAAGAGAAAGTGGGGAAAAGTCTCGAACACATGGGTACAGGGGAAAAGTTCCTGAACAGAACACCAATGGCTTAAGCTCTAAGATCAAGAATCGACAAATGGGACATTATAAAATTGCAAAGCTTGTGTAAGGCAAAGGACACTGTCAATAGGACAAAATGGCAACCAACAGAATGAAAAAAGATTTTTGCCAATCCTACATCCAATAGAGGACTAATATCCAATATGTACAAAGAACTGAAGCAGTTAGACTCCAGAAAACCAAATAACCCTATCAAAAATTGGTGAACAGAGCAAAACAGAGAATTCTCAAATGAGGAAATTCACAGGGCTGAGAATCACCTAAAGAAACGTTCAACATCAGGGAAATGCAAATCAAAATAAGTCTGAGATTCCACCTCACACCAGTCAGAATGGCTAAGATCAAAAACTCAGGTGACAGCAGATGCTGGCGAGGATGTGGAGAAAGAGGAACACTCCTCCATTGTTGGTGGAATTGCAAGCTGGTACAACCACTCTGGAAATCAATTTGGCGGACCCTCAGAAAAATGGACATAATACTACCTGAGGACCCAGCTATACCACTCCTGGGCATATATCCAGAAGATGCTCCAACATGTAATAAAGACACATGCTCCACTATGTTCATAGCAGCCATATTTATAATAGCCAGAAGCTGGAAACAACCCTGATGTCCCTCATCAGAGGAATGGATACAGAAAATGTGGTACATTTACACAATGGAGTACTACTCAGCTATTAAAAACAATGACTTAATGAAATTTGCAGGCAAATGGATGGAACTTGAAAATATCATCCTGAGCGAGGTAACTCAGTCACAAAAGAACGAACATGGTATGTACTCAGTGATAAGTGGATATTAGCCCAAAAGTTCAGAATACCCAAGTTTCACTTTACAGTAATCGCTGAACTGAGAGTGAGATCCCAGATGGAGGAGTTGGAGAAGGGACTGAAGGAGCTGAGGGAGTTT
>CM052702.1:69638039-69701877 GCA_028551405.1 Uromys caudimaculatus | reverse complement strand
AGGACAAAATGGCAACCAACAAATTGGGAAAAGATTTTAACCAATCCTAGGTCCAATAGAGGGCTAATATCCAACATATACAAAGAACTCAAGAAGTTAGACTCCAGAAAACCAAATAACCCCATCAAAAAATGGGGAACAGAGCTAAACAGAATTTTCAACTGAGGAAATTCACAGGGCTGAGAAGCACTTAAAGAAATGTTCAACATCCTTAGTCATCAGGGAAATGCAAATCAAAACAAGTCTGAGATTCCACCTCACACCAGTCAGAATGGCTAAGATCAAAAACTCAATTGACAGCAGATGCTGGCAAGGATGTGGGGAAAGAGGAACACTCCTCCATTGTTGGTGGGATTACAAGCTGGTACAACCACTCTGGAAATCAGTTTGGCGGACCCTCAGAAAAATGGACATAATACTACCTGAGGATCCAGCTATACCACTCCTGGGCATATACCCAGAAGATGCTCCAACATGTAACAAAGATACATGCTCCACTATGTTCATAGCAGCCATATTTATAATAGCCAGAAGCTGGAAACAACCCAGATGATGACTACATGATATTTGCAGGCAAATGGATAGAACTTGAAATATCATCCTGAGCGAGGAAACTCAGTCACAAAAGAAGAAATATGGTATATACTCACTGATAAGTGGATATTAGCCCAAAAGTTCAGAATTCCCAAGTTTCACTTTACAGTAATCGCTGGACTGAGAGTGAAGTCCCAGATGGAGGAGTTGGAGAAGGGACTGAAGGAGCTGAGGGAGTTTTCAGCCCCATGGAGGGAGCAACAGTGTCAACTGGCCTAACCTGCCCCCCCTGGTCCTCCTGGAGGCTGGACCACCAACCAAAGAATACACATGGAGGGACCCATGGTTTGGACCACATATGTGGCAGAGGAAGGCCTTGTTGGCCATCATGGGGAGGAGAGGCCCCAGTAAAGGGGAATGTCAAGGTGGGAATAAGGGAGTAGGTGGGCAGGTGGGTGAGAGGTGGAATTCCCTCATAGAGGTGGAGGAGGGGGAAGGGATAGGTGGTTTCCAAAGAGGAGACCTAGAAAGGGGGAAACATTGGAAATGTAAATTAAGTATCAAAAAAAGTAAAAAATGAAAAAAAGAAAAAAAAAAAGAAAAAAAATGATTAAATAAAATATTTTTAAAAATTTGTAAAAAAATAAATTAAAATAGTGAATCAGAAATTGGGAGTTCAGATGCAATCCTAGTAGTGATATTACATAGAATCATGCTAGAAAGTAATCTTATAATATTTTATTGTAAAAAAATCTACCCAGTATTTCTTATTGCTCTCCATGAAATGTATGATCTATTTTGCATGCTTTAAAAAAAATACCATGGGTTTTGGAATAAAACTAATCTGATAGTCCTATAACATATGGATTTTTACTCAGCATTTAATATCTTCTCTTTTACAGTATTAATCTGTAAAAATAAGATATCATGTCTACTTTAAAAAGTTTACTATAAGAATAAATAAATGATAGAAAAAACTGGTTTTTTTATTAATCTAATCATTGATTGGCAGTATTGTGGTTTTGGTTTTTAATTTTATAGTTCTTTATACATATCATTATCAACAATAAAGTTAAGGTATAGCTAGCAAGGATTCTTTCTCTTTAGGCTGATAGATTTACTGATATTCTCTTTTTCTCTTCAGAAAATTTTATTATATAGTCTCGCCTATTGATACTCAGGACTATTTCCTATGCTATTGGTTCAGTCTGTACCTTGAAGTGTATTCTTTATAGTTTCTTTAGCAGATTAAGCATTTAAGATATGTTTTGTATTTTTTTTTTACATCCCAACCAAAGTTTCCCCTCTGTCTTCCAGCCCCCCCATTTCCCCTAACCACACCATTCAATCCCCCTCAGAAAAGGCAGGCTTCCCATGGTTATCAAGCACTCATGGCACATCACGTTGTAGTAAGCCTAGCCAGCTCTCCTTCTATTAGGGATGGACAAGGCAAACAAGTATGAGGAAAGGGTTCCCAAGACCAGGCAAAGAGTCAGAGACAGCCCCTTCTCTACTGCTAGGAGTCCCACAAGCAGACCAAACTACACAACTATAACTAACATATGGACAGAGGAACTTGGTCAGACCCATCTAGTCTCCTTGTTTGTTGGCTCATATGAGCCCAGGCTAGCTAATTCTATGGATTTTCTTGTGTGTATGAGCACATAATTTTTTTCTTATTTCTTCCCTCAAAATGAAAGTGTTCCAGAGGAAATTGCTGCACAACACTCCACCCCTTTCTCCATTTATTATTTTCTCCTCACTTCCTCTTCCGTTATGTCGCCTGAGTCTGCAGGGGATGCTGAGATGTTCACCTAGGCCTAAGCATTGAAGAACTGTGCTGTATCAACAGTCATTTGTTCTCAGGATCATAGTTGGTGGTTGTAAATCTTAGCAGTACACCACCTACTGAAAAAATGAAGTTTTCCTCCATGACAGCTTGTTACTAACATGTGGTCATGGGTGTGAGTACAAATGTATAGACACCAATTAGGCAGAGACATCACAGGGCAATAGCAGTTTCTTCCCCTCTGGAGCCTGTGACCTCCACAAACAGATTTCTCCACAATGTTACACTCTGTGAGAGTGCTCTTTTCTAGCCATACAGTGTAGCTCTTGAATTTAAACCAAACAATTATTTTAATGTTTACACTTACAGTTTTGGGTGTGTCACCTTTATCTTACCCAACCATAATGTTTCCAATAGTTTTATGGTTGTACCTAAGCCTTGTATTCCTTTTCACTATTTTTCTATCCCTGCCCCTTTAGATATACTTGTATGTCTCTCAAATGTTTCCAAATCTGCAAACTACTCAGAGATTGGCAATATGCCATATACATAAAGTATCCTTTTTCCAGAGGATAGGCAAGATAATGAAGCAAGGTCCCAGGCCACCATCCCATGACAAATATTGTAGCTGAGACAACCTTGACAAGTCTGATGGTACCTCACCAGGTAACTGTCACTTTGTCTCAAGAATCAGCAACTAAGAGTCCTAAAGAAAAGTGCAGCCAGGTCCTGTGCATGAAAAGATGCCACCACTTGTACCAATCACTCCATTAGAACAGCTGAGGTTCAGCATGGATTGGCAACACTTCTTTATTTCTCTGTAATCCATGACCATTCTCTTTTTGCTGTCCTTCTTTATCCTGGAGTGTTCCCATGAGACTCTCTGCATCTCCCCAGCCCTGCTTAATTCTGTAGGGCTAGCAAAGCTGCTTACTTTGTATTAGAACTAAGGGCAAATCACTGCCAGCTCCTTTGAGTGATGTCGTGCCTTCCAGTTTGTTGGCTATGCCTGCATTTGCCTGCTTGGTGCTGGCACTCTCAGCTGGCATAGCATTACAGCCACAATTGATATCTCTATGTAACAACTGGCTGCTGAGAAGTTTCCTAGCTCTGACAACAATCTTTACCTTTAGCAAGGAAGTATACCCAGCATAGTCAGAGAGAAAGCTGCCCACCCCTATGTTTAACTTAATCCTTTCGCCTGCATTTGTTCTCATATCCATCCACTGATATTCATTGCCTTTTATCCTCCTGAGAGCCCTTCTAGTTTCAGTATTCACACAAACCAAATTTCACCATAGAAGACCAAATAAATCTGCAATTCAGCATGGAGTAGCCAATTACCTAGCACAGTCCTCACCTACTGACAACCAGGCTATTCCATTAGGGAAGCAAATGGGGAGGTTCCTACCACTGAAGACCGTTTTTCTCTGCTGTGGGGAATGCAGCAGGTCACTTGTTCCCCTGCTTTCTGGGTTTTTTGGAGTTATGGTTTTGTTTTGTTTATGCCCATGATGAGCTGCTTGCTGATGCCTGAGGCCTTCCAAAGGTTCACTAGCACCACACTTAGCTCTGTCAGTTTTTGGTTTTCCTTTTCCATGTAGACTCTAGGTTTATGCAAACCTCTCCATGTTTGGCTTTGAATTACTTGTGGTAGGGTTCCAGGGGTTGTTTGGCTTCCCTGTTCTCATTATTTTTCCTTGGTTTGGCACCTTATGCACCCAGCTTATCCCAGTTTAAATCACTTAGTTCTGATCACTCCAAGCCAGTCTCCAGGTCCTTGTTTAATTACTGAGTATTAGATGTCACCTATCTTGTGCCTAGTATTTTGTTGTGCAAGGCATGTTTCTATTTTATTGGCCTCAACTCTCTGGTGTCAATGGAAATGTCTACTGGTAAAAAACAAAGTCTCTCTGGTGGGTTGCTAAGCTAGTCCATCAGAGCATGAATTCTATTGTACTGATTTGGGTCATATAGATTTTGTCATGACAGATGACTACTATAT
Organism: Uromys caudimaculatus; assembly: GCA_028551405.1. Classification (NCBI taxonomy): domain Eukaryota; kingdom Metazoa; phylum Chordata; class Mammalia; order Rodentia; family Muridae; genus Uromys; species Uromys caudimaculatus. The sequence continues at coordinate 69,697,549 of CM052702.1, read as the reverse complement.
TAAAATTTTTTATACTAATCCCATCAGCATGTATATTCTAAGCATCAAGAAAAAGGCAGTGTACTATATTGAATAGATAGGGAGAGAGAGGGCAGCCTTGTCTAGTCCCTGATTTTAGTTGGATTGCTTCAAGTTTCTCTCCATTTAGTGTGATGTTGGTTACTGATTTGCTGTATATTGTTTTTACTATGTTTAGGTATGGGCTTTGAATTCCTGATCTTTCCAAGACTTTTAACATGAAGGGGTGTTGAATTTCTTTGAGTTTATTTATACAGTGGAAACTGGGAAAAGGGATAACATTTGAAATGTAAATAAATAAAATACCCAATTTTTTTTTTTTTAAAAAAAGGCTGTGACCACTTTTTGTTGCATACCTGACTCATTTGGAATTCAAACAGTTCATGGTTGTGTATTAAGTACTCCCTGATATCATAGTTTCTTATACTGAACCACTGTTAAGGCTCCTGTCTGCATGGTGAATCTTGGATTTTCCTTCTTTTTCTATAGAAGTTTACACTGGAAGTGTATTTTCTATCATTTCTACCATGTTCTCTCTAGTTCTTACCCTATATCCCTAGTTTGAGGATTTCAGTGAAGACTTTTGGCACAGATACAGCTTATATTTTATTTTCTTATATACCCCTAGCCATAAGAAAGTGAACCCAGTAGTTCTATCACCTTCTTTTCTATCCATTTTATTGACCAAATCAGAGGCCAATGGAAGGGTGTTAGGACTTAGCCATTCCTTTACACATTGTAATCCCTTCAGAATGCAAATAGATTTCCTCTGGGATCCATCCCATTCACCACTTGACATCTCTTTACACACAGTAGCATCCAGGCAATGTTTGAAGCAGCTTGCCAATACTCTTGTACCTTACATGCTGCACTTGAAAACTGCAATATTTTCTCTAGACCTTCAATCATTGTTAATGCCTCTCTAAACTTACTTAATAGAGTCTACTTATCTTGTAGGTATGCCAGGACATATCACATAGAAGACATGGGTCATCCTAATGTCACTCTGTTCTCACACAGCACACCTATCCCATCACCCATTTTCAGAAATCACACAAAACCATGGCAATAAGGTACCACATGAGAAACAGTAACCATATTAGATTTCTCCCAAATAGATTTCCTTCACACCTTCACACATCATCCATAATTGTATGGCTCAGCACTCAGAGAATACAAGAAGTGGGGGGAAGGGGGGATCAGGTATAGGAGAGCTAGCTAGAAAGAGCCAGGGGTGTGAACAGGAATCAGCAGTTGGGGGAAGGTTGCATCTCTAAGACATGTCCCCTAAAATCTATTTTCAACAGATGGGAGAGGCTCCAGGTCATCTAGAAGGGTGCCTCTAGCTGAGACTCCTCGCGATGGCAAATACAGAGCCTGAAGTGGCCACCTCCTATAACCAGGCTGGACTCTCACTGAAGGGATAAGGACATCAAACCACCCACAAAACCTTAGACCCAAAATTTGTCCTGTCTACATAATTAATGTTCAGGGACAAAGATGGAGCAGAGACTGAGGGAATGGCCAAGAAATGACTGGCCCAAATTTAAATCCATCCCATGGGCAAGAATCAATCACTAACACTATTAATGATACTCTGTTATGATTGCACACAGAAGCCTAGTATAACTGTCCTCTGAGAGACTCCACCCAGCAGTTGACACAACACAGATGCAGAGACCCAGGCCCAAACATTAGATGAAGCTCTGGGAGTCTTGTATCAGGGAAATGACTGAGGGACTCAACTAATCTGGACCCTTGGGGACTCCCAGAGTCTGAACTACTAACCAAAGAGCACACAAGGGTTGGATCTAGGCCCCCACAGATGTGTAACAGAAGTACAGCTTGGTCTTCATGTGGGTCCCCCAACAACTGGAGCACAGGCTGTCCCTGGCTGTGTTGCCTGCCTTTGGATCTTCTTCTCCTAACTGGGATGCCTCCTCTAGCCTCAGTGGGACAGGATGTGCCTAGTCTTACAAAGACATAATGTGCCAGGGTGGATTAATACCCAGTGGGGAAGGGCCCTCTCAGAGGAGAAGGGGAGAGGGGAAAAGAGACAGATGTGTGAGGGGAAACTATAAGAAGGGGGCTGTGACCCAGATGTAAAGTGAATAAATAAATAAATAAATAGAAAAATATATTTCTAATAAAAAAATAAAAATAATTAAATATGAATCAGTAGTAATCCTTTTGTATACCAATGACATAAAATATATACATACCAACTTCAGTGGCATTTCTTAGAAGAAGCTCTTTTAGATTTAAAAATCACATATTGACTCTAACTAATGTTAATGGCATGATTTCATTATCCCACTCTCACCAATAGACAGGTCTTTAGCCCAAAGCTTAACAGAGAAACTCTGGAATTAAATAGTGTCATAAGACAAGGTGACCTAAAGGATGTCTGCAGAACATTCACTAAAACACTAAAGGTTAAGCTTTTCTTTCAGAGATCATGGAGCTTATCCCAAATACTACTACCCATGGCAGTGCTCAAGAAATACAGAAACATTAAAATAATATACTGCATAATTTTTATCCCAAACCCAGTATTAAACAAATAGAAATTGGAGAAAGTACACAAATCATGGAAACTAAATAGCACTGTAATGAATGAAAATTAGATAAAGGCAGAATTCACAAAAGAAATTGTAAACTTGCTTAAAGTAAATGAAAATGAAAACAGAGCATACCAAAATTATGGGACACAAAGAAGGAAAGTTTATGACACCTAATGTCTACAAATTGGAGAGATCTCATAAATAGCATAACGATACACTTGAAATCTTTAGGAAAAAATGACAAACAACACCTTCTACAAAAGAAAAAGAGTTGACAGGAAGAAACACTCAAACTCAGGGCTAAAATTAATGAACTATAAATGAAAATCAAACAATATGGATGACTCAATGAAATAAAGAGTTGGCATTCAAAAAAAATCAATTAAGCAAAATAAGGTGAAGGGATCCCAATTAATAAAATTAGTGATGAAGAGAAAAACATTGAGTAAATTCAAAGAATGATAATTGTGTATTTTAAAAATGTGTATTTTACCAAACAAGAAAACCTAAAAGAAATGTATGAATTTCTAGATATATATTACCTACCTAATTTAAACCAAAATAATGTAAGTAATATAAATAGATACACAAAATTCAGTAAGATAAAAAGAGTAATTTAACATTTCCCAATTAAAAGCAGTCCAGGTAAAATGGATTAAGCACAGAATTCTACCAGTTCTTCAAAGAGTATCTAATGCCAGTACTCCTCAAATTATTTCATAGAATCCCCCCCCCCAAATCTGAAGAAACATTTTAAAATTCTTTTTACAAAGTCAGTATTTCTCTGATACCCAAACCAGACATAGAAAATTATAGGCCAATGACTCCGATAATAGATTAAATTTTTAAATAAAATACTTGCAAATGAAAATTGACAATAAAAGTTTATCAATAATGATACAATCAGAATCATTTCAGAGTTTCAGGGATGTCTGAGCATATATAAATCAAAAAAGATAATCTATCATAGTAATATAACAAAAGACAGAAACTATATGATCATCTAATTAGGCAAAGAAAAGACCCATGACAAAGATCAAACATCCCTTCATGATAAAATTCATGGATAGACTTAGACACATAATAAATATATCTCAGCATAATAAAGTCATTTTACAAAAAACCCAGAGCCAACATAATCCTAAATGGAGAGAAACTTCAAGCATTTACACTCACAAGTTAAGAATTTTCACTCTGACCATTTCTATTTATTATAGTTCTTGACATCTTACATACAGCAACAAGACAAGTATAAGAGAACAAGAGGACACAAATAGGAAAGAAATAAGTCAAAGTATCCTTATTTTCAGATTTTGTGAATTGTATACATTAGTAACCATACTGAGTCTACCAGGAAACTTTTTTAGCTGATAAATACATTCAGATAAGTAGCCAGATTTAAAAAAGAAAAAAAATTAATGCACAAAAGCCAGTAGCCTTCCTATATTTGAAAAACAAATAGACTGAAGGAAATAAAAGAAACAATACCATTCTCATTAGTCTAAAAAGTTATCTTGAAATTAATCTAAACAAGTAAAATATTTGTATAACAAAACTTTAAACCACTGATGAAAGAAACTAAGGCATCGGAAGATAGAAAGTCCTCCCAAGATCATGGATTGATAGGAATAATAATGTAAAAATGGCCATCCTACCAAAATCAATCTAAAGATTAAAAGCAATCAGCCCCATCAAGATTCCAAAACGGTTCTTCACAGAAATTAAAAATTATATAAATTCTTATATTTTTTTGGATAGAATTTCTTTTTTCTTTATTATTTTTTCTTTTATTGGGTATTTTCTTTATTTACATTTCAAATGCTATTCCCTTTCCAGGTCTTCCCTCCAGAAACTTCCCATGCCATCCTCCCTCCCCCGCCTCTAGGAGGGTGCTCCCTCACCCACCCACTCACCCACCCACTCCTGTCTTTCTGTCCTATCATTCTCCTACACTGGGGCATCGAACCCCCTCAGGCCCAAGGGCCCCTCCTTCCACTGATGTCTAACAAGGCTATCCTCGGCCACATATGCGGTCAGAGCCATGGATCCCTCCATGTGTACTCTTTGGTTGGTGGTCCAGTCCCTGGGAGCTCCGGGGATTCTGGCTGGTTGACACTGTTGTTCTCCTCATGGATCTGCAAACCCCCTCAGTTCTTTCAGTCCCTTCTCCAACTCCTCTATCAGGGACCCCATGCTCAGTCCAATGGTTGACTGTGAGTATCCATCTCTGTATTTGTTAGGCTTTAGCAGAGAGAGCATATAAGGCTCCTGTCATCAAGCACTTCCCAGCATCCGCAAGAGCTTAAGGTTTGGCGACTGTGTATGGGATGGATCCCCAGGTGGGACCAATGGGACCGTCTCTGGATGGCCTTTCCTTCAGTCTCTGTTCCACACTTTGTCTCCATATTTCCTCCTGTGAATATTTTGTTCCCCCTTCTAAGAAGCCCTGAAGCATCCACACTTTGGTCTTCCTTCTTCTTGAGCTTCATGTGGTTTGTGAATTGTATCTTGGGTATTCTGAACTTTTGGGTTAATATCCACTTATCAGTGAGTATATACCATGTGTGTTTATGCAAACACGGGGACTCACAACGGTTTAATGTGTTAAAAATAAGAGTCTTAGAGTTTTTTTGGCCTAAAAGGAGTGGCTATGTCACTCAAGATTCAGGGGGCTAGGCAGAAGAGAGGATGAGAAGATTATGAGAGCCAGAAATGGTAGATGACTTCAAGAAAAGAGTGTTTTCCAGACACAAAAGGCCAGAGGTGCAAATAAGCCCTTATCAATTGTGACAGCATGTACAAGACATGTACAAGCTCAAGCCAGACAAAAATTTCATCATGGAGAAAAGAGGCAGGTGTGTAGTTCCAAACTTAACTGAAGAGATATTTGCATTTGAATACTGTTGAGACAAGGGAAGCCATTTCTCTCCAATCTCTTGTATCTGCAACCCTATAGAGCAGGCCTCATGAGTAATCAGTAGCCCAAAATTGGGCTTGATGGGTTTAAAAAGAGAGATTTAGACACACACACACACACACACACACACACACACACACACACACACACACACACACACACACACACACAGAGGAAGGGAGGGAATGAGGGGAGGGAGGGGGAGAGAGAGGGAGGGACAGATGGAGGGAGGGAGGGAGGAACAGAGGGGGAGGGAAAGAAGGGGAGGGAAAGAGGGTGGAAGGGAGGGAAGGAGGGAGAGAGGGAGGAAGAGAAAGAGAGAGAGAATAAAATTGAGGGAGGATCTGGCAGGAGTTTGGGAAGGGCATGATAATTTTAATATGTTATATAAAATTCTCAAGGAATTAATAAAATATTGTTTCACAAATATGGAAAAATAAAATCTTTATTCTTTTACTTTTATGACTAAATTTAAAATTATGTATGCCTTAAGTGATAGGACATTGAACATTAGCTCATGTATATTTCATTGTATAAGAGATTATGTCACAATTTTTTATTATACAAAAGTGAGAGTAAATACCAATAAATATTCTTTATAATTTTGTTAAAAGACTAAACTTTGTGTGCTATATACAAGGATTATATGTGTTTGTATGTGTACTGTTTATCAATGTGTTTTAAAGGCATTAATAAAGATTTTTTCCTATTATGATGTGAAGTCAGAAGAGAGATTCTCCTATTGGCTTAAGAGAAAAACTTAAGCTCTTCTGCTTTACACTGTTAAATGTTCAAATCTGAAGGCAGAGTTCAACTGAATCTTATGACAACACAGAAGCAGGGATATTCCTTCCATTTCCTTTCTTGTTTTCCTCATTCTCCAGCCTTTACAGAGAAACCTGTTAGAGGTCTTATCACCTACTGCTGAGTCTGAAATACTGTTCTTCAACATCCCAGAACATTTACTCTTGAGCTAAGATATTCCCCAGATGAAGGTCTAACCCTGATCTTAGTTCCAAGATTCCATCCAACCAAGAAAATTTTTCTTCTTTGGGGTACTTTTAAAATAGAAGTTCAACGCCTTCAAGCCTCCAAAAACCATGGTCCAGAGTCTTCAAAAACTGTGTCCGAGAGTCTCTAATGCTTTCTTAAGACTATGAGATCCTCTGTTTATAACACAGACTCTAATTTAGTAAGCCAGGGAAAGGTATCAGTGTAAGTCTACATTTGGAACCAGTGTCCTGGCAATGTTGATGGTGTCCAATTAGGGTACATATTGAGGCTCTGAAGGCTTCACTCACTGTAGCTCGAAATGTGGCACCAGCAAGTTTCCACAGTTACCTTAAAAAGGATAATATCATGCTCTCCAGATTTTACCCAACCCAGATGTAAACAAAAAGACTTTTAACCATTCTAGTCTGCACTAAGACTATTATCTATATGATTTTAATCACAGTAGGCAAACCTATAAAATGTATCCATTTAATAGTTTTTAAGCAAATAGTTACATTGGGAAAGATTTTAAAGTTATTTGTTTATCTGGTAAAAGAAAAAACTTTTAATTGTACTGAGGACACAATATTCTAGTAAAACTTTGTTGTGAGCCTAACTTTGATGACATTTGAGTCTAAGTACTATCCCAAATTATTTTAAAAGACTTTTAGAGTGTATTTTCAATAATGAGTATATATCTGTTATGTTAAAATAACAGAAACTTATGTATACAGCAATAATAATACATGTTTCTTCTGACAGTGTTACCTCTGTTTCTTGAAAACTCTACAGGGAGAGAGAGCACCCAGGTTCCCTGAGGATCCACTTCCACTACCTGTGTGGGAAACTAATGTTTTAAAACCTGTGCTTAATTGTTCATTGCAAAATATATAAGATGATAAAGACATATCCATGAAATCCCTTTTATATCAATGAAGGTATGAAAATAGTGAATCCCTTAAGATAAGTGACTTAGCAGGAAACAGCTCAAATTTATTAAAGACAAAAACCCCACTGCATACCCAAGAAAGTTGAAAAAAAAAAGTCTACTGACATCAAATGTGTAGTGCACATGGATGAAATTAGCTCAGTCTTCATGTTACAGTTTAAGATTTCATAAAGTATGGCCTGTGGTTAAATGACGTGTGTTAGATCCAGGGGTGGTTTATGACTTTCTAATCTTCTCAATATTGTACACTAGTATTTTAACAAAGCACCTCCATAGTTCAGTCTGGTCTTAATAACCAATCCCCCAGTTTTGTAGCCTACTTCACATTTTGATTCCTAATAAACAAATATTTGTGGTGTGTTTCTGGGTATATTTGCCTCACGAGAACATTCCATGAAGAAAGGGAATGTGTCTGTGGCCTTAGTTAAATGATGCTGGGTGGAGTTTCACAAAAAGCACTAAGATCTTTTGTGTTTTGTAAGTCAGTGACACTTGATAAAAACTTAATGGGTACAGCTGTTGAAGGGGACAATTCTATGAATGAGTCTACAGAAGTATTCTTTTTTCACTCCTCCCTTTTTCTGTCTGGGACCCCAAATGCTCAAGCCTTAGTAAGTTTTCTGATAAGCAGGAAACAGAGAAGACAGTGGAAGGAAAGACATTCTTTATACAGATTCAAGCTCTCCAGACCTTCGGAACGTAGAGGGACAAGGCATAGACTTGTCTAATTGGAGGCTCCCACAGACAAGGGAGCCTCCAATTTATCTCAAGATCTTCCTGTTTCCAGGATTAGAGGCTTTGAGAAACAAGACATAATCAGGTCCATGATCTCTTTCTTGTTTCACTAACTTCACTTTGTTGGCAGCCATCACAAGCATGTCTTTTATTCTTTTGTAAGCGCACATGATGCGTTCACTCTAATCCTTCATTTCAACAAGATCACACGCTTTGGAAAACCCAAGGCATTTCAACAAGATTACAGTAAGGAGTTCTGTTTCCTCTTAGACTAAAATAGATATCCTGAATATTTGATTTGTGGTATGTCATTATGTTTGATATGTAGTTGCTCTCTTGCTGAGGTCTAAATTAGTATCTTTATTAAATTCCCTCTAAGTGGCATTTTACCCACTGTGATTACATTTAGAATCATCCCTCATGATAAAGTCTGTCACAAAAATGGGAAAACTGATTTACTGCCTATTTCCCTTCCAAGTATGGTAGCTGAGACCCATCTGTCAACAAAAATAAAACCCTCACACACACATAGACACACAACACACACACACAAACACACACACACACACACACACTCTGTTCCTTAAGAGATTTGGAGCACCTTATTCCATTACATTAAGTTCATTTTGAATGAAGAATAGTACTAATATTGCTTTGTTTCTTTTCCCATACCTGCTCCCTAATTTTTTCAGTATATTTTTTGCCCTTTTAGAAAGTCAGGCTGTGTTTTATTTTAAAATGTCCCCTTACATAATAATATTAGAGAGAAACAAGCTATTAAGTAAGAAATATTTTACTTAAAAGCCACAATTTAAGCATTTCATCAAAGATATGGATTGAATAAATTTAAAATAATTTGGCTTGAAACATCATTTCCCAAATATACAAATACATTAATTAATTATTAGAAACTTTGAATAGTTTTAGTAATAAAATCTTGTTAATAACTTATTTCTTATCAGACTCTGAAGTGGCAAGAATTTATTCAGATGGCATGCTATGCACCATAATACCTGGCATATATGAAAATATAGAAGACCCTTAGCAAAAGGTAAGACAGATGAGAGAGAAAAGGGCAAAGGTGAAAGTTTACATCCAGGTTGTTGCCTTTCTCACACTATCCTTCTCTGGACAGAAAAGTAGAAGCAACACATCCATCTCCCCAACTCACAACATAGACCAAGGCATCTAGCTTACATGTCTAGATCTCCAGTTGGCATAAAGCATACCAGCCAGCTAGGAGTACTGAGTAATACCTTAATTAAAATAACTGTTAGTCTCTGAAAACACTGTAGCCTGAGGAGGTAAATCATCATGAGAGAGAAGGGAAATATGTGTTGGAAGAATCATAGAAGACTGGGTTCAGAGACAGGCAGCTTAAATACAGGGGAGTAGTTACCAACAGCACCAAGTCAATCAGGCCTGGGCTCCTGTCCCTTTATAGCCTCCTATCAGGCAATGATCTACACTCATCTCATAGAGATTCACATTTTTAGTGTTTCATGGGTCCATTAAGCAAATTGGCAAATAACAATATTTAGATCCAATTTGTCTTGTTAGTATTAGTGATAATCTTTAAAACTTAATTTTTTCCTTGATGTATACAATACCTGCAGAAAAGTAAACAAAGGCTTCAATGAAAGATTTTCTGCCTCACTTCTTTAGTGATTTGTGTCTTGACTTCCTACCAATCACCAATATATCCCAGCCTGTCAGCCTATGCTACACAACAGTCATGGGACAGCCCTTTCTGGAAGTGTACAAAGGGCAGCATGATAGGACCAAAGTACAACTTCATATTCAGAATATCAGGAAGGAACATCAGAGTATCAGTAATGAGCCAGGTCATCTTGCCCTAGAACTGCAATGGAGAGGGTTTTGTTGTTGTTGTTGCTGTTGTTGTTGTTGTTTCAATATATTTTCATTCTCATGGACAACATTAGTGTGAACTTGGTAAGAATTTAGCCTATCTAGAAAATTTTCCATTTACCAGAAGTTGCTGGGTTTTTTTCCTTTTATGTTATTGTTGTTTGCTTCTTTGTTTATTATTTCAAGACAGTGTTTTTCTGTGTAATTGCCCCAGTTGTCCTGGAACTCACTTGGTAGACTAGGCTGCCCTCAAACTCACAGAGATCTAACTGTCTCTGCTTTTGCAGTAATGGAATTAGAGATGTGAGCCACTGTGCCTGGTTTATGTCTTTCCCATTTACTAAAGCAATACACTGATTTGATGCCACATCAAGAGATTTTACTCTACATACAGATTATGAAGAAAGTTATAGTCTGCCTTGTAGAAACTGCATGTAATTCAGGTTGGAAAGAAAAACAAAACCAAAACAGGTTCTAGTCTATGGTCTCTTATTCTTCTCAGCAACCCTTGCATGAAATCATCTGTATTTCTCTATTTCTAAACAATCCCATAATCTATGACAACCTTCAATGTTCTCTTCAAACTCTAAGACACTGACGTCCTTGTCATATGGAGCTGTGTTATCTATGTGAACAAAACACTAATTGAAAAGTACAGAAAAGAAGACATCCTTCAAATTACTACTTAATCACTGAGCTGAAATTGTTTATGGTAAAAGAGCCAATGAATTTATTTTTACCTATTGTGTATATTGACACTATCAAAGAGGCATACCTTAAGATGAATCCTCTAGTGGTAACTTGGCCAATGTTTTGGATGCCACAAACTTGCTTATAAAATAATCGATTTAGGGGGAAAAATTCATTCACCAGTCATAATACACACACTGGCTCCACCTTCAGTTCCTGGTTTTTGTTGGTTACATACAAAATCCTCATTCTAAGATTGACTTCTTCCCATTATTTAGGTCTGATTAAATATCACCTCTTTGAGATTCCTGCCCTGATTGTTTATCTATAGTCACCGACTTTCATATATTATTCATGTATTATACTTTGTCTAAAATCACCTTGCCGTTCTAAAGACCATAAAAATGAAATCAAGGTGTTAGCTGAAATTAAGGTTGGTTCCTGTTGAGGTGAGTTCTATGCCTCTCTCCTAGCTTCTGGAGCATGGACAGAGAGCTTATGACACCCATGGGCTTATGGAATTACACCAATTTTTGCTGTCATCTTCATGTGGAATTCTCTGTGTATGTGGATTTCTGTCGCCAAAATGTCCTATTTACATAAGTCACATTGTTGTTAATGGTCCGCTGCTCTCCATCATGACTTGTTCATAGTTACTTCTGATATGGCCATGTTTACAAATAATGCATGTCATAAAGTACTGAGCATAAAGTTTTCAACAAATGAATGAGATATCATTTTACCCTTTTGAATTTTCCTTTTCAAAGCTGGCTCAAGCTGGGTTTCAATATTTGTTTGGGTTTTCTTATTGATATAATAAGATTCTAACTTGGAATTTTCCTATGATGTACCAAAAAAATGAGATATTAGATATTAACATAACATGTAAAGTTATTTTCTCCAAAAATTTTTAAGAAGAGTTTAGGGATATCTTATATCAGTATTCAAATGAAGGTCCTCATAAATCACTAGGGGACCATGCCAAAATATCAACACTAATCCAGCATGTATAAAAGAACATAAGATTCTACATTCCTACTAAGTTTTCAGGCAGCATTGACATTGCTGGCTTCTGGATATTTGAGTAACAAAAGTTCAGGAGGCATATTATAGTAATAAAGGAAAAGATTAAACTAGTAATAGAGGATATTTGTGAGAAAGATTGCTGAGATTTAAGCTTCAGTTACTTTTTTCTATGGACTCCTATGAAAAATAGGTATTTTGTATATGGATGCCGCTTCCGAAGCCCAAGCCTAATGCAGGAACTTCCCATTTCTCCTGCCTGTTGTAGCTTACATGTAACTCTCAGATTTTTAGTGGAAAACTGACAGAAGCTGATTCTAAAAGGAATCTAATAGGTCAAAACTTGAGCTCTTTTCTGGAAGGTACAGCCTGTGGTGGAAAAGAAGGTAGACTGTCCACAGACCTTCTCCTTTCTCTGTTCCCTCACACCCAATCCCTAAGACGCATCTCTAGCACTGCAACAGATCATCATCTATAGTCTCCCTTCTTCCCTGCCTACGTCTCCTGGAGATCCCAAAGAACACGCCCTCCTTACCTCTATCCCTGACTATTGCTGTCTCTCGGCCTCTAACACCAGCATGTACTTCCTGTAAACTCACTAGCTGAACAAGCCAGTCAAGCAGGTAAGACACAGCCATTATACTTTCCAAAAATTAAGGAACTAGAGGAAATAGAAAGCAAGGAACAAAACAGGTACTCAACAAAACAAACACAGAAATCAGCACCTAGAGCTATATAATCTTCCCCAAACCAGATGTCTAGACATGAGCATAAGAACACAATTAATAATAGCCAAGGAAATATCTCTCTACTAAAGCACAGCTATCCTATCACAGCACTCACTGGATATTCCAAAATACCTGAGGAACAAGAAAAAGAACTTGAAGTCAAGTATACAACCATGATTGATGTTCTTAAAGAGAAAGTGAATAAATTCCTTAAAGAAATCTTGGAAGAAAAGAAATACACAATTGAAAGAAATTAAGAAATTCCTTAAGGAACACCAAGAAAATACTAACAAACAATGAAAGAAAATGAATAAAAGTGTTCAAGATCGAAAATGGAAATAGAAGAAATAAAGAAAACACAAACAGAAAATTCTGGAAATGGAAAATTTAGGAATTTGGACAAGAAATACAGAGGTAATACATATCAACACATTACAAGGGATAGAAAAGAATCTCAGACACTGATAATACAATAGATAAAATGAAAACATTGGTCAAAGAAAATGTTAACTCTATCAAAGTGACACAAAACATTGAAGAAATTTGAGACACTATGAACAGACCAAAACCTAAGAATAATAGAAATAGAGGAAAGAAAAGACTCCTATCTCAAAGGCCAAGAAAATGATTTTAACAAATTAAATTTTTCAAAATGAAAAATGTCCTAGCCTAAAGAAGGAAATGTCTATGGAAATATAAGAAGCATAGAAAATATCAAATAGATTGGACCAGAAAAGAAAGCCCCCTTGCAACATAATAATCAAAACACTAAACATGAAACATGCAGAACAAAGACATAATATTAAAATCTGCAAAGGGGAAAGGCCAAGGAAGGGACTGGACAGCTGGGTTGCAGACTTAAAGGAACCACAGATGCCAGGGCAGACTAATATATCCAGCTAGGCATTCTATCACAGTATATGGAAAAAGTAAGACATTCCAAGGGAAATTCAAATTTAAACAATATATGTCTATAAATTCAGCCTATGTAAAACTACTAAAAGAAAAACTTCAAAAGGATGCTAAATACACCCGTGAAAACACAGGAAATAAACAATCTCACACTAGCAAAACCAAAAAAAGGAAACACATACACCCACACCCACACACAACCACACACATACACACCCCCACAGAGAGAGAGAGAGAGAGACCATCACCACCACCATTAGCATAAACAAAATAACAGAAAATAACATTCATTGATACCTCTCAATATCAATGGTCTCAATTCCTCAATAAAAAATACAGACTAACAGAATGGATATGACAACAGGATCCATCCTTTGCTGCATCCAAAAACCACATCTCAATATCAAGGATAGACATTATCTCAAGGTAAAAGTTTAAAAAAGTAATACCAAGCAAATGTACCTAAGAAGCAAACTATTGCAGACATTTTAATAATATCTATCAATATAGACTTCAAATTTAAATTTATTAAAAGGCATTGGAAATGACACAACATAAACACCAAGGGAAAATCCAAAAAGATAATATTTAATTTTTAATATATTTACTCCAAATAAGGGGGCATCTACATTGTAATAAACATTACTACAGCTTAAATCACTTATTGGCATTCACACAGATAGTGGGAGACTTCAATACCCCATACTCACCAATGAACAGGTCATTCAGACAAAAAATAAACAGAGAAATACTGAAACTAACAGACAGTATAAATCAAATGGACCTAACATAACAGATATTTACAGATTATTTTACCGACCACAGAAGAATATATGGTCTTCTCAGCAACTCATGGAACATTCTCCAAAATTGACCACATATTCAGACACAATACAATTTTCAGCAGATAAAAGAAAATTCAAATAAGTCCCCCTGTTTTCTATCAGAACACCACAGATTAAAGCTTCATTTGCTTTACTTCACCAGCCACTTTTTCTCCCTCCCCACTTAAATTAACATGCAAGGTTTCCATAAACCTCACTCACAGTAAACTACTCTCTCTGTACTTTAAAACTGATAGTGACTGTAAAGTCTAATCAAACAGCTCTGCTTTGCATTATTCTTTTCTTCTTGTTGTTACTTTAGATTGTTTGTTTAATTTTTGTTGAACATTAAATGTAATCTTTGTATTCATTGTAAAAAGGGAATCTCTTACAATCCTCTGTATTTTCCTATTAAATAACATTTATCTGTAGATATATGATTAAACTAAGATGAATGAAATGCAATTGTAATTACATGAACTCTATTACATTGACTTCTAGTTTCTGCTTTCATTTTTCATAATCAGGCTCTCCTTCCTATTTCCACATAATCTCTTCACTCTCTCAAAGCGTATGCCTTAGTTAAAATACAGAGTTGAAAGAGGAAGCAAATGCAAATGATAACTAATTAAGATTCAATTTACAATGGGAATCCAAAATGTATGAATGAACTAGTAACTACTGGAAGGAAACTGCTACTGCATAAACGTTTTCTTAAGAAAGAATAATTTGTCTTCATGTACATCCTTATGGATTACAAGTAAAATGGTCTGAGGTTGATATTCTTGATCAAAGTACTGAAAGCATTAATATTAGAGTCACTTCCAAGGCACAACAGAGGCGATTGATAGGGGAGCATAGAAGAGACAACGTTTTATAAAAGATAACGGTTTTCAAAACATAACTCCCAGAAGCTGGGGATTTGACACAATTGGAGGGTACTTTCCTAACTTAAGCTCAGCTTTAGTCTGGATCCCCAGAGCACATGTACAATATCTGACTTCATGCTGCAAATGTGCATGTGCGAGCACACACACACACACACACACACACACACACACAAACTATTTTCCATATAATTCAGCCTATTATACTATTTGGCAGACAATTTCCAGCTTCCTTCTATGACAAAGATTCAAAATTGAAAAGAACAAACAACTACAACTGCAAAACAATTACTGATATAGCTGGGAATACATTGAATGACAAGCGAGCAGTTTTATTTATGTTGGCATCTCCTTCTGACTTACATACATATTTTCCTAAAGTTAATAACAGGACCATTACTACCTCTCAAATATTTTTATACTACGATTTTTCATGGTAATGATATAGTAGATATTATAGTTCATATAAATTTCATCCATAATTATTTGCCAGGTCTCATAACGCAAATAACTATATTTTGTAATAATGTTACTGTCCTATTTCAAACTAATACACTCCTACATGAGTTCTAGAAACTGCATTCTCCAGAATTTTTGGTAAAATTCACATAGACTATGCACTATCTTCATTTGACTCTTCCTGTTAATATGTAAAAAATACAAAAGTGACATATTGTAGCCTACAATTTTTAATCAAATAGAAAATTACAAGTTAAAAAATAAATTAGAAAAGAGATATCCTTCTTGGATGTACAATATTGTTTTTAGAAGACATGGATTACCAACAAAAACCCCAGTGTCACCAGGGAACTGTGACTCTTGGTGCAGAACCAGTCTGTGTTTTTCCTGCCAATCCACTCAGCCTTCTCGTCTTGCCCATCTCCATTCCATTGTACCAGTTTCCAATACCCTGAAATACTTTCAACTAGGGACCCTGAGTAGCCATATATTCTGGTAGGCCATTTTCACTGTCCTGCCATCTGTTATTTTTTTATTTTTTTATTTTATTTTATTTATTTTATTTATTTTTGTTATTTTTACCTTTAGTCTTATAACAGCATGTTTGCAGAAGCCCCTCCTCCTCCCCCAACTCCAAACTGAAGACTCCACTTCTTGGTGCAGACATAGGATATCCTGTTGTCCTTTTATCCTTGTCTCTTCAGACTTGTATGCTGACGTACAAAGCAAGGACTTCAAAACAGCAATGACGAATAAGTTCAAGGCCCTTAACAAGGTATGATCAAATTTCTTTCTTTCTTTTTTTTTTTTTTTTTTTTTTGGTTTTTCGAGACAGGGTTTCTTTGTGTAGCCCTGGCTGTCCTGGAACTCACTCTGTAGACCAGGCTAGCCTTGAACTCAGAAATCTGCCTGCCTCTGCCTCCCAAGTGCTGGGATTAAAGGAGTGTGCCACCACTGCCCGGTTGATCAAATTTCTTAATGAGCACTGAAAACACAAACAGTTGAATGAAATGATGAAAACACTTCAAGACACAAAAGCACAAATACAATCATTAGAGAAATCCAAACTGAAATCAAACTGGAAATAAAAACTTACAATGTCAAGTAAAAGCCTCAATATAAGCTCCTCCCAACAGATTTCAAGATATGTAAAAGGCAATTTCATATTTTGAAGAAATGGGTTGCTTAGAGGGGAAAATGTTAAATTTAATAAAATCTAAGCACACACACACAAAATAAAAAATCCAGGAAATCTGGAACACGATGTAAGCAGAAATCTATTGTCCTATTGTACCCTGCTTGCAGGAGCCCTTCCGATCAACAGACGTCCTCACATGATGTGGAACAGATTCCCCTAGCTCTTTCTCACAATGAGGATAGAGGAAAGAGAAGATACTTAGGTAAAAGCGACTGAAAATACTTTTATCAAAATTCTGGGAGAAATAGTTTACAACCCAAAAAAAGAAGTTGCCTATAATGGGACAAGAAGCACACAGGATATCAAATAGAGAGAAATAGAAAAGAAATGCTCGACACATGATAGCCAAAACACTAAACTTAAAGGACAAGGAAAGAATATTAAAAGTTGCAAAGGGAAAAAAACAGAGTAATATACAAAAGCACATGCTTTAGAATAATAAGTGACTTCTCAATGGATACTCTAAATACCAGTTGGGTCTGGAAGACTTTTTTCCAAACTCTAAGAGACTAAAGATGTTAGTCAAGTCTAGGAACCTACCAAAACTAACCATCACAATCTATGATGAAAGAAATATATTCTGTGATAAAACCAATTTCATGAAATTTCTACTACCTCCTAGCTATCCAACAACACTAAAAAGAAAACTTCCATTTGAGGAGAAGTGTTCCATCTGAGCATTCAAGAAGATAAAAGAAATATATAATCCCAGAGTAGTAAATAAAGGGAAGAATCAATATCTTAACAAAAAATAAGATAAATCTTTTAATATTAATGTCCTCAATTCTCCAATAAAAAGTTCCAGATTAGCAAAATGGATTCAAAAGTAGAATCCATCTTTCTATTGCTTTAGGAAACATACCTTAACATTAAAGATAAACCTCACCTTAGGAAAAAAGTATGGGAAAAGATATTTTAAGCAATTTGATCCAAGAAGCAGCAGATGTAGCCATTTCGATATCTGACAAAATAGACTTCAATCCAAAAGTAATAAGAGATAAAGGACACAGCATACTCAGTAAAGAAAAAAACTCATCAAGAAGTTATTGCAATTCTAAGCATTTATATACCAAACACAAGGGCATCCAAGTTCATAAAAGGAACACTACTACAGCTAAAATCACATGCCTACCTTCAGACTATGGTAGTGGCTGGTGTCAGTACCTTACAATAGCCAATAGACTGGGCATATGGACAAAAACTAAATAGAGAATACCTGAGTTAAAGAAGGTCATAAATCAAATGGACCTAGCAGATATCTATAGAATGTTTTACCTAAAGACAGAAGACTATATTTTCTTCTTAGTAAGCCATGGAACTTTCTCCAAAATTGATTACATATTTACACACTAAACAAGTCTTAAGAAATATAAGACCGGGCAGTGGTGGTGCACGCCTTTAATCCCAGCACTTGGGAGACAGAGACAGGTGAATTTCTGCGTTCAAGGCCACCCTGGTCTACAGAGTGAGTTCCAGGAGAGCCAGGGTGACACAGAGAAACCCTGTCTCGAAAAACCAAAAAAAAAAAAAAAAAAAAAAAAAAAAAACAGAAATATAAGAATTTTGAAACACCTGCATCCTGTCTGACTTTCATGGATTAAAGCTGAATATTAACAACAACAACAACAAAAAAAAAACAGAAAGAATAAAAACCTCATAGAAACTGCAAAAATTCACTACAGAATTCTAAACCAAAAAAGAAAAATAACACCCAAAAATAAAAGATGGCAATAAATACTCAAATTCAGGCCTGAACTCAATGAAATAGAAATTACCACCATCAACAGCAAGGAATCAATTAAAAAAAAAAAAAGTTGGTTCTTTGAGAAAAGCAGTATAAGATTAATAAATTATTGGCTAAATTAATTAAAAGAAATAGAGGGAAGATTCAAATTAAAAAACAACAACAACAACAAAAATCTGGAGACAAGCATGAGGATATCACAACAAACACTGAGGAAATCCAGGGAATCATAAGGGCATACTTTAAAAATCTGAACTTCACAAAACAGAAAACAGTAATTAAGTTTTTCAGTGGGATTAAAAAGGCCCAGAGTAAGATGGATTCAGCACAGAATTCCACATGATTTTCAAAGAAGAATTAATGTCAATTTTCCTCAAATTTCTCCACAAAATAGAAACTGGAGAAACATTTTCTATATGTTTTAATTGAACATTGATTCTACTCTCATAAAGTACATCCAGACCAGTTTTTTTTTCACTCCTGGCTCCCCCATTTCCCTTCTGCCCCGGATATATATTCCTCCCCCATTTCCCTTCAGAAAAGAGCAGGCCTCCAAGAGACAATAACCAAGCATGACAAAGTAAGACACAATAAGATCCTACTACTATTTTTCTGATTCTTAGACCACTCAAATACTCAACAAAAAGAAAAGTATAAACAAATATCTCTTATGAACAATGATGCAAATGTTCTTAATAAAATGTTTGCAAACTGAATCCAAGAACACATTAAGATGATTATACGTGATGATCAATTTGGCTTTATTACAAAGATGCAGGAACGGCTCAACATCTATTATTCAATAAACATAATTATTCCACCATATAAACTGACTGAAAGACAAAAATCACATGATCATCTTATTAAATACCGAAAAGGCCTTTGACAAAATACATCACAATTTGACAAAATACACAGATGTTCATGATAAATGTCCTCAAGAGTTGGTGAAAATCTTTTCGCATTCTGTAGGCTGCTGTTTTGTCCTAATGACTAGTGCCCTTTGCCTTACTGAAGCTTTTCAGATTCATGAAGTCCCATTTATTAATAGTTGATCTTAGTGTCTGTGCTATGGGTGTTCTGTTTAGGAAATTTTCTCCTGGGCCAATGCATTTAAGGCTATTCTATACTTTCTCTTCTAGCACTCTGGTTTATGTTGAGGACTCTGATCCACTTGAACTTAACTTTGTGAAGAGTGAGAGATTTGGATTTTTTTGCTTCCTGCTACATTCAGATATCCAGTTACACCAGCACCAGTTGTTGAAGATGTCTTCTTCTTTTTTTCCATTTAGCATGTAACAGCTTCTTTATCAAGAACCAGGTAGCCATGGTTGTGTGAATTTGTTTCTGGGGCTTCAATCCTATTTCACTGATAAACATTCCAATGTCATGTGGTTTTTACCACTATAGCTCTGTAGTACAGCTTTAAATCAGAGATGGTATGAAAAGATCTATGAAAATTATTTTATTGTTCAGGATCGTTTTAGCTGTACTGGGTTTTTTGCTTTTCCTTATGAAATTTAGTACTGTCCTTTCAAAGTCCATAAAAAATGTATTGTGATTTTGATGGAGATTTCGTTAAATCTGTAGATTGCTTTTGGTAGTATGGTCATTTTTACTATGTCAATTCTACTAATCCATGAGCAAGAGAAGCCATTCCATTGTTGGTCATTTTCTTCTCTTTCTTTGATTTTTTGTCATATAAATCATTCACTTATCTAGTCAAAGTTACCTCCAACACATTTTATATTATTTGTGGATGTAGTGAAGGGAGATGTTTCCCTGATTTATTTACCAATCCAGTTGTCATTTGTATATAGGAGGACTATTGATTTATTTTTTAGTTAATCTTGTATCCAGCCACATCACTGAAGGTGTTTATTATCTGTAGGTATTCCCTGTTAGAAATTTTGGGATTACTTATATATGAATTCAAGAAATTAGACATTAACAAACCAAACAATCCAATTTAAAATTATGTACAGATCTAAATAGAGAAAAGTCATTAGCAGAATCTCAAATGGATGATGAAAAACTTAAGGAAATGTTCAACATCCTAAACCATTAAAGAAGTTCAAATCAAAACAACTTTGAGATTTCATCTTATATGTGTCAAAAATGACTAAGACCAGAAACTCAAGCAAGAGCTCATGCTGGTGAGGATGTGAAGTAAAGAGAACACTCCTCCATTGCCAGTGGGAGTATAAACTGTTTCATCCATTGGAAATCAATATGGCAGTTGCTCAGAAAATTAGAAATTGATCTAATCCAAGATCCAGTTATTCAGTTCTTGGGCATGTGCTCAGAACATGTCCCATCCTACTACAAGGACACCCACTCACCTATGTTTATAGAAGCTTTATTTGTAATAGCCAGAAACTAGAAACAAACTTGATGCCCCTCAACTGAAGAATGGATAAAAGAAATTTGATACATTTACAAAATGGAGCATTATTCAGCTGTTAGAAAAAAAAAGATTCTTCATGAAATTTGCAGGCAAATGAATGGAACAAGAAAAATCCATCCTGAGCAAAATAACCCAGATCCAGAAAGACAAATAAGGTATGTAATCACTTATAAGTGGATATCAGCTATGAAGTAAAGGATAATCATATTACAATCCATAGATCCAGAGATGTTAAATAAAATGGAACGATCCAGGAGGGGGGTGCATGGATCTCTCTGGGAAGGGGAAATGGAATAGAATTTGAGGATGAACTGGAGGTGCGTGAGGATGGGAACAGAAGGGATCAGGTCGGGATAGAAAAATGGAGAAACAAAGTATGGGGAAAGACAACTGCAATAGATAGGATTTAGCAAGTGATGTGCAAACTTAATGTGTCATGAACTTCCTAGACTCTAGGAGGGTGACCCTAGGGAAGACTCCTAGGAACAGAAGATATGGAGCCTCAAGTGGTCATCTTCTGTAGCCAGGCTAGGCTCACATTTTGATCCTTAAAAGTAATCAATACTCTGACATTCTTCAACATACTCACTGACATGAAATACTACATTTACCAGATATAAACTGAATATTCAATTTTATATCTTTCAACCAGTTCATATCCCAAATGATTTTTTTTCAATTTACTTCTTAGTTACAGAAATGTGATTCAGAAAGAGAATTCAAAGTTAACATAAACGACTTTTATAGCCTTTCCCTACAATGTTCTAAGTTATATGTGTACTTTACGTCTATCATGAGCCTATTTTTAGAAATGTACTTAAAACTTTTATTTGCATGTTAATATAAAATACATTGCTCATCTTTACAAAAGGGATTCGATTTTGTATACACACATATGTAAAAAACAAAAAACACTGAAATCAGACTAATGAGCATAGCAGAAACTTAAAAAGGTGTTTTATATTCCTCTGTAGGGCTTTCCCAATGGCAAGTATTTTAAGAACCATTGTGTCATATTTTTATAGCTAATTTTTTCCTAATTTTCTAATTCTTTTTCTCTATCATTTTCAGAAGTAAAACTTAACATATTAATTTTTTCACTGTATGATTTTAGCTATTTTCTCTATTTTGAGCTAAGCTTTGTAATTTACATCTTAATTCATCATAATCTAGTGCAAATGAATATTGACTAAACTCTGGTAATATATAGAAACTTCTTCCAATGTATACTTGAATACATGTCTCTGGATTTAAAAGATCACAGAACATTTATAATGCTTTATGTACTCTTTATTTTTTATTAAATTTTTAGGTTAATTTTTTTTTTATTTTTTAAACAGTTCAAGAAAAAAATATAGTTGCTCAGTCTTTTATATATACCCATTTACTTAATCATTTGCAATTCTTATTCTAGTCAGTAATGGTGGATGTCAGTTTTCAGATAACATTCCTTTTATTGGAAAGGACGATTTTTAATAACAGTTTCCATCTTTGTGTAAGATTGCTTCTTTTACATTTTATTTCCAAAGGATGTTTTTTTCTGAACAAGAAATTCTTACTTGGTATGTGTTGTTGTGACTGTGCGTTCTCTTTTCAGAACTTCAGGTTGGTATTGCAGTGTCTTCTGCCATCTGTTGTCTAAGGAGAAGTAAGTTTTTATTCTCCTTGGGACTTTCCTGTTGGGACAACATCCAGTTTTTGTTTCTCACACTTGGAATTGATGGAAATTCATAAATCCTTGGTTTGTTTTCCATCAGTGTTTTGAATTTTCTTTTAATTATTTCTACAAATATTATGTCTGGTTCTTTCTTGCTCATTTTCTCCTGTTACATCATGTACCATGGTAACCATGCTGCTAACATACCAGCCTCTGCAGCTGCACTTATTTGGTTCAGCGTCTGTGCTCTTTCCTATAGGTGCAATGGCACTGAGTGATTTATTTTGACGCTTGCTGATTCTCTTCAACTCCTGCTAAAGTCTTCGATTGAATTTGGTCTTAGGTATTATTCTTTTGAACTACAACATTTTGTGTGTGTGTAGTTTCTGTACTTGGCAGCCCTTTGCTGCTACCCCTGTCTTTCCAAACTCCTTGTCTTTGTGTGTTCTTCAGGTACTTGGCTTCCTTGACTTATGTGAACTTAACTATAATAGCCTCTTTGAGACCTTTCTCTGTTAAATCAAACATCTGGACCTACACAAAGGGATTCTCTTGAGAACTTTTTACCTGTAACCATGTCACCCTTCCATGTTTCTCTTCATGTTCCATTGTTTTTGTTCAAAACTGAGCTTGTTAAATAACACATATTAGTTACTCTGAATTTTGAATATTTTCCCCAATACTTGTTATTACTTCTGGTGCTTGGTTACTGACATGTTATTTTGTAAATCACATTAGTTCATTAGTTGAAGATGTGTTCAATGTGGCATAAGAATGAAAAAAAAACAATTTCAGCCGAGGAGATATCTATCATGTCTCATGGTCTCAGATGTTTCTGTCCATGGCCCCTGGTCACATCACTGTAAGACTGTGGGTAAGAGAATATCACAGCAGATAGAGAATGTTTGAGGGTAGAAAACAGCAGCATCTCAGTTTGTGGTAGCTAGAAGAGAGGACAGAGCTAGGTCAAAGGAGATTTGGACAAGATGTGCCCCCTCCCACTCAAACAAAATGTCATATATATATATATATACATACACACACACACATATGTGTGTGTATGTGATATATATGTGATATATATGTGATATATATATGATATATATATAAAATCGAATATTTTCCTTATTTACATTTCAAATGTTATCCCCTTTCCCAATTCCCCCACCAGAACACCCCTGCTTCTATGAGGGTGTGCACCCACGCACCCACCCACTCCTGCCTCTCCGCCATTGCATTCCCCTACACTGGGACATCGAGTCTTCACAGGATCACATGCCTCTTCTTCCATTGATGCCTGACAAGGCCATCCTCTGCTACATATGCGGCTAGAGCCATGGGTCCTTCACTGTGTACTCCTAGGTTGGTGGTTTAGACCCTGGGAGCTCTGGTTGGTTGATGTTGTTCCTATGGGATTGCAAACCCCTCGGCTCCTTCAGTCCTTTCTCTAACTCCTCCATTGAGGACCCCATGCTCAGTCCAATAGTTGGCTGCAAGCATCCGCCTCTGTATTTGTCAGGCTCTGGCAGAGCCTCTCAGGAGACAACTATATCCGGCTCCTGTCAGCATGCACTTCTTGGCAATGTCCTTCTTACATGGCCCCATCTCAAGTGTCTCTACTCTTTCCTAATAATGTCATTATTGTGACTCCATAAGTAGCTGATTAAGGCAAGAATTAAACACAAGCTGTCAGGATCCAATCAGCATCTGGAGACCAAGCCCCAAACACAAAGTTCTTTTGTGGACATTTCATACACAGAACATAATAGAAACTTAACACTGTAGATCTGTGGAAATGGCAGTCTGTGCTACATACAGCCCCTAATATTTCTGTTCAGTAATTTTTTAGAAGTTGCTTTGTTCCTTTTTTGAGATCATCATTTTTTGAGATCCATCACTTGACACAGTCAATAATTCATCTGAGATATAAATCAAGCTCTAAGAATTTTTAATTATGTGTTACTGGATCTGTTTTGGGTTTATTCAAAGTTGTACAAATATGAAGAGACTTTCCATCTTAGTCCCGCATTTATTTTCCTGTATCTATGCTGCATAAATTTGTAATCTTCAATTATAATTAGCCAGTCTCACATGTCTAGGTACAGTGATCCCAGCATTGGTATATAAAGGTGTTATCAATCTCCATCTCTTTTTTGTTCATTAATTAATATATTTATTTACTCTACAGCCTGATCACAGTTTCCTTTCCCTCCTCTCCTCTCCCTTGCCTCCCCTCTCCCCTGGAACCTTCTCTTTCACCTCAGAGAAGCGGAGGTCTCCCATGAAAATACACCAGCCTTGGCATATCAAGTGACAGTAGGACTCAGTACATCTTCTTCTATTGAAGCTAAACAAGGCAGTCCAGTTAAGGGGAAAAGGTCTAAGGTCAGGCACCAGAGTCAGAGGCAGCCCCTGCTCCAGTTGTCTCACATCAGTACCAAGCTGCACATCTGTTACATATATGTAAGGGGCTTAGTGCATCTTTTCCCACTGAAGCTAAATTCTGTCATTCATCTTATTAGATATGAGGTGCTTTGTATTTCTATAAGTATTCTTTTATTCTAAATCATAATTGACTAGAAATAATTTGATATTGCAGGGTCATTCTTTTAAGCTTTGTTAACTAAGAGTAGAACTGTGTTTATTCAGCATATGTCAGTTCAGAATTCTTTTAATGGTGATCTTGTATTATCATGTTTCCATTCTTGGTGGTAAGAACAGGAATGCCTTCTGGGGCTCTGTGTGGCCCATTGGTCATTCATCCTAGAACTTTTCAGATAGCTCTGTCCATGGCTGCAAAAAGTTTTCCTATCACCAGGCACTAATTATTACTGGTTTAAATTGGTGCGAGAGTACCCTGAAAGTCTCTGATGTTTGTTCTCTCTGGTCGCCTCTTCTCTCTGATTACTTACCCTGAAAAATCTGTATATCTTGTTCTTTCCATGTCCCTATCATTTTATGCATCAAGACACCAATCTCAATGCCACAATCTGAACCTCTTCAGATTAAATAGGCCATGGCAAGCATGGGGATTTCCACTCTGCTACCCTTCAAGAAATCGCCCTTTGTTTCTTGATGGACAGAAGCCTAAAGCCATTGTACCAAATTATTTTTAAGGTATATTTTCAAATTGTTTGAAGTAGGCAAATATAATGTTTATCATCTGTTTCCCAGAAGCAGAGTCAGAAATTGAGGAATTACATTTTGTTGAGTCTACTGGAGAGCTTCATTAACTTATGTTTCCATAAATCCCTCTGAATCAACCATGTTCATTGTCAGTCAAGATGACCTAGTTAATGACCTAGTCTTAATTTTGGGACATGAACATCTCAGATTAGCTGCTATGTTCCTCAGTGTTAAAGCTAAGGATAAAAATTCAAACAGAAACAGCTGGTGAGTGAGTGTACAGTTATAACTGACATCTTAGCCTTTCTTGGTGCTGGGCTCTCTAGACGAGCAACCTACTTTCCCTCATCCAGGTACACACACCTCACTTCACTAACTACTTTTCCTACTTCCCATGCTGTGTTGGAAATGTCTACATTATTTACAGGATGAGGTGACCATGCTTTCTTTCTTAGAAAAGTAGTCAATTTCTCTTCCCTCACCTTGCTCTCAGAAATGAAAAATATTTCCTATCTCTTCTCTTCAACCCTGTATTTATTTTGCTTTTTTTCTCATTACATTAATTATATTTGGATAAAAGAACAGCAATCATGTTTAAGTTTAAGATACAAAACAACACAGCAGGGCTCTATGAATAGAGTTTAATTGCACTAATTACTTACATTAATTATATGTCAACTTTTTAAAAGACATATTTATTGAACACCACCAGCTCTAAGGGATACATCATTCTCCTTCAAATTTTCTATCCTTTCCCAGAATAATCAACTACCTTTTTACACATAGTAAAATAAGAACCTAATAAGATCTCAATTAAAATATTATATGAAATGCTTAATTTTAGAGATAATTTAGAAATGATTATCTGGTTCAAAGTTCCACATTAGACGGAAGGAACAAAACTATATCTTGACTAGTGAGAATGGATAGGCACAGATGAAGATTTGCAATCCGCATTCCAGAACCTGTTAGGGAACATCACTGTACCTCAGCAGATGGCACTGAGAGATGCCTTTTATTTCTCTAAATAGACAGTTCCTTTTCATACAGTGACTTGAGTGATTTTAGATTTCATTATTACTGTCATCTGTTAGAGACAGAAAGATTGGGTGGGGGGATGAGCATGTTATTTTCCACAAGGCAAGAGCATCACCATGGAGGCAGCCTGTGAGCACATGGAGTTTAATTTCCTGAGCTGCAGTGAGCAGGAGAATGCACAGGCTGTCTCGTGGCTGTTCATTTCAAACAACTTATCTTTATTTGATGCTTGCCGAGTACCATACTCATTCTCTCTCTCATTATTTTAGTCTACCAAGGCAATTTTTCTCTCTTATGGTTTAATAAATTCTAGAACCAATCTAAAGGTTGTTAGGAGACACTACACAAAAGATTAATACTTTATGTTCTAGTAGCTTACTTCATTAGGGTTGTATGAAAAAAAGAGTCTCACACACACACACACACACACACACACACACACACACACTAAACTTAAAAATAACTAAATATAAAATAAAAATCAGGGTGGTAGTGGCCCATGCCTTTAACCCTAGCACTCAAGAGGCAGAGGCAGGCAGATCTCTGAGTCCAAAGACAGCCTGGTCTACAAGTGAGTTCCAGTACAGTCTAGGTTACACAGAGACACCCTGTAATGAAAAACAAACAGGAGTTTTGTGTGGTTCTCTGAGCCACATTGTCTAGCTCTGGGGTTGCTCTTTAGTCTAGAGGAGCCTTGCACGACCCCAAGAGTATTCTGCCTCCAGGAGGAAATCTTTGGGGTCCCAAAGATAACCAGCCTGGAACACTGACCCACCAATACAATCCCATTCAGATCCTCCTACCATACTAGTTAGAGCTAACTTAGACACAGCCTACAGAATGAGGTCTACCTGAGGTACACCAAGCATAGTGGGTACCCTGACCTCCATTTTATGGCCCAATGCTGACCCCACCACCCTGAGGAAAAAATCCAATTGGGGGGAAGTACCATCATCATCAGTAAACTCAGATTTCTAATCAAAGCATCAGAACCATCCTCTACACTTACCTAAGCACAATGAAAGCAATATACAGTAAGCCAAAAGCCAACATCAAAGTAAATGGAGAGAAACCTAAAGCATTTCCACTAAAATCAGGGACAAGACAAGGCTGTCCACTATCCCCCTATCTTTTTAGTATAATACTTGAAGTTCTAGCTAGAGCAATAAGATAACTAAAGGAAATAAAGGGAATACAATTTGGAAAGGAAGAAGTAAAAATATGGGTATTTGCAGATGATATATATTACACATAATTGCCTCCCAAAATTATACCAGAGAACTCTTACAGCTGATAAAAAACCTTGAGTAAAGTGTCTGGATACAAAATCAACACACACAAAAATCAGTAGCCCTGCTCAATGTAAGCGATCAATGGTCTAAGAAAGGGAGACTGTACCCTTCACAATAATATAAAATATCTTGCTGTAACTCTAAATAATCAACTTAAAGATCTATATGACAAGAACTTCAAGTATCTGAAAAAAGATATTTAGGAAGATATAAGAAGATGGAAAGATCTCTCATGTCATGGATCAGTAGGATTAACATAGTGAAAATGTCCATTCTACCAAAAGGAAGTTACAGATTCAATGTAATCCACACAAAACTCCAACACATTTCTTTACAGATTGTAAAAGAACAATTCTCAACTTCAAATGGAAAAACAAAAAATCAAGGATAGATAAAATAACCCTGAACAATAAAATGACTTCTGGAGACATCACTATCCCTTACTTCAATCTGTACTGCAGAGCAATAGTTATAAGAACTGAATAATATTGGTATACAAACAGATTGATCAGTGGAATCTAACTGAAGAACCAAAAATAAACCAACAAATCTATGAACACCTATGCTTTTTGACAAAGAAGCCAAAACCATACAAAGGAAAAGAGAGAGCATCTTCAACAAATGGTGCTCCTTTCACTGGATGTCTGCATGTAGAAGAATGCAAATAGATACCTATTTATCACCTGCACAACACTCAAGTCAAAGCCCTCAATATAAAACCAGATATACTAAATCTAATAAAGAACTCAAGAAGTTAGATACCAACAATACAAATAATCCAATTTTAAAAATGAGGTACAGAGCTAAACAGAGAATTCTCAAAGGAGGAATCTCTAATGTTTCAGAAGTACCTAAAGAAATGTTCAGTGTCCTTAGTCATCAAGGAAATACAAATCAAAATGAATATGAGATTCCACTTTACACACATCAGAATAGCTAAGATGGAATACTGAAAGGACAGCACATGCTCGTGAGGTTGTGTGACAAGAGGAACATTCCTCAACTGCTTGTGGGAGTTCAAACTGCACTACCTTTCTGAAAGTCACTTTGGCGGTTTCTCTGAAGATTGGGAATAGTTCTACCTCTAGACCCAGCTACACCACTCCTGGGCATATACACAAAAGATGTTCCACCACACTACAAGAATTGCTCTGCTATATTCATAATATCTTTATTCATAATAGCCAGAAACAACCTAGATGTGCCCTCACCTGAAGAATGGATAAAGAAAATGTGATTCATTTACCTAATAAAATACTACTCTGCTGTTAAAAAGGACATCATGAATATCACAGGCAAATGGATGGAACTAGGAAGTATCATTCTGAGTGAAATAACACAAACCCAAAAGGACATGCATATTATGTACTCACTTATAAGTTGATATCATCCATAAAGTATAGAATAGTCATGGTATAATCAACAGGCCCAAAGAAGCCAAATGACAAGGAAGGTTCAAGGGTGGGGGGGAGTTGAATCTTTCTCAAAAGGATAAACCAAAAAATATATCTGAGGTTGACAGAAGGAGGGAAGTGGGTCGAAGGAGGGATGAGGAGAGGAATGTGGTGGGAAGGGGTAGAGAGATCATGTGTAAGGAGACCAGGGGAGAGAGAAGGAAGACAGGTGGTAGGGGGAGGGAATCTATAGGATGTGGCAGAGTCCTGGGTTGGAGGGAGGCCCCAGATGGTCTATGGGGTAACCCTAGGCAGTACTTGCAGTGGAGTGTTAAGGACAACAACCCACCCACAAAACCTCAACCTCAAATTTGTACTGCCAAAAAGATACTCAGGGACAAAAATAGAGCAGAGACTGAGAGAATGGCCAACTAATGACTGCCCCAAACTGAGACCCCTCCCGTGGCAAAGAACAAATCCTTGACACTCTTAATGATACAGTGTTATACTTGCAGACAGGAACCTAGCATAACTGTCCTCTGAGAGGCTCTACACAGCAGCCAATGGAAAGAGATGAAGTGACTCATACCCAAATATTACATGGAACTTAGCAGTCTTATAGAACAGTTGGGGAAAAGATTGAGAGACCCGAAGAGGACAGGGACTCCATAGGGAGAGTGACAGAATCAACTAACCAGGACCCTTGGGGTTTCCCAGAGACTGAATTACCAACCAAAGAGCAAGCATGAGCTGGACATTGACCCTCCTGCACATATGTAGCAGATGGTCTTCATGTGGGTCCCCCAAACAGCTGATGCAGGGTCTGTTCCTGAGCCTGTTACCTGCCTGTTTTGTGGATTCTGCCATGCCCATAAATAGATCGACTTGTCGAGTCTCAGTGGGAGAGGATATGCCTAGTCCTGCAGCAACTTGATGTCAGATTCTAGGGGGTGGGGATTTTTAATGGGGGTAACATCCACAGGTGATCTTCTCAAAAGAGAAGGGGAAGGTGGAATGGGGGAGGACTTGCACTAGGGGGTACCAGGAGGAGGGGAATGGCTGATATTGGGTTGTAAAGTGAATCAATAAATTTTTGTAAGTACATAAATGACAAAAAACAAACAAATAGAAAAAGAAAAACAGAAAAAGAAAATAACCTCTTAGATTCATAAGTAGTGACATTATTGGAAATGTGACCTTGTTAGAGTATGTGTGGCCTTTTTAGAGGAAATATGTCATAGAGGGTAGGCTTTCAGGTTTTCAAGTCAGGCCCAGTGTCACTCTCTTCTTCTTGTTGCCTGATAATCCAAATCTAGATCTGTCAGCTACTTCTCCAGACCATGTCTCCCTGCATGACACCATGACAATCAAGGACTAAACCTCTGAACTGTAAACCAGCTCCAATTAAAAATTTTCCTTTATCATGGTCATAGTGTCTCAGCACAGCAATAAAACCCAAGCTAAGACAGGTGCATACCAACATTTTACTAAGTACCTGAATGGTAAAGGCAAAGCTATTTATTATAAATTATAACTATTAGCAGTTAACCATATATACTCCCACATCCTAGGCATCATTCCTTTTCATATCTATTTTTAAATAGAAAGGTACCACCCAACAAAACATTTTCTGTTTGACCACAGTTCCTACTTCTTCTTAGTTTTAGATAAAGGTCAGTGTTGTACATAATGAAACTCCAAGAAAATAGTGTACATTTTTCATCTTTGGGATGTTTACAATCTGAACGCCTTCTTAGCCATGACGTTCCATCACCATGTAACTCTTGGCAGTAGATGACTAGATAGTTATTGAAATAGTTATTGGAAGACATTTAAGAGAGGACATAGTTTAGAATTTCTCTATAATATTCAATATAAGATAAGACTGTACTAGGCAAATCATGACATAGTCAGTTGCACCCTAGAAGTCTCCCATACATCTGCAACAGAAGCTAACAAAAATAATTACTTCCTCCTCCTCAATGGCTAGGACACAGGAATGCCTAAAGCTCACTCAACAGATGTTCCTTTAAAAATCATGTTAAAATATATCTTAAATCTGACAGTAGGATTTATGAATGTCTGATGGCTAAAGAACTATCACAGACATCCTAGCCATGCTACTCTCTTGACGGGATTATCCCTGAGCAGGATAATGCTGTCTGAGATGTATTTTAACTAAAATGACCTTCAAATATTCTTCATGTAATCTATTTACACAACAAATTTGTGTTTACCTGGGATTGATTTTAATTTTAATCAATAGATTATAAAATAAATGATGCTGTGCCTCTTATAGAGCTAAACCTTGAGAAACCCTAGGTTTTCATTTTGTACATCAGGAGCCTTGATCTACAATGTAATTACTCTAGTCCAAGAGGGAATGGCAACAGGATGTGAGATGCCTAGCAGGCAAGCTCTCTGTGCCAGAGTGTTAAATATGTGAAGGCCCCTTCAAGCACTCATTCCATGTGAATGTGGCCCAGCTAACTCATGTGTAACTAACTCAGCGGCATCTGTAAAGCTTGAACACCCACAGACTAAGCCCTTGAGTTTTAAGGTGTTTGTATATTACATTATGGCAGTAAGTCAGAATTCTAATTAGCAGTTTACAAGCCCGTCTGGAGTTTTCTGTCATTTTCCTGTTGCAGTTCATTAGTCTTCATAAAAAAATTCTTGCCTTCCTGATTTATTGACAACTCTTTAAACATAGTTATTTCTATTTTTTTTTTCCACTATAGGGAAGGGATCTCCAAAGATTTCACTTTTATCCCATTTTTTACATTTAAATTGCAGAATTTACATGGCATCCTTTTAATGAACAAGGGCTGGGAAACTGACAAAGCGTTATTAAAAATGCAGCAGCAGCCTTAAGCAGATGTGCATTTGCTTCAAAACAGGCATACACATGTAACAACTAAAAGAAGACCCTTTGCAAGTGTGTTCCATATTCAGTACTTAGAACTGGATTCATGTCTGGGCTCCTGTTTGTGTTCCCTACCCTCAAAGCCATGCCATACACAGCAGGAGCTACCATGCTGACAAAACTTTCCCTGTTGACATTCCCTGCATAGGAAATGATTCTCCAAATACATTGTTTCTTGAGAAAGGAAGCACTTTGAAAAACACTGGGACTCTTGGACAGATAACAGCCCTGTCACAGAAAGCATACAGAAGAAATTCTTGAGGTTAAACTTGCTTTCCAAAGAAAGCAATTGTCTTCAGAGGGTACCTGTGTGCATGTGTCACCATCTCAAAGAGGAATAGACAGCTCAGCAGTGTTTCTGGCAAAGCTCCATGGCATCTGAGATGAAGCTCTTCTGTACATGGGTTCTTAATGCCTATGTATACCACTTCAATCAAGGTACCACCCTTGCCCATATCCCTTAGAAAGGAACCTATATACACACCATTCTATATCTGATCAAGTAGTTGCCAATAAAAATTAAAAATGATTTTATCTTTGAGAGTATATCACAATTTAAATCTGAACTTTTTTTTTTCAATTGTGGTGTTTTATTTCACATTCTACAAACATTTTTGATATGAAAAAAATAGGGTAGAGAAGGAAATGGCTTACAATTTGAGAACACATCTAATCCTTTTTTCCTTCTCATAATAATAGAAAACTGATCCAGACAAAAAACTTTAAAAGTAAATTTTAAAACTGAACCCAGTAGTTATTCCTAATGTAGTTTATTTTTAGCTGCATATGTATCCTTCTGGAGACAGTCCTAGGAATGTCTTCTGCATGCTTTTATTTTCAACTAAGTACATCACACTTTAGAAGAACCTGAAGAGCCCCTTTCTGTAACAGATGCATAGTTCACAACTTTGCCCAAGAACTGGGAGCTTAAAACAAACTGCTATGACATCTTTATAGATAATCTTTAAACATTAATGGCAACATGAAATAGTAGAGTCAGCAGGAGGTTAGACAGATGGGAAAGGTCCAGTTTTTGCTTTCTGATTTAAAAAAAAAAAAAATGACCAGCATAACTTTTCCCTCTGCAGACTGTAATACTCAGGTGTTCAGCCTTCTCTGTATTTGCAGTTATCAGCTAATGTAAGTTTTATAGAGATAAAGCAAAAAAATCAACTTTCTCCCAAGTTGTGAATGTGGGTTCACTCTCCCTATTCAGTGGCCATTCTCCCATAATCCCCAAATCATAAACACAGGCTATAAATGTGATATTCTTCTAAAAACAAAAAATGTTCTCATCTTTTAAACAGGTCTATTTTTCTCTCTCAACTGAAGTACTTCACCCAGCCGGGAATCATTAGCCACTGAAGGGATAGAAGAAATTCAAACATATTATAAAAATCAGTTAACAGGTCAGCCAGCCATAAATGGCAAATGCCCAAGAAATCAGGCTCCATTAGGTAGCTTGTGGATTCATAGAGTCACTCTAAAAGTCTGAGTGCTAAAAGTTATCTTATACTCCCAGGCCTCCCTACCACAGCAACCATGAATTTCTCTAGAAGTTAAAACATGGGGAAAGCAAGAGAAAGATAGGACATACATCCTCAACAAATATCTATACTATTCCAGAGGTGACCTAATTCAGAATAACTGTTTCCAGCTCCATCATTTTTTCCATCATCATCATTACAAATGAGAATTTTCATTTCTTAACAGCTGAACAATATCCCAGTGTGAAAATTTAACACATTTTCATTATCCATTAATCAATGAATGGATATCTAGACCATTGTCATTTACTAGTGATTATTAATAACCGCTAAACAGTGAATAGCACCAATTCTTACTAATAAGTTATATTAGCTGTTACTTTTCCATTTTCCACTTCACAATTGAAATTCTTGAAACTCTGAGCTATCCAAGACTGTGCAGATCAGAGCCTGAGATAGTAAATCTAAATTTGCACTCAAATTACTCTGTGTCCCAACCATTAGCTTCAGGTAAGATCAACCACATATGTCTTCACACCCCACCCAGCCACCTTACACCAAGTAAGTCGAAGGAAGAGCAACTGAAAGAGGATGACATGGGTAATAATGCCCAGTATGATATTGTATGCATGCATATTTATATATAGACTGCAGCCAGGCAATTTAAATTTCCAGTAGTAGAGAAATGTGTTTAAAGGCAATTGTGCTCTCTGTTACTATCTCCTCTATGCTTGAAAGAGCCATCATTGACATTTGGCAACCTTTTATCAGCAAAGACGCAAGCTTCCTTCCTTCTCATCATTCAGAACACTTCCATTGTTCTATAAAAATGGTAAATGTCAAACATTTGTACTCAGCCATCTTAGAGAAGAACTTACAATTTCCATGTAAGTATATGATATCTATGTAAAGAGTTACAATAGCTTTCCCATTGCTTAATGTACAGCATTGATTATTTTTCTCTTAGTTATTATTAGTTAATAGTTATTAGCTATTAGTTATTATTCATGTCATATACCCATGTGTGTGGATATGCACACAGTGCAAATGTGCAGCTCAGAGGAAAATTTGCAAGGATCAGTTCCTTCCTGTTACCATGTGAGTCCAAGGATCATATTCAGGTCATCGGGGTTATTGCCAACTGACTTTACCAAGTGAGCCTTCTCACCAGCCTAGCATTGGTTTATGCAAGCAATATTTACTTTTGCTTTGACTAAGATGATATCATAATTTACTATGGAAGAGCAATTCCCATATCACTTCCATGAAAGTACCACTGTGATGCAACTTATTCCATCTCTGCCTTCAGTGCTCCAGACAAAGGTCCTAAGCTCTAATCAGTAAACATTAACTCTGTCGGAACAGATAGGAACAGATTGTGGAGCATATAATAAAACCATTAAAAAGCCTCTAGAGTCAGAAATAAAATGTTTGGTTTGTGAATCTGTCACCATGGAGCCTTTGAATCAAGCTGAGAGATGACTTGTCCTCATTCTAGAGAGATAGAGTGCTTCTTGGCAGTAATAAGGTTTGTTGATGAAGCTTTTTCAAGATGCACTGTCAAGTGGCAGGCTGCTTTCGGAGACTTTCTGTCCTGCTCATGAATATCAGAAAATGCTGCTGCCCTTAGTACATTTTCAGATGGAGAATTAGATATATCACCCACAGGATTACCTCATCCTTGTGAGCCCCCTCCAAATCTCTAACAATAAAAGAAGAGGACAGAGGAGGGTTAAAGACAGCACTCCCACTCCATGTTTGCAAGTAGATATTCTTGCTACTGTATGAAATAAAAATTAGACATATGAAAAGATGCAGCAAATCACTGAGCTTTGTAACAGTAGAATTTAATAAAAGTTCTAAAACCTTCGTATGAGTCTTATTTTCCCAAAGAATAAATGACTAAAGTGTATGCCTTATTTTCTGATGGTAAAGTCCTCATGGGAGGAGCATCTACTCCTATTTACACAATAGTGTAACTTACACACAGTGTATTTCACACATGTCAAATTTGCTTTGATGAAATATTACTTACATATGTAGATATGCTTATCTATGGCAGGCTCATTTATGTCTGTATAATCCTAGTCAGCTAGACTGTGGTCTGAGATCGGCTTGTCAAAGTTGACCAAGATTACCATATTCTTAGGAAAACAAGTAAAATATCAAATAATCTTGAAGCCATTGCTTATGACACAATTCCTACAGGGCATCTCAGGCTAAAATATGGTATGTACTCAAATCAACTGTCCAGTATAAAATAGCTGTAAAATCATAGAACAAAGACTAAAAGAGTACTAGTCTAAAGCCCTCAGTCCACCAAAAAGATAGTTTAGGTACAAATTCTAAAGGAAATATATAAGCACCATTTAACTAATGGCACCCTATAACTTTTCTAAGTAAGAAAAACCTTTCATAGGACCAACAAATAAACTACACAAATAGTTAGGTTTATTTAAACTTATCTATAAAGATGAACCTTTATTGGACTTTTCTAAGTATAGTATCATGAAGGGTACAAAGTGAAGAAGACCACTACTAATAAAAATTTTAATCTTCCAGGGATCTGAACCACTAAGTGTTAAAATAGAAATGTCTCAAGGCTACATTATTCAGAAATCACTAATCAAGTCTGGAACTGACGCTTGAAGATGGCATGGCGAGATTGTATGTTTAGATGAAGAATCCTGGAGGAGTTGGGAAGAGGAAATCAGAATCAGAATATATTGTATGAAAACACCTACTTTCAAACATGGAACAATGCTTTCTCTTCAGTATTAATATAACAATTAAGTTTTAAAATAGGAAGCTATTATGGCACTCATAAATGGATTGGTTTTGCTATAGATATAATTAACAATTTCAATGGAGATGCAAATCAGACCAGTCTAGACATGTTCTTTGATTCTCGTACAGAGTTTTGGAAAGCTGAGTAGAAAACAAGGGTAAGGATAAGGAGTCAAAGAAGTTATAAACTCCCATCTTCATATACTTTTTGATGCTGATTTCAGCAAGGAAGAATGTAAATACTATACACATTTGTTTTTGTTTTTTTAAGGCAAGGGATTATACATCCATAGGAAGTGGGGGGAAAAACTAAATTGAGATTTTTTTGATGAAATGGTGTGGTGGTATGAACAACAATGTCTCCCATAGGCTCATGTATTTTTCCCCAGTTGGTGGTGATGTTTTGTGAAGTTTAAGAGGTGTAAACTTGGAGGAAATATATTATAGAAGGCATCATTTGAGGGTTTAAAAGCCTGCACTATTTCTACTTGTTCTCTCTGCTTTGTGCCTCTGTTTCAAGATAGGAGCAACAGCACCCTGCTCCAGCTATCATGCCTGTTGCTTGCTGTCATGTTACCCTTGCCATAATGGAGTCTTATCCCTCTGGAGCCATCAGCTAAATAAATTCTTCCTTCAAAAAAATAACTAAACTAAAAATAAAAAACTAAAGAAAGAAAAATGTATAGCTTGCTATGATGATAAAAGGTTGCAAAATTAACATCCTCCTCAGACCCTTTAGAGACATAACTCTTATTGGCTTACATTTCTAACCTATCATGACATTCATGCATCAACTTCCAAATTTTGTTTTTCCCTCCACCAAAAATAACAGAATAGGAAAGAGAGAAGAGCAAGCATTTCACAAACCTCATTCCTAACGTGCTGTGTTGCCTAGTTCATTCCCTAGTTCCCAAGAAAGAACGAAGGTGAAAACAGCCTCCTTTCTGTTTCTGCAGCTTACAACTGAGAGACAGATAGTAAGGATTTGAAGAAAGTTCCATACCTTTGGTTCATATATGAAGAGGGCCTACACCTCCCATTTAATTAGCTATAGCCTGATATTACTGTTCAAGCCCACTCATGAACTAAACCATATCACAGGTCTATAGCTCCAACTGAGATTGCATGGCAATTCTGAACTAGGATATATTCTTGAGCTATGGGTTTATTAGATGTGCTCTTGATTAATCTTCCCCTTTCCCCTCTGCTCTGGCTGAAGGATTAAGCCCAACACATTAAGCACAACGTTTTTAAACATCCCAATTCTACCACTTGTAACTGCCCGATTCTAGGTTCCCAAGCCAGATATGAGATGGTAGAGCACTGCCCATACCTCAGACAAGCTCTCAGAGAGCATGGCAGAAGTGGGACCACTCCCTACCCAAGTAAGGCTTGGGCCTACCCAACACCATAGAGACAAAGCCCATGTCACCATATAGCCAGTTAGGCTTCTGTTTCCCTGGCAGAAAACTGACTTCTCAGAAATATTGTGACTGGCGGTCTGATAATCTGATAGGCTTAAAAAGTTTCTACTCCTCCTCATCCTCATCCTCCTCGTCCTCCTCCTCCTCCTCCTCCTCCTCCTCCTCCTCCTCCTCCTCCTCCTCCTCCTCCTCCTCCTCCTCCTCCTCCTCCTCCTCCTCCTCCTCCTCCTCTTGCATTGGTATTTTAGTTGGTTTGTCATAAACATGTGCCTGTCTTCAATAAGGTCTACATATGCAAATTAGCTACATTTTCTTCCTTGTCCTTTTTTCTCCCATCATGCCTGACTCAAGTTATAAAAACTAGCCCTGCCATTCAATAAATGAGTTGTCCTCTGACACAGTCCACCTGGTCATCTATACCCACCATACTCACCTTTGCTTGAAATTCTCATCTCTAGCTCCTCTGTTCCCTGAGACTCCAAGTGCACCATGGCCAATCAGGAGAGGGGGACTCATGACCTACAGGAACAGCAGGTGGAGTTCTACAGTGGAAATCTTGAAAGGCATTGCTTTTGAACTAATGGTTTTTTTCTCAGGAGGTCAGTTTTCCTCGATTTCATATAAAACCAAGATTTGAAGAGATAAGTAACACTGGAAAAGTAGGTAGACAGACAGACAGACATAGATAATTAAAAAACACCAGATATTTAATGGAAAGTTTTACCCCAGTATGAATATTTTACTCCTTGAAGATCTCTCTATGAGATTATAGGTGTGAGTTTTCTAAGCCAACTAGAACATCATTGTGGGTGTTACCAAAAGCAGAGGCCCAGGAGGGAAAAAAATGCCCAGTCCCAAGAGGAGAAAGATCAAGGAAAATAGACTATGTCATGGCAGACCAAAATACCTTTGCTTCTTGTGATGGCCAACCAGGTATACAACCTGTGTAAGCTACTTCCATCTTCTATGTTTCCTCTGGGGTAATGTGGGAATTGTGAGAGAGTCAGCCTTACTGGGGTCATTGAATCAGTTGGTCTCTATAAAATACCCACTGGAGTGTCTATACACACAGATCATTTGTGAATGTTCCCAAGGTAGGCAGAAACATCTATGCACACAAGGATACTACTAAGAGGACAAACTAGCAATTCTACCCAAGTCCTACTCAGCAAACCAATGAGTCTATTTGGATTACTACAGGGAATGTCTGAGGGATTACATACAGGAGAGTGGGTGAGCCACCAACAGCTGTATCCCTGATAAGTCACCTCAGCACAGGTGAGAATTTCTTATAGCTACATAGATGGACACCTCATCCGATCCTCAATTCTCTCAATATAGCTCCTCCAGAGACAGCATTCAGCTGGAGCATGCTGATATACTGCTAGTGGGGAGGTATATGAGAAGTGGCTGAAACATCCAACAAGTGTCTGGTGACCTTCCCAACCCCTTCTTTTATGGAGGAACTTCAACATGCTACATATAAATGTTTCTTAACTGTAGCCACAGCTGCTCTGATAAGGATGGTAACAACTGTTATGCTTGGAGGATGGCATTTCACATTATCATTTCATAAACATTGGAGATTATGCCTGTCATTGTTCAAAGAGATTAGTCCTGAGTATTGCCAAGAATTACATTAGTGCATCAGAAGTAGTATCTTATGCAATCGTTAGCTTTTAGCAAAGAATATTTGGAGCTTCCATCTTCTTTCAGCTTTGTCATCTCAACCTAAGTATAGACTAGTCATGAACCAGCTTTGTAATCTCTCTATTTCTCTCTTCTCAGCCCACAGACCCCTATAAGCAGCAAGTTTAAAGTCTAAGAATTAGAAGAGGATGATATATACAATAAAGCAGTATAAAGCAAAAGTTTAGAGTTAGATTATATAGTCATTTTTTTCAGGCTGTGCATTGGATATTTGAGCATTCTACAATGATTTAGGATGAGAGTAAATGAGCTGCATGATCCACTGGGACCTAAAGGTGATGTTAAGTACAGTGAGCTACGCACATTAGTGGGAAAAACAGTTAAATTCTGGCCACTTCTTTTTTGTTCCTGGAACAAACAAAAAAGGTGAATTTGTAGTTCAGTGCTAATGTGTATGGCCAACATGTTAAGACCCCTGGGATAATCTCCAGAATTTCAAAGAAAGTATAAAGATATAAATAAGCAGGAGTAGTGTGCTGGGGTGCCTGCCAATATTGCCAGCATTTAAGAGGTTGAGATGTGAGACTCGCATAAGCCCAGGAGTTTGTTGTCACATAACAAAGAAAAGGAGATGAAGAAGGAGTATGAGAAGCATAGCATTAGATATTTTAAAGGTATTCTTTCTAAAACTTTTGGAAAGATTGAAGTATACTTACATGTAAAATAATGTTTTAGAGAGAGAAACAGAATTATCAAAGCAACACATCAATTTATAACAATCAAATATTATAAAATTCTTCTAAGAAATGTATTCCTATTGATGCTTTTCATAGTAGGTTAAGGAGAAAGAAACCCAGAAAGATGAAGTGATTCATGAAGATGTCCCTAGACATAGGGATGTCTGATGAATCTGGTAGAAGGCGGACAGGGGCTTGATTAGTAGGCTAGGGCCAGAGCTGTGGACTGCAAAGTTCTAGCATGCTATGCTGAGGAGCCTCCAATACCCTAGGAGCTAGCTTTTCATGCAATATCCTATCTGTAAAAAAATAAGTATCAAATATAATTTTTATCACAAACTTATTTATTTTTATTACATTTTTCTAAGTGAGAGTACAGGGAAACCACCTAACTAGACCATTCTGTAAGTAGAAAGAAAGATTTGTCAGGGATCAAACTGCCAAATCTACCTTTCGGGAGGTG
The DNA here is from genome assembly GCA_028551405.1 of Uromys caudimaculatus. Classification (NCBI taxonomy): domain Eukaryota; kingdom Metazoa; phylum Chordata; class Mammalia; order Rodentia; family Muridae; genus Uromys; species Uromys caudimaculatus. The sequence goes on along the minus strand of CM052702.1, from coordinate 69,656,651 downwards.
AGATAAGAGCAAAATGAAGGGAAAGCAAACATATTTTCTATCAGCAGAGTTGGGGAGTCATTGATTTTATGACAGTAGAGTGAGGGTCATTGAGCAGATACAGGCTATTTGGACTGACAGGGAACTAAATGTCTTACCCTGAGATAGTTGACCTTTGAGTTTGGATTAAGGAAGGTTCCTGTAAACAAAAAACAGCCTTTGGGCTTGTTAACCCAATTAACAGTCCTTGTTTACTCAGCCAAAGTCTTTCTGTTTAGAACATTGTCCTTGTCAGCAGCGCTGCAACATTTTGGGGGTAAAGAGGGGCACTTTGAACCTAGCAATTATCATTAAAAAATATCTTATGGCATAAAACATAAAATTAGAAAATATTTGTTAACAGTTAAAATAAATATCGTCATAACTTCCACTCTTAGCTAACTTGTCATATCAAACTTTGTCCTTACAGATTCTAGTTCATAAGATTCGATACAGAACTGGTATCAAGGACACAGAAGAAAAAATTCCAGTTCTGCCCTTTCTAATTTATTTGTAAACCACTTCCTCGATTTTGTGAGAATTATTTTGATTAAAATTGGATGACATTATCTATAATCAGTTATGCTTGTTCACAAACACATTGTCATCTACTACTCAGTGTTATATATTCTTTCTCTTTTCTTGGTGACTTCATCATCACATGTGGCATACAGGCAAAGAATAAGGATCCCATCATGTCTCACACTGAGTGGTGAAACATGTCGATTTCTTCTTAAATGTGTGTTTGTGTATCCATCAAGTCATTTTGAGCATTTTCTTTGGAAATTCTCATAGTGAATGGGTAAGGCAGCATAAAAGACTAGAAATCAAGGTGTCACAAGGTTATGAATAGCAATTACAAAGAACTATTGGCAAAGGTTGAACTGAGAAAAGTTAGACTCAGGATGAATAAAGACAGAAAGAGTGAAAAGACAGATTGTGAATTCTAGAAATATTCAGGAATGGAAGTCGGTGGTTTTCATGGATTGGAGTAGGAAGAAAAAGATATGAGTAACTCTAAATTTGATCCTCAAATTATGGATTAACACATAAAGACACTGGCAAGACTGTCTGTAGGTGGTGTTGCGTTAGTGCAGTGCCAAAGCTTCCCAGGCTATTAGAAGACCTCTTCTGTTTCTTAAGGCACACCCATTTGTTGTATCCAATAGGAGAGTAAATGCAAACTTGAAGGTTATTTCTGACATTTACGTAAGAAGCAGCCGAACTCTTTTCTTTGGATTATCAGTCAGAATTAACTAGCTCATCCCAACATCCTCTACAGAGATTTAAACCCTCAGTTGTAATCAAATGATTAAAGAGACTCTTAGTTATTGGCTTAATGGCCACAAACACATAACCACCCATAAAGATGAATTACACATTTTTTGTGTTGTATGTCCTTGCTTAGTCTGTTTAAACTACTGTTGTGCCAATAATTTTATTTAGTATTAGAAGTGACACAATAAATATAGGATGCAATGCATAGACTTCCAAGGAGTTGGCAGGAGATGGTGGGGGCAATTTGCTAATTCTTTTGTTTCTTTTTTTCTTTTGTTTTTTTCTTCCTACAACCAACATACATTTTGTGCTGAGTTCTGACAGTATTTTCATCTTTGAAATACTGTGCTGATATTCAACACTGATTTTAAACACAGTTTTGCTCTCTAAAATGAGATGGCAGTGAAGAAATAGTACCTTTCTTTAGTTGTTATTGTATTAAATCTTATCACAAATAATATTATTTGACATATTTTCAATGGATAAAATAATTATACTAATTGATAAGTGAAAATATATAACTGTTGTCATCTCGGGAGTGTGATTCTACTGAGAAGATTTCTGTGTGCCCAGACAGAAGCACTTTCAGTACAATGTGAATAAAACGGACAAGGTAAAATCAAAACCAGCCTCTATGTGGGCATAAAAATGAAAATGTTTATTTCAAACTGCCAAGATGCTCTCTTGGAAAAGGAAGGAAAAGTGAAAATAGACAGAAACATGTTCTTTCTCATTGTCCTCAAGATGTCTTGTTAATATTAATATCACTATATAAAACATTTCACCTTTTAAACATTGCAGTCTTTAAAAATTCAAACACTTTAAAGTTCAGTTATTTTAAAATATCCAAATCCTCTCTAAAATAGTCAAAATCACTCAACTGGTTTTTGAAAAATAAAAAAATTAAGTTATGTATTGTCTTACTCCAAGAAAGAAGAATCAGCGAATAATCGCAATGAAATCAAGCCAAAACCCAAGTGCAACAGTGTGAAAATGCAGCATCAGATGTATGGTGGCACTCCCACTTCTCAGGCTCTACCACTCAGAACAGCACACCTTTTCTCACTGGCTCAGGATAGCTGAATCCCACAACTTCTGCTGTTACGGGGGTGATCCCATGGTACTATTATCTGCAATATGCTTGAGTTCCTGTAGCATCTGAAGTCACATATTCACCATTTGTCTATCCTAGTCTCTCAGAGTCTCAAGCCTCAGCTGCTTTCCATGACAAATTCACACCTTCAGAACAGTACTATGTAGAAAACTTTCCCACATAACCATATTTGGTTGCTAGCATGAAGTATAGCCTTGGCCCCCACTGCACTATAGTTTCAGTGTACTGACTTTGAAGCAACCCCTTCCAAAGTATTATACTTTTCTATTCTCAACCACAGCTGATCCTGGAGCACAAACTGACCAGAACCACCAAATATTAATTCAAAATATCAAATGGCTCTAGTATAGTCTTTAAGGGACTCTCAGACTTCGCTCTGAAACTTCACAAGCCAAGCTTCTATCAACTACATTGCTCTCAGCCTTACCACATAAGTTCCACAATAGTTCACTCAGCTCTAACAATCAACGGCTTCTCTAGCCCAAGTTTTAAAGTCCTTACACAATCTTCCCTAAGACGTAGTCTAGTGTTTGTCGTGGCAATATCCATGAGCTGGAACCATCATCTGTCTTAATTAGGTTCCTACTGCTATTATAAAACACAGACCAAAAGCAACTCAGGAAGGAAAGGGTTTCCATTATGAAGGGAATTCAGGGCAGAAACTGAAGGCAGGAGACTGGAGACAAGAAGGAAAGCAGAAGCAATGGAAACGTGCTGCTTACTGGCTTATTCCTCATGGCTTTTTGTGTCTGCTTTCGTATAGAATTGAAGACCACCTTCCCAAGGGTAATATTACTCCACATAGGACGGCCCTCCCACATTAATTAAGAAAATGCACTGTAGACTTGTCCGTAGACAGTCTGATGGGTTTTTCTTTTTTTTCAGTTGAGGTTCTTTCTTCCTAAATGATTCTAGCTGTGTCAAGTTGACAAAAACAAACGCAAGAAACGATCCAACACAAACTGAACATTCAAATTTACAGATTCCTGAACCCTGTACCAAAGTTTCTGATTCAGTAGTGATGAGATGAAGCTTATGAATTTGTTCCCTCAAGTTCCCACGTGATTCTGCCAGCCGTTGCACAAGTGTGGTGTTTATTGATCTGTACACTCTTAGACACCTGGTTAGGAGGAAGGATGATCCTTTCTCCGAGAAAGAGGTATTAGCTCCAAGAATATTTTGGAATATTTTGTGAGATCAGCCAACACAAATGTGTGTGGGAGGTGATACAATAGGACTCTATCTTTTCAAACGAAGATAGTATCTAACAAGTGGCTCAGTTCTTGGTGTTTTACAGTATCACTCTGAAATTCCTCCTACTAAAAAACAGGATGTTTTCCTACTATTTAGCTTACTTATGGTTTGACCATGTGACTTATTTTTATCTACTGGAATGTTAGCAAGTACATTATGAACAAAGACTTTCATATCCCTATTAATTTTCTGACTTCAATGGGAAGATGAGTCATAATTCAAATGTCTGGCATATCATAGGAAAAAGTTGTTGTGATTTGAGTCACCAAGTTTGATGTTGTTTCTATGCAACATATTTTGGGATGATAGTAAGCTGATGTGATTGACGGCCTTCATTTATTTTATTTATTTATTTATTTATTTATTTATTTATTTATTTATTTATTTATTTATTTTTGCCTTCTCAAAGAATTAGATCGTAGAAAGTGTCAACAGGTGTCTATAACCACACAAAATTCAATACTAAAGGGACTGTGAAATTTATAGTTCCATTATTTGGAGCTAGACAAAAGATAGTTTCGGGAATGACCAAACTCAAGTCTTCTCTCTGGAACTTGCAGAGGAAAGGGTTTAATATTTTGTAAATGTACAGTGCATCATGAAGAGAAGCCATGGCAGGAACACAAAGCAGGAGCTTGAAGAGAAACTGTAAAGGAACACTGGTCCCTGATTTGCTCTCCCTGGCTTCCTCAGCTACATTTCTTATACAATGCAGGGCAACCTGCCAAGGAATAGTACTACCAACTCACTGGGCTGAGCCATTCCATGCAAGTTATTAATTTTAAAAAATACCTCCACAGACATGGCCACAGGCCAATCTGAAGGTATCAATTTCTAAATTGAAGTTCTTTCTTCCCAGGGAACTCTACTTTATGTCAAGTTAACAGAAAATTACCAGCATACTGCCTATAGTTATGATTTGGGAAGGTAGATTTGTCTCCTAAAATATCTGATTTTCCTATAAGTTTTGAAAAATAACAGTTTCCAGCTCAGAGACTTTCTGAGAGAATCACATATACTGTAGTATTTTTAATTTTTTAATTATTAATTTTTATTAGTTAGTTAAGAATTTAATACAATGAGTTTTTTATCATATTCACCCTCCCCCAACACTTCCCAGGTGCATGCCTGCTTTTCATCCCACCCAGCTTTTTGTCTTTTTTTTTTTTTTAATCTATCAAGGTCAATTTCTATTACCTAAATATTCTTGGATGCATAAATTTCCATTGAAGTGTGGTGATTTAGCTACTCTTAGAAAAAAACCTGACTTTTTTTCATAGAACCTAAAAATGGTCAACAACACTTCCACAATGGATGCAATTTTATGCTTAATTCTTCTTTTCCTGCTGGGATTTGGTATGGTTTATGATTGGTAGGTCTCAGAATGCTGTCACAACTGTGCTTGTTCATATCTGTAGTTGCCCTGCTATGCCCAGACAATATTGTGTCCTCATAGTCATCCCCCACTTTTGGCTTTTATACTCTTTCTTCTCCCTTTTCTGCAGTGAGCCCTGATCCTATGGAGGTTGGCTGTGATATGTATATGTGTTTTTAGGACTGAATATTCTGGTCTCTTATACTCTTCACTTTGGCCACTCATGGGTCTCTGTGTTGATCATCATTCACTGCAAAGTGTAGGTTATCTAATGTATTGGCTATTAGGAGCCAATTTAATATTATATCAATTTAGAATAATGGCAGTAGGTTCTCTCTAGGGCCTATGATCTCTCTGATTATAAGCTATCAGCCTGATAACACTGGTAGGTATGGGCTACATCTTTTGAAGAGCGTCTCAAACTCAAGCAGAAATGAGTTTGTTACTCCTATGATGCTCATGCCACATTATTATTATAGCTTACAGGGTTAACAGCTTGGTTTGATTGGTGCTTACATTTTCTCCTCTAGTAATGAGCATAAGACCTTCTAGCACTATAAAAGCTAGACAGTAGAGATAATTTTTTCAGGTTGGTAATAACTTGGTTTCTTCATACCCTGACTCAAACATGTGGTATTTTCATTAATAGTCTTGCTGTCAAGTTCTGGAGACTCGGGTTGCTCAAATAGTCTGTTTTTCCATTAGTGAATGTCAGATAAGAATGGTCAATGTCCTTATAATCCTCCATCAAGCCAAGAAAGAGGGACCCCTAACATTGACCACTGACATTCTAGCATGTATACAAAGAACTATAAACCATGATAACTAAAGAAGAGTCTTGATGACATAGTTGAACTTAACTTCATTTTCCAGACTTTCCCCAGGAGGCATCCAAGGCCTGATAGCTGTTTTCTATCAACTCAGAACATGTTAATGTCAGAATTGTGGGCAGATTCTAGGCCAGATGTTTAGCATTTTAGCTATTACAAAGGTGCTTCTCAACTCACTGCCACACTACACTTGCTCAATGATTTTTAGCAATAATTTAGAAATGTATATGTTTTTCTGTTGTACTCCAATTCTAAGAAAATGATCCCATTAAAAGGGAAAAAATCCTACAATATGGTCATTGGTGGGTGAGACACACTATCATTTCTTAAGATGATAAGCTTGAAAAAACTTCATCTTAGAAAAAATGAAATTTGCTTTTCTGGTTTCTGTGAATGTCTACTTGTTGGAACAAGCCTGGTGCAATGGAAAGAAGCCCCAGTGTCTGTTCTGGGCGCTGTGGTTCTGGGTGGGACAGGAGACATGCGGGAAGTGGCCGAACATCTTCCCACATAGTCCGATGGGCAGGTGGGGACTGTAAGAAGCCTTTTCGAGACCGGGTTTCGGCCACTTGGGGAGCAAGTCTAGCTGCTTAGGCTTGGGTGAAGGGGTACCATCTGGGAGCACTGGGAAGCCCTTGGCGAGAGATTAGACAAGGCTCCTTAATCGAGGGCCAGATCCCTCGCTTCCCACAGTGGGTCCAGATGAAGAGACAGTCCATAATTCTAAGACGTTTATTTTCATCATATGGAGTGGCGTGGATGGAATTGTACCCCTGCCTTTCTGGAAGAGGCGAGGCAGATATAGTAACTGGGAAGGGGCATGGTTAAGCCTCTAGGTGTCTCATTAACATGGGGATGACTTGGGGCTGTGTGGCCACGCCTCTACCTGAGGATGGGTGGTAGATGACTGTGACTGGAGCCAAAAGCCTCCTGGGAGCGTTGACATAACGTTTTTCGGTCCCTTGCAAATTGTTCCACTGGGTCACCGAGATTTTATGCCTGTGCTCAACCAGGTGCCAGATTGCCTGTCACAGATCACTGCCCCACATCTACTTAGTTAGGCAATGTCTAAATGTATTTTCCAATTTCTACTTTACTTAATTAGTATATTTCAAGCCTACTGTCATGGTTATACTAGAAAACCAGGAAAAGAGAATTCTTCTTCAAAAGAATGCACTGAAAATTTCAGAACATTACTCTTTGCTAATTCTCAGAAGCAATGCCAGCCCAGTGCTCAGCCTCTTGCCCCCATATGGCTGTAAACAGTTCTATTATCCCATTCAACTTATACTTTGCCAAACAGCTTTGGCACATATGTACAAGAATGAGATCCAAGAGTTTCAGACAATATGTTCTCTCAAGCTTCATCATGTCCCACATTTGATTTTTATTTATAAATGGACAAGCAATTCATGGCTCCAGTGTTGATCTCAAAGCAGAGACTGTTCACTTGGCATTTACAACAGGTCAATCAGAAGCATTGCCTGATTAAAAGTAATACAAACAGGACCCAGAGGGCCAGGGTATACAGAGGCTCTGGAACATTGTCATTATTATACAAAGGATTAATTACAAACTCACTGGGATGTTCTCACCATATAGGCCATGTTCAAAGTCAGTATAACTATAGAATAATCTGGCCATGATCAACTGTGGAAGAAAAAAACTATTCATAATATATTTTAAACATAAATATATTTAATACTTTAGGGTTTTTAAAGAAAAGATAGATGTATAACCTTACTTTTGTAGTTGAAGTAGTTTCGCTTTAGTTTCATCTCCCAACAACTACCCAACATTTAGATAGGAGTTATAAATCACTAGCATCATTACAAGAGCTATAAATTTATAAAGATCTACAAAATAAAGTGTTGCCTTGCATCTTTCCTGAGGTTAGAGAGAAGGGTGGGGATAAGGAATTTTAATAGGAAAACTGATCGTAATGTTGCTCTAAGGGTAGATACGAGTCATTATGTTTTTCCACATCTATATAATGAAGAAAACCAGGAATGGTGCCAGTTTACACCATGGATTGCTTTGGAGTCGGTCATTGTTAGCTAACCATCTCAATAAACCTTGACAATGAGCTAACAGTATGTTTTAGTTAATTTTTAGTGAACTGTTTTTTATAGACCTTGAGGTTCACAGTAAAAGTGACTGGAAAGGACAGCCGGTTCCCAGACCTTCCTCTGCTATGGCCATGCAACACCAGGGAGCCAGGCTTGTTATAGCTGTAACTCCTCTAACACATCAGCACCATCCACAGCCCATGACTTCTACTTACTGGATAAGCAATAAGCTGTACAAATGCCAGGTTTCTTGGGGACAGTATGCCCAGTGTTTTATAAGGCAATGTCAAGCTGTTTTCCAAGTAGCTGAACCATTTTATGCCACATTACAACAGAACTGGCATTTTCATTGTTATGGCCTAAAATTCCATTAATATAGTAGATATACTATTTTGTTGTTTTATCTTAACTTCCTGGTAACATATGGAATGGCACATTTTTACATGTTTCTTTGCCATCTGTGTATCTTTCATCATAATGCATCTGTGCAGGTCTTTGGATCACTTTATAATCAGGATGTACATTTTGTTACCTCTTGTACTTTTAAGAGTTCTTTATATATTAAAGGCTCTTTGTCATGTGTGTCTCTTGTAAATATTTTCTTCTAGTGTATGGTTTCTTTTCTCATTATCTTTATAGGATCATTTTGATTGAAGTTGAGAAATTATTTTATATTAGAATATTATATAACAAAACAGTTGCATACAAGTTTATTACTTTTCTGAGTCTCAGTTTGCTTAGCCATTAAGAGAGTCCAATGATAATAAATACCTTAATGAGATTGTAAAGAATAAAGTAATCAGAACACATAATATTGGATGGTGATTATAGAATTAAGAACAGTTGTACTAGTAGGTACTTGCAAGCTTAAAAGACATGAAAATTAGTTTTTGAAACTATACTCCTCCATTTCATTCTAAACAAAAATGTCTATAAATAATACAACCAACCCTGGGTGGGGAGTGGTCAAATTTATATAGATTTGTCTTGTCAAATTTAGACATGCTAAACATTAATTAATAAGTGATGGATAAATTGACAAATATTATTCTGGCTGATTTCCAGTCAGCTCATTCTGAGGTCCCTACAGTACATATTGCCCATGTCCTAGGTAGAAATTCTCATAAACAAACAAACAAAAATGTTGAAAGGTTCCACTGAATAGGGATCAAGATGCATATGTAAGGAAAATGAACACTGGAAGAATGAATGTCCATTCATCCCAAAGTCAGGAAAGTAATGACTCTCTGAAACACAAGGAAGATGCATAATAAATCAAAATAAAGGGGCAGAGACACTACAGTCTTCAGCCTCCAAGAGACCTTGGTCATTGTGTCAATTGGAGGTGACCCAGTTAGGTTTTTCATAGATACTGGGGCAGAGGTTTCTATTTTAAAAATTCCAGTTTTTTCCTGTTGCTTTCCTGATCCTTAGCTCCTTCCCCCATCTATTTATTCACAGGAAGGAGAGGACAATGCCCCATTTCCAGGATCCAAACAGGATACAACTGGATAGCAGATACTGCCAGACTCAAGAATTATCCTCCCTAGAGTTCTTTCATACTTTAAGTACATCAACTGCACCAGACTGCCCATCACAGCCACCAGACTAACTTGTTATCTTCTAGGTACCAGAATCTGCAACTCGGAGAGATGACCACTGAAGCTGCCTCTGAATGTTTGTTCTGCACACAGATCAACCTAAGATAAAGGAAAATAGGGATTCCTGCTGTTACTCTCAGGGGACTAGCCTCTGATAAGATATGTAAAGTTGACTTCACTGAGAAGCACTCTCCTCATGCTAGGTATAAGTATCTGGTAACTTTTTGTGGCTCCCTTCTCAAGATGAATAAAAACCTTTCCTACCAAGAGGGAGGCTGCTCTAATAGTGGGCACAACTTTGTTACAAGAAATTATTTCTAGATTTACCCTGCCTGCCAATTGGATCATATAATAGATCTGCCTTCACTTTGTCCATAGGTCAAATGATGTAGCTCTTACAAGACATAATTCAACCTTTGTGAGATGTTGTTTAGAAGGCCACCCACCTTGTTTGCCGTTTAAAAGATTCCATAATTAAGAATATTACTAATCTGTCTCTTTTAAAGTATCTCTGAGTTTTTTAACAGGTCCAGACTTCAATCCATTCTAGGGTTCAAGACACTCTTCCAGTTCTCTCCTCAGTGTCTTCGTTCATTCTAACCCTGGTACTAAGTATGCATCAAGAAGTTTCAAGAAAACAGTCCTGACACCTCCCTGGAAAGGACCTTACTCTGTTGTCCAGACAACATCAGCTGCAATCAAGGTTGATGAGATTTCCTCCTGAATCCTTCACTCCCTTGAGAATCCTGTTCCAGTTCAAGACAGGAAGTGGACCATATCACCAGAGCCAGATTTACTCACACTAAGACTTTCTCACAAATAGAACTGTTTGTTTCTATGACGCATTCTATGGCTAGACTGTCTACATATTCTTTTGCTCTCACTTCTTCTACAGTGAAAGAATACTAACAAACTACCTGGACAAAAGGAAAAAATAAGCCTATGTTTAAAACTGATCTCCTTCACTGGCAATGGGCAAAAGAACACCCTATTGGTGGTGGTGTCCTTATACCCATCAAAGGAAGAGCAGATGGCAGTCCTTTGTTCATCCTAGCATGATGCCTGGCTTGGTGGCCAAAGCTGTTTTATGCCTAGAACACAAAAAATATCAAATCAAATCTAATCCAGGCAGCAGAACAGGGGAGGAGGTAGACAGAGACCTGCATGCCATCATGCCACATGTTATGGGTGCTGAAACATTCCCATAGACATGTCTTCCGCACCATAGCACAGGGGAGCACAGATGCCCAAAACCCTGCCTATCACCATGCAGCTTGGCACAGGAAGAGAAAGGCAGCAGAGACTTTAAGATATCTATACCACCTACAGACCTGCCCTTTGACAAACAGCACAGACTAGCATAGACACCTACTTGCCACCATGCAGTGTGGCCAGAGGATGTCACCAAGCAAGGGGTCAGAATTCAAAGGAAGCCACCAGAGTGTGCAATTCTGTGGTGTTAAGATGGGAAAGAAAGAGAAGTATAGCAGCTTGAGCATTATGAAGAGAGATGGAACTCGTGACCTGGGCCACAGTGAGGTTCCAGCCCAAGCAGCCACTAAGGGTCATGTCTAGGTCCATTGCTACACAGCAGCAGGGGTCAAGTTCAATGTCCTTATTTCATATTACTATATCACCACTAGAGAACATGGGAACATACCTGGTCAGGACAACCACCAAGGAATGAATGTCAGGGGCTGTGCAGAACTATCCTTGCCCGTTACGGGCTGAGGCACTCTGGAGAGCTAGCCACATTTCTCACTGATGGCAGTGCCCCACCCAGGCTGCACAGTGACAGCTCTGGTGGCAGGGTATTGATGAGCGGGCCCTGAGGTCATGAGTGTGGGTGAATCATCCCTCACCAACTGTAGCACTCAGAAGAGTAGGAACTTAACCTTGCCTGGGCAGCACAGTAAGTCTGACCCTAGTCCAGTAGCACAGGCAGAGCTCCCACCCATGGCCCTGGCCACCTCCAGCAGTCAGGAAAGTTGCCCACAGGGTCATGATCTAGAGAGCTATCTCTGCCCCTCACCAGCTCTAGCACTCAGAAGAATGGGCCCTCCACCTCACCTGAGCAGCACAGTAGAGCTTGCCCTGGTGGCAGGGGCAAAGGTGAACTGGCCGGAGAGTGTAAGCAAGGGAGAGCTAACCCAGCCTCTCTTTGCTGTGAGGTGGCCTGAGTGAGAGGGAGATACCCTTGCCCTTCATGCCTTGCCATCTGAGGCTGTCATGAGAGCTGACCCTGGGGTCATAAGAGTGGGTGAACTGGCCCTCACCAACTGCAACACTCAGGACACTAGGCCCTGAACCTTGTCTTGGCAGCACAGTAAGACTGGCCCTAGTCAAGGAGCCATAGATGATCCAGCCCCCAAGGTGAAAAGCAAAGGAGAGATGGCCCTACCATTTGTCTGCCATGATGTGGCATGTGTGTGGGTGTGATGCTTTCTAACCCCCATCCCCATCACTTGCAGTAGTCAAAAGAATTGGTTCTGAGGGCATGAGAGTGGGAGAGCTAGCACTGCTTCCCTCGTTGGCTATAGCATTTAGGCGAAGAGGTTCTGAACCTTGCCTGGCCAGCACAGTGGAGATGCCCTGATGACAAAGGCACACATGAGACAGCCCAAGTGTGAGAGAGCAGAAGAGCTGTCCCAGCCCCTCACAGGCTGCAACACTCGGGAGAATGGGCTCCATACTTTGAATAGATTATACAGTGGAGCTGACTCTAGAATCATGGGTATGAGTAAGCCATCCTGAGGTTAGGAGAGCAAGAGAGCTTACCTTGCCTCTTTCCAATGGCAGCACTAGGTGGCCTTGCTGGAGAAGTGATGGAGAGCTTGCCCTGGTGGTCCAGATAAGGAAGATCCAGCAGAATGATGAGCTCAGAGACCACCTAGGTCCAGATCTGGGGTTCTGAATTTGCCCACCCCAAAATCTGCTTCATCTTCAAATGGTTGGGACATGTGAAAGGGCCAGTCTTGTTAATCCAAAGCTGCAGTAACTCCATGACATAGGGTAACAGCAGTACAACCAGGAGAAGTCCCAATGAGAAGACAGTATTGATGATGACACAAAAGACAGATATCTCTAACCACACCAATGACTCATTGCGATGAACATTTGAAAGTGAAGCTGTGTGGACAGAGGGATAGACTGTTGGACGCACTGTGACATACTACAGCTTCCACAATGAGATGCTTTCTATAGTTTCTTTTGTTTCTGTGTGTGTCTGTATTTTATTTTGTGGTGAGAGTTTTCAAGGGCAAAGAGCAAATATGAACATATGAGGAGATGAGCTAGACTGGGGAACATGCTGTGAAACTCACAAAGAATGAATGAAGAGATAATATAATAATAATAATAATAATAATAATAATAATAATATAAAAAACATGATCTCATAGAATTCGTAAACCTTACTTACCACTGTCATGGCTGGAATTTACATTTTGACAGGCTTTAGGGAAAAGCCTTCTAACACGGCACATGATTATAAGAGTGTAAGAGGGATAGACTTCTTTATATATCCCAGTGAGTGAAAGGTGATTAAAAAAAAAAAAAAAAAAAGACTCCAGTTTAAAGGTCAAAATGTAACAGACAAAATTACAGACAGATGGATAGATAGATAGATAGATAGATAGATAGATAGATAGATAGATGATAGATATATACATACATATATAGATGGTAAACAAACATCTATCCTAAAAGCGTATGAGTATATATTGCCGCCTATTGAGGGGACCCAAATGATACAATCTTCCTAGTTGTATGCTAGGGAACTAGTGGGCACTGCTCCAGCTTGAGACCTACTAATCCTGTGTACTTACAAGTAACACAACCACAACCTCCACCCATTTTACTTGAGTTGTTGAATCTACCTAGGAAGTAAGATCATATTCACCTGGACATGAATGCTGTTTACCATCTAAAACAGACTGTATTCTGATGCCCCTCTCCCCTGCTCCACTCTACTGATCAATAGGATAGCCCAATTGTATTAATTTTTGGTTGTTCAGTCCCTTACCCCCAGATAATCCAGAGCCCAAAACTCCTGTAGCCAATATTTACCAAGCCCTGGGGCTATGTTAATTAATTCTACTGAGCAAGACAAGAAAATAGGGAGTTTGACTCCATTTGCTGGAGATCAGGTACCTGTCTGTAGGAGAGCACTGAGATACTGCTCAGGGGGTAGGAAAACATAGTCTGAGCTGTGGGAAAGCCGGAGCAGGTTCAGGGTCCCCTGGCCTGTGAGGAAGCTGGGGCCATGGGGTTCTCAGAGTCTTGGACATCCAGGCACCAGAAGTCCCAGAAGAACAGAAAACGGGAACAGCATGTAGCCCAAGACTTGGATGTGGAGGTGGGGGGGGGGGGCTTCAGCTTGTTCTGGGGTGATTGTCCTTACTTGGCAGGGGCAGGCTTGGTGGTCCTTCTGGCTGGGAGTGCAGAGAGCCTTTCTAGTGGAGAATTAAGCTGGGGCTCTATAGTCAAAGGCCTTCTCCATGGCTCCCCACAGTGGATCTTGATGAAAGAGACAGTCCATGGTTACAAACAGTTTATTGATTGTTTATAGGGGAAAATGCATGCATAATGTACCATATCTACTTCTCAGGGTGGGCCTGAGATTAAATACCTTCTGCAGGGAGGAATGTCTGAGAAAGGGAGTTTATTGGTTAATCCCACTTCACCCCACTCCTGGCCTCTAGGTACCTCATTAACATGGAGAACTCTGTTTTGGGCCTATGTGAGCAAAGGACAAATTTCTTTATGTAAGGAGTGAGTCACATGTTCCAGGCCAGGAGTCTGACAGGGAGCTTGGAGTTGCCAAAGTCTCAGGTGTGTGCCCACCAAGTCTCTGGGCCTCAATTTGTTCTACCTTACTAAAATTTCTGGCGTGGCTTTACCCTCCAACACCTAAGGAGGTCTCTGACTTGACTAATATTTTTATCATACTTCAAAAAAAAAAAATGCCACGTCCTAAATTACACCCAGCCTCAGATGACATAAAACTATTAAATCTACTTAAAATTCTGTCACCCTAATTATAGCAACTTCAAAATATAACTTCTAATAACCATGTCCTCCATCTTGTCTGCTTGTCTAGTCCCCTCAACCACTATTGCATTATGAAAAGCATAACTTAAAATGCCTTATGTCTTGTCACATGTATTTCCACCTTGTAAGTTCCCCATTTCTGCCTCTTGTAATATTTTTTCACAGTTTCTCTTGACACAAAAGCTTATTTCACGCACGAAAATGTATTTTGCCTATACCATCAGTCTCACCTGATATACGACCTCAAAATATCTATATAATAATTCAGTTTTACATATGGTTATTCATATATTCCCCCAAATGTATTCTGAAGTGGAAATTTCTGGTTTCTTTGCTAGAGCAGATACTTAAGAAAATATATGATGTTTGGAAAGGGTATAAATATAGCCCACCAGACAATGACTAGCCCCTTTGTGGTACTGGTTCATTTTGGCACTATTTGCTGGTCATCATCGGGCTTTGCTGATGCTGGTCTTCACTGATAAGGCTTTGTGGTATTGGTTTACCTTGGTACTCTTTACTAGTCATTATTTGTCATGACTTCATAAACATGCGCGCGCACGCGCGCACACACACAGACACACACACAGACACACACACAGACACACACACACACACACACACACACACCACCCCACTAAAGAACTTTTAGTGGTGTTCCTATAGTCTCTTGCCACGTCCATGGAATCCCACTGATTGCCAGAGCCTCACAGTTTCTTCACATAGAACTGTGTCTTAGTCAGGGTTTCTATTCCTGCACAAACATCATGACCAAGATGCAAGTTGGGGAGGAAAGGGTTTATTGAGCTTACACTCCATGCTGCTGTTCATCACTAAAGGAAGTCAGGACTGGAACTCAAGCAGGTCAGGAAGCAGGAGCTAATGCAGAGGCCATGGAGGGATGTAACTTGCTGGCTTGCTTGCTTCTGGCTTGCTCAGCCTGCTTTCTTATAGAACCCAAGACTACCAGCCCACAGATGGTACCACCCACAAGGGGCCCTCAGCCCTTGATCACTAGTTGAGAAAATGCCTTACACCTGAGCACACAGAGGCATTTTTCTCAACTGAAGTTCCTTTCTCTGTGATAACTCCAGCTTGTGTCAAGTTGGCACACAAAACCAGCCAGTACAAACTGCTATTGTTAGTTTGTAAATGGTACTTGTGAGTGAATCAAGTTACTGCTGCTGATTCATGTAAACTAAATTGCTGATACCCTGACAATGCAGATTGGACTTGCAACAAAAATCTATTTTTAAAGAGGTCCAGATCTTTGCCCTACTAATCTTTTCTTTCCAATACCTCTGGCAGGCGATGGGCTAGAAGGGAGATTAAAGCATTTAAGTATACTTATTAAAATAATGTTTTAAGAAATATAAGCCTACAGTGTCCTTTTTTCAGAACCAGAGGGGCCCCACCTCTTATTCTGCTTTGGGCTGCCCCATGCCAGTTGTACAAGAGGCCTGCTCTTCTCATTCCAGTAATGGTAGCGATAGGGGATCAGGGACTACTGTCTTGAGTACGATGGACCTAATCAGAGGAGAAATGGGCCTATAACAGATAAGTTATCAGATAGATATAAACATCAAACACCTTCAGTTCTCCCTTGGTACATTCAATACTCAGATAAAGTCTCTGACAAAAAATAGTTCCAACAAATAGAGAAGGCTTAGACTTAGTTTTTATGTCCCAGAGAGGACTTTATATGACACTGAGAGAGGCTTGTTGTACCTATACTAAGAAATCAAAAATTGTGTGTGAGTTTATATATACATAAACTTTACAAATACTTAAAAATAATTTAAACTAAAAATCAACAAAACATAAATTAAATAATTTCCAGCACCTTGGAATATTTAATTAACATCCATAACTCACAACACTTCTCATTGCTCTAGCTGTCGCTCCACTCCATTTTGTAGGCCTTCCTATTGGGCCTGTTAAATAAACTACCTTTAAAAGTTTACCAAACAAACTATTGCCTCTGCTAAGCTAATAATCCTCAAAACCCAATATTTAACTCTTAGTCAAAATAAAAAGTTATAAATAACTAAAATATAAAATAACTAAAATAACGCCATCTTAATCTAACTTCATTCATATTCTAACTCCATTTAAACTTAAATAATTCTTAGCCCTCTATTCCTCTTCCCACAAGTTACATCTATCTTACCCATACATTTAAGATTTCCATGCCATTAGTTAGGGTCCAAATATATTAACTAATTAACAAATTATGTCTAAAATACCTAATATACCAAAACAAACATTTCAAGGTTACTTTAATCCTCACCTAACTTTAATATGTCTTTATGGATTTTTGCCTTTAATAGCATTTGTCTTTAAAAATCTCTGTATCCCTAAACTTAGACACCAAAAAACTTTTTAGAGCCTCAACTCCACTTTTGGTCTGATCATCAATAACAACAAAACAAAACAAACGAACGAACAAAAACTTTAAACCTTTGATTCACTTAATCAAGATAGTTGTCAATAATTATCTCATATAACTCACTTCAAATCCTTGGTACTTCTATGGGCCTTAGTTTCTGCAGGTAGTAGATAAGTGCTGTGCACCACCTGTCCATAAACATTATACCCTTAGTCATTTTGTAACTGAATCTATCCCAGGCTGCAGATCTGTGAGTTCATACATGTAATGGTCCTGTCATGTCTGGAAAACACTGTTTTATAGAAATCATTCACTACCTCTTAGTCTTACAATCTTGTTTCCTCCTCTTCCCTGATGATATATAAGTCATGTGGGGATGGGGTGTGAAATAGATATTCCATTTAGGGCTGAGCACTACACAGTTATATTTTTAGTGTATTGAAAGTTGAGATTCACTGTATTCATCATTTACTGTAAAAAATAATTTCCCTGGAGAGGCTTGAAAAGTACACTAATCTATCAGTATCGAACTAATTACTTAAGGAGTAGTTTAATACTATTTCCATTTGAAGAGTATAATAGGTTTTTCTCTAAGCTCTATGACCTCTCTAGCTAGAGATTCTTGACCTAGTTAATAGTACCAAGTATGAGTTTCATCCTAGGAATAGGCTTTATATCCAAACAGAAAGAGCTGGTTATTCCTCTGACATTTGTGCCACTATTGCACAAGTGGGCATGTTTTCTCAGGCCAGCTGTTATTGTACCTTGAAGGCTTCATAGCTGGGTAAGATTGGTGATTATGTTTCTCTTTCAGTACCATCCATTGTACTTTATTGCATTATTAAAGCTATCCATCATCAAAGAAGCTGCCATGCTAGTAGCATGATTTCTCCATGTTATTTCTTTCTCTCAAGTGCATGATGTCTTTAGTAACTGGGTCTTACCATCAAGTTCTGGATGATAGTCATGAGCAATGTCAATACCATGTAAAGTATGTGGTAGTCTATGATATCTCACCAACTCAAAAAGATAAACTTTTGAGAATGTTTATCTAAATATTATTTGCTTCATGTCAATATGTCAATATAAACCTTCCTTCTTTGACCTACTTCATTCCTAAAGGTAACAGAAATGGCTAACCTAAGTACATAAACAAATTAAATAAAATTGTAAACAATTTTAATAGTATCAAGGTCTTTTAAACTTGTCAATTTCTTCTGAAATACAGTTATAGTCTTAATTAGATTCACCATCCACTGAGACACTGTCTCCAGAAAACACTACAAGTATGTATGTATCCCTTCTCTAAACTGGAAGGATGCTCTGATCTTATGTTAATGGGCCTTATTTAGTTTTTAATCTCTTAATTCAATTTTAAGAATTTGAAGTTAGGAACTGTCAACTGTCATTGCATATGGTCCAAGATAATAGACAAGTTGGATGAGAAGGAAATTTATTTGAAATAGTACCAGTAGAAAACTCCTATCTCCTTGTACAAAGCTCAAATCCAAGTGGATTAAGGACCTCCACATAAAACCAGTTACACTGAATCTAATAGAAGAGAAAGTGGGGAAAACTCTCAAACAACTGGGTACGGGGGAAAAGTTCCTGAACAGAACACCAGGGGCCTAT
>CM052702.1:69629695-69637539 GCA_028551405.1 Uromys caudimaculatus | reverse complement strand
TGGGAATATGGGAATGGGTGGGCGGGTAGGTGGGAGGAGGAATTCCCTCACAGAGGCGGGGAGGGGGAGGGGACACGGGGTTTCCAAAGAAAAGGGGAATCATCGGAAATGTAAATAAAGTATCAAAAAGAAAAAAAAAAGAAAACAGGAAAAAGTTGGAAATCTAAATAAAAATTTACCTATGCTGAGAACCCCAATCTTGGGTTCATACTCCATCTTAGAGAACTTGACCTAAGGTTGAACTCCAGTTAACTAACAGGCTGGTACCTACCTAGCATAAGTTTCCCAGTAACCCCCCAACAAGACCTACATCTAGCACCAGTTTCCAGGTTACCCCACAACAAGATCTGGGTCTAACATAACATTTCTAGGTTATTCCTAAACAAATCTACACCTCTAGGTTACAAATGTGCCCCTGACACTTCACTTCTTAACAATCACCAGTCAGGAGAAAAGTGAAGGTAAGTTTAATGGTTTGACATATAGCACCAACCAATTATGTTAAAGGACAACAATAGCCCCCCAATTAGATGCTTACTAGGTTAGAAATGCCGACCACTTGTTTGCCATTTCCTATAAAACCTTGCCACAATGAGAGTTCAGGGCTAATTCACCGAACCATCCTGTAGGTTGGAGATGAATAAGCCCAAACTTGAGTTTGTAATAAAGAGACCCTAATGTGATTACATCAGAGTCACTTACTAGTTGTCCTTTTGGGCTACCCCAAAAGGATTCTTGGTACTACAATGCAATGAGATTAGCTTTGGGAAAACTCTGAAAATACCTGGTTTTTATTCTTTTCTGTATTTTCTCAATAAAGATACTCAGTGCCACCAAGTTTTCTGTCTGGTTAAGAAACTCTATGTGTCTCTCTAGTATAACCAAACCCATAATCTGGTCGTATTTTCCTATTTCACCATTAAAATTGAGTTGTCTTTTACTCATTTCTTTTAGATTCCTTGTTTCTGGGATACAATTTTCCAGAAAGTATGGGAATGCTAATAATTTTATTTAACTGTATTATGGCTCTCCTTGATAATATCTTTTATGTAATCAACCTTACAAAGCTCTTTAGATCACTAATTAGCTGCTGTGATTATACACAGGAGATTTAGACAGACAAGTTTGTCCATTTATCTAAAAACCAACAATTCAACTACAACTTGGTGGCCATACAAACTGTTTTGTACATAATACATTGGCTTTTGAGTTATATACACTGTACAAGTTTCACAAACACACTGTGAGCCTATATGCAAGTAACCATCTATTCAGTTTCCCAGTGATTTAAGAGGCAGTACTCAAACTTCTTTTATTCCAATCCTAAGTTCCTTTTAGTTCAATTTGTGATAAATAACCTTAAAATGCTAAATATTTGACTAACTTACATTTTCTAAAGGATAATTGATCAGAAGAAGTTCACATTTGACATTACATACAAGAAAAAAAAATCCATGAATCCAACTGCAGGTACTAATAGCATAACAGAATGAGAGATATATTTTGAATCTTTTTTCAAATAAAATTCTATTTATCTTACTTTAGTTTTATCAGAATACTTCTGTATGTCTCAGCTGTTTAAAATTTCTCAAGAAAGTTTGGTCTCAGCTTCTCTCTCTCTCTGTCTCTGTCTCTCTGTCTCTGTCTCTGTCTCTGTCTCTCTCTCTCTCTCTGTCTCTCTCTATCTCTCTGTCCCTCTCTGCCTCTCTGTCTCTCTCTGCCTCTCTCTCTCTCTCTCTCTCTCTCTCTCTGTGTGTGTGTGTGTGTGTGTGTGTGTGTGTTAATGTCTTTCATTATTGTATTCAAGGATAGTTGTAGCTTATGTAACTTTTGCAATAATACAGCAATGGAAATCTACCAGTGAAGTGTCATCACTGCCTTTACAAAGGCTCATGAAGGTGGTGAATTCAGGAGTTAAACCTTGATTCTTCACTCAGGAATCTAAAACCTGTCAACAGTACAGCCACAGCTTTCTGTAAACACACAAACTCTAAGAGCTGCCTTTCCTTCCTTCATTCTCAAGTTTGAGTCTACATTCCTATTGAAGCTAGAAATGAAACTGTTAAATTGGAGTCAAGCTACCTTGACACCAATATGCCCTTTTTCTCAACACATTTCACCTAAGGAATCCTATTTAAAACCAAGCCAGTGGTAGGGGATTACCTCAATTAATATTCTCAAGATTCGTATCAGCCTTTAAGGGACATTGAGTATTTCTAGTATCTCCATCCTTTGCAGCAAAGGTAATACCCCTTTAAGTCACTTGTAATCCTGTTACAGGTGCAACACTGTAACTGCAGCAGACTTCCGTAGACACAGGGCCTCCAGGCTGCACATTTCACATAACTCTCACCATTATACATTTAAATATTGAGGAGATTAACTTCATTAATAGCAATGTTGAAAAAGTTCCGTTTGTGGCAAGCCTGAAGATACAACTTCTAACTTTTCGTTTTCTAATCCATCTGCCTGTACGGATCTGGAATTCTAACAAGCCTTTAGACACAGAGATGTGGCATCCTCACACAAAAGGCTGTATTAAATTGTGTGTGGCAAGTTCTTAAGCGCATTAGCAACTAGAACAAGCTGTCCTTATGCTAACTGGCCTGGCTTTGTACTTGATGGTGGAAAATCTCACTTTAACTGCCCTCTAATTTGTTGTAAAATGCTACTGAACCAGCAGCTGTGTTGGCACAGGATTAAACACACAGGAAAACATTATTTTCCACACAAATTATCAACAGTGCCAAAAGCCACAAAATCCTATTTTAATTTTTTTCCTTTACTCCCCCTTTTTTGTTTTCTCTCTTCTGTAAAATAGCCTGTAACAAATTCCATCTCAATGGGATCTTTTAAGGATTCCCCAATTCCATGTAAACATACAGAGCTGGTACTTCATTCTCTTTTGGATAACAAACAGACAGTTCAATAAGACCAAAGGGAAATGTCAACTTCATATATAGAAAGTGTCAGTGAATGAGACCTCCTGAGAAGCATGCCAGCCGAGTACTTCAGAGGCTTGTTCAAAACCTACAAGAGGATACGCATACAATAACATCCCTCAGTTCTAACCTTATTCTGACTACAGCTGTTTCTGGGCAGCAGCTAAACATTTGCTTAATTGCTGCTTCAGACAAGAATGTATTACTGATGTCTGCAGACAACCGCTGAAATGGCTGCTGTGCACCACTCATTGTCATTCTCATTCTGAAGGCCTGCCATGGCTTATTTTATTTTATTATTTTATTTTTACATATTCTTACACCTGTTAGGCAATAACAGGAAGACCTATAATTGTCCTAACTCTGCAGAAACCTTGAAAAGTCAATTCTTGTTGGTAGAGAAACAAAAAAGAAGGCAGTGTCCTCTAAGCTTTCTTTCAGACAAGTCCATCATCTTTTATACTGTAAGAAGTAGGAGTAGTTTGGGTTCCTGGCATCAAGTAAGTAAGACCCAGCCATGTTCTCATCATCCCTTTTGAAGAGTGTCCAACATCCAGTGACAAGCTCAAGTAACAATAAGCTCAAGTAACTTCAGTGATACTTAGAAAAGAGGGCCTGGCTAACACAGAAGTGAGAATAGCAAGAGAAAGAAGTGGGGTTGGTGATATGGCTTCCTAGAAGAATCCCACACAGCCTGCTACTTCATGGCTCCCCATTCCCATCATCCTCTTAGATGGTTGGTCTGCTTACACTCCTGCAGAAATCTTCTTTCTCCACTAAGAGAATTTAGGAAAGAGGTGAATTTGGTGGGGACCACAACTTTCTATTACAATTTATTCCTCAAGGTCATCAAAAGGACAGAAAACCTAGAACTTGACTATTGTAAAAATCCCATGGCTCAAGGTCAAAGCCACCTTCTGGCCTTGACTTCCAAGACTGGCCTCTCTCTTTAATTATACCTCTTTTTTTTTTTTTTTTTTTTTGCATTCTGAGTATTCTTTTGATCAGTTATTCAACTTGCAGAAATGATTGGATGCAATGATTTGAAAAAAATTAAAGCTTGTATTCAAAGCTGCTTTTATTAAAAATTTCATTAAGGGATTTTCAACCTTCTCCTCTGCTTTCTGCTCCATCGTCTCTGTGAGCTGCACAGCAGAACAGTCCACCCTCAGGCATTCACTGAAAATTCATCTCACATCACCCGTTATTAACTAGATGACTCCAGATTCAGGAAATAAATATGCCAAAAATTCAAAGCAAATGAAATGCACATTAAATTTACATGGTCAACAAATGACTGAAATATAAGATGAAAGGCCACATCAGCTGAATGTAAAAAGTTTACAGAGAAAACTCATCTGTGCTTTATGCTAATGGTTGTAATTAGGATCAGTATTTCTATTTGATTTGTTGTTGTTGTTGTTGTTGTTGTTGTTGTTTTATTTTTCGAGAGGGTTTCTCTGTGTAGCCCTGGCTGTCCTGGAACTCACTCTGTAGACCAGGTTGGCCTTGAACTCAGAAATCCACCTGCCTCTGCCTCCCAAGTGCTAGGATTAAAGGCATGCGCCACTACTGCCCGGCTAGGGTCAGTATTTCTATTTCCTAGCTACACAGACTATCTATACAAGTAGACATTAGAATTTTCAGATTAAAAATGACTTTCAGTTTTTCTGCAGTTCTTCTACAGTTCTTCTGGATAACTTCTAATACATGTAGTAAATAACAAATGACAATGCTACATATTTTGTGTGATCTAAGTTAGTACTCAGAGAATACAATGTTTATTAACTGTGTGTTATTTACATAATTTTTACTGTGTTGGTTATACATCAAAACAAATGATGCATAAAATATCTGGTATTTATGTAAATACTATCTATGATGTTGTCTCCCCCATTACATCAGGTACACATCATTCATCATATTCTGTACAGGAAAAGATCAAACTCTCTGGTGCCAAACATGTGCCTGGTCTAGGTACTGGTGATAGTCTCTAACACAACTTAGGTATCATTCATGGTTCTCAGTGTATAACACAGAACTGTGATTCTTAGTATGATCACTAAAATCATCCATCTCATTATAATGAAAATTATAATGAATGAAAATTTTTCGGGTCCCAAACCAGACCAGTTGAATTTTGAAACCAAGAAATATGGATGTTGTAGAGATTCTGGATGACTATCTGGTTTGAGAGTCATTTCTTAAACAAGCATGCTAATATACCCTATGGCTGAGCCCAGAACAAACCTGGCAAATTTCCACAACATGGGCAAATCTGTTGGCCTCTGCGTTTAATGATCTCTACATTGTGAATATACATTTGGGTGAGTCTTACAAAAGCTGGATTTAATATTCCAAAACTAGTTCCTTCATTTCTCCATTTCTTCATCCAAAAAATTCCTCATTGTAAGCTGTTTTGTGTTGCTACTACTGTTTTGATTTATTTTGTTTCTTAATTTCAGGGAAGAATTACCTAGCACTACTGCCACTTCCAAAGCTTACTGGTGAAATTACATTTCTCACAGGAAATTGATGGGAAAGAAGAAGTTGTAGATAGAATTTCTTATCATCTGGAAAATCAGATAATAATGAGTTGATTTGCCTACATGAAAGGAGTTAGGAATCATGACATATCCAGATTTACTAACTTTTATAGAACTATTTTTATGATTTGAATATGAATTACCATCCCCCAACCAGGCTCAGGATTACCTGGTTCCCATGTGGTAACTTTTGGAATGTGGGGAACCTTTGGAACTGCAGCCTAAAGAGCAAAAGTAAAGAGCTAGATGCAGATCTTGATGGTACTTCCTGATCTACAAATATGTAAAACGCTGCTGGACAACATTCCCTCAATTAGGTGACAGGTGAAGCTACCTGGGTCACTGTATCTTCTCTGTCACTATGGGCATACTGTCACCCTTGAAAGGTATGAATCCAAATAAATTTTTGCTCACTTAAATAGCCTCTATCAGATATTGTGTCACAAAGATTGAAAAAGTAATTAATCCAACGATTTTCTTAACTTTTCTCAACAGAAACGGGAGTCAGGTTCCCCAACAAGAAAATAAGGATCAAAATTCTATCTTTCTTAAAAATTATTTTTGGAAAATTCATAATTAATTCTAAAAAAAAAAAAAAAAAAAAAAAAACCAGGAACAAAAACAAAACCAGTAAAGTATCTATCAGTTCCTGCTGGAAAGAAGTGCTCATGGGTAGAAAATCTATTGGCATAATGAAAAATTGTATCCTTTGGAGTTGCAGTGATAGTGAACTCCAGTTCAAGACATAGCATGACTTCAGAAATTAAACTACCTCTCATAACGTGGGGTTTTTTTTTGTCCTGCCACACTGTCCACTGTGCATGTCATCTGGGAGCTTAAACAACCATAAACTAACCTCATGTCAGTTATATGACATGAAAATGATGCTTATCTCCTCTTCCCTAAAATTGAGTACAGGACTGGTGGGAAAGCAAGGATGGATAAATATCACAACTGGCTTGTACTTAAGACCCAGATCCACTTTATTAGTTGTGCTGCCTTCTTAAGTTGCAAAATTTGTGCAACTTTTTATGTTACAATGAGCACCAGCTTTAGTATTTGTTAAAGTTTAACTCCTCTTGCCATTCAAAGTTGCTATGAGATTTAAATGTAGTAATGAACATGGCCAAAGTAATCACAGAGTGATTGCCTTCATGTAGTAGACTCTCCAGTTAGAGGGATTTGTTGGTTCAACTTACTATGATTACTATCATTATCATAATTCATGGTGGATATTCCTTGATAACCTAATGTATCAAATTCTACAGGTGATGAGTCATGCAGTTAACACATTATCTCTGTAACGCCAGCACCCAGGAAGTAAAGTCAGAAAGATCCCAATCTCAAGATTTGACATTTATTCTTTCAAGGTGATAACTTCTTTAAAAATAATTCTGTTAGCCTTCATGACATATAGAGAAATTTACGGTCAGAGAATTAAGTCATTTGTTTCCCACTGTAAACAAAAGGCTTGGCACAGCAGAGAAAATTGATCCTCTGGCTTTCAGAAGTAGATTTTATAGAAAGGAATGAATGCACTCCGTGAATGACACCCCAGGCTTCTGCTCCCCACACCTCTGACTACACATACACAAAAGGATTACATTTTTAAAAAAAAAATGTTTTTCAGTACCTATCATATGGTGAAAACTGATCTAGACACTTATTAAAAACAAGTGTTTATTCAAACCCCAAATTCTCATTCCTGCTCATCATGTTTCCTCACACCCAGGATGCCTAGGACTCTGTCATTTACCACTGTCACTGACTTGAAGCAGTTCCTGGATAACCTTCATGAACTTGCTTTCAGTCATTCTTACAGTGGCCAGATAACCCAGGCAGTGTTTTCCACCTGAGATTTCTGTTGCTTTCTTGTCTTTGTGTCATAGCTCTTGTAATTCTATAAGGGTAAGTTTGACTCCAAACTCTGAACTAAGGAATTATGCTTCCCCAAGACTCAGAATCAGCCTCTCTAGTATTCTAGGTTTGTTTTTAGGATGTTTGCTTATTTGTTTGTTTTTGGTTTTGTTTCTTCATCACGACAGTTAGCTTAGTAACTGTACTTGTATTCAGTAAGTACAAGCACTGCACATAAATGTATTCAGTTTTGTCTTGGTTCCCAGACTCCATGTCTCCAGTTGCTATGGGAGGGTTCAAGAATTAAACATGATTCAAGAATTAAAATTTAAAATGAGGACAGTCCCAGATATAATTTACGTCAAGGATCTAAAATACCATTTGTTTTTCATGAGCTATGCCAATAATATAAACACATAAAGTAAATTTTTTCAACGATGTTTTTAAGATTAATATAATTATATAATTTGTTCCTTTCTTCACTCCCAACCTCCCATGT
>CM052702.1:69607195-69624695 GCA_028551405.1 Uromys caudimaculatus | reverse complement strand
ACTTTAAATTAATTTAATTTAAATTAATTTATACTCAAGTTCAAATATAAATAGATGGTCACTGGATACTATATTGGATGATATAGCTCTGGACTATGTCCATTCCTTAATCATCTGACTTAATTAGAGTATTTCCCAAATGGGAAAATAGTCCAATAAAGGCCTAATTGATTAAAAAGTTTGGGTTATTTGATTTTACACATAGCCCAATGTTGCCAATGACACAAATCACAAGAATGTAGTTCCTATGGGGGGAAGAACAGCAGCTGTGCAAAGATAACTAAACGATAAATGTTAAACTAGCCTAACATAAAATGGCTAATATAAAAGAATACACCTTAAGAGAAAAAAGAAAAAGAAAGACTATTATGTTCTTTGCAAATAGTACAGAAACTAATCATTATAAGCCAAAAACCATGGATACTTAAGAAGAAGGTACAGTTCTAGTGTTCTACAGCACAGTAAGAATGAGATGGCGATGGCTACAATAATTTATCATATAACGTACATTAATTACCTTGATTTGGTCATTACACATTATATACATGTATCAAAAATCACAAAACTCTTATAATGTACTCATTGTACCTTAAAGTGCCTTGACTTGCTAAAAACCAAATGTTACATTTGTGATGGGTAATTCATAAGTCTTTTGTTATATATACAAAACCAGTACTGGAGAGATGTCTTCAGGCCTCCATGAGCACCAGGTTGTATATGTCATATACAGATAGACATGCAATCAAAACAGCTATACACGTAAAAAATAAAATGAAAAAACCCCAAAGATTTAATTTTCTTAGCATTGAGTTTCTTCTTCCTTTTTCCACGTGAATTAATGCTAATGGGCATCTAATGAGCTGCCCTAACCAACTACTTTGGAATTCCCATCAACTGTTAAGTTGCATTAAATTGACACTTAATCTTTACAACTCTCAAAAAGCTTGTTAGATTGTTATCTGTTTTATCCTCTGTTTTTCTGGAATGCAGACAGAAGACCAACTATATCCTTCAGTATGAATTACCAGAATATACCTAGTATTGCTTTAGGTATTAGAAATACATGATGAGATAATATGAAAATTATGCATCTCCCTAAAAGAACAAAAAAGAAAAACATTCCACACAAATTATCATGGGCCTAAGGGCCTTTTATGTTGTCAGTAATTCCTTTAATTTACATTGATATGCTTTTAAAATTATCTGGGTTGGTGAACTGGGTTTGATTCCATGATAATATTGAGCTTTTTAAGTACATCTGGTTCCCCAAATTTCTGTTGGCAAAATTGACTATGAGATAACGTTTTGAAATTATTTCCAAGTAAGCTAAAGGCATATCTTTCCTCTAAATAAAATAAATTTCATCATAAAATAAATCTTCTGATTTTTCTTTTTTCTTATCATAAAATGACAGGCTACTTGGAAGAGCTGGCCCCGGGGTCATGAGAGCATGTGAGCTGACCCTGTCCTTTAAGAGAATATAGCACTCAGGAGATAGGGCCCTGGCCTTCACCAGGACAGCACAGGAAGCTGGCCCTGATCATGAGAGCACAGGTGAGCTAGCCCAGAGGGTGTGAAAGCAGAACTGGACCAGCCCTACAACAGCTACAGCACTTGGGAAAGTAGGACCCCACACCTCAACTGGGCAGCAGAGTGAAGCTGGTTCTGAAGGTCTGAGGCAGGTGAGCTGGCCCTAAGGGCATGAGAGCAGAAGAGCTGGCCCTGTCTCCTGCCAGATGCACAGTGCCTGAGAGCTTACCCTGGTGATGTGGATACTGGAGAGCTGGAGGGCTAATCAGCTCAGATACCACCCAGGCCCATATCGGGGCCTTGAGTTGATCCACCCCAAAATCTACATCACCTGTAAACTGTTGGGCTGTGAAAGGACTGATCTTGCTGATCCAAAGCTAGAGGACCAACCGGGCACAGGGTAACAACAGAAAAACTGGAAAGAATCCAGGTGAGGATCCAATGTTGGTGGTTTTACAGAAGCTAGAGGACTTCCACCAGATCAATGACTCATTGCACTGAGCATTTGTAAGTGAAGATGTGCAGACAGACGGGTATACTGTGGGACACACTGTGACACACTACAGCTTCCATGATGAGATGTTTTCTATGCTTTGTTTGTTTCATTTTGTTTATTTATTTATTTATATTTGTTTGTTTATTTTCCTTTGGGAGGAGGTTGTATGGGCGGGGTGGATACAAGAGAACAGGAAGAGGAGTGGGACTGGGTTATATGATGGAAATCCATCCCATATGCAGTCACCAAACGCAGACACTATTGTGGATGCCAAGAAGTGCATGCTGAAAGGAGCCCGATACAGCTGTCTCCTGAGAGGCTCTGCCAGAGCCTGACAAAAACAGAGGCGGATGCTCACAGTCAATTGGAGGAGTTAAAGAAAGGACTGAAGGAGCTGAACGGGTTTGCAACCCCATAGGAAAAACAATAGTATCAACCAACCAGACCCCACAGAGTTCCCATGGGCTAAACCACCAACCAAGGACTACACATAGAGGAACCCATGGCTCCAGTCACATACGTAGCAGAGGATGGCCTTCTCTGGAATCAATGGGAGGAAAGGCTCTTGGTCCTGTGAAGGCGAGATGCTCCAGTGTAGGAGAATGCGAGGGTGAGGAGGCGTGAGTGGGTGGGTGGGAGAACACCCTCATAGAAGCAGGGGGACGGGGAATGGGATAGGGAGTTTCTGGGGGGGAAATCAGGGAAAGGTATAACATTCGAAATGTAAATAAAGAAAATATCCAATAAAAAAAGAGAAAAAATCAATAAAAACCTTAAAAATTGACAGGCTATAAAAAGTCAACTTAAAAAATCAGTATCCTTTCTATATGACAATTACAGATCACAGACAATTAGAGATCACAGATATACTCACATTTATGCTTCTCTCTGTCTCTCACAATGACTCTCTCTGTCTTTTCTCTTTAAGTAACAAAAATATGTGTGTTCATATGTTTGTGTGTGTGTGTGTGTGTGTGTGTGTGTGTGTGTGTGTGTGTGTACTAGTGAGATGAATGCCCTCTATAATGAAGACTTTAAATCTTTGAAAAAGATATTGAGGAAGATAACAGAAGGAAAGACTTCCCATGTTCATAGATTGGTAAAGTTAGAAGCCAGAAAGCCAAGGGATGGCTACTGGTGATCTAATCACTTCCTCCTTTGTATCCACCCTGGATTTCAGCACATGGAGTAGTGCTATCCACAGTTAGAGTAGATTTTCAAAATTCAATTAAATCAATTCTTTATAGACATACCCAGAGGGTTGTCTCCAAGGTGAGTCTGGAACTTGCCAAGTCTAAAATCAAAGTTAACTAGTACAATAATAACCATTACTATTTAAATAAACTCTGAAAGTTTTTAATAGTAGTTCATTAAGTCAAATAATTATTACCTTTCCCAGAATATCTACCTGATATGATGGGGGCTGTTTTGCACAGTTCACCTGCAACCTATAGCTCGTTGTATATGTGCCTCTGTATTTTAATCCTTGAATTCCTCCAATATGATATTTTACAGATGATACATGTTAATTAATAGTTTTACTTATAACTGATTATAGAGCACATTTTAACAGAAACTGAAAATAATAGCTATGAATTTCAGTGGAATCAAGCTGTTTCATTATCTTAACTCCTTCAAAATTCTTTTTTAAAAATTTCTTATTGATTATTTTATTTATTTACATTTCAAATGGTATCCCCTTTCCCAGTTTCCCCTCTGCAAACCCCTTATCCCATCCCTGTTCGTTCCCCACCTCTGTTTCTATGACAGAGCTCTCCCATCCACCCACTTACTCCCGCCTCCCCTAGCATTTCCCTACTTTGGGACATCAAGCCTCTACAGAACCAAGGGGCTCCCCTCCCATTGATGCCAGATAAGGCAATCCTCTGCTACATATGCAGCTGGAGCCATGAGTCCTTCCATGTGAACTCTTTGGTTGGTGGTTTTGTCCCTGGAAGCTTTGGGGGGGGGGGGTCTGTTTGGTAGATATTGTTGATCTTACTATGGGGTTGCACACTCCTTCCGATCCTTCAGTGGTTCCCCTAACTTCTCTGCTGGGGTCCCAGTGCTCAGTTCAATGATTGGCTGCTAGCATTAGCATCTGTATTGGTCAGGCTCAGGCAAAGCCTCTCAGGAGTCAGCTGTACCTGACTCCTGTCAGCAAGGGCTTCTTGGCATCAGCAGTAGTGTCTGGGTTTGGTGTCTGCATATGGAATGGATCCCCAGGTGGCATAGACTCTAGATGGCCTTTCCTTCAGTCTCTGCTCAACACTGTCCTTGTATTTTCTATTAACAGGAGCAATTCTGGATTAATATTTTTTAGATGGATGGGTGGCCCCAACCCTCAATCGGGTTCCATGTCTATCCACTGGATATGGTCTCTACAGGTTCTATCTCCCCCTTGTTGGATATTTCCACTAATGTCATCTCTGTTGGGTCCCGGGAACCTCTTGAATCCTGGCATCTGGGACTTTCTAGTGGCTACCCCCAGTTCCCCATCCCCCACTGCTACATACCTCTGTTCAATTTCCTGACACTTTGTACTTCTCCCCCACCCCCACCCATCATTCAGCATTTCATCTTGACCCTCTTTTTCCCTTCCCCTCCATCTCCTTCCCAGATCCTTCCCTCCCTCTACCTCCTATGATTATTTTGTTCACCATTCTAAGTAGGACTGAAGCATCCACACTTTCATCTTCCTTCTTCTTGGGTTTAATATGGTTTGTGAGTTGCATTGTAGGTATTCCGAGCTTTTTTGGCTAATATCTACTTATGAGTGAGTACATACCATGTGTGTTCTTTTTTTACTGAGTTACCTCACCCAGGATGATATTTTCTAAATCCATCCTGTGAATTTGCCTGTGAATTCCATGAAGTCGTTTTTAATTGTGTAAATGTACCACATTTTCTGTATCCATTCTTCTACTGAGGAGTATCTGGGTTGTTTCCAGCTTCTGGATATTATAAATAAGGCTGCTATTAACATAGTGGAACATGTGTCCTTGTTATATGTTGGAACATCTTATGGGTATATCCCAGGAGTCTTGAAAAAGTAAAAGAGCAAGTTAAAAAGGAAGAACAAATTCCCCTTGAAAAGACAACTTGTGTACATCTCAGAAACAGTTATGTGGAAGAAGAGATGGAAGTACAGAAACTAATTGGAGGATTAATTTATAAAATGGACTGATTTTCTGTTACTCCAAAGCTCATGTGTCCATGCCAATCTCAAATAATCCCCTTTACGTAATTATAAATTTTCAATTAGACTCTTTAATTTCATTAACACAGAAAAATTAAAAATCAATGTCAATATGTGATACAAGTAGGCCTAAAAGTAAATTTGACCATTTAATTCTCTCTCTGTTTTTCTTATCCTATGGTCTGTTGACATCATCCCCCCACATACACACACGACACATAATACATTCACACTTACAAACAAATCTGAAGTGAAACAAAATCAGCTACCTTGGCCACCCAGAAAATTCTTTCTTTCTTGAGTTCCTTTTTAAAGAGTCACTGAGATCAATCAGCCTGAAGAACCTAAATTCTATCCCAGCTCCATCATTTAATAACCTTTATCAAATCACATAACTTCTTAGGTTAAGTTTTTTTGTCTAGAAAATGGATCAGATGATACTACCTTAAGGTATACTGGGAGAGTTCAGTTGGGTGAGATAGAAATTTCTAGTACACCTACAGAAAGAGTGAGCACTCAATAAAAGTGCTGCCTTTAATGAAGTTTTCTCCTGAGACATTAGCTCATACAATATGATGCAAAGCAGTGACTGAATTTCTTCTTTTTTTTTTTTTTTTGGTTTTTTTTTTTTTTTTGGTTTTTTTCAAGACAGGGTTTCTCTGTGTAGCCCTGGCTGTCCTGGAACTCACTCTGTAGATCAGGCTGGCCTTGAACTCAGAAATCTACCTGCCTCTGCCTCCCAAATGCTGGGATTAAAGGCATGCACCACCACTGCCCAGCTTCTTCTCTTACTTAAACACCTCCCAAATCCCCTTTATGCAATATATAAGTATTTCAACTTGACACAGAGAAAAACTGTAAAGTGATACAGAAACCTTCAAAAATATTCCTCTTTGCCTTATCAACAATGCATTTGTAGGGGTAGTTCTTCAAATCCTGTGGTTATCATTCATAAGGAGCCAGAAAATATCTTTTCAGTTTGGGGCACAAAAGAATAAAAGATCAGAATCTTGTGGTAATATCTTAACAAGTGTCATAGAAATTGTATATGTAGACTCAGCATGGACATTGGTTCTTCAGCATAAGATGGATAATTCAGAATTCTATATTAAGACAAGGCCTGAAATAAGAAACCAGAACTTTCTTTTTTTTTTTATCTAGGACTTGCTTTATTGGTGAAGTCTACTAAACAAGTAAAGAATTTGTAACAATGCTCCATTCACCCAAAACTTGAAGAGATGGAAAGACTTTCTTTTTTTTTTTTTTTTGATACTTTATTTACATTTCCAATGTTTTCCCTTTTCTGGGTCTCCTAGAGAAAATATTGTACTCTATACAGTTCTCCCCCTGCATATTCTGTGAGGTGACCATAGGCCACACATTTAGAGTTGAACTTTCTTCATCTACAAAGCAAAGATTACATCTGCCCTGTTCCTTATGCCTCTACCTTTTTATTAATTAATTTATTAATCTAAATTTCAAATGTCCCCTTTCCAGGTCACCCCTCCCACCTTATTCCCCCTCCCTTTTGCCTCTAAGAGAGTGCTCCCCCACCCACCCATTCACCTTACCCCTCTAACATACCTCTTCTCTAGGCCATCAAGCCTCCACAGGATCAAGCACATCTCCTCCTTCAGAGACCAGAAAAGGCTGCTACATGTGTGCCTGGGGCCATGGACCAGCCCATGTATGCTCTTTGTTTGGTGGCTTAGTCTCTAGGAACTCTGAGGGGTCTGATTAGTTGATAGTGTTATTCTTCCTATGGGGTTGCAATCCCCTTCACCTCCTTCAGGCCTTCCCCTAACTCTTCCTTAGGGGTCCCTGAGCTCAGTTCAATGGTTGTCTGTAAATATCTGTATCTGTCTCAGTCAGGTGCTGGCAGAGCCTCTCAGATGACAGCCATGTCAGGCTCCTGTATATAAGCACAACATGGCATCAGCAATAGGGTTGGGATTTGGTGCCTGTGCATGGGATAGATTCCAAGTTGAGGCAGTCTCTAGGTGGTCTTTCCTTCAGTCTCTGCTGCATTTTCTCCCTGCATTTCCTATAGACAGGAATCATTCTGGGTCAAAAATTTTGAGACCCATTCGTCAACTGGGGGCCTTGTCTATCTAATGGAGGTGATCTTTTCAGGTTCCATCTCCCCACTGTTGGACCCCACCTTTTATAGATCTCAGCCTTATTGAGTCTGAGGCAGGAGAACTTCCATGAGTTTCCAGGCCACCTTGAGGTATATAGAAAACAACAGAATATCCAGGACTACATACCAAAATCACATCAAAATTAAAGTAATATAAATACTTAAATGTAAATACCCTGCTTAACAACAGGTTTTACAGGTGCATCTTGACCCTTCATTCTATGTCACTCTCTTCAGACAAACTCTACTCTTTTTGTTGTCTCTACATCTCAATCTATGTCTTTGTACCTTTGTAACTATATCAAGGCATTATAGTTATTTGGTCACCATTCTGTTGCCATTACCAGGAAACCTGAAGCCACGCCTGTCACCCATACATGACATTCAATGCCTGTCATAATTCCTGCAGTAGACATCTCTAGAGATGGAAGTACTAGAGAACACATTTCCCTGATTTTTTTTCTCAGTCTGTATTTCAGCAATGTCATAAATTTAGATATGTCTCTTTTTTTTTCCCCTATGACATGATTGCATCAGACTAAACCACAGTCAACCTGCTGATCAACTACTAGCCCAGGGTTTTAGAGAAAAGATTTTGGCTTGCATGGAGATGGCATTTATAGTATGAAGAAGAGATTGCCCTTTTGATTTCAGAAAACTATATAACTTAAAACAAAAGCTCAGTATGCTGGCTGTTATTCTTCATAAAATTATAGATGTATCTGGACGGGGCTTCCTCTGTAAACAGCCTGGAAGGTAGATTCCTCATGCATCAGAGTTTCCATTCATTTTTATTAATGACTTAGCTTCTTAAAGTTTGCTTCATTCATGCATTTTAAACACATTTTTGTTTAGAAACACCACTATAGGAATTGTCTACCAAACACATACACACACACACACACAGAGAGAGAGAGAGCAGAGAGAGAGAGAGAGAGAGAGAGAGAGAGAGAGAGAGAGAGAGGAGACCACATGAAAACCACTGCTCCTATCTCAAATTATCACATATGGAAAAAATAGGGAGGAGAAAGAAAAGATAGTTTTAGGTACCAATCAAACAGAGGTGTTATGTATCATGTAAGAGACAATAGTTTTGCTACTCCAGGACTTTTATGCAATAAAGCACTAATTTTGTCTAAAATCCTAGACATACAGTAGCATAAAAAGAGATTAGTGTGGCTTCTAGCATTACTCTCACTAGGTTTCTTTCTCTCCGGCTCCTAATAGCCTTCTTAGGGACAGGTGAAAGTCACAATTTCAAATCTATACACTTCCATAGTCCTCATCTATGGGTATCTTTAAACTTTCAAGCCAAAGTTACCAAGAAGAAGGAAGAACTAGATTCATACTATGAAATAACCTGATGAGCACAACATAATACCTGTCCCTAATAAAGAAGAGCCACACCCAATTTTCATTTTTTCCTAGCTTCTTATGCATTGGCTAAAAGAGTATCAACAAATACCAAGACACAAGTTCTGTTTCAGACACTTTAGATATAGACTCTTAATAAACTACTCATAGCTTCAAACTATCAGATTTCTCCTTCCCCAAAGCTTCAGGTTGGTAACTAAAGTAAAATGTACATTAAACCTGCCACTTGTGACTATTGTTACTCTAAGCCATGTTAGCAAGAAGGGGATATTTGCAGAATAAGCCAGTTTAAAAGAAGCTGAGATTATTTAGCTGTGACATCTTGATCTTTGATTCCTTGTATAGAGTCAATAGTCTAGCATTGAAAGGGGAGGAATTCACAATCCTGTACTCACAGCTACGAAGCTGTGGATAATTGATGGTTTCTGGGAGAGGAAGAGTCAGGTTTCTTTAAGGTGGTGGCTCTTCATAGGTCAACCATGATCCAGAGGGTCTCATGGGTATATGAGCAACAAATTAAAACCTGTGGGTTATAAAAGACAGAAGAAGACACAAAGTTTGGGGATTTAACTGGGAGCAGTTAAAAAGAGGAATGGAGAGTTAATACGATTAATATACATAGTATATATATATATGTATTATATATATATTATATATATAATATATATATATATAATATATATATATATATGACATCATCCTGATGTAGAGTCTTAGTTTTTAAGAATAAAGGGAAACAGTGCAAAACATTTTATGTTCAAGTTTTATAGCTCTCTACTAGAATAGGACACTGTGCAAATAAAGAAGTTAAATCCAATGGGACACATAAGGACTAAAAGTTCCTTCATCAACCCACTTCTGTGCCCATAGTACTTCCCCCAAGAAAAATGTCTGGATCCTCAGGAACAAGTAAAGTCCATGTTTCTATTTAACTGGCCCTAAATAACACAAGGACCTGATAAGAAACTTCTCTAAAGACCCCTCAAAACACCTGTCATCAATTAGTACGTACTAATTAGCCATGTCTAAATCTGTGTCATGTGTTGACTTTTTTTTTTCTGCTGCATAAAGACTTCTCCAAGCCCAAATGCTCAACCTCCATATTAAAATAGGTTTTTATATTTCTGCAACCATGAAAATGGGTAAAATATTTTTCCTCATCTAGCTTAACTATTCCACTCTCCTGGAACTCATAACTTAGATAGCTGAATTAATTCCAGAACTTTCAATAACACCTAAGTCTCAAGCCACACAGATTCAGCTATGGAACACTTCCTTCAATATTCAAGAAAGGGGCTAAACCCTGGCATGAACACCTTATAAGACTGAAGAATGTACTGAAGTAAGAAAGACAGAAAAACAAAAAGCAACCTTGAAAATCTCTAAATCAACCTTGTTCCCTCCCAAAATAGGGATAATAATGCTTACCTTAGATTAGAGAGGTGGCTACGCTTTTAGAGTTTTGGTTTTCTTGCTGAGGGACCAAGTGAGGTCCCCAGTACTCATATTAGGCAAATGACAATCATCTGTAACCCATTCTCATGGGATTCAGTGTCCTCTCCTGGCTCCTCCGGTCAGCTGCACTCCTTTGTGCATGCCCATATGTCAATGCGCATACACATTTTTTTAATCTTTGAACAAACGTTTTAGTTTGTTAAAGTAATTGTGTTATGACTGTCCACAACTCTTCCAGCGCATGTATGTGCATCATTCTGTATTAAGACAGCATAGAAAAAAATCAGTTTACTCCTAGAATTTCCTCTGAAAATAAAATCTGTGGCTACTTCAAATTTTCATTCATTTTTGTTATGCACTGAAATTATTTTTATTTTATTTCTGTTTACTTAATTTTGGGTATGCCTAATTAAATGAATGTATGTATATGCATGCAAGTAATAGCTTAATTTGTAAATAGTTTAATTAGGTTGATTAGTAAAATGCTGTTAAGTTCCCATCCACACCCTCATCCCATCCAAATGTGTCCATCAGGTTCCCCTAGAGCCTCCTTGTTACTTAGCTTCATTGGGTCTGTGTATTGTAAAATGGTTATCCTTTCCTTTATTGCTAATATCTTCTTATAAGTAAGCATGTACCATGCATGTTTGGGATACCTCAATCAGGATGATGTTCTCTAGTTCCATTCACTTGACTGCAAATTTTATGATGCCACTATTTTAAGGGCTGAGTAATACTCCATGTATAAGTGTGCCATATATGTTTTTATTTGGTTTAGGGACATCTAGGTTGTTTCCAGTTTCTGACTACTACAAATAAAGTATTGCCCTGGCTTTTGTTGATTCTGTTATTACACTAGCCTCTAGTCATCTGGGATTGGGGTTATTATAGATTTTGGTGTTGATTTTTAAGTTTATGTTTGTTAGATTAGTGTTTTTTGGATCCCCCCCCCCTTTGGTTTCTGGTTTCTCTTTTCTTTCTGGTTTTCTGGCCTGAGTAACCTGGGTTCTGGTGACCAGCAAGACTTCACTTGAAAACACTTTGAATTTATTTTGATTTTTTGATAATTGATACATGAGTATATTGCGTTTGCATCATTTCTACCTTTTCCCCTCCTTCCAACTTTATTTTGTTCTACCCCCTTTCTCTCTTGAATTTATTAACTCCCTTTCTATGCTTTTTAGTGAGTGTGTATGTGTTTGTGTGTGTGTGTGTGTGTGTGTGTGTGTGTGTGTACAACTTACAGAGTCTATTTAGTGATGACTTGTGTGTGTACACATGTTTAAGACTTACTACTTGGAATTATATGACCTATCAGAGGCTTGTTCTCAAAGAAAACTGAGTTTGAATTTCCTTTCCTTATTGTTATTGGTTCTTTGTCTAGGGTCTGGATCTTGTGATATTTTTCCTAACTATATTGACTCTGATGCCATGTATGCCAGAGTAATATATTCTGATGGTCAGGTAAATTGAGAATTCATAGCAAATTTATTATTTTAAAATAAGCTAAAATCAGAAACACTAAAGGCTGTGCTGAGTGGACCAGGCCAGTTTGCTGAGAATGAAACCAATGAGGTCAGTTTTAGAGAGATCCCTTCTTACATGCTATGGAAAGTATGCAATATTCTACATACAAAGTCTGCGACTAATAGCTCCACAGATATTCCCCACATTCCCAAGTTCATCTGAAATTTCTATGAACTACTGATAGCTACATATTTCTTAGATTGTTAAATGAAATAGATAATATAAATAAATGTTTGCAGTATTTGATACCTTTAGTTCAGTCAGTAATTGTCCATATATATAGCATGCTTCCTATTTTCAAATGACTCTAAAGTTAATTACACAGTAGGTTCCTCTGTCATGTACCTAGTAGTTGAAATTTGTTTACTATTTCCACAAATTAAGACTGTTTCACAAGCCAAGAAATAAACAAACAATGGCAATTTATGGATGGTTGCTTTCTCCTTTGGATGTGACCTTTAATATTATTGCAGTAATAAAGTAAATGCTGGAATATAAACATAAATGAACATATTTTACAGGTAAATACAGGGCTATGTAATTTTATATTTAAGAACCAGTTCTGATCTTACAACCACCAAGCATCGTTAGAGCTATATAAAACATCACATGAAAAACATTTTTATAACTTAGACAAACACTAATTTTTATAACTCAAAGAATAAGAGTTAACATTTTTTATGTTTTTGATGAACTGAAGTATTTCTTAAATAAATCTTATGTTTTATTGCTACAGTATAAGTACTTTATTTAAAAGCAATTTTGAAAAATCACCAGGTACAACTTTTAGCATAGTAACCATTTCAACTGTAGTCATACAGTCAACAAGTAAATTATATGACTTAATAATTTAAAAAATTGTAACAACAGAATTTTAAAAAGCTTTCAAAATGTTAGTGCTCTCTAAATTATGTGCACAATTCTAATACTTCAGTACTTTTTCAGTAAACTTACATCTCTCTACTCCTACTGTTAGTAAGTAATACCATAGCATAACTCACATGATTACTGTTCAATATTCTTCTAATATTTATTGAAATGAATGGCATAACTATTTCTAATTAGTAAGCATAACATTTGCCCAGCCAGTTTATATATAACAATTTTGGTCTGTAATGCTCTACTCTGGAATTATATAATGCACATGCCAAGTACCTTAAGCATATACACTGAGAATTTGATTTCTGAATACTTTATCTAAACCCCACCACAAGAGTTACACTTAAACGTTGCAAATACTTCAAAAGAAGAAACACAAATGATAAAATGTACAGTCAATAAAATGACAGTATATGTATAAATATCAAAGAAGCAACATAAGAAATATTAACAAACAAGACAACATGATCAACCACCAAAATACCAATTCCACAGTAATAACTTCTAATGAGAAAAAAATTAAACAAAATCCCAAATTAATAACTTAAAAGAATGACTATAATGATATTTTATGAAATCAAGGTGATACAAATAATATCCTAAATGGTTTGTAAAAGAATATAAATGAGAAGAATGAATAAGAAAATGTTTTATATGAAACGAGAATTTAATGAAGAGAGATAATACTAGAAATAATAAAAATTAAATGTAAAAATACAGCAATTCAAATGAAAAAACTCAATAAAAAGTTTCATCATTAAAACAGAACACCTTGGAGACAAAAATATCAAGAATGTAAAACAGGATAAATGATTTGAATATGTTAACATCAACAAAAATAAAATAAGGAAATCTGAACATACTGGGCAATTTTGATGAGAGAACAGTCAAAGATCAAATTCATGAATTATGAACACAGCAGAACTTCAGCTGAAAGGCATAAATAACATGTATACCTCAACCATAGCAAGAAATTCCCTGAATCCAGAAAAAAATTGGTTGACCAAATTCAGGGGGCAAATATAGTACCAAATGAACAAGACCAAGAAAGAACTCCCCATCTCATATCACAGTTAAAAGGATACAGACAAAGAACATAAACAAAACACAACTGAAAGCTGCAAGAGAGATTTATAAAGTCACATACAAAGACAAATCCATCTAACTAAGATTCTATGCGTGAGAACTGAAGGATCCATCAGAAAACTCATGAATTTGACAAATACTTTCAGAAAGTAGCAGGATAAAAAACTGACATGTAAAAATCTGTATCTTTCTCACACAACCCCCACCCTATCCCCACCCCAACCCCCTCACACATATGAAGTGAGGGTGTGGGCAAGTTAGGGACAGCTCTGTACAAGGTTTACCTACACTAGGAGAACTTTAGGTGGGGTATGATTGTTTTGGGATCACTTAAGCTGGTGCACATAACCTGTAAGCTATGCTCTGCAATTATGCAAAATAAACACATTGATTTGTCAAGTTACATTTTGATGGAACCATTACTTTGATCTATTGTTGATCCCCTATCTGACATGAGTAAACATTTCTTCACTTTCCCTAGGAAAATTTCTGGAACCATATTCATGTTTGTTTACTCGATTTGAACACTCAAAGTAGCTGTAGCAATAATTATTAAATAAATAATCTTCAAAGCCAACCTTTGATATAGGAAATTAGTAATAATATTTATGCAAATGTAATATCTCAACACAAACACTCAAAACTGTAGAGAAAAACAAGACTATTCAGTTTAATTTCATTTATGGAAGCTTGTATAATTCTTGAGCAACCTATCCTCTATCAAATCTTGCCTGTAATAATTGTAATGATAAAATGGTAAACGGAGGGTGTCATACAATTTATTACCCTCAATTTAATAGGTTTGGCTGTGAGCATTACCTTATTTTTTAAACCTTTTAGTGCTCTTCATGTAATAAATGCACAGGCATAAATACAAGGAGAAAATTTGTACACATAGTATAGACAGTCCAATGTCTTTACATTTGAACCACCAAGAAATTTGTGCCACAGAGTTGTTTTTGTAGCATTTATATGACAAAAGTCCTCACTGGTCTGTACAAACACATGAATCTTCCTCAATGGATGAAACTATATGTTGAAAGTCCAGGTTCATTAAATTTAATAGCATACCACTAATATTATGAGCACTCAAGTAATAGATCATAAAATTTAGCCGGGCAGTAGTGGCGCACGCCTTTAATCCCAGCACTTGGGAGGCAGAGGCAGGTGGATTTCTGAGTTCAAGGCCAGCCTGGTCTACAAAGTGAGTTCCAGGACAGCCAGGGCTACACAGAGAAATCCTGTCTCAAAAAACCAAAAAAAAAAAAAAAAAAAATAATAATAATAATAATAATAATAATAATAAGTAGTGAGTCTTGGACATATGTAGGAATGCATCTGTGACAGCTAGAGCCTGGAGTATAATGACAAAAATATATTAGAGGAAAATTGTCATTATGCATTAAATACTAGATATCTCAAACTTCAACTCAGTTTTATAACATGAATATCTTTAACACAGATTTCTACTTATCAAACCCAGGAATAAATTTGAATTGAGAAATCACTTAAGCACAGACTAAAATTACTGATTGACTGCACTATTCATTGCTCTAAAAGTAATACATGTGCTGGCAATTACCACTGGGGTGAACTGTTCAGCAGGAGGCAACTGTGAAGAAAAGCAAACAGTGGACACACACCAACATGTTTAAATACTGTAACAGATTTGAAATAGAAGATCCACATTGGGGAAAATGTCAACAAAAGGTCCTACATTCAGAATCTTATATTCTCTAAGAGAAATTGAACACAGGTAGCTAGCTTTAAAAAAATATTTTTGAATGATTTTGAATGAAATGATTTTTTGTGTGTTTAAGAAGATTTAATTTCCTCCCAGTCATGCTTACCTCCAAATTCAGTCTCCAAGCAGATCCATTCCAGCTTCTAAATACATCTCCACAGTATGGAGAGTATAAAAGTCCCTCCCTTTTATAACTATTATCATTGTCTTAGTGGAGGAAATCATCTTATCTTTTGTAGAACATTACTTCTGTTCCCTATATCATTACTCTTTCTGCCTCCAACCAGCACTGTGAGTTTTTAAACACATATCTCAATAGAAAACAGCCCACTGATGACTCCCGGTGGCTTACAGGACAAAATATAAGTCTCATTTCTAGAATGTTAGGCTTTATGCCAGGCTGACCACAGCTTCCCTCCTGATCTTGCTCAATTCTCTATTTGCATAGCCCTAGATTTCACTTTCA
Source organism: Uromys caudimaculatus (assembly GCA_028551405.1). Taxonomy (NCBI): domain Eukaryota; kingdom Metazoa; phylum Chordata; class Mammalia; order Rodentia; family Muridae; genus Uromys; species Uromys caudimaculatus. The sequence goes on along the minus strand of CM052702.1, from coordinate 69,608,799 downwards.
ATGACAGTGTCATTGCCTGCACACTTCAGGCCTTGTTGCAAATTCAAAATTTGCTAGTTCATCAACAATGCCCTCTGTTAAGCATCACTAACAGAACAGTAGGAAATTTTTTTTTTAGGTAGGATTAGTTTCTTCTTACTTTTCTTCTAGGATTTTGTGTCTGTGTCTCTAATATAATGTGTGTTTATGTACAGTTCAGAAAAATTTAAATAATTTTATAACTATTCTCCAAACTCATCATTATATAAACTGGAAACATTTTTTTCTTTTTTTCTTTATCAAGACAGCATTTCTCTGTGTAGCCCTGGCTGTCCTGGTAGTCACTCTGTAGACCAGGCTAGCCTCGAACTCAGAAATCTGCCTGCCTCTGCCTCCCAAGTGCTTGGATTAAAGGCGTGCACCACCACTGCCCAGCTAAACTGGAAACATTTATCTTTAGGTCACCAACATTTAATATCATGCCTGTCAATAGCAATTAGCAAGAAATTTGAACTACTGTGTGTGTAAAATACAAATATCATTAATAGAGAATGGAGGACTTCAACATTTAGCAAAAGAAGTAGAATATTTCCCCTGTTGAAAGTCCCAAAAATACTCTGGTCTAATCAGAACCAACCTCAAAAATAACACTTCTGAAATTTTGTCCCTGTGAACAACCTAAAATATCAACGTTTTCCTGAATTGATCATGAATGGCTTCTTTCTTTAAGTCAGTCTGTGTAGTGCTCACAACTATAAAGATCTAACTAAAGAAATAGATGATATGAAGGAAAAATTATTCTTTCTGGTATTCATCTAATCTTATCAACTAAAACATGAAGCACTCCACCCAAATTATCTCTCATAACAAAGTAAGCTAACAAAATGCTCAGGAATAGCATAGGACTCTACATACCAAGAAGAAACATAACACACTGTACTGAATATTTCTCACTTGCCTATGACTTCAGAGCACATATTCATGAACTTATTTCTAAGAAATTACAAACCAGCTCCCCCTGAGCTCTTTTAGAAAATTTTAGGGAAATGAAAATTATAGAGGAAAACTTCCCTAACCTAAAGAAAGAGATGAACATAAATATACAAGAAGCTTATAGAACTCCAAACAGATTGGACGAGAAAAGAAATTCATCCGGTAACATTATAGTGAAAACACCAAATACACAAAACAAAGAAAGAATATTAAAAGCAGTAAGGGAAAAAGGTCAAGTAACATTCAAAGGCAAACCTATCAGAATTGCACCTGACTTCTCACCAGAGACTATGAAAGCTAGAAGATCCTGGGCAGATCTCATACAGACTCTAAGAGAACACAACTGCCAACCCAGGCTGCTATGTACCCAGCAAAACTCTCAATTAATATAGATGGTGAAACCAAAATATTCCATGACAAAACAAAATTTACACACTATGTTTCCATAAATCCTGCCCTACAAAGGATATTAAATGGTAAACGTCAACTCAACCAGGGAAACCACACTCTAGAAAACACAAGAAAGTAATCTTTCAAGAAACTGAAAAGAAGATAGCCACACAAACCTAAAAGTACCATCGAAAATAACAGAAACCAACAGTCACTATTCCTTAATATCTCTTAACATCAAT
>CM052702.1:69588665-69606695 GCA_028551405.1 Uromys caudimaculatus | reverse complement strand
GGTACATTTACACAATGGAGTACTACTCAGCTATAAAAAACAATGACTTAATGAAATTTGCAGGCAAATGGATGGAACTTGAAAATATCATCCTGAGTGAGGCAACTCAGTCACAAAAGAACGAACATGGTATGTACTCACAGATAAGCGGATATTAGCCCACAAGTTCAGAATGTCCAAGTTTCACTTAACAGTAACCGCTGGACTGAGAGTGAGGTCCCAGATGAAGGGGTTGGAGAAAGGTCTGAAGGAGCTCAGGGTATTTGTAGCCCCATGGAGGGAGCAAGAGCGTCAATGGGCCTGAACCCCCCCCTTCCCCGGTTGTCCTGGAGTTTGGACCACCGACCAAAGAATACACATCTATTGACCCATGGTTCAGACTACATATGTGGCAGAGGATGACCTCCATGGTCATCAGGGAAAAAGGAGAGGCCCTTGGGCCTGAGGTTGCTAGAGGCCCCAGTAAAGGGGAATGTCAAGGTGGGAATATGGGGATGGGTGGGCGGGTAGGTGGGAGGAGGAATTCCCTCACAGAGGCGGGGAGGGGAAGGGTATAGGGGGTCTCCAAAGAGGAGACCCAGAAAAGGGGAAACATTGGAAATGTAAATAAAGTATCAAAAATAAATAAATTAATTAAAAAAAAAAGAAAAGGGGATATTTAGTATGTAGGCAAGGCTTGAGTTTATAGTGGATACCTGTACTAATAGTATTTATCTAATAAATAATCTTAACAGAAAAGCAACAAAAATACTGTGTTTTTTAAAACTAAAACATTATTACTGCTAAATACATTTCCAAACCTGAATTAAAATTTTAGATTTGGACAGGTTTTGAATGTCTTCTATCTCTAATATCTGATGCTATCCAAATCTTTGTTTCTCAAAATAAGGCCTGGAGAAGTCTTGGGATCCCTGGGACTATCAGGAGGCCGATAAATGTAATAAAGAGTTTTATATAAATAGAATGCAGGCCAGCTTTGTAGTTAAATTCATTGAGTACATGCCTATCACGCATGAAGCCCTGAATTTAAACAGGATATGGTGGCTCCTGTCTATAATCCCAACACTTAGAAGATGGATACTCTAGGATCAAAGATTCAAGGTACTCCAACTGTAGACCTAGTCTTCTTGGCACATTCTGTATATTGACCCATTCTGATTGGAAATACCTGTGACATTACAAATGAATTCCCAGGCTAGCCCTGGTTGTGCACCCTACATACCAATCAAATCTGATCAGCTAATCTGATTCATGCACACCTCTGCATCATTCAACCTTCAGATCTTGGTCTGAATTTCAATGGCTATACTCAGGACCAATCTTGTGAGTTCCCTGAACTCTAACATAACTATACCTTCATCTGGGTTGCACATTCCATGAGTCTATCCAGCCAGGTCAGTCCCACCTGTGACATTTCCAATAACCAGGTAATTTCCAAATCCCATAGCATGAGTTTTCATCTGTTCTAGCTCAACTGTATCACAATTAACCTCCAGATCTATCCCATGATCAAATCTTTGCACTAAATCAACATATTGAGTTCTAGGAACCTCACATGATACACCATCAAAACCTTAAGACCTTGTCCCAGCCATATAACTTGTACAGTTACTTTGTACATCATCTCAGAGTAAAATGATAGAAAAATATGTTCTAAGGTAATAGAATCAAGAAGCAAGCAATGTAGCTATTTTAATATCAGAAAAATAGACTTCAAAACAAACTAATTGGAAGAGATAGCAAAGGGAATTGCATATTTAAAAGGATATTGCAATTGTAAACATTCATGCATCAACCACAAGGGTACCTACCCAAGATTATGAAAGAACCACTGCTATAGCTAGCGTTATATATTGAGCCTCACATAGTGATAGTGGCTGACTTCAGTACCCCACTTTTTCCATAGAAGATCATCCAGACAAAAACTAAACAAAGAAATACTGGGATTAAATGACATCATTAACCAAATGACCTGACAGATGTCTATAAAATAAACAAACAAAAAATATACTGTCTTCTTAGCAGATCATGGAACTTGCTCCAAAATTTACCCCATACTTGAAGAGAAAGCAAGTTCACAACAGATACAAGGAAATTGAAATCACAGCCTGATTTCTATCTGTCCACCATGGATTAAAGCTGGATATGAATAACAACAGAAGCTGGACAAACACATGGAAGCTGAAAAACTCACTATTGCATGAAAATTCTGTCAGGAAATAAATCATGAAGGAAGTTAGCCCTTTAGAATTGAATGAACATGAAAGCACAATATATCCAAACCTATAGGAAATAACTAAGGTGGTTTTAAGAGGAAAGTTCATTATAAGAAGCACCTAAATAAAAACAAAGAAATAAACTGTAGAAATCTTACATTAATGTAACAAAAAAAATGAGAAATCTAGAAAAAACTAGATGAAATAAAAAAAAAAAAGCCAAAGAGGAGATGAAAATAAATAAGCTATGATTGGAAATTGAAGTTAACAACAAATAATCAATACAAAGAATCGGTGAAAGAAAGAATTGGCTCTTTAATAAAATGAAGAATATTGAAAAAGCCTAAGCCAAGTTAACCAAAACCAAAAAGATAGAGTACAAAATAATAAAATTGAGATGAAGCTTTCCTATATACAAATGTCAAACATATTGAGAAATAAATCAAGATACCAGTACCTTTTACAGCAGCCTCAAAAAAGATATCTTAGATTATTCTAGCTAAGTGAAAGACTTGTATAATAAATAATAATAATAATAATAATAATAATAATAATAAAATAATAATAATAATAATAAAATTCTACTTTGAAGAGATAAATTGAAGAAGCAGAAGGGGAAAGACATATCATGCTCATGGATTTGTAGGATTAATGGAGAAAAGAAATTGCCTTCCTACCAAAGAAATGTACCTATTCAATGCAATGCCCATCAAAATTCTACCATAGTTCTTTACAGAGATTAAAATACTCCTCTTAAACCTTATATTGGAACACAAAAACATCAAGTTAGCTTAAATAATTTTGAAAAATAACAGAACTTCTAGAAGTATCACCATCTCAGATTTCATGTTATAGTTCAGAGCTACACTAATAAAAAACAGTATTAAATTGGCATAAAGGAAGAACCATTCATTAATAGAATAGAATTAAAGACCTGTATATACTCCATAAACCTGTAGATGTCTGTTTTGTTTTTGGTTTTTTTTGAGATTGTAAATAATAGTATTTCTTCCTTTCCCTTCTCTAAATCCTCTCATATACTCTTCCCAAATCATCTTCAAATTTATGAACTCTTGCCTTCATTAATTGTTATGCATGCATATATCCATATGCATATGTTCATAACAAAATATAATTCGTTCAGTCCATTTGATGTTACTTATATATATGTTTTCATGGTTGACAGTTTGGAACTGAAAAAAAAATGTGCTTTTCCCTGGGAAAGACCACCTCTCCTGCTCCCAGCTTTCTTCAGTTGCCTATAGGTCTTTGTATAGGACTGAGGCCTTGTGGCCTTTCCACTCTGCATTTTCAGCATGTCCATTGGTGTCATCCTTGTTCTGTTCACATTCATCATCCACCCTGGTGAGATTGTATGGGTATAGCTTCTGGTATTGTGAGGCACAGTGCCACAGCAAATTCTTCTGACTCTTAATCTTTCTCCCCCTGTCCCCATTGCTATAACAGTCTGTAAGCCTTAGCTGCAGGCATGTTTTGTAGATGTATCCATTTGGACTGGGCTACAAAACTCTGCATTTTGATTGGTTGTGTTTTTTGTAGTTTTTTCTGTGTCAATGAAGGCTACACTTATCTATGGTTATAATAACAAATATTAATAGATTCTTGTTAGGGACTATGTGGGTTTAGGAAAGTAGTAGACAGGTGATTTTTGACAAAAAAGCAAAAGTTAAACAATGGATAAATGGCAGTCTTCAACAAATGGTGCTAGTCAAACTGGCTGGCTACATGTAGAAAATGAAATATAGAGTCATATCAATAATCATGCACAAAATTCAACTACAAATACAGGACTTCAGCATAAGACCAGATATTTTCAATCTGATACAAAACAAAGTAGGGAATAGGCTTGATGTCACTGGAATAAGAAAGGACTTTTGAAGAGGACACAAACACACCGATATTACAACCATCAGTTAATAATTGGGACCTGATGAAGATAAGAATCTCCAGCACAAGACACACCATAATTTGTGGCAAAGCGACAACCATCAAAATGAGAAAAAAAAATCTTTACCAATTATACATCTGAGAAGGAGTTAGCATATAAAATATACAAAGAACATAGAAAAATAAACATCCAAAAAATAAAACACACAATTTAAAAATCAGAAAAGAGGATTCTTAACAGATGAAAAACTAATGACTAGAAACACTTTTAAAATGTTCAACATTCTAAAACACTGACAAATGCAAAATACAACCACTTTAAGATTTCTTCTATCCTAATCAGAATAGCCAAGATCAAAAACAAAAAAAGCAAAAATCCAAAACAAACAAACAAACTAAACTAGCACTTATGTAGGGAAAGGGGAACACTAACACTTATTCATTGATAATGGAACTGCAAACTGGTATAGCCACTATGGCACTTAGTGTGGGAATTTCTAAAAAAGCAGAAAATTGATCCACCACAATATAAGCTACGCCATTGTTGTATATATACCTTAAAGGACTCTACATATTCTTAAATTTCCTCATCTAGGTTCATGCTGCTCTACTTATGATATTTGGAAACTGAATAGATGTCCATCAACTGATGAATGGATGGTGAATACTTGTATATATAAACAATCATTTAATTTTAAAAATAAAATCAACAAATTTTCAGATAAATGGATAGAACTAGAAACAATAATCCTAAATGATGTAGCCCAGACACAAAAATACTAATATTGCCATGTGTCTCTAAATTGTGAATATTAGTCTCTAAGCTTATAGATACGTTTTTTAATTAGAATAACCATAGATGTTAGTAGCTAGTTAGGGACCAGAAAAAAAGGAAAGGATTTTTTTTTTTATTTTAAAAGTATGGACACTTTGATTACATGTATGTCTATGTGACACATGTATTCATAAGCCATAAGAGAGTATTGGGTGTCCTGCAACTGAAGTTACAGATGCTCGTTAGATGCCATGTTGGTGCTGGGAATGGAACTCATTCCTCTGGAAGAGCAGACAGTAACCTTAACTGTTAAGTTATCTCTTCAGATCCATATATCTGTTTCTGAGTAGCAATGTGATCACATTTGTTTTGAATTACTGTAATAAATAATTTCTATTAGGATAGTTTAAGTAAGATAGTTCCAATCAGAGTTTATTTATTTTCATGTTGCTATGCAACTAGTGAGAAGCTGAATGACAAACTATTAGTACAGTACTATATCAGGAGACCCTTAATAGAATTAAATCAGAATATCTATTAGCTAATTCTTCTCTATATGTCCTTTCTCAAATCAATCATTCATGAAAATTTATCTGGTTTAATATCACTTTCTTTAGACAATGGGAAAAAAGGATTATCCTCAATGGACTGAAAAATAATTTTCTGAATTAGTTTCAGAATAGTAGACCTAAGATTTTATATGAACAGCATATATTTGAGAGTTCCTTATTTATGAGTTCATTAAAAACAAGCATTCACTTAAAATATGTACTAAATGCTTTCTTGGTGTCAGCCATATTTAGGAATAAAGCAGACAGCTGTCCTGTATACAATCTATAAAACACACCAGAAAATAAGCAAGTAAGCAATAAATACTTTTTAGTTATCATTTGTATATTTGCACATGCAAAGAGGCACACACACACAAACATACACACACACACAAACATACACACACATACACACATACACACACACATGCACACATACACATAAATCCTAAACTCATAATGAAATGGGGTACTAAAGTAGAGGGAGAGGCTGGCAGTGCTAATTTTATCAGGATGTTTGAGAAATACTATTCAAGGGATTGATTTTGATCTGAAGATTTACAAAGAGCCTTGGGGGACCTTGAAGGTCCCAGAATGCGAGTTAAAATCTTGAGACAAGAGGTAAAATATATGCCTGATTGTGATGCAGATTGGATATAAGAGTGGTATGAGAGGAGATGTCCATGGACTTGTAGGTCACGCCTGGAGAATGGCTATCATTCTAACTCTACAGTGTTCAGAAATTACTAGGATGTTTTGAACTAGGTTTCACATGATCTTTTTTTCCTTCTTGTCATTTTCTTTTTGAAAATTTTCAGGTACCTAGCATTCCAATATTTTGATAGACTTTCCAAATCAGTATTTTTTACAGTTTATTTGAAAAATTCTTATCTCGTTTTGTGAAGTGAAGTAAGTAATCTTTTTCCATTTGTACAATTTTGTAATGCTTTCAACATTTTTGAAATAAATTTAAATTGCTTTTGTTATGTTAGAGTATGTATTGATAACCAGTAAGTCATATTTAGCTCACATGTATTTTCTTGACTCATTTGTAATCTGAAAAATTAGGAAATTTAACATGAACAAAAATAACAATGAAGTGGACTTATATGTATGGATTATATATAATCTTATGTATTCAACATATAATACATATATATTTGATGACAAATCCATTTCTTCACATCTGTCTTATCTCTTCACTCTAAAACAAAATTTTCAAAGGCTACCTGGTGTTTTGTACCACTGGAATAATTCTTTCCATGCCATAGTGGTGGGTTCTTCTTTTCTATTTGCATACTTCCATATACAGGGACAGATCCAGCAAAGGGCTTAAACCCTGGCTGAAAGATTAAGAGACCTCGGAGACAAGTTGTACAATCAGAGAGGTAAGCCTGGAAACTAGCATTCAGGCACGTAGTATGCAGTGTTTGGGAAGTTATCTTGTTATACACAGTGAATGAGAACTCAGACACTATATAAGGAACTCTTGTTGCATCTATTTAAATTCTCTCTTGGTGCATATTCACTTGCTGACTTCATTAGTCAAGTTCTTTAGAAGAACAGAACTAATAAAATGAATAGATAGGTGTTTGTGTGTCTGTGTGTGTGTGTCTGTGTGTGTCTGTGTGGGTGTGTTTGTTTGTGTGTGTGACTGTGTCTGTGTCTGTATTAAAAGGGGATTGGTTTGCAGGCTGTAGTTGGAAGAGTCTAACAAACTGATGCATGTTGAAAGGCCAAGACCCAGAAGTTGTCGAGTCCATGAGTCTGGATGTCTCAGCAGTCCTAATCTGTTGCTGGAGTCAGGGAGGATTCCCAGAGAGCTGGTGATCTTCATTCTACACTGGAACCCATAAGCAGTTGATTCTAATACCAATAAAGGAATTTCTTCCTCATCAACAGTAGACATTATCTTGTCAGTGAGAAGAGGGCAAGAAAGCAAAAACCAAAGATACCTTATTCCTTGTCTTTGTATGTGAACTGCCACCAAACAGTATGGCCGAGATTTAAGTGGGTATTCCTTCTTCAAATAATCTGTTTAAGAAAATATCTCCCAGGAGTATTCAGCAGCATGAGTTTTATTCAATGATGCTAAAAAAAAAAAAAAAAAAAAAAAAAATGCTTTTTACTGGCTTGCTCCTCATGGTTTAATCAACTTGAATTCTTATAGAATCCAGAACTACCAGCCTAGGGCTAGTACCACCCATCATGACCCATCATGACCCATCATGACCCAAGTCACTGCTCATTCTCTGCAGCTAGATGTCTCAGCAGTCCCAATGTGGCATTCAAAGCCTGAGGGTTTCCTGAGAGTTGACACACTGAAGCCCACAGTGGAAGGCCATGTATACAGAGTTCCAATGTCATTGAATGGTAGCACTTTCTTGTTGATCAGAAAGCACTGCCCTCTCTAGAGGAGGGTCATCCTTCTCAGTGAATCTCTTCAGGAAATATGCTCACAGATCTGCCCAGAGGCATATATTTTTATTGATTGGAGGTACAATTAAGTTGACAACCAAGACTGATCATCACATCCAACTAATTATATAGTCAGAAAAGGAACATTTCTTTATATATGTTGGCAAAGTTCTACTGTTTGGCATGAAGGCTATTAAAGTCTAATATCTGCTACTGCATTTAGTCTATTGTAGCATAACTGTGAATAATCTTTTCACATGAATATTCTTTTTGTTCTGGTTTATCTTATTTATTTTACTTATGTGTGTGTATATTTGCATACATATCTGTGTGAGTACGTTTACATGTTCACATATGTGTACAGGTGTATGTAAGGCAGTTAAAAGTGGGCATTGAGCTGGGCAGTGGTGGAGCACACCTTTAATCCCAGCACTTGGGAGGCAGAGGCAGGTGGATTTCTGAGTTCCAGGACAGCCTGGTCTACAGAGTGAGTTCTAGGACAGCCAGGGCTACACAGAAAAACCCTGCCTCGAAAAACCAAAAAAAAATAAGGGGGGGAGCGTTGAATCCCTTGAAACTGGAGGTACAGGTGTTTGTAGGATGCCTGGATTCTGTGGGTCTCAGAACTGAACTCCTGTGATAATAAGTATGTATCAAGAGTACTTAACCACTGAGGTATTGCTGGAGCCACAGTGTTTTGTTTGAGACATAGCTGAATGCAGAGTAGTATTACCTGGAATTTATTTCTTTTTAAATTTATTACTGTTTTAATTTCATGTATGAATATCATATATAACCCCTTTCCTGCTGCACAATCTCTCCTCACTGTAACTCTGCTTGTGTACCTCCCTTCCAACAATTAGATGACTAATTATCCTTCTCAACAATCTTTAATTCTCTATAGCCCTTCATTTGCGGGTTGGAACTTGTGACATCTTCACTACCAACATTGACAAGTCAGCTGGTGTTGTCATTGAGCAGGCCTTCTTTATGCAGCCCTGTTGTTGATACTTCATGGATTCAGATTCTCTGTCTTACACAGAAAACATAAGTTCACATCAAACATCCTGGTCCTCTGACTTCTACAATCTATATGGCCCCTCTTCCTTAGTATTTCTTGATTCTTGGTTATAGAAGTTGTGTTGTAGTGTTATCTATTGGGGTCATCAACCCATAGTCACTCATTTCATTCATTTTGACAAGTTGAAGATTTCTGGAAGGATCTTATTGTGCAGCAAAGAGAAGTTTGTTTGATGAGAGGGTTAACCCTACACTTATCTGTGAGTATAGTGATAAGTATTTAGATTGTAGAGAATTGTATGCTTTAGAAAGGTGGTAGTAGTAGTAGTATATTCTGTTCTAGGTTTCATGGCCTCACCAGATAGGAATGTATCAATGGGAGTACAATAAGGGTATAATTCCTTTCTATTTAGTGTGTCTTAAGTACTAACAGATAACTGTTGATTATCTCTAAGATATAAATACTACTATTGCAACTTTGAGTCTTCCCGTGTTTGTTGTTGTGGTTCTTGGGCTCCAGAGCTGACTGATACTATTGATCGCTTTTCCCCTGTGGAAGCTAACATGCGTCCCATAGATACTGTGAGAACCAGTTTTCAAGAATGAGGTTTCCATGCCATATTTGGCTTTATTCCTCCAAATCCTATGTGTGAAATGTGTAGAACCTTCAGCAATAGGGACTTACCTTCAAATTCTGGAAGGCAATCAAGAAAAACTACAATAACCTATATTATTTGGGGGGAGTTTCTGAGATTCACCTGACCAACTCAAAGGGAAGTTTACAAGTCTGCTACCAAACAGTTTTTGCTAGCCAGTTTATGGCTCTTGGAAGGAGTTTTGTTAACCCAACTGGCATAACTTCATTTCTTTGAATCATAATCTCTGTTTGTTTCACTGTTTCTCTGTTTAGTTTCTGTCTGCATGATCTATCCATTGGTCAGAGTTGGTTGTTGAAGTCTGACACTATTCACGTCTGGGTTTCAATGTGTGATTTGAGCTTTAGTAATGTTTCTTTTACAACCCTTGAATTTGGGACATAGATGTTCAGAATTAAGAAGTCCTCATGATATATTTTTCCTTTGATGAGTATGAAATGTCCCTCCAAGTCTCTTTTGATTACTTTTGTTTGAATGTCTATTTTATTAGATATTAGAATGGCTATTCCAGCTTGTTTATTGGATCCATTTGCTTGGAAAACCTTTTTCCAGCCTTTTACTCTGAGGTAAGGCCTATCTTTATTGCTGAAATGTGTTTCTTGTATACAGCAGGATGATGAATCATGTTTACCCATCCATTTTGTTAGCCTTTGGTGTTTTATTGAGGAATTGAGTCCATTGATGTTAGTGACAAATGAATTGTTACTTCCTGTTTCCTGTTTATTTTGATGTTGGTGGTGGCTCTCTCTCTCTCTCTCTCTCTCTCTCTCTCTCTCTCTCTCTCTCTCTCTCTCTGTGTGTGTGTGTGTGTGTGTGTGTGTGTGTGTGTGTGTGTGTGTGTGTGTGTGTTTCTCGTCTTTCGGGTTTAATGGTGTGATTTTTTTATTTCTTATGGTTTCTTGAGTGTAGTTAGTCCCAATGGGTTACAGTTTTCCTTCTAGTATCCTCTGTAGGGCTGGCTTAGTGAAATGATATTATTTAAATTTGGTTTTGTCATAGAATATCTTCATTTCTCCACTCATCGTGACTGAAATTTTGCTTGGCCTAGGAGTTTGGACTAACATCTGTAGTCTCTTAGGGTCTGCAAGACATCTGCCCAGCCTTCTAAATTTTAGAGTCTCTTTTGAGAAGTAGGGTGTAATTCAGATAGCTCTGAATTTATATGTTACTTGGCATTTTAACTTGTAGCTTTTAATATTCGTTTTTTGTTCATTACATTTAGTGTTTTGATTACTATGTAGCAAGAGGATTTTCTTTTCTGGTCCAATCTAGCTTGTGTTCTGTAAGGTTCTTGTACATTTAGAGGCATCTCTTTCTTTAGGTTAGGAAAGTTTTCTTCTATGATTTTTTTGAAGATGTTTCTAGGACTTTGAGCTGGGAATCTTCTACTTCTTCTATTCCTATTATTCTTAGTTTTAGTCTGTTAATAGTGTCCCAAATTTTCTAGATGTTTTGTGTCATGAACTTTTTATATTTGGCATTTTCACTGACTACTGTATTGATTTCTCCTATCATATTATCTATGAATTAGACTCGCTTCCATCTCTTGTATTCTGTTGGTGATGCTCATGTCTGTAGTTCCTGTTCTCTTTCCTATGTTTTTTCTCTCCAGGATTGTCTCAGTTTGTGTTCTTTTTATTGTTTCTATTTCCATTTTCAATTCTTAAACAGTTTTATTCATATCCTTCACCTGTTTGATTGTATTTTCCTCTATTTCTTTATATTTATTCATTTATTCTTTAAAGGTGCCTATGTGTTTGAACGTATCTTCCTGTATTTTTTAAGGGATCTATTCATTTCCTCTTTAAAGGCCTCTGGAGACATATATATTTTAGTGCCTACTTTCATAAGCAATGAATCTTTCCTCTAGCCTACTACCTACCAGAGGTATACGAAAAGAAAAGTTATTAGGACACGGGGAGAATATACCTGTTTAGAAATTCCTTGGTGCAATTTCAGTCTTCATTGTTCTCAGTACAGTCCGCTAGCAAATACCAAAGACAAATCAGCAGCTGCAGACCACTGCACTCAGCAGACACTACACAGGAATCAGCAGTTGCAGTCCAGTCCACTAAGCATGCAACACAGGAATCAGCAACTTCAATCCAGAAGAAAACGCGAGGCTCACAAACTGGCCCAGGTCCCTGGAAAAGGCAAGAAGCCACAGGATCCTCACAAGAAGTTCTTTGGCAAGTTTTTCTCTATCAAGTCACCAGTGATGCTCAGTAAACCAATGTAAGATGAAATAATGCATGTGTTTTGTCAACAAACAATAGCAAAGTAGAGTAAAACAAACCAATGTTCAAGTTCTCATTGTCTGTGGGGTCATATTTATATTCCTTCTAAACATCATGTGTCCTTTCACATGTCTGCTATAGCAAAACATCTTTTCACCTATGTGCCCCAGCAAAACATCATTCGATATAAGTGACTTTCCAAAGAAATCATAAGTTTATACTTCAGGCCTCTATCATCTTTATAAGATTATATTTAAGATTATCTTCTTATGCTTCAGTTTTGTTAAGATGGTAAGGATTGTGTAGCAGGATACCTAGGCTCTGGTGGAGTTATACTGCCCTGGCTCATTTTGATTGTGTTCATAGCTGTCATTTAGCCATCTGTTTTTCCTGGTGTTAGCAAGATGATTCTGATGCCATCAGGACTCCTTGAGAAGGTAGGGAGAGCTGTGGGCCAGACAATGGAAGTCAAGGGACAAGACTCTGCTGGCAGTGCCTCAGGCATACTGACTAGTGCAGCAGTGTTTCAAGCTGGCTGTCTGGGGGGCCACTAGAGGCCTCCATGGGGAAACAGGATACTTTTGGGGTCCCACAACACTCATCAGGATAGCAGGGCAAGAGCAGAGCCAGACAGTGGAGGTTAGGGAACCATATGCAACTCACCTCTGCCTGGCAGTTTTTGAAGAAGAGATATTAGCTGGGATTTGGGACCATGGGCAAGTCCAGAGGTCACTAATGTTGGGTGTGGGAAGTCAGAATAGACAGGAACACTGGTGGTGAGACAAGGTTTAGACGCAAAAGGATGTGACAAAAGCAGTATGTGGTGGTATTTCGCATTATTCACCAGGCTAGCCTCTAGAGAAGAATGTAGGCAGTCTGGATATGGAGCAGGTTAATCTGTACTGTGCCTGGGACAGGGGTCGAAAACTCAGAGTTAGAAGCATTTACAGTGAGTACAGAAAAGATAAGAGTATTACAAAACATTACCTCTAATCCTGTGCCACAGTGCCCAGAGCTGATCCTGTACCACAGGGCTGAATACACAAATACCACCTAAAGAGAGCAGATTTCCAAGGAGTGTGGACAAGCCTGTGAGCACAGATAAGACCACCACTTCTGCTCACAGAGACCCGCCCGAAACCTTCAGGACACAGAAACCAAGGAGCAGCCTGGGACACGACCCTTGTGGTTTCTGTCTGCACCCTGGAGCTGACCCTGTGCCACAGCTCTCCATACCCAAATTCTGCCTGGATAGAACTAGTCTCCAAGGAGTACTGACACACAGGCTTGCAGGAGGGACAAGCCACAGCCACACACAGCAAGACCAGCTAACACCAAAGATAACCAGAAGGTTAGAGGCAATGGCAAGAATATAAGTAACAGAAAACAAGGCTACTTGACATCATCAGAACCCAGTTCTCCTATCAAAGTGAGCCCTGGATAACCCAACACACCAGAAAAGCAAGATTCTGAGTTAAAATCAGACCTCATGATGATAAAAGAGCACTTTTTTTAATTTTAATTTTTTGATACTCTATTTACATTTCAAATGTTTCCCCCTTTCCAGGTCTCCACTTTGGAAACCCCCTATCCCCTTCCCATTCCTCTCCCTCTATGAAGATATTCCCCCACCCACCCACCCACTCCTATCTTCCCACCTTGGCTTTCCCCTATACAGAGGCCTCTAACATCCTCAGGCCCAAGGGCCTCTCCTCCCCTGATGGCCAACAAGGTTCTCCTCTGCCACATATGTGGTCCAAACTATGGGTCCCTCGGTGTGTATTCTTTGGTTGGTGGTCCAGTCTCCAGGAGTACCAGGAGTCAGGCCAGTTGACACTGTTACTCCCTCCATGGGGCTGCAAACTCCCTCAGCTCCTTCAGTCCCTTCTCTGACTCCTCCATCTGGGACCTCACACTTAGTCCAATGATTACTGTGAAGTGAAACTTGGGTATTCCGAACTTTTGGGCTAATATCCACTTACCAGTGAGTACTTACCATGTTCATTCTTTTGTGACTGAGGATGTGGAGAAAGAGGAACATTCCTCCATTGCTGGTGGGATTGCAAGCTGGTTCAACCACTCTGGAAATCAGCTTGGCGGTTTCTCAGAAAAATGGACATAATACTGCCTGAGGACCCAGCTATACCACTCCTGGGCATATACCCAGAAGATGCTCCAACATGTACTCACTGGTAAGTGGATATTAGCCCAAAAGTTCGGAATACCCAAGTTTCACTTCATAGTAATCATTGGACTGAGTGTGAGGTCCAAGATGGAGGAGTTGGAGAAGGGACTGAAGGAGCTGAGGAGTTTGCAGCCCCATGGAGGGAGCAACAGTGTCAACTGGCCTGACCCCCCGGTACTCCTGGAGACTGGACCACCTACCAAAGAATACACATCAAGGGACCCATGGTTCGGACCACATGCTCCTCTATGTTCATAGCAGCCATATTTATAATAGCCAGAAGCTGGAAACAATGCAAATGCCCCTCAGCGGAAGAATGGATACAGAAAATGTGGTACATTTACACAATGGAACACTACTCAGCTATTAAAAACAATGACTTCATGAAATTCGCAGGCAAATGGATGGAAGTTGAAAGAAGACTTTAAGAAGGACATAAATAACTCTCTTAAAGAATTACAGGAAAACACAAGTAAACAGCTAGAAGCCTTTAAAGAGGGAAAAAATCCCTTAAAGAATTACAGGAAAACACATTCAAAAAGGTGGAATTACAGGAAAATACAATCAAATAGGTGAAAGAATTCAACAAAACCATCCAGGATCTAAAAATGCAAATAGAAACAATAAACCATACATAGAGACAACCCTGGAGATAGAAAACCTAGGAAAGTATTCAGGAATCATAGATGCAAGCATCACCAACAGAATGCAAGAGACAGAAGAGAGAATCTCAGAAAACATAGACACAACAGTCAATGAAAATTCAAAATTCAAAACGGTCTTAACACAAAACATCCAGGAAATCAAGGACACAATGAGAAGACCAAACCTAAGGATAATAGGTATAGAAGAGAGTGAAGACTATGAAAGTTAGAAGACACTGGGCAGACGTCATAATGACCATAAGACAACACAAATGCCAGTACAGACTACTATATC
Organism: Uromys caudimaculatus; assembly: GCA_028551405.1. Classification (NCBI taxonomy): domain Eukaryota; kingdom Metazoa; phylum Chordata; class Mammalia; order Rodentia; family Muridae; genus Uromys; species Uromys caudimaculatus. Next base: position 69,591,790 of record CM052702.1, on the reverse strand, counting down.
CAGCAAAACACTCAATTACCATAAATGGAGAAACCAAGATATTCCATGACAAAACCAAATTTAAACATATCTTTCCACAAATCCAGACATACAAAAGACAACAGATGGAAAATGCCAACACAGGGTGGGAAACTATACCCTAGAAAAAGCAAGAAAGTAATCTTCTTTCAACAAACCAAAAAGAAGATAGCCACACAAACATAAGAATAACATCAAATATAACAGGAAGCAACAATCATTATTCTTTAATATCTCTTAACATCAATGGACTCAATTCCCCAATAAAAAGACATAGACTAACAAACTGGGTACATAAACAGGATCCAGCATTTTGCTGAATACAGGAAATGCACCTCAGTTTCAAAGACATATACTACCTCAGAGAAAAGGGATCGAAAAGAATTTTCCAAGCAAATGGTCCCAAGAAACAAGCTGGAGTAGACATTGTAATATCAAATAAAATCAATATTACAAACAAAAGTTATCAAAAAGGATAAGAAGAAAACTTCATTCCCATCAAAGGAAAAATCTACCAAGAAGAACTCTCAATTCTGAACATCTATGCTGCAAAGGCAAGGGCACCCACATTCATGAGAGAAACTTTACTAAAGCTAAAAGTACACATTATACCTCACACAATAATAGTGAGAGACTTCAACACCCCACTCTCATCAATGGACAGATCGTGGAAACACAAACTAAACAAAGACACAGTCAAACTAACAAAAGTTTTGGAACAAATGGATTTAATAAATATTTATAGAACATTTCATCCTAAATCAAAAGAATATACCTTCTTCTCAGCAACTAACGGTACCTACTCCAATATTGACCAAATAGTCGGTCACAAAACAGATCTCAACAGAATTTTAGAATTTAATGAAAATGAAGGTACAACATACCCAAACTTATAAGACACAGTGAAAGCAATGCAAAGAGGAAAACTCAGCTCTGACTGCCTCCAAAAAGAAACTAGAGAGAGCATACAATAGCAGCTTAACAGCACATCTGAAAGCTCTAAAACAAAAAGAAGCAAATACACCCAAGCAGAGTAGATGGCAGGAAATAATCAAACTCAGAGGAGAAATCAACCAAGTAGAAACAAATAGAACGATACAAAAAATCAACAAAACCAGGAGCTGGTTCTTTGCGGAAATCAACAAGATAGATAAACCCTTAGCCAGACTAAACAGAGGGCACAGAGTCAGTATCCAAATTAACAAAATCAGAAATGAAAAAAGGAGATATAACAACAGAAACAGAGGAAATTCAAAAACTCATCGGATCCTACTACAAAAGGCTATACTCAACAAAACTGGAAAATCTGGTTGAAATGGACAATTTTCAGGTGCCAAAGTTAAATCAAAAGCAGATAAGCCATCTAAGCAGTCCCATAACCCCTAAAGAAATTGAAGCAGTCCCATAACCCCTAAAGAAATTGAAGCAGTCATTAAAAGTCTCCCATCCAAAAAAAAAAATCCGAGGATCAGATGGGTTTGGTGCAGAATTCTATCAGACCTTCAAAGAATACCTAATACCAATACTCTTCAAACTATTACACAAAATAGAAACAAAAAGAATACTAACCAATTCATTCTATGAAGTCATAGTTACACTGATACCAAAACCACACAAAGACACAACCAAAAAGAGAGAGAGAGAGAGAGAGAGAGAGAGAGAGAAAATTTCAGACCAATTTCCCTTGTAATTTTCAGTGCAAAAATACTCAGTAAAATTCTCTCAAACCAAATCAAGAACACATCAAAATGATCCATCAATGTAATCCACTATATAAAAAAACTCAAAAAAAAAAAAAACCCTCCCATAATCATTTCATTAGATGCTGAAAAAGAATTTGACAAAATTCAACATCCCTTCATGTTAAAAGTCTTGGAAAGATCAGGAACTCAAGGCCCATACCTAAACATAGTAAAAGCAATATACAGCAAACCAGTAGTCAACATCAAACTAAATGGCGAGACTAAAATCAGGGACTAGATAAGGCTGCCCAATCTCTCCCTATCTAATCAATATAGTACTCAATATCCTAGCCAGAGCAATAAGACAACAAAAGGAGGTCAAAGGGATACAAATTGGAAAGGAAGAAGTCAAAATATCACAATTTGCAAATGATATGATAGTATACTTAAGTGATCTCCATTAACTCCACCAAAGAACTCCTACAGCTGATAAACAATTACAGCAATGTGGGTGGATATAAAATTAATTCAAACAAATCAGTAACCTTCCTATACTCAAAGGCTGAACAGGCTATGAACAAAATTAGGGAAATGACACCCTTCACAATAGTCACAAACAATATAAAATATCTTGGAGTAACTCTAACCAAACAAGTGAAAGATCTGTATGACATGAACTTCAAGTCTCTGAAGGAAGAAATTGAAAAAGACTTCAGAAGACAGAAAGATTTCCCATGTTTATGGATTGGGAAGATTAATATAGTAAAAGTGGCCATCATGCTGAAAACAGTCTACAGTTTCAATATCAAAATTCAAACTCAGTTCTTCATAGACTTAGAAAGAGCAATTCTTAAATTGATTTGGAATAACAAAAACCCAGTATACAGAGCAGTTGTGATAAAAACTGCATGGTATTGGTACAGTGACAGGCAGGTAGATCAATGGAATAGAATTGAGGACACAGAAATGAACCCACACACATATGGTCACTTGATTTTCGACAAAGAAGCTAAAACCACTCAGTGGAAAAAAGACAGCATTTTCAACAAATGGTGCTGGTTCAACTGGCGGTCTACATGTAGAAGAATGCAAATTGCTCCATTCCTATCTCCTTGTACAAAGCTCAAGTCCAAGTGGATCAAGGACCTCCACATAAAACCAGCTACACTGAATCTAATAGAAGAGAAAGTGGGGAAAACTCTCGATCACCTGGGTATGGGGGACAAGTTCCTGAACAGAACACCAGGGGTTTATGCTCTAAGATCAAGAATAGACAAATGGGACCTCATGAAACTGCAAAGCTTCTGTAAGGCAAAGGACACTGTCAATAGGACAAAACGGCAACCAACAGATTGGGAAAAGATCTTAACCAATCCTATGTCAGATAGAGGGCTAATATCCAATATATACAAAGAACTCAAGAAG
>CM052702.1:69566917-69588165 GCA_028551405.1 Uromys caudimaculatus | reverse complement strand
TGGACCACATATGTGGCAGAGGATGACCTCGATGGCCATCAGGGAGAGACGAAAGGCCCTTGGGCCTGAGGATGTTAGAGGCCTCAGTAAATGGGAATATCAAGGCGGGAAAATGGGGATGGGTGGACGGGGAGGTGGGGTGGGAGGTGTAATTCCCTCCTAGAGGCGGGTTGGGGAGGGGATGGGGGGTATACAAAGAGGAGATTCAGAAAAGGGGAAACATTGGAAATGTATATAAAGTATCAAAAATAAAAAAGAAAAAAAAAAAAAACCCAGTATAGCAAAAGCTATTCTCAACAATAAAAGAACTTCTGGGGAAATCACCATCCCTGACCTCAAGCTGTACTACAGAGTAATAGTGATAAAAACTGCAAGGTATTGATAAAGTGACAGGCAGGCACATCAATGGAATAGAATTGAATACACAAAAATAAACTCACACACCTATGGACACTTGATTATTGACAAAGGAGCTAAAACCATCCAGTGGAAAAACAATAATATTTTCCACCAGTTGTGCTAGTTCTACTGAAGGTCAGCATGTAGAAGAATGCAAATCATCCCATTCTTATCGCTTTTACAAAGCTCAAATCCTATCGTATCAAGGAAATCCACATAATACCAGATAGACTGAATCTAATAGAAAAGAAAGCAGGGAAGAGCCTGGAACACATGGGTACAGGGGAAAATTTCCTGAACAGAACACCAATAGCTTATACTGTAAGATCAAGAATCGACAGATGGGACCTCATAAAATTGCAAAGCTTCTGTAAGACAAAGGACACTGTCAAAAGGTCAAAACAGCAACCAACAGATTGGGAAAAGATCTTTACCATCAAATCAAAATAACCCTGAGATTCCATCTCACACCAGTCAGAATGGCTAAGATCAAAATTTCATGTGATAGCAGATGCTGGTGAGGATGTGGAGAAAGAACACTCCTCCACTGCTGGTGGGATTGCAAGCTGGTACAACCACTGGGGAAATCAATCTGGTGGTTCCTCAGAAAACTGGACATAGTACTACCTGAGGACCCAGCTATACCACTCCTGTGCATATACCCAGAAAATGTTCAAAGATGTAATAAGGACTTATGCTTAACTCTGTTCATAGCAGTCATATTTATAATAGCCAGAAGCTGGAAACAACCCAGTTGTCCCTCAACAGAAGAATGGATACAGAAAATATGGTACATTTACACAATGGAATACTACTCAGCTATTAAAAACAATGACTTCATGAAATTCACAGATAAATGGATGGAACTTGAAAATATCATTCTGAGTGAGGTAACTCAGTCACAAAAGAACAAACATGGTATGTACTCACTGATTAATGGATGTTATCCAAAAAGTTTGAAATACCCAAGATTCAATTCACAGATAATATGAAGCTTAAGAAGAAGGAAGACCAAAATGTGGATGCTTCAATGCTTCTTAGAAAGATGAACAAAATACTCACGGGAGAAAATATAGAGATGAAGTGTGGAGCAGAGGCTGAAGGAAAGGTCATCCAGAAACTGCTCCACCTGGGGATCCATTCCATATACAGCCACCAAACCAGGATGCTATTTTGGATGTTGGGAAGCGCTTGCTGATGGATGCCTCATATTGCTGTCTCCTGAGAGGCTCTGCCAGAGCCTGACAAATAAAGAGGCAGATGCTCACAGCCAACCATTGGACTGAGTGAGTGGGGCCCAGATGGAGGAGTTGGAGAAGTGAATGAAGGAGCTGAGGGGGTTTGCAGCTCTATGGAGGCAGCAACAATGTCAACAGGCCAGACCCCTGTGGACCCCGAGGACTGAACTACCAACCAAAGAATACACATGGTGGGACCCATGGCACTGGCCGCATATGTCGCAGAGGATGGCCTTGTTCGACATCAGTGGGAGGAGACGCCCTAGGGCTTGAGGGTGTTCGATGCCCCAGTGTAGGTGAATGCCAGGGCAGGAAAACAGGAGTGGGTGAGTGGGTGGGTGGGTGGGGAAGCAACCTCATAGAGACAGGGGGAATGGGGATGGGATAAGGGGTTTCCGAAGGGAAGACCTGGAAAGGGAAAAAACATTTGAAAAGTAATAAAGAAAATATCCAAAAAAAAAGAAATGAGAATAGAAACATGACCTGTATAATTCAAAGATGCCTCAGTCAATGATGGTCTGGGTTGAAAACCAAGCAAGGCAAACATATTCATTTAGGAATTCTAGGGATTGATTGAGTTGTATTCCTCCCAAAGGCTCATATGTTTCAGGCTTAATTGCTAGCTGGTGAATATTCTGACTTTATCAGTGGGTTATTCCAGTAATGGTTTCACAACATAGTGGTGTTAATTGGGAAGGTTGGAAATATTCAGAGGTGGAGTCTGGTTATAGAAGCAAGTCACTGGGAGCATATTCTTGGGGGATATATCTTGTCTTAGGCATATTCCTCTTTCTATGCTTTGGGAACAGTGGTGAGCAACTTTATCTACCACAATACCTCCTGCCATGTTATTTTGCCTTATCCACAGCAACAAAACATGCTGGAATGGTTGAAGTATATGAAATCATGAAGAAAATAAGACTTTTCTCTCTGTGTTGATAATATTAGGAATTTTGTTATAGCAGTAAAAAGAGTGACTAATATAGGAATAAAGTTACTTTATAGGATTTTTAAATGGAAAGAGAAATAAATTACAATACATATGAAATTGTGGGCAATTGTTTCACAGATGTCCAATGGAAATGTCCTCCAGACTTGAAGCAATCAGAGCTCGTTTGGCAGACTTTCAAAGACTGAAAATTTGGCAGGATGGGGAGTGAAGAATTTGCCAGATGAATATACCAACCACTGACAAGAAATCTGTCTATGCTAATTAAGCATATTTATAGATTAGCATAGTAAGAGTCCTTGTCTCATATATGAAATAATCTCAAGACAGCTGGGAAAGGATGCCATAACAGTACTAACATATTATATGATATAGTAACATCTGCTATCATAGTAATTCCGTACATGAGTATCTCATTCTTACAAACACTGGTAGATGTCCACCACAAGCAGAGTCTCCTATTTCAAAGGCTTGTGTCTGGAAAGGCCTGAAGATAAAGCAAATATACATGTTACCACATGAATAGTCTCTTGTCTTCAGGTGAGCAGCTGTTGTTTCTCTTAAGCAGAAGAGTTGTCTATTTTTTAAAATATAAAGAAATTTCTGGGAAAGCTTATCTGAGTAGGACTGTATGTTTCTCCATCACGTTTTCTCTTCAAAGCCACTAAGTCATAATTATCATGAAAGGCACAAATTTCTAAGTGGTCAGTAATAGTTAGGAGATAAAATAATAAAGAAGAGAGAGAGAGAGAGAGAGAGAGAGAGAGGACTGTTAATAAGTAAAATATAATAATATCCATGGTTCTAATGGTTGAGGATTCCTTAATTTACCATTAAATACAAATCAGAAGATAAATTGATAGACTTGGAACTGTGGACAGAAACCCCACTGAAGGAAGAACCTCTACATATGAATGTATATGTTTTGTCCTCTTATATATGACTGTAAGACAACTTCCTAATCACTCATATTGAAGCCAAACATGACAGATTATAGCAATGTCCTGAAAAACAGCTTTCATGGAGTTTCTATGTCCTGTTTGTCAAAGGTGAACAGATATTTAGAATGGGTGACCCTGTGAATAAAAGCTACTTCACCTAATAGAATCTCCAAATACGAAAAATATGAAGTCAGGCCCTGGAAAAATAGATTTTACTAATAGTAGATATACTGAGACATGTCCATGAACATGTGTTATAAAACAAGACTTGGGATGCATAGGTAGGCAGATCTCTAAGAATTAGAGACCAGCCTGATCCATATAGTGAGTCCCAGGTCAAGTCAGTGCTGCATAACAAGACTCTGTCTCAGAAAAATAAACAAATAAATAATACCCTATTCCTCAAAAAGTAAACAAAAAGAAAAAAAGAAAGAAAAACAACAAATATCATTGTAGGAAATGAACAATGTACATTCACTGTTGGTGGTAGTAGAGATTATTACACCTGCTATAGAATTCAATGTGGAAGCTTCTCAAAAAGCTAGAAGAATATCTTCCTGTGCCACTTGTCTTGGTCACTGTTCTATTGCTGTGAAGACACCATGACCAAAGCAACTCTGATAAAGAAAAGATATTATTGGGAACTTGCATATCATTTTGTGAAAAGATCATCACGGGAGAGAGCATATCAGCAAAGCTTACTCCTGGTGACATACTTTCTCCAACAAGACCACAACCACTCCAACATGGCCACACCTCTTAATCCTCCAAATCCTTGTCATATAGTGCCACTATCTAATGACTAAATATTCAAAAAGTGTAGACCCTGCTTATGCAAACCACAACAAAACTCCTAGACATATTACCAAAGGACTCTGTGTCTTACTACAGAGATACTTTCTCTCACAACTTCATTGATTCTTTGTCCACAATACCCAAGAACTAGAAAATCTAGGTGTTTTCCAACTGATGGATGAATTATGAAAATATAACACATCCATCCAATGGAATATCATTCCACAAGATGAAAAAATGGGAGCAAGGATGCTCCCCCCAAAAAAAGAAACAGTCTAGACAGAAAGCCATTGAAGAGAACTCTTAAACATTGTGATAGGGATGCTGTAGTATAGCACTTAACAGCTTATGGCTTCTGGTGGGAATGGGGGCAGGAAAAGACTACATTTTCTTTAAGGGGCTGTCCACTGGGAGTTTGACCATGTTCTAGTGAGTATATGAGCAATACAAAGTAGACTTAGTATTTTTTTACTTTCTTCTTTTTCCTGAGAAAGGATCACAAGAGTGGGAGGGTAGACTGGGAGGACTAGGAAGTGAGTGTGATCAGGGTGTATTTTCTGAAATTCCCAATTAATCAATAAAAATAGTATGTTGAAAAAAATTGATTTTGCAGGTAATAGATGAATCTAGAAATAATTCTTCTGAGTAAGGCAATTCAAACCCAGAAAGACAAACCACTGCATGTTCTCTCTCTTTATATAGGCTGCAGCTGAAAGGTGTGGTCCAGATTAAAAGTGATTCTTTCCACCTCAAAAGAACTCAATTAAAGGTGGGTCTTCCCACTGCAAATGATTTAATTAAGAAAAAATATTCCTCACAAGTGTATCAATCCACTTGGGTTTCAATTAATTCAAGACGTAGACAATTTGACAACCAAGAATAGTCATCACAGCACATCACAGCATGTAACACTATGGTAAATGAATTTACATTTCAATAAATTTGTACTTACAGAAGAAAAATTTATACTGAAGTAATGCCACATGCTCATGACTACTTTTTAAATATCAGCAATTTCATTTTTCTTATAATTTTCTTTTCTGTCCTAGAGACAGAATATAGACAATCTTTATGTAATAATTTATTAGAAAGCTTTAAATGATAGATTGAAGAGAAAAAACAGAAATAGAAGAGGATGAGAGGAGTTAAGACATACTGGGGTTTTCTTCCTAGTAAAACATCTGCCATTCCACCCCTTCCTAGAATTCTTGACTGCTCACTCTCCGGGAGGCAGTAATCAATGTTTGTTAACTTAAAAAAAAAAAGTGCAAAGTCATGTTCTCTCATGTCTCCATGAACTTGGTTTTTATGCCACACACACTTATTACAACATCAAGAAAAATGTTAGAATCCTTATAGATGAATGTTATTTTTCACTTGAAAGTTGGACATGGCTTTACTATGCTCACTACAACCTATAAATATTAAGGAATCACAAAACAAATGAGTTTATTAATATTAAAAATTACATGGAATTTGAAATATTCTACATTTTACATTAAACATGGAATTTCTAATTTTAATGTTAAACACATGTTCTATTTTATTTGCTTCGTGTTTATATAGGAGCATACTTACCCTTCCAGGACCTGTGCCTATTAAATGTTATTCTTATAAAAGTTCACCTATATTTTATTTTAAATAATGAAATGGAAAAATAATATTCTGTACATTGAAACAAAATAGGTAAATAAATAAAATGTTTCGATATTTTAATAGCTGTTGAATTCTGAGAGTTTGATATATGTTTCACTGGGAAATTTTTTCAAATGTACTTCACAAAAGGGTAGTTCAATATTCCAGCTTTATGTTTAAAATAAAATTTTATGTCTCTATATTTCCTCAGTTATTTGAACTTATATATTCTAATATACAGTTTCCTTAAAGCATTCCGCCAATAAATTTGGTATTCAAACACTTGGATTAGCTTTATAAACAGGAAGCTACATTTTATCATAGATAAAATCTCTAAATCTATGAGCACAGGTTTTAGTTTCCTATATCAATCTCTCTGTTAGAATAACTTTCAAAGTTTGCTAAATATTATTTTCATTCTTTCTGCTTATTTTTACAATTTCTAAAGGATTTATGTACTTAAATTTGAAGAGACAGTTTGAGGAGACAATACAAAGCTTGAAAATAACCTTTACCAAAACCATTTAAAGTATATATACCAAAGTGGGACATGTACACACAGTCCTGTCTAGACAGTTAGCTTTTCTTGACTTAGTTACAGTTAAATGAAAGAAAGTTGAGAAATTTAAGATAAGAAAATGGGCCAAAGTTTAGCTGGTGATGCCTTTGATGACATAAGAAGAATCATATTTGATCTTCCCAAGGAAATGCATCCCTCAGGATTGTCAGCATAAGCCAAGAAAGAAAGAAGAGGCTAAATCATCAACAGCAGAGTTCCTAAATGGCAGCCCTCAAAATAAGATGATTTTGTCTTCCATATGTTGATAAAATACGTGGAGTATTTAACCCCCACTTCCAAATAGCATACAGGTGAGTTTTAGTGAATGAAGTAGAAACTCTTCAGTGTGTCTAAACACAAACTCTGAGTCTACAACAAAATAAACTCCATTATTCCAGAGTTTCTACAGTAAATATACAATGAGGATGACTTTGGTAACATTGTACAACAGCCATTGCCGGAGACCAAATGACCTTGTTTGAACCTAAGACCTTTCTCTTAATCAGCTAGCCAAAGGGTCCCAGGATTCAGCAGACATTCCTTTGATTCCTCCCCTCTGCAGGTGTCTCCTGCAGGCAATAGATGGTCTGTTTATAGTAGCTTGTGACTCCAAAGAGACCTTGAGATATCCCACTATCCTGAGGCTTGTTATACTGAGTTACAATGCTGTAAATACTTGGCTGCAATTAAGCGGCTCTGAGAAATTTCACACCCTCTGTCTCTTCCTGCTCTATAGTGACCTCTGGTAACCTTCCTGCCCCTGCCCCTTTCCTTCCTAAGTGCTTATATACGGACTTGGAATAAAGGCTGGTCGGGGCTTGATTGGAACACCGTCTTGCCCCCAGATATTTCTTGTTTCCTGTCATCTTTCCATTAACCGCATCCCCCTCCTCAGCAGCTGAGTGTCCTGCAGGCAGGACACCTCGGACCTTGGTCGATAGTCCCTCCCAGGAGGGCCCCCTGGGCGGGACAGGACAGCTAGCTCTTTGCAAGCCATCAGACTTCTACTGAGTTAATGTCCTCACTGACCAAAGAATGTATTGAAAGACCTGCCAAGAGAGGGGTTGATAGTAACACAGTTTTTGAAAAAACATTTGTTGTAAGTAAAATTAAATATTCTAAATTGGAAAGAGCACATGAAGCTATGGTGTACAGTAATGTCATGTTTGTTTCTCCCTCAAAAGGAGGGATATATATATAGATAGATATATATATGATTAGATTAATATATATTAGATTAATATATATTAGATACACACACACACACACACACACACACACACACACACACACACACACATATTAGAGACAACATCCTTAGTTCAGCTTTACAAAAAGGAAGAAAAGGAAAAGAAAAAAAAAAACAAAAAAGCCAAAATTGTTCTTCTTAATCCAAAGCGCATGACAAGTTTAGATAGGCAGTTCACCACTTTCAATATTCCAGGTCTTAGAGCATGTTTGTGATAATCTACAGTTTATCTCTTTTATATGAAATTAAAAGTTTACTATAATGCAATCTTCCCATGCAAGTACTTGTGTACAATCATATGTCTCTAAGAAACAGTAAAGACATGATTTTAAATAAACCAACAAGAAACCCCTCAGTTTGTGTTCACATCATTCTTTGGTCAACCACTCATTTAAAGGTGTGCGCCACCACCACCCGGCTCAACCACTCATTTAAATATCCTTTCTCTTTCACTGTAGCCTTCCTTCCTCTCCTATCATTTATATGCAGGTACAGGTATTTGTGGGTATAAATGTTACAGATTATGTATCTATTCAAGATACATATGAAATTAATGTTATTACATTTTGCTGAGAAACAAGGTGAATGGATTTATGTGATTTGTTTTAATTATCTTTTTTGTGATATGCAATTTTTATAATTTTCATTTTATATATGAGGTTAGCCTGGACCTCATAATATGGCTCAGATTACTGAAGGTAATCATCCTCAGTCTTCTGGAGGTTGGACTTAAAACATGATTCAGCAACAACACATGGTGTGGATTTTATAATAGCTCTATATTCTAGTAGGTTCTTTGTCAACTTGACACAAGATAGAGTTATCTGGGGAGAAGATATCTTAATTAAGAAAATGACTTCATCAGTCTGTAAGGTGTTTGCTTAATTAATAATTAATGAGAAGACCTAGCCTACTGTGAGCAGTGCCATCCCTGGGCAGGTGGTCTTGGATTGTATGAGAAAGTTGAATATATCCTCAATGGAGAAAATCTTGAAGCAATTCCATTGAAGTCAAGAATAAGACAGAGCTATCCACTATCCACAGACCTTTTCAATATTGTGCCTAAAGCACTAGCTGGCAAGAGAAGCAAATTAATATAAATATGAAAAGAATTCAAAATATCCCTATTTACTGATGGAAGGATATCATAATATTAGAGATCACAAAAATACTCCCAGAAATATTTCTCAAGCAAAAATAAACTCAGCAATGTAACAGGATATAGAATCAACTGATACAATCAATAGATTTTCTCTACATCAACAAGAAATATATAGAGAAGTAGGTCATAGACATATTCCCATTCACAATGGCACTAAGGAAAATAAAATAAACCAAGGAAATGAAGGACTTCTATTTAAAAAAAAAAAAAAAACCTTCAAACCTCTGAAGAAAGCAATAGAGAAGGACACTAGAGAATGGAATCCTCCCCATAATCATGGATTAGCATTATTAGCATTGTGAAAATGATCACTTACCATAAGTTATTTACAAATCCAATGCAATCTTAATCAAAATTCCTATAGCACTTGTCAGAGAAATATAAAAATCTATAATAAAATTGATATGGAATCAGAAAAAAAACATGGATAGCCAAAGCAACACTGAATAATAATAATAATAATAATAATAATAATAATAATAATTAATAATAATAATGCTACAGGGATTACAATTACAAATCTTAAGATACTTTATGAAATGAAACCAACTGATATTGGCACAAAAATAGACAAGTAAAACCAGTAGAACAAAAGGGAAGACCAAAACATGAGTACACATGACTGTGCAATTAATATTTGACAAAGATGCCAAAAAGCATGTTATGGAGAAAAGAAAGCATATTCAACAAATTGTGCTGGAAATACTGAATGTCCACATGCAGAATAATTCATGAAATTAGACTCATATCTATCACCTTGCACAGAAAATAACTTTAATTGGACCACAGATGTAAACACTAAAACTAAAACACTGAAAATGCCAGAATAAAAACATAAACAATACTAAACATGACATAGGTGTAGGGAAGGACTTTCTAAATAGGACTCCTTATGCCCAAGAGTTAAGAACAACAATTGAGAACTGGGACTTCATAAAATCAAAAATCTTCTGCACAGCTACAAAACCAAACAAACAAACAAATCAAAAAAAGCAATCAATCAGATGAAGATTTAGACCACAGACTCAAAGCTAACCATTCCCAGCTATACAAGCAGATCCATGTCAGCCTGGGACAGACCAAATTTACTTCTAGGCATGGTAAGAATGGCAATCTCAGGACTGGATCCCACCCACCTAAGTTTACAAGGCAGGCAGATCTTCTTTTCAATGTTAAAAAAAAAAATGTACTTACTCTCCCTTTCCTAAAAGTCAAGGGTCAAAAGTCATGGAATGCTGATTCTTGGGATGATCAAAAAGGAACCTGGAGTAAATGACTGAAATGATATGTAAATAGACTGGGCTTTTGGTCTGCATCAGATGAGCTAGCAAAAAGAAATAGCAGTTTATTATTATTATTATTATTGTTGTTGTTATTATTATTATTATTATTATTATTACTTTTATTTTTTTACAGTCCAGCCATTGCACCCCTCCCAGTCCCCCGTCCCACAGTTCCTCATCCCATTCCTCTCCCCTCTGTCTCCAAGAGTATGTTCCCATCCCAACTCCTACCCCTCACCAGGCCTCCCCCCTCCCTGGAGCCTCAAGTCTCTCTGATGTTAAACACCTATTCTTCCACAAAAAACCAGGCAGTCTTCTGCTATATATGTGTCCAGGGCCTCAGACTAGCTCATATATGATGGCTGGTTGGCAACTCAGTGTCTGAGAGATCTCAGGGTTTGGGTTAGTTGAGATAGTTGACACTGCTGGTCTTCCTATGGAGTTGCCCTCCTCCTCAGCTTCTTCCAGCCTTTCCCTAATTCCACCCCAGAGGTTCTCAACTTCAGTTCAATGGTAGGGTATAAGTATCTGCATCTGTCTCAGTCAGCTACTTTTTGAGTCTCTCAGAGGACAGCCATGCTAGGCTCCTGTCTGTAAATACACCATACACCAGTAATAGTGTCAGGCCTTGGTGCTTTCCCTTGAGATGAATCCTAAGTTGGGCTGCCTTTTCCTCAGTCTCTTCTCCATTTTTGTCCCTGCAGTTCTTTTAGACAGGAACAATTCTAGGTCAGAATTTTTAAGTGTGGGATGTCAACACCAACCCTCTACCCGATGCCCTGTCTTTGTACTGGAGGTGGACTCTACAAGTTCCCTCTCCCCGCTGTTGGGTATTTCATCTATGGTCCCTCCCTTTGAGTCCTGAGAGTCTCTCACCTACCAGGTCTCTGGTACATTCTAGAGGGTCTCCCAGCCTCCCACCTCCTGAGGTTACATATTTCTGTTTATTCTACTGCCCCCTCAAGGCTTCTCTCCTGTCTCCCCTCCCATTCATGTTCCCCCTTTCCCCTTCCCCTCCCCTCTCCCACTCAGGTCTCTCCTTCCCTCTATGTCATGTTATTATTTCCATCCCCAGGATACAAGGATTGTTCAATATATGAAGATCCACCAATATAATCCACAATACAAGCAAACTGAGAGAAAAAAAAGCACATGATAATCTCTTTAGATGCTGAAAAAGCCTGTGACAAAATTCAACACCCCTACATGTTCAAAAACCTTTAGAGCTCGGGGATACAAAGAGCATATCTAAACACAATAGAGGTAATATACAACAAGCCAGTAGCCAACTTCAAATTAAATGGAAAGTTAAAGCAATTCTACTAAATTCAGGGACAAGACAAGGCTGCCCACTTCTCTGTACCTCTTCAATATAGTACTTTTAGTTCTATCTAGAGCAATAAGACAACTGGGGGCGATCAAGGAGATACAAATTGGAAAGGAAGTAGGCAAAGTATTGCTAGTCATAGATGATATGAGAGTATGCATAACTTGACACATAAAATTATACCACAGAACTCCTATAGCTGATAAACACCTTCAGAGAAGTGGCTGGATACAAAATTGCCTCAAAACACCAATGGCCCTCCTTTATATAAATGATATACAAGCTGAGAAAGATATTAGGGAAGAAACATCTTTCACAGTAGCCACAAATCAAATAATATAAAATATTTTGGAGTATCTAAAATCAATCATGTGAAAGACCTATATAGTAAGAACTTCAAGTCTGTGAAGAAAGAAATTGAGGAAGATATCAGAAAATAGAAAGATCTCCAATGCTCAAGTATCAGTAAGATTACTATAGTAAAAAATGGCCATCTTGCCAAAAGCAATCAATGCATTTCCTATCAAAGTTCCAACACAATTTTACATAGACCTTGAAAGGCAATTCTTAACTTCCAGAAGTATCACCTCTAGAAGTATTACCTTCCCTGATTTCAAACTGTAGTACAGTGCAATAGTAATAAAAACCATATGCTAGTGCCATAAAACCAGACAGGAGAATACGTAGAATTGAATCAAAGACTCCAAAATAAACCTACATACCTATGGACACTTGATTTTTGCCAAAGGAGATAAAAACACGCAATGGAAAAAAGCAAGCATCTTCAACAAATTGTGCTGGTCTAAATGGATGTCTGCATGTAGAAGAATGCAAATAGATCCACGTTTATCACTCTCAAGTCCAACTGGATCAAAGACCTTAACAAAAAACCAGATATACTAAATCTGATAGAAAAGAAAGTGGAGAATAGCCTTGAACACATAGGCACAGGAGGCAATTCCCTGAACAGAACACTCATAGCTCAGGCACTAATATCAGCAATCATTACATGGGCCCTGATGAAAATGAAAACCTTCTGTAAGGCAAAAGATGCTGTCAGTGGAACAAAACAGCAGCCTAAATAATGGGAAAAGATCTTCACCAACTCTACATTCAACAGGAGACTAATATCTAATATATATAAAGAACTAAAAAAAAAAAAAAAAATAGCCACCAACATACCTAGAAACCCAATTAAAAATGGAGTACAGAGCTAAACAGAGAATTCTCAACAGAGTAATCTTGAATGGCTAACAAACACTTAAAGAAATATTCCTCAGTCATCAGAGAAATCAAAATAACTCTGACTCTTACACCACTCCGAATATCTAAGATCAAAAATTCAAGAGACCACACATGCTGGCAATGATGCAGAGCAAGAGTAACTCCTCTATTGCTGGTAATCGTACAAACATGTATACCCATTTTTGAAATTATTTTGACAGTTTCTCAGAAAATTGGGAATAGTTCTACCTTAAAACCCACCTATCCCACTCCTGGGCATATACCCAAAGAGGCTCCACCATACCACAAGGGAAATTGCTTAACCATGTTCATAGTAGCTCTATTTGTAATTGCCAGAAACTGGAACCAAACTAATTGTACCTTAGCCAAGGAACAGATTTCTTTTTATGTGGTTCATTTACACAATGGAATACTACTCAGCTATTAAAAGCAAGAATATCGTGAAATTTACAGGAAAATGGATGGAACTAGAAAATATCATCCTGAGTAATGTAACTGAGACCCAGAAAGACATGCATTACATATACTCATTTATAAGTGGGTATTAGCCACAAAGAATAGGAAAATCTACAGACCCAAGGAAGCAAAGTAATATACAGAGCCCAGGGGTCTATGATTGAATGTCACTCTGAAGGGGAAAAACGTAGACATCAGAGGTGGGTGGAGGTAGTAAAGTGAGTGGGAGAAGGAATGGGGAGGGTAACATGAAAGGAGAGAAGATGAAGAGATCAGAAATCAGTGGTGGGGTATCTTTGGGACTAGCCAGAGACCTAGGACAGGGGAGGCTCCTGGGAGTCTATGGGGTGACCCTAGCTGAAACTTCTATCAGCAGTGGATATGAAGCCTGAAGTGACCACCTCCTGTAGCCAGACGAGACTTCCAGTGGAGTGAGGGGGATACCAACCCAACCACAAAACCTTCTACTCAAAATTTATCCTGCCTACAAGATGTGGATAAAAATGGAGCAGAGATTGAAGGATTGACCCACCAATGACTGCCCCAACTTGAGACCCATTCCATCTGAAAGAGCCTGACAGTATTAAGGATATCCTGCTATGCTTGCAGACAGGAGCTTAGCATAACTAAGCTTCTGAGAGACTTCAAATAGCAGCTGTGGGAACAGAGGCAGAGACCCACAGACAAACAATAGGTGGAGTTTGGGAGTCTTATGGAAGAGAAGGGGATGGAAGGGTGAGGACTGAGGGAATCAGAGGGGTCAAGGACACCACAAGAAAACCTACAGAGTCAGCTAACCTGGGCCCATGTGTACTCACAAAGACTGAACCACCAACCAAGAGCATGCTTGGGCTGGACCTATGCCCCATATACATATGTAGCACATGTGCAGCTTGGTCTTCATGTGGGTCCCCTAAGAATTGGAGTGGGGGCTATCTCTGACTCTATTGCCTGCCTTTGTATCTCTTTCCCCAGTGGGGAGGCCTTGTCTGGCCTTTGTGGGAGAGCATGCACTTAGTCCTGGGGAAAGTTAATGTGCCAGGGCAGGTTGGTACCCATGTAGGGCCTCCATTTCTCTGAAGGGAAAAGGAGGGTGTATGGGTGAAGGTGGGGTGTGAGCATGGGACAGAGAGGACAGGACAGTGGTGGTGCTGCAATTGGGATGTAAAGTGAATAAATACCCAATTCAACAATTGGGCATTGGGAGGAAATGGCTAAGAAATATTTATTTAAAATGTTCATTGTCCCTAGTAATGAGGAAAATGCTAATCAAAAACAACATTTAAATTTTGTTTTACCCCATCCAAGAAGGGCAAAGATCTACAAGAAAACTGAGAACAAATGTTGGAGGGCGTATAGGAAAAATTAATCCCTCAGTCACCATTAGTAAGATTTCAAACTGGTCCACTGCTCCACTTTAGGGTAGAGAATTCTCAAAAATAAAAACACGACTACTGTAGGCCCTGGCTACAGGATTCCTTGCCGTATGCCCAGTGGTACTTCCATCCTGCTTATTCATATTCATTGCTGTTCTACGCACAACAGCAAAGATATGGAAACAACTTAAATATTCTACCACTCACAGATAGATAATAAACATATGATGCATATACACTGGGGAATACTATTTAGTTGTGAAGAAAATTTAGTCTCATTCTCTAAATATCCATTTCTGGTATTTTTTTATTGGTTTTCCCTTGTCTCAGTCTCCTCAACATCTTTTCTTACAGGCAGGACAAATTTTGTGTCAAAAGCTTTGTAGGTGGTTTAGTGTTTAGGAACCACCAGGAGTCCTGCGTGGGACAGGGGGTGGCCATTTCAGTTTCCATATCCCCTGCTGCTAGGAACCTCAGCTAGAGTCACCCTCATAGACTCCCTGAAGCCTCAGGGATCCCAGTTCTCTGACACATCCAAGAGATCTTTTCCCCACCAATTTCTATAAACTCCCCAGGCCCTCTTTCCCTGATACTCCCTACATCTGATCCCCCCTTTCCACTCCCTATTCTCACCAAACCCATTTATCTCCCTCCATCCAACTCCAATGACAATTTTATTTCCCATTCTGAGTGAGATTCAAGCATCCTTCTTTGAGCCCTCCTTGTTATTTAACTTCTTTGGGTCTCTGGATTGCAGAGTAGGTATTCTATACTTTAGGGCTATTATCCACTTATCAGTAAGTACATACTATGCATGTCCTTTTGGGTCTGTGTTACCTCACTCAAGATATTTTCTAGTTCTATCTATTTGCCTGTATATTTCATGATGTCCTGATTTTTCATACCTGAGTAGTAGTCCATTGTTTAAATACATTTTCTTTATTCATTCTTCAGTTGACTGGTATCTACATTGTTTCCATTTTTTGGCTATTACAAATAAAGCTGCTATGACCATAATGGATCAAGTGTCTTTGTGGTATGGTGGAGCATCTTGGGGTCTATGTCCAGGGGGAATAGAGCTGGGTCTTCAGATAGAACTATTCCGATTTTTTTTAACCAGTCTCTTCCAGTAAAATAATAAATAAACAAAAACTTGATATTCTTAATCCCTACTTAAATTAATGTAAAGAACACAGGTGAACAAAGAAATGTGAAATCTTACTTGATATCTAATCTCAAATACAAAGATGAGAATGGAGAGCAGCTATGGAGCCTTTCTATGAGAAGCTTTTCTGATAGGAAGTTTCCTGCCAGAACAATAGGAAGCCAGTTGTTTGGAACATCTTAACACCAGTAACTGCAGAGAACAGGCAATGGCCTTCACTTTGTTAGAAGAAGATATTGGGCCTAGAGAAGAAACCATGTAGTAAGAATGTTATATTTTCCCTCTGTCAGTTCCTCATCAGAAACCAAATAAGGCTAGAAACCTGGAAATGATTTGGGAGGGAAAGGGTGTAATAGGAAGAATCAATCAATATCAGCCACTAAATCTTCTGTTCTCTTAAGTGAGATACATCAGGGGCTTTACAATTGTTTATAAAAACAAAATGAGCAAAAAACACACTTCGAGGAAGTGTTAAGTCAACTATAACAACTGAGTTTTGTGCAGTTTTAATTGTAACATTTTCATGAAAATAGTGACATCATATTCTAGCCCTAATAGCCCATGCCTAATAAGTTTAATTGATTGAAGTCCAACAAGGTCTTTAATACAATATGGAAGAATGATTTATTTCCTCCCACAGAAAGAAACAAGGAAAATTTTTCTCCTAATGCCATCTGTTTCCTCTCTCTGGAAATTTTCATATGAAAATCACACATACCCAGAGTATTCTGGCAAAGAGTCTTGGAAGAACTCATTAGAAAACTTGGCAGAGTCCATAAAGGGGAAATCTCAAGAATAAGTGGCATTCTCCTTTGTGGGACAGCAAAGTTATAAGTCCGATTTCTGAAGCCATGTTTTTGGGGATAGCATCACCAGTTCCAAGAAGTACATAAGTCAGCCCTTTCACTACAACCAATCCCACTGTCATTTTGTGACTTGCAACCAGAACAGTTCTAGTAAACACACCATACAAGAAGAGCTGAGACTCATTAAAAATGGAATGAGTATCCACAGAGTAAACTTCAGCTAATTAGCTCAAGTTCATTTTCTGACAGTTATACAAGTTTATTTTAGAAAATTAGTAAACATTAATGCAAGATCACATACAGGTTTATGCTCTGGCATCTGACATATAATTATAACCTAGAAATTCTGTCACCTCCTGCTTTCCTTAATCATTATATATGGACAATGAGTCCTGATTCAAGATTTAAAAAAAAAAAAGATGGAGCATCTGATTGTAGATAGTTACTGCCATGGCATGAAATATCTCACTGGCTCAGATTGTTAGATTAAAAACCAATCACTAGAAAAAACCCAGTCAGCAGAGTAATAAGGCTGTGGCCACTCATTTGTATAGTTTTTTCTACTGATTCATGATCTGCAAGTTGATGACTGGTGAGTGCTCTTAGATTTATCAACTTCTTTATGTGTGGTCAAGGTTCTCACCTAGAGTGAGTATATATGCAAACACACTGCCTTATGTGGGGTGCAGAGGAAGGAGAAATATCTATTCAGCTGTGTATAATCTGGCTACATTTTATGAATCTGTCCAATCACATTAGGATTTTTCCATAACTTACTTAGACCATCTGCACTGTATTTATTGCTGGCTGCATGCAAAACTAGCAGTGCAGGAAGATGATAAAGAAAGCTGAAAAGAAGCACATGCAATTTCATGTATATTAATAGTCTATATGGAGAAAAATTGAAAGATAAAAGAGATTACAAATATTTCCAGGATAACAGATGAGATACTGATGACAAGACACTGACATGACACTCTTTTGAAGTAATTCTGAATAAACTTCAGAGCACATGGCAAAAAAAAAAAAAAAAAGGTGCAGCAACAGTTTTATTGGGGTTATCTTGATTAATGCTCCCATGTGGAAAGATGAATCTGAATAAGAATGTTCTGGAAATTCTGTGAATGAAAGCCAAGTAGGAACACGGTTGTGTGACCTCAGAAACAGCCTAATACAAACATTGAGTTGCATCCTGGACAGCGTTCCCTGTGACAACTTAAAGCCTACCCAATCCCTTTCATCTTTCCTAAGAATAACTGTTGGAAGCCTCTTCATTCCATTATGGAAGTGAAAGCTAAATAATATGTTTTAGTGTACATTCAATGTCTATTAGGTGTTGCAGTATTTTTATAATAAATTGTCAAGTGTTTTCAAAGACCAGATCAGGAGGGTAGACATGGCTCTGGAGCAGCATGTGCTCTAACTTCATTCATCAGGGAATGGCTGGTATTTCTACAATCAATGAAAGAATACCAGTTAAAATTTCTACTCAGTAATGTATATGACAATAAATAAGGCGTGGTCATGATAAGACATGAGATCCAGGAGATTAGTCTAATCTCTACACTGAGGTCAAGATTCCAAACGTTAAGTTGGTTCAGAAAAAATTTGAAATATTTGAGCCAGTTTCTTTTACTGAAAGCACAAATAAAATTAAAACACACAAGCTCCATTTTAGTACCTTATCACTGAAAAATACAGATGAAATGAAACACTACATTTTAATTAACATTTTATATATTAATTTTTGTGAAATTGTCTCACTCCATTTCATTCTCAGCAGGGAGTTACTGGATAGCCCAGCCTGACTTTGAATTTGCATTCTTCCTTGCCTCAGTGAATTCCACCATGGTCATTTTGTTCCTTTCTCTTGATCTCTCTTTTTAAAAAACTAATTGGGAACTACTGAGTCATTTTTCCAGAATTATATATTTCCTAAATCTGAAAGCTAAGATTAAACTAATAGTCTTTTCCATAGAATATTATTTAAAGGTAGAATATAAACAATATGGGATGTCTACTATGTTATCAAATATTCTAGTAGTTTCTCTTCTAATATTTGTGTGTGTGTGTGTGTGTGTGTGTGATAGTACACATGTGAAATAAAAGAAAAGATTGTAGGAATTGGTTCATTCCACCCACAACATGGAACCCAAGGACAACACTCAGCTTTCAGGTTAGTGGCAAGCACTTTACCCATTGAGACATCTCCCAGACCCTAATGGCATCTCCTTTCATAGTACATGTAATTACCATGATAACTCTATAGTAAAAAAAATTATATAGTCTCTTTCATAAATAATGGAATGTGAACTAAATTATAAAGCTTGCCCTGAGTTCCGTTTAAGTACCAAGTAGGAAGTGAAACATAGTTGTGTCTGATACCAAAGTCAGATTATTTTCTTAACAAGCAAAGTAATTTCTGGGACATACATGACTTCACAATGAAATAAAAGAACCGAGTTATAGACAATATTTTACTTTTTTCAGAATAATTACTCTATCAACGGATCATCATTAGTAACCAATTAAGTAGTTAGTTTTCTACTTAGAACTGTGAAGAACATGAGCAAAGTACGAAATGGACCGTGTTTTCTCAAGAAGATTTCAAAACAAAACAATTTTTAAATGCAAAAAAAATAGTATCATGGAATAGTATAAGAAATATTTAATGCGGGCGGGTGAGTGGGAGGTGGAATTCCCCCATAGAGGCGAGAAGGGGGAGGAGATAGGGGGGTTCCAAAGAGGAGATCTAGAAAAGGGGAAACTTTGGAAATGTAAATAAAGTATCAAAAATAAACTAAAAAAAAAATATTTAATGCACAGAACAGGACAAAATTATCAATAAAATAAAATTCTCTTTCTATTTCATTGAGAAAGAAAGTCAGGAAAGAGGGTGAAATATCAAAATATTATGCCATAGAGGGTGCTCCATGACAGTGGTGTTTAACACAGGATGAGAGGTTGCTTAATCACGGGGTTTAATATGGTGAAATGCTTCACTGAAAAGTTAAGGAAGGCATTAATTGAATGCTTGATTTGGGGAAAGTCGTGAAGTAAACACAGCTAGAGATGAAAACACACCAAATCTGGGTACACAATTTGCTAGGGTAAACTACTACCTCATACTAATATACAGTGCATTTCACTGGGACTGGAGACATGGCTTATGCCTTTTGAGCAAGCATGAGGAACAGAGCTTGAAGAGTCAGAAGCATTGGTATACATAGGGGGAGCAGAAGATCTTAAGAGTTCATTAGCCATCCAGTACAGCAGAAACTAGGATGCCTTAGCTCAGTGAGACATTGCGTCTCAAGCAAGTAAGATGACACAAGTGATAAATGAAGATACTCTATACCTCTGTGTCCTCTGCATATGCAGACACAGGTGCATATGCATACAGACTCACCTGAATGTCTCCCCCCTCTATCTCCTGTCCTCATTAAATATCACCTATTGTTTTTTTCTTCCTGTAAATTAGTTTCCTGAGTACCTACCATGTGTCAGGCATCACACTAGGCACTGCCTTTTATTCTTTTTTTTTTATTATTAATTTTTGATACTTTATTTACATTTCCAATGTCTCCTTTTTGGAAACCCCCTATCCCTTGCCCCTCCCCACCTCTATGAGGGAATTCCACCTCCCACCCACCCGCCCACCCATCCCCATATTCCCACCTTGACATTCCCCTTTACTGGAGCCTCTGACACCCTCAGGCCCAAGGGCCTTTCCTCTCTCCCTGATGGCCAAGGCAGCCATCCTCTGCCACATATGTGGTCCGAACCATGGGTCCATTGATGTGCATTCTTTGGTTGGTGGTCCTAACTCCAGGATGACCGGAGGGGGTGTCAGGCCCATTGACGCTGTTGTTCCATCCTTGGGGCTGCAAACTCTCTCAGCTCCTTCAGGCCTTTCTCCAACTCCTCCATCTGGAACCTCACTCTCAGTCCAGCGGTTACTGTAAAGTGAAACTTGGGCATTCTGAACTTTTGGGCTAATATCCGCTTATCAGTAAGTACGTACCATGTTCGTTCTTTTGTGACTGAGTTACCTCGCTCAGGATGATATTTTCAAGTTCCATCCATTTGCCTGCAAATTTCATTAAGTCATTGTTTTTAATAGCTGAGTAGTACTCCATTGTGTACATGTACCACATTTTCTGTATGAATTCTTCTGATGAGGGACATCTGTGTTGTTTCCAGCTTCTGGCTATTATAAATATGGCTGCTATGAACATAGTAGAGCATGTGTCTTTATTACATGTTGGAGCATCTTCTGAGTATATGCACAGGAGAGGTATAGCTGGGTCTGAAGAGTTAAAATAAAGATGCAGGCAGGCCAAGATAAGTCCAGACTGACCCAGACACTCCCGCTTTCCCCCTCCCCTCCTCTCAGCCCAGACACTCCCGCCTTCCCCCTCCCCTCCTCTCATTCTGGTCAGCTTGACCAAGGACATTCTGTTTTTCCTGCCATAAGATAAAAAACAAACCACAAGGACATGTATGTAACTGAAACCCTGTATTTTTCCCTGATGCATGGAAAATTCCATTTGCTCTTTCCTATAAATACTTTTAATTTTAGCTGGTAGGGGTCGACTCCTCTTGTCTCTGGATAGACTATGAGTCGGCCCTAGTGCACTAGAATGAGCCCGAATAAACCTCT
>CM052702.1:69508419-69566417 GCA_028551405.1 Uromys caudimaculatus | reverse complement strand
GCTGGAAACAACCCAGATGTCCCTCATCAGAGGAATGGATACAGAAAATGTGGTACATTTACACAATGGAGTACTACTCAGCTATTAAAAACAATGACTTAATGAAATTTGCAGGCAAATGGATGGAACTTGAAAATATCATCCTGAGCGAGGTAACTCAGTCACAAAAGAAGGAATATGGTATGTACTCACTGATAAGTGGATATTAGCCCAAAAGTTCAGAATGCCCAAGTTTCACTTAACAGTAACCACTGGACTGAGAGTGAGGTTCCGGATGGAGGAGTTGGAGGAAGGTCTGAAGGAGCTGAGGGAATTTGCAGCCCCATGGAGGGAGCAAGAGTGTCAATGGGCCTGACCCCCCTCTCTCGGTCGTCCTGGAGTTTGGACCACCAACCAAAGAATACACATCTATGGACCCATGGTTCGGACTACTTATGTGGCAGAGGATGATCTCGATGGCCATCAGGGAGAGAGGAGAGGCCCTTGGGCCTGAGGGTGTTAGAGGCCCCAGTAAAGGGGAATGTCAATATGGGAGTATGGGGATGGGTGGGCGGGTGGGTTTGAGGTGGAATTCCCTCATAGAGGCGGGGATGGGAAGGGGATAGGGGGTTTCCAAAGAGGAGACCCAGAAAAGGGGAAACATTGGAAATGTAAATAAAGTATCAAAAATAAAATAAATAAATAACTTTTTTTTTAAAAAAAGCAAACTTTAAAAAAAAAAAAAAAAAAAAAAGAATGTAAGATGCTACAGTTTAGTGGCTGCTCTGTCTTGCTGCAGTACCTTCAGTTTCCTTAGCAATCAGTCATTCACCAGAGTAGAGAAGGTGAACCACCAACCAATCAGGTAATTCCTGGTATTTTAATTACATGTCACATCATGGTATTTCTTACACATGGCTAAGAAAAGACTGAATTGGATTTCCATTAATCTTTCAACTTGCATAGTCACTGCTCTCTGCTGTCAGAAGGTATTTAATGTGTCAAAAGACAAATAGAGCCTAGAGAACCCAGTATATAACATGTCCACAGGAAAGAAGAAAAAATTAACAATAATGAGTACCTATGGTGAAAATTCTTGCAAAAATGGTTCTATCTTATATTATGAAGAATTAAAATAAAACAAAATAAAAATTAAAATTCTGCTTATATTGCAGGAGTTTCTAAATTGTGGTTAAAGAGGTAGCTCAGTTTATAGACTGCTTCCTGATAGAATTTGTATCTGCACAGGACCCCCAAGACCAAATTCTCAGCACAAAGAAGATTTATTTTCCCCAGAAGGAAAGAGTGCAGGGAATAAGAGGCAAATACAGGAGATAGTGGATTAGAGAGAAGGGAAAGGGAACAAGGGGGAGGGGCAGGAACATTTGCCCTGGAATGGGACAAAGGGCTGCCTCTGAAAAGAGAGAAGATGTGGCACAGAGGAAAATGGCAGTTTATAAAGGTAAAGGGGGAAACCCTGTATTAGGATGAGATGTTTCATTTAATTGGGTACGTTAACTAGATGAGCTAAAGGGGGACTACCTGTAATGAAAAACTCTCACCCCTCTGCAACTGTAAGCCCAAATAAATCCTTTCTTCCATAAATTGTCTTGATCATGGTGTTTCATCTTACCAATAGAAAAGTAACAAATATGGAACTGGAGAGACAGAAAATTTGTTAAGGCCACAGGCTACTCTTCCAGAGACCTGGAAGAGTTCTCTGGAACTCTTCCACAACCAACTATGCCACCAAAGATTGATCTAGGGGATCCAATACCCTCTTTGGGCCTCTGGGGACATCACACATGCACATGGTGTACAGATATACGTGAACATAAAACATTCATATGCAAATAATAATAACTTTAAAACATTAACTAAAATAGGCTATTTCTGTTGGAATTATTGGAAAATGAGTTTCTACAGACCACTAAATATTGCAAGCAATTGTCATTACTTTTGGTTACCCTACAGGACTTGACAATAAGACCATATTTCTGTCTCAATGACCTGTCCATTGGTGAAAGCGAGTGTTGAAATCCCCCACTATTATTGTGTGGTATTCAATGTATGGTTTGAACTTTAGTAAAGTTTCTTTTATAAATGTGGGAACCCTTGCATTTAGGGCCTAGATGTTCAGAATTGAAACCTCATCTTGGTGGATTTTTCCTTTGATGAGTATAAAGTGTCTGTCCCCATCTTTTTTGATTACTTTTGGTTGAAAGTCTATTTTATTAGATATTAGAATGGCAACTCTAGCTTGAAGTCTTAAAGAATCCATCTTGTTTTTATTATAACAAAAGTTATTTTTTGTTCTCGATTTTTGGTTTTTTTTTAACATGGAAGAAGCAAAATTTTATTCAGCTGTTCTCCATACTGCGTGATTCAGCTTCTGGCTCCTATTGCTTTTCTTTACATACACACAGCAAAACAACAATAAGTTAAAATGTTCATAAAAATAAATCTATTTTTAAAATTCTTTAGTAAACATAATTTTACTATTTATTAAAGATGAAAGCAAATTTTCATACTAATGAGATGAGAGGCTTATTTTTACATACAAATATTACCTGAATATGGTACTTGTCTTCAATCCTAGCAACTCATGAGACCAAAGCAGGTGAATCTCTAAATTCAAGATCAGTCTGGTCTGCATACTGAGTTCTATTATAACTACCTTGTCTCGAAAAAAAATCTTCACTTAATATTTTAGAATGCAAAATATAGAGAACCAAATTGTCTAGAGTTGAATCATGAATGCTGAGTACCCATCACATAAATTAGTACAAAATGGCAAAAGTACACTTAGAACCATTTCAGAAACTATTGTATAGGCCCAAACCAAATAATCCTAAACTAAAATTCACTAAAAAACCTTATAAAATACAGGGAAGGGTTGGGAGGGTTTAGAAGGAGGAAAGGGAAGGGGGAAATGGCATAATTATATTATAATCTCAAAAAGTTAAAAAGTTAAAAATAAAATGACAGAAGAATCTAATAATCAGTGTGAGTTTCTAAAACTTGTAAAGTAGCTTTCACAGGCTCCAGCAAACTAAGGTGATATTAAGCCTCAGAACTAGAACAAATCTATTGGCAACTCTCTCAGGCTTGACTGACTCCAGTGCTGGGGATAGCAAGAGTTTGCAAGCCCAGATTTTGACATTGGTTCAAACAAGTTTTGTTAAGAAATCCTCTGATGATGAAGGCTGCCTTTGAAGACACTTCATGATAGAACCTCTGAAGATCTTAAGAGTATAGCCCTCAGAAGCCAGTGTTTGACAAGCTATAAAAATGAAAGCTTTCCTGCCATGAATTTTTTATCGAAGATGTGGCTCTTGGTAATTTAATAGCTCTTCCAATACTTTGCAGTAGTTCTGGAGTCAAGCATATGGGTTTAACTAAGTGGGGAAGTTTTGGCCAGAACAGGCAACTCCAAGAATAATTCAGAGACTTTTTACTTCATCATTATCACATTGACAAGTGGGTGGAGGAATCTTTTCAGGAAATGGCTGTACATCACAGTAAGAACTTCTATCATTTCTTAGCTCATAAAGGCAAATGTAGCCAAGTAACTTCTTATATCTTGTGTTCATTCTTCACGGGACTTTTGTGAATTAGTATCAAAAATACAAAATGTAAAGCACAACATCCACAATGTAAAGCATCACAGTTCATGAAGCCAAATGCATACAGAAGTCAAGGTCAGAGGTGTCTTCTAAGCTGCTCTGGCCTTGGAGAGACATCAATGGCATCCCAATTCCAGCTATATGACACAAATATCCAGCACAGTTGGAGAAAGAGCATAACATGGTTTTAAACACTGATTCTCCAACTGTTATGTCTGTGACCTTAAACAAGCAATTTTCATTTTGAGTCTGTTCCACAAAAAAATGGTGAAATGGAAAGAAGGGGAGAGGTATAGTAATCTCAGAGGATATTAGAAGAACTCAGCATGACAATTCATGAGAGCAACGAGCAAACAGTAGGCTGAAGCTGGTACCAATTTGTCTTTTAGTGTCAGTCTGACAAAAGCTTATCAAAATAGCTGTCACTGTTAACACATGCCCACAACTTAGTCTCATCTGTAATCTTCCTTCCTTACAAAGCAATGTTAATCATACATGTTAATTTCTATTGAAGTTCCATGATATATGCTCCCTATGAATGAATAACTGAGGTTTGTTGTTGGGGACTGTAGTCCTTGCCTGTGTGTGTGTACGTGTTTATGTGGGCGCACACGTGGGTGCGCATCTGTGTGTGTCCTACAAATTCAGGATACTCTTCCACTTATAATAATAACCCATCATCAACTGAAAGATAATGTAAAGTTGTGTTTACTCCAATCACTGAGCATAGCCTTGCCTACCTCAGATGAAGTCAGAATTCTTACATTTGTCTTCAGATATACAAAATAATCTACCACATGTCTTATTTTAAAATAAAACATTGGGTATCTGATGAAATTTTTTGAATACCATATCACAGGTGAATGTAATGAATAATAAGTAAAGGAGAACAGCTATGTAAGTATGCCTGCTTCTTGTGGTAAAGAGCCTTACATTACATTATTGAAGGTCAAGGACTTTCCGTATTTAGTATTGTCTTGGTGAGGCCTGTTTAAGGTACTCAAGCATAAAAATGGTTTTGTGAGGAATTCTTGTGAATGAATTTTGCTGAATGCATTGAGGAAGGAAATCTTATGTTCATTCTCCCTCATTCATTTTACCTACCAGAAGGTTGAGGCTCAGAGACAGAAAGTCACTAAAATTATATAATTTGATAGTTGAGTAGGTGAGACATTTTTGCTCATTACCATCCTGACTGTATATTTCGAATGTAGGCATATCACTGGATACCCATGTGTGATCACTGCAGTAAAGAAAAATAATCAGGACAAAATAGAGTGGACTCTGTTTCAAATTGTGCAACAAAACAGTGGAATCATGAGGGGGTGATGGCACAGCTGAAAGGTGTGAAAGAAAAAAGAAGGGGCATGGTGAGAAGAAGCCAAGCCACATGACCCAACCACACAGCTCACAGCAGGAGGGGAACAGATGCTTAAGCCAATAGCTCCTTCTTTTGTTCCTTTTATTATATTGTAGTAGTGGGGTTTTTTGTTTGTTTATTTCTCTGTTTTGGTTTTCAGGGGCTTTTTGCCTGTTGGGTCTTCATTTTATTATTTATTTAGAAAAGGGCATACACATGCCAAATAGCCAGTGGGGAAATCAGAAGATAATTAATGGGGATGGAAAGAGTTTTCCATCATGAGGGTCTATCTTAGTTCCTTTTCTACTGCTGTGACAAATGACCATACCTGAAGCAATGCATAAGAGAAAAAAATGTGGTTAGGGATTTGCTTAGAGTTCAGAGGGGAAGCATGGTACCAGGCAGGCATGCTACTGGAGCAGTAGCTCACAACTTACATCTTAACAAGAAGTAGAAGACACACACAGTCACATGCATACAGAGAGAGAGAGAAAGAGAGAGAGAGAGAGAGAGAGAGAGAACTAGAATGGCGTTGGTTTTGCAACCTCAACGCCCACTTCCATTGACACACCTCCTCCAACAATGCCAAACCTAATTCATTTCAAACAGCTCTACTGACTGTGGAACAAGAACTCAAATATATAATCCTATGGGGGTTGTTCTCATTCAAACAACTACAGGGCCCTAGAGATTGGACTCAGGTCTCAGGCTTCAGGCTTGACAGGAACTGCTGTTAGCCATTGAGCCATCTTGCTGACCATATTGGTTATTTTCCAATCTTTCATATTTTTATTTTGTATTCTCCTTATTACATTTATCAAATTTTGTTTATGAATTTTAATTATTAAGCCATTTTTTTGTTTTATCTCTTGCTCATTCTTCTCACCTTTATAACATTCACCTTATTTGTTCTGCTCATTTAACCTGATTTTTGCTCTATTTACCTTTAAATGCCCCCATCCTTTATCTCATCTATAAAGTAAATTAAAGATTTATCCATAATATTTTCAAGCATAGCATACTGTTATATTTCTTGTTTTATGATCTATGGTCAGGTATATTTATTAGTTAAATAACTTTTAACTAATTTTAAATGTACTTATATGTCTTTTTTGTTTAGTGGTGGTATAACAGATTCTTTCTCTCTCTGAGTGGTATGTTGTAGCTATCAAGCTGTCTTTAAAAAAATATAGAACAAATGGCTATTAAAGCATCAAAGTGTAACACATCAGAAAAAAAACTCTAAATAGAAACTATAGAAAAACACAAAAGAGTTGAAAACATATTTCAAGGTAGAACATCAAGAACTGCCAACTAAGATTGCTCCTTTTTTAAGCTGATGAAGAAATAAGGATAATTCAAGCCAGCAAAAATAAAAGCAATTCAATCTTACTCTACAGAATACACTAAAAGGAATGCTAAACAGTGAGGAAGAAGAAAGAATTCACAATCAAAAGTACATAAAAACTTCATTGAAGGAATATATAAACAAATCAGATAAAATCCATAATGCCCACCACAATCAAGTAGCTAACTCTTAATGCAAGTAGCTGAAGGAGAATAAAAGAGCAATAATCCAACCAATAATAAAAATAACCAATCAGATTATAATAATTAGCAAATCTCTCCCAATAATAACCCTAATTATGGATGCTCTAATGTCTCTAATTTAAAGATGTACTAACCGGTTGGAATGTAAAAGAAAGAGTAGGGAGTTTCCACTAACTTCTTTCTCCAAGAAACACACCCACAGTTAATGACACAGATTGAGTACTGTAGTTATTGTAATAACTGATAAAGTAGTTTCAACTCAAAATTATTTTGGAGATATAAGTAAACCCATTTCATACTAATAAAGAAAAAATTTCAACATGAAGATATAACATGGATTATAAATATATAGCATCAATTGCTTAGATCTCTATTTTGTTGAACAATCAGTCAAAGACATTAAGTACAGATATATTCTGATACAATAATCATATATGCCTTCTCCTCCCCACTACTATCAATAAATAATCATTTTCCTAATGTCACTTTTGTCATGACAAAATACCCTGATAAAAATCCCTTAGGGGAGAGAGAGATCAATTTCGGTTTACAATTCCAGGTAAGAGCTCATCATTATAGAAAGTTCAACACAAGAACTTCAAACAGATAGTCATATCACTTTCACAGGTTAACTCATAGAGAGATAAGTACATGCATGCTTCACTAGTTTGCTTATACTCAATCCAATCTCTGCCCTCTTACACAATCCAGAACCCCTTATCTAAGAAATGGTGCGAGCCACAGTGGGTCTTCCCACATCAATGAACTTAACTAGCAGGTCAACCCTATGTAGATAATCCCTCATTGAATCTCTTTTCCCAGGTTATCCCAGGTTGTTTGAAGTTTACAATAAATCTAGCCATAAGCAGCATCCAAACTAAAAATCAATAAAGGCATATTAATAAGCACTAGAAAATAAGATAATCTTTCTAGACATTTGCAGAATATTTCATCTAATAAAATGTGGAAAAAAATCTTTTTTCTTAGAAGCTTATGGAAATTTCTCTTTAAAAGATCATTGTAAATGAATTATTCTTAATATAAATGTAAACAATGAATTAATCTAACAGCTGTATTTATTTAACCTATGCTATTCTCCAGTCACATCACAGAAAAAACAAGATTTTATTTAAAACTGCACCTCAATAGCTGAGCAATTAAATGATGTACCTTAAACTTCTATTGTAATCTGTCTACTTCCCAGTCCCATTTCATGATACTTGCACATTGCTATTGATCTGACTCTTTAGGTTTCTTCTTTAAGGCTCCGATTCCTTCGTCCTCCATGCTCATCAGAATCTCCCTCTCTCTTCTTCTTGCAAGTAGACCTACCACCCTATTCTCTATTCTGCCCAGCTATTGGGTAATCACCATTTATTGATAAGGCAGAGAATAAATGGAAAAAACTGTTCACACAAACGAGGCAGGAGATTTTTGGTACAAGCATTACAATGCTGTGTCTGGATTGAAACAAGAGATGAGGGCAGAGAAGTCATCATTTGAATAGCCCATGAGTAATCTTTAAACAGCATACAAAACTTTATGCTTACACATCATATTTTATATCCTAAAGTAAGTCTTAACAAATACAAAATAATCATATTTATTTTGGATATCTTATCAAATCATAGTAAACATAAATTTAAAAATCAATTACAAAATGAGCCACAGAAGCTACACAGATATGTTTGGAAGTGAACAAGACATTATTGAATCGCCAGTGAGTTGACTGCAGAAGAAATCAGGAAGGAAATTCTAAGCCTCTTAAAATCAAAAAATGAGAACTCAAGTTGTCAGAATCTTTGGAGTACAGGGATGGAAACTCTACAAGACAAGTTTACAACTATATGTCTACATTACAATAAACAAAGATACTTTCAAATAAATAACTTGATAATGCACTAAAGTTCCTGAAATAAATTTGAATGTTATACCTCTGAGAATAGGTAATACTTTAAAATTTATATTCCAAAAAACTAAGAATGCTAGAAGAAATAAGATGTTACTAGGTATATATTGCGAGTGTCATGTAAAGGCTTCTCATGGAATCACTGGATGGCCAGCCCTGTTCCATTTTGTCTAACTTCATCATCTCTCTAAATGTGTGGAGGAAGCAATCAAAGTCTTCAATCTTGACTTTGTTCATGCATTCTAAGTCATAGCTTGTGAATGACACTGCCAGGTTCAACTGCAAGCTTAGGGTGGCCCCTTGACCCTTTGAATTAGCAGCAATTTTATATAGTTTATGTCCTGCTGAAGAAAAACTGGGGCTCTCTTTTACAAGACAGAATCTTAGCTGGGTTGGGGCTTGTTTTGAGGGCACTCTTTCCATTCCAATGCAGAGCAGAAAGCTTCTCCTTAATGTCACAAATCTCTTTAAAAATTATAGTGTCTTTTGTTAACATATTTGGTGTAGCATTAAGCATTTGTCAACAACCTTGAGTGTGACATTAAGCATTCTCTATCCAAATTGTACTTTTATATTTTTTCTGCCTCACTTACACTTTTTCATTATAGTTTGAATAAATGTAATCAGTAATAACTAACTCACAACACACTCAAACTTCTGCTGTCTTGAAATTTCTTCCAATAAAGAAATTAGTCCATCACTTTTAAGTCCAACCTCATGTACAACTCAATACATAGGCAGAAGGCAGCCAGATTCTTTGACAAAATATCACATGAATGGTCTCTAGCCAAGTTGCTGTTAAACTGCTTGCTTCCGTCTGAAGGTTCTTAAGCTGGGCCAACATTATCTGCATTAATTTTAGTACTACTGTCTTACAGTCTCCTTCTAGAAACATCTACTAAGTTCTGTTTACAGAATTCAAACATTTTTGTACAATCTTCCAACGGCTTTCTTAAACACAACATGGTCAAGTTCTTTACAGCAAAAACCCCACTCTTAGTACCAACATCTATGTAAGTTATTTTTATGCTGTTGTAATAAAATAGTATGACAAAAGGAAACTTAAGAAAGAGCTTATTTGACTTAGGATTCCAGAGTACTAGTGGTGAAAGATATGGGAGGAGCAGGAAACTGATTGCCTCTCAACTACACATATGGATATCAGGAATTAAACAGGAAGTGGGACTTTAAACCCTCAAAACCTAAACCAATAACATACTTTTTTCACCAAGATACAATGCTCTATAATCTCCAAAACCTTCCCAAATGGTATCAACAACTGGAAAAAATAGATGAGCCCCTGGGATGGAGGGATTTTTATTCCAACCACCCTGTAAGAGGACAGAAAAACAATCAAGGAAATAAAACTATGAAGCAATTCCTGTAATGAGCATATAAGTAAAAATTATCAATAATGTGCTTGTGATTTTAATTCAATTACATTTCAGATTATTTACTATGACCAAGTGGGCTTCATTCTGGGGATGCAAGAGTATTTGAATATATGCAAATGAGTAAATGTAAACAATACATCCTTAGATGTAACTACAGAAATTCCATGGATATGTCAATGACTTTTGCCTTTGAAAGAGTTTAGTATCTGAGCCTCATATAAGTTCTGAGGAATCTAGGAATAAAGGAAACATACTTCAAGATAATAAAGGCAAAATACAATTCTTAGGGATTATGTCAAGGCAGTGAATAAAAAGTAATGTCAGATAAGAGAAAGTCATGATAAAAAGCCACTGGCAGAGACATGAGATACATTAAACAGAAAGGAGTAGGTGGAACTTTCTCCATAAAGAACCCACCTAGTGCATGCAGCCACCCCAAGCTACTCATGTTGAATTGAGACTCACCAGGGAAGTGTTCAAGGACTCTAAGCACTGGAAGCAAGAACCAAAGAGAGAATCATTCACTGTGCTGAAAATTCAAAGCAAGAGACTGAATTCAAAGTGCCCAGTGAGGAGAGTTGAGTACAGCAAGATGGATCCAGACATAGCACTAGAAATGCAGTATAAGAATCTGAAGTTTGGAGATTCTCAATGCCCAGCATTCCCGCTCCCCAGCCATTGCTAAGAGGAACAAGGTCATCAGGACTGGAGGGTGTTACTGCAGTGAAACAGCACATAGTGCAGCATTCTGATGGCAACAACAGACCCCAAGCAGTACAGACTGTGAGAAAGGCACAGAACAGAGGTCTTCTGAAACTCACATGTTTATAACCTGCCAACCCATGCCTCTGGCATGGTATAACGGATTGCAGAGAATGGTCATTGCATTAGTTTCAGGCTTGACCACAAAACCTTTAGTAACAGATGTACCCACCACACATTCTCAAACCCACACAGAAAGCCCTGCACCAATTGATTGATTGATCCCCTAAGCATCGGAGATAGGGTTGAAATGTGAGACTCTAAGGAAATCAGATGAAGGAGGTATGGCATAAAGTGGTCTTGGGTGAAGAACTCCTTCTCTCTGGAAGGACATATTTACTTACCTTTGTTAAATTTAGTGCTAGGGCCCAGGCACTCCTCTACCTCACTCTGCCCTGTGGAGGAGGAAGAAAGGGAGGAAGAAGAATGGATAAGAGCATGCATAGAAGGAGGGGAAGGAAGAGGAAAAAAATGTAATGCTGAGAGAAGCCATGGCAGTGAACTGGGAAAAAACATTGACTGATGGAATATCATCTGCCTCCTTTTGTTTCTCATTTTTATTTTTATTACTTTAATCTATAGTTTTAATTTTTAACTTAATTTTTAATTTTTGTTGTATTTATTAGTTGTTGTGTTGTAACTTCTAACACACTACACAGGCTTTTATGTCTGCCCTTCCTTTGAACTTAATTATATGGTATTCTCAACTGTGTTCATATCTCCAACCAATAGACTTACCTTTCCATTTTTATATTACTGCTTTGTTCCTCTGTTCCCATTCCTTCCTAATGTCACTACTTAAAAACTGGTATGCTTAACACGAAAAACATATAACCTACATTCGTCTCAACAAGAATTCTAGTGCCACTGTATCTGAAACTCACTTAGTGCATAAGTAATGTGCACAGTGCTTCTCCTGAAGTCTACACTGGGTTTGAAGTCAGCAGCATCTTCCCTGGACATTAAGTCAAGTTAACACTAACTACAAATCTTCAGGATGACTCACATAAAATATAAGCAAGCAACAATAGCAGTAGGAGAAGGAAGAGTGCTGAAACCTGCACGATACACACACCACAGCAGATAAACAAACACAACAAAGAAACAACAAAAGGGGAGTCATGAGACAGCAGTACACTATGATGCTCTCCCAGGGTGATGACTTCTCAGTGCTGGAAGCTAAGATGGGATGTCTGAGATGCTAGAAGTATATTCTGGACTCTTCTATTTTAAAGGGATCTGTGACTCAAAGAAGCATGTGAAGACAGGTCGAAAGCCAATCAGGACCTAGAAAAGTAAGTTGCCAAAATAGGCGTAAAGGTTACAAAATTTTGACATGTTTGAAAATATGGAGGAAAACTTCAACAAAGAATTAACACATTGAAAGGAACCAAACAAAAACTCAGGAAAAAAAATCAGCCAATCAAATAAAACCCAGGGTAGACAGCATCAGCAACTGACAGAGTCAAGCAGACCAATGAACTTCAGGGAAGGAAAACAAGGTAGAGATAGTAACAGCATGACCAGTGTGGACCAGCATAGAGAGGGAAGAGTTAAACACAGCTCTATGCCTATAGAAATAGCAGAATGAAACTCATTATCTTGTACACTAATATATGTGAGTGTGTGTGTGTGTGTGTGTGTGTGTGTGTGTGTGTGTGTGAACATGGATATGTGTGATAAAATACTGGTGTGCAAAATAATTAACAAACTAACAATTCAATAAAAAGGAAAATAGCAACCCTCAAATGAGTAAATAAATAAAACTTAGATTGAAACGGGAAAAATTGATGAAGATTTGGAAGAAGAAGTCATGATAAATGAGTTCTCGTCATTTTCTATACTAATGAGGTATTATAAGAAAAAGTACATACTTATCTCAGGGTTATTTTTTCAGAAAAAAAGTATTAAAACTGAAAGCCAGTGGGGTAGAGAAAAACAGGTAACAACATGCTAAATTCTACTGAGAACAGCAACACTTGAGAAAAGTTTCTAAAACTACCTAGGCAGAGGACCAGAGAAGCAACAGGCTAGTCCACAGATTCTTTGGTTCTGGAGTATATTGGACAGTCTGTTATATTTTGTATCTGGAAATTAATTTTCTCCAATTGTCTGTATGGAACCAGCCCATGGCACTCTTGAGAGGTAATGGAACTTTGTAATCAGGGGTGTGTGATGTGTGTGTGTGTGTGTGTGTGTGTGTGTGTGTGTGTGTGTTCCAAGCTCCCTTGGAACTTCTTGTGTGATCCAGACTAACAGTGAAGGCAGAATCCCCTGCATTTCTCCCATCCCTATGTGCTGGTGTTCTAGGATTGTGCCAACATGATTTATTTTTGTTTTTGTTTTTGTTTTTGCTTTTGTTTTGTTTTGTTTTGTTTTACTGGAGAGGAAGGGGTTTATTTGACTTACACATCATGATTGCAGCCCCTCATGAGGGAAATCAGGACAGAAACTCAAGTGAGAACAGAGGCAGCGACAATGGAAGAAAAGATACTTTCTGGCTTGCTCTTCATAGGTTCCTCAGCTTGCTTGCCTTTTTAAAAATAATAATAGTTTGATTTAGTCTTTGAGAATTTCAAACAGCGTATTTTGGTAACATCCATTCCCCTCCCCAAGCTCTTCCCAGATCATCCTCAACCTCTCTACTAACCCTAATTAAAAACAAAGTAAAGCAAAAAACAAACAAAGAAACAAAACAAAGCAAACAGAGTCTAGTTTTTGCTGGATAGCTACCCCTGGGTATGGAGCCTGCCTTCACAGATGGTTGATACATCAAGTGTCACTCTATTGAAGAAAACTAACCTTTTCTCATCCATTAGCGATCAAATTCCAATAGCTCCTTGGGTAGAGGTAGGACTTCATGCCTTATTCAATGTTGGGATTTTTGCCTACCTTGAATTTCAAAAGGTCTGTGCATGCTGTCCTAGTCTCTGTAAGCTCATATGTGAATCTGCTTTGTTATGTTCAGAAAGCAAAACTGTTTCTTCACAGTTATTGTTGTGGTTTGAATAATAATGGCCCCTGTAGGCCAATAGGGAGTGGCAGTATTAGGAGGTGTGGCCTTGTTGGAGAACGTGTGTTACTACAGGGTGGGCTTTGAGGTCTCAAAAGCTCAAACTACACCCAGTGTGTCAGCCTCTCTTCCACTGCCTGCGGATTAAGGTGTATAATTCTCAGCTCCTCTTCCAGTACCATGTCTGACTGCATGCCGCCAAGTGTCCTGCCACGATAAGAATGGACCCAACTCTGGAACTGGAAGCAATCTCCAATTAAACATTTTTCTTGTTTTTGGCCTCATTGTCATTGCCAGGTATAGGTTCCATCTCATGGAGTGGGTTCAAATATCATGCAGGATATACATTACCATTCCAAAATGTCATGATGAGGAAATACTGAACCAAAGCAAGACAGAAAACCAGCTGGCCAAACTCCAAACTTCATGTCTCCATGTCCAATGTCAAAGTGCTCTTCAGATCTCCAACCTCTTTCATCCTTGTTGACTACAGTAAACTTCTTTCTCCTGGGCTAGGTTCACTCCCTGTTAGCAGCATTCTTCAGCAGGTGTCCTATGGTTCTGGCATCTCGAACATCTTGGGGTCTCCAAGGCAACTTTAATGTTACAGTTTCTTGTTCGTGTCTGGGATCTACACATGAACTTCTGGGCTCCTCCAAAGGGCTTGGGTCACATCTTAAGCTCTGCCCACTGTATCACTCTAGGGTCTAGTTGACTCCACTGCTGCTGCTGTTCTTGGTGATCATCCCATGGTACTGGCATGCTTAATTTTCTGGAGTCTTCTGCTGCAACTAGGCTTCACCAATAGCCTCTCACAGGGTCTCTTCATGGCGCCAAGCCTCAGCTTCTTTGCATGACCCCTTCAGTCCTCAGCCTTCAACTGCAACTGAGACTACACCTTCACCAATGGCCTTCCCCGTCCTTTCACGGTGCCATGCCTCAGCTGCTATTCAAGATTCTTTCATGCCTTGAAAACTAGTGCCACCTGAGCAACTCTTACCTGTTACCAAGTCCAGTTGCAGCACAAGGCACAACTTTGGCTATCTCTGGAACACAACTTCCTTATGATCTCAGAGAACACTTCCCTGAAGATTTCACCTCAGTGATGCTGATCTCTTCTTAATCACCACTAATTTCTTAGCTCCAGCTAACCAGCATCAATTGTCCCAGTAGCCCCTTCTTTTCTTGACTCTAAAGTCAGAGCCACATGGCCAAAACTGCCAAGTTCAGCTGTTTGTTAGAGCTGAAACACGGCCCCCTTGTTCTATTACATTATCACCAGCTTCCTGTTTTGCAGATCTCTGGCTATCCTGGAACTTGCTCTGTAGATTGACCTTGAACTCAGAGATCTGCATGGCTCTATCTCTCCTGTATTCTGAAATTAAAGGCATGTACCACCACATCTGGCCATAAGCTTTTCTTCACCCAGAAATTGCTCTGTCCCGGGCTGGCCTTGAAAACATGCTTTGTTAATGAACCTTTTATATATGGAACCCAGTAGGGGAAGCATCCAGATGGTTAGGGGATGCTCACCAGCAGAATTGTGAGATCCTGGCCTCTTCCTCTCCTCCCTTTTCTGTCACTGGTGGAAGCAGCTGTGGAGGGTTTGGGACAGCCGTGACAACTAATGGTTGCTTAGTCCACAAGGTTGGATGCTTTAGCAGTACCAGTCTGGCACTGGGAACAAGAGAAGCATGAACTCAATTTTACAATGAAAATGTAGAAATGCTGGTTCTAATATCATCACAGGAATCAGCGGCAGCAGTGACAGGGCAAAATAACTCAGCAGCAGCAGGGAAGATCAAGCCAGCAAAAGGTGGGATGATCTTCCTTCAGCCATAGGGGTTCCACCTGGACTGCTACTAAAAAGTGGTACCCAATCCTCATTGGTTTTTCCACAACAATCAATTCCATCAGAACCCTCTGTCAGTTGTGGTTCCCTACTCAGGTTATTCTGATTTGTGGCAAGCTGGCATTAAACCAGTCACAGTAGAGAACTTCTGCAAGAAAGAGATGTGTTCAGAATTCAAATTTCCCAGCACTCTCAACAAAACACAGGTCCACAGTGTTCCTAGACCATTGCATAATTCTAAAGAAAATGGTAGAGGTAGCCCTACATTTTAGGACATCATCTTTGGGGTGACTCCTTAAAAAGTATGAATCAAAGTAAGAAGTCTCTCCACAAGCCTGACATTAAAAGTCTAAACCTGTATCTAAAACAGGTTTTGATTCTCACTTCTTTACAAGAAAGGAAGATTAATGGAAGCCAGGAATAGGATCTTAATTTCAGCAGAAAAATAACAAGAGACTCTTCTTGGTACAGAACCTGCTTATTCCAATTGTGTTTACCAAAACAATGGCCTGTTTGGCACAACTATCCTTTCTAATAGGGACACTGCTGAGACTATCTGCCCTGAAATGTCACCAGTTTATGTAGAAAGTATTTACCTTCTGACTTGGGGTATTATCCCTGGATAGGGTCCTAAAGGCTTAAGTTTGGGGAAGAAGTAAGCTGGGTGAAGGAGGAAGTCAATGAAGGCATTCAGTGAAGCTATCATGTACCCAAAGAGCAAAATCAGCTGCCCTCTGTCCACTATCTAATGAATCCCTATCCCTTGGTCTGACCTTAGCCAAGTGTGTTCAACACAAATGTGAACACATGGTATGCACACAACTATCCGCACCTATCCTATTATCTTAGTCCATATTGTAAGGGTAGGTACGTGAGATCAATTCTTCACATTTTCTTAAATACATTATTTGAAACAGCAATAGGCTTGCAAGTTCTATTTCCAGCTTCAAAAGTTGTACTTTAATACTTCCTAATCCCGTGAAAAGAGAGAAGTCTGTCTGCAGGGTGACTCCAGTAATTAGGTGGCGTTGAGAATCTCAGTAGATGTAACTTAAACCATTTAAAAGGATAACTGCAAATTAAATTAGTTCATTCTAATTATGCAAAAATGATAAATTCAAATAAGCAAGCTAATTCACTTCTAAATTAAATTTTTTTCAATCATTTGGCATCAAATCAAAGCAAATGGGTAATGTTACCAATTATATCCATTTAACTCTTAAATTTAAATACATAAACATGTGATGATCTGAATTAAAATTCTTATTTGATATGCATCTGACTTACTACCATTTGCACAAGGGAAGGGAACTGCATTCAATAAGTAAGTCATGGTCATGACCTTGAAAATGGAAAGAGGTGGTCACAGGAGCACTTTTGCAAAAGTCTAACATGAACAAGAATGTATCCCTGAAAGAGAATTGAGGTAGACCTGAGCAAAGAAGGAAACACTATGGACAGCTACATGGTAGTTAAGGGAAATATTTGAAACAAAGTATACAGCTTTAAGAAAGTGTGATTTATTCATGGCTCCTGTGGTTGGACTTATTATTACAGGTACATAGGAAAGAATGGAATTAAAACTTATTGAATGTTTAAATGATAGCACCAGGTCATGCAGATGAAATGTTTCAGCATTGAAACTAAAATCTGAGCTTCTTCTGCTTACGTGCCAGTTGTTTTCATCATATCTTCACCACTTGTTCTTACTCGGCACTTGCAAATCGTACAGATTCTAAAACATTTGCTTACATCTTTTCCAAGATTTCTTCTCAACTGAGATGTCAGTTTCAAGACAAGTAAGTAAGAAAGCGACTTCTTTAAAGTTAAGGTGGAACTACATTGCTGACTAGCCTAGAACTCCTAGGCTGAAGGCTCATACCTTAGCTTCCTATGTCACCAGGACTACAGGTGCTTGCCAAAAAGGCTAGTTGAGTAAATTGACCTCAGAAAATAATTACACAGAGTTAAAAATGTATTTAGAGTGGTATTACAAATCTTCAAATGTTTGATAAGTTGTATGCATTCTTTATGAATTAGATAATGATAAAAACCATTATATTCTGGTTGCCTTTTACTAGGTAACAAATCCCACCATGGCATAGAATTTCAAAACAGTACTTGATTATTCGTTTTTACTTGAGAACTGACTTGGAATTGGGTTAGGCATCTCTTGCTTGAGATCTCTCTGGAGGTACAGTCAAATACAGCCTGAACCTTCAAGGTCACAAAGAACGAACTGAGCTGCTCATCAGAAGCAGCAGGCACGTGCTGGCAAAGGATACTACTATTACCTTCTGTGGGATGGCAAACAGGAGTGTCTCTGTGTAATCTGGACTTCCCACAAGCGACTAGGTTTCAGAGCATGTCCCAAAAAGAAGGCCTTAGTAGTCACAGAAGGTCACCTACAGAGGACTCTGCTAACAGAGTCACTCTATAATCAGCCAACTTTTGAAGGTGGACAAGATAGCACCAGATTTCATATAAAGGGTAGCATGCTCATGAAAGAAAGGAGATGCCCATCGCTTCTCACCCTTGTTTTCCCACCCATTCA
This sequence comes from Uromys caudimaculatus, assembly GCA_028551405.1. Lineage (NCBI taxonomy): Eukaryota > Metazoa > Chordata > Mammalia > Rodentia > Muridae > Uromys > Uromys caudimaculatus. The sequence goes on along the minus strand of CM052702.1, from coordinate 69,548,417 downwards.
ACCCAACAGTATTAGAAGGAAGGACATAGTAATATCACAATAAATCACTTTGATGAATTTTTGTATAGTTTTTGAACTTTATTAAATTTGTTTTTTACTTTGTTTCTTTAAGTATTTATATATGGATATATTATACTTTATTAGTTACCTTTCTGTTGCTGTGATAAAACACAACCAAGGCAAGTCAAAGAAGAGCTTATTTTGACTTACCGTTCCAGAGGGCTAGAAGGTTATGATGGCACCCTAGAGGCTAGCGATGAGCACTTGCCATGTTAGTAGGAACAAGAAACTGAGAACTCGCCTCTTAAACCTCAAACACAAAGCATAGGGAATAAAACAGAAGTAAGGCAAGGCCTAAGCCCTCAATGACTGCCTGTAGTGATATGCTGCTGACAAGTTGTACATCCTGAATCTACCCCACACAACACCAGCAACTGGGAAACAAAGGTGTAAATGTCTGAGCCTATGAAGGGTGTTCTCATTCAAACTGCTATGTGTATATTAAATGTATTTTCTTATGTAACATACTACCCTCCCTTAACTTCCCTTCTCTAGTCCTCTCTCTCCCCCTAAGTAATTACACTTCTACTTCTCTATAATACATGCATGTGGCACATATATGTGTATATACATATGTTTTATGTACCTATATAAAATATAGGAACAACAAAGGACACAATATTTGTCTTTATGGAGATAACTTAATCCATTTAATATAATTATCTAAATTTTCCTGCAAAATAACACAACCTTATTGTTCTTTAAGCTGAATGTCTGTGTGTGTGTGTGTGTGTGTGTGTGTGTACATGTGTGTGTGGGTGGGAGAGAGAGAGAGAGAGAGAGAGAGAGAGAGAGAGAGAGAGAGAGAGAGAGAGAGAGAACACGAACTCACTTGGGTCTACACTTAACTAAGATGGACAGGGCTGCATTATACACTGATGTGCAAGTGTCTTTGATATGTTGGTTTGGAGTCCTTCAGGAAAATAGCCTGGCCTGGTATACTTGACTCATATGATGTATCTTCTTTTTAGAATCTTAGTAGTGATGTCCATAACGTCTGGAGTAGTTTATATTACTAACATCAGTGTTTGCCAGCTCTAAACATTTTCTCACAGTGTCGTCTGTATATAGAATCATACCATCTGCAAATAAGAATACTTTGACTTATTTTACTAATTTTTCTCCTTTCATTTGCTCTCTTGTCTTATTACTGTAGTTAAGACTTTAAGCACTGTAGTGGATATGAATAGAGAAGAAAGTGAACACCCCAACCATGTTCCTGATCTTAGTAGAAAAGGTTTGGCTGTATCTCCACATAGCGCACCATTATGCTTAAGTTTTTGTTTTATAGTCTTTATTGAGATATGTTTCCTACATTCTACATGTCTTAAATCTGGAGTGTAAAAAAAAAAAAGATTAAATAAAAATTTTAAAAAAGAGTTTTATCAACAAATAGTGCACAGTAAAAATGGATATCCATGTAGAAAAGAATTAAACTAGATACCATGATGAAAATTAACTCCAAGTAGATTGGGGCCAGAAGAAAATTGAAACTCTGAAATGACAAGAGAAAGGGGGAATATAATGCATAATATAGACATAGGTATGAATCTTCTAACTAGAATTTTGGTCAAAATAAGAGCAACACTTAGTACATTGTGAAGTTAAGAATTCTCTGTACAGCAAAAGAAACTGTCAATCAAGTAAAGAGGCAGCTTACAGAACGAAAGAAAATACTTCTCAATTATTTATCTGGCAGAGGATGAATATATAGAATATAGAAATATCATGGAAAAACAAACATCAAGAAAATAACCAACCTGTTCAATATATGGTGCTGTAACTTAATGCAGTTCTCAAAAATATGTAGAACTGAATAGAGTTCCCAAAACAAGAAATAACAATGGCTAACAAACTCTTTAAAAACTGTTCAACATCATTAGTCACCAAGAAAGTACAGATTAAAACCACTGTGAGATTCCATCACATTCCAGGCAGGGAGGCTCTTATCAAATACTCAAATGACATCAGATGCTGACAGTTATAGAAAAAAAGAAATCCTTATCCACTGTTGGTGGTAATGTAGACTGGTGCAAGCATTAGGGAAATGACTGTGGAGGGGTGTCAGAAAGCAAGAAATAGAATAACCATATTACTCAGCTAAGTACATGCCCAAAGGAATGAATGAATATATATATATATATATATATATATATACACACACACATACATACATATATATATATGTATATATATATATGTGTGTGTGTGTGTATATATATATATATATATATATATATATATATATATATATATTCCCACTACAGAGATATTTGCTCATCCATGTACATTGTTACTCTGTTCACTATAGCCAGTAAATAGAATCAGCCTAAATTCCATTACTAGATTCCATTAATAGGTAGATGGATACATAAATATGTGTACATTTTCACAATGGAATTTTATTTAGATGTAAAAACAAACAAAATTATGAATTTTTCAGGAAAAAATTAGTTAATTCAAGTCCAGGAAGAAATGTGTTCACCGTTGTGTTTACCTGAAATGTTAATATTAGCTTAATTTTTTTTAGGTTTGGATGTTAAACTTGAAGCACCTAAAAGAACTCCATGAAAGTAGAAAGGGGCCATTGGTAGAAAGATGCCTGAAAGAAGGAAACAATAAAAGTTCTTGCTATTTTACCTAGTTGCCTACCAACAGAACATGATAAGACCCTATTGATCAAGACATTGTAAGGTGTAAGACTTTGATTGTAAGGTACAGAGAAATTAAGCTTTAACTAAGCTGGAAGTGAGAGACCAAATCTTTTGGGTTCAGACTCCATTTTAAGCTCCTAGCACCAGCCTATTATGTTAAGGGCCATAATGCCCCCCCCCCAATCAGATGTGTACCAGGCTAGATATCCCTTTCTTGCCTCTATAAATGCTTGCCTAAAACTAGGCTCATAGCTCCACCTTTCTGGTGTATCAGGGTTGGTGGAGAGCCCTAACTCAGAGCTTGAGTAAAGAGACTCTTATGCGATTGCATCAAAATTGGCTCCTAGGTGGTCTTTTAGGGGTTAACAAATGCTTCCTGGTACTACATTCTGGTGCATTGGCCTGGAACTTCAAGGTCTCTAGGACCTGACCTGGAAGGTCTTAATACCAGTAATGTCTGTCTGAGACTGTGAACTTGTCTATGTGTTTATGTACAGTAGTTCCTATCTGTGTCTTTGTCTGTTCGTGAACTCTGAGTGGTGCCACATCTGTAATTCTGTTCTGGAATAAAAAGATCTTAAATCTATATCTGTGGCCAGACACAGTTAAGGCAGATGTGTCAGGAGACCCCAGCCATGCGGGACCAGAAGATGTTCTGAGTTCTCATCTGCAGTGGATATGGGCTCAAAGAACCAAGGGTGCCCACCAATCTGGTTACTTTTGTTCCTTCCTGACAAAGAAAGGAATCTCTTTTCTTGTATATGACAGCCACTTTCTGGTTGTTTTTAAGGTGGCATGTTGCAGTGCAGAGTGCTTGGAATTTTTTCTTGTGTTTTGTCTTTGTTATCTATTGTGGGTGACTTTCTGATGGATGTTTAACAAGGAAGAGATGCTGTCTTAGTCAGGGTTTCTATTCCTGAACAAACATCATGACCAAGAAGCAAATTGGGGAGGAAAGGGTTTATTGAACTTACACTTCCATGCTGCTGTTCATCACCAAAGGAAGTCAGGATTGGAACTCAGGCAGGTCAAGGAGCAGGAACTGATGCAGAGGCCATGGAGGAATACTGCTTACTGGCTTGCTTGCTTCTCCTGGCTTGCTCAGTCTGCTTTCTTATAGAACCCAAGACTACCAGCCCACAGATGGTACCACTCACAAGGGGCCCTCCCCCCTTGATCACTAATTGAGAAAATGCCCTACCGCTGGATCTCATGGAGGCATTTTCTCAACTGAAACTCCTTTCTCTGATAACTTCAGCTTGTGTCAAGTTGACACACAAAACTAGCCAGTACAGATGCCTTCAACTCCACTATATAAAACTAGGGAACAAAAAATTTCTGTCACCATTAGGAAAACTTTTTCTCCCCAGACAACAGGCAGCCCCACCTATTCCACCCTTCAGGCAGAAAGGTAACTCAACCCACAGGCAGTACCACCACAGGCAGTGGAGGGGGTACCTGCTGAAGGAACACAAAGCTGATGGAGGCACCTCCTAAGCCTGAGTCTGTTGTCCTGCCCTTGTGCACAAAAAAGCTGGTCAATGACCAAGAAAACCAACCTCATCACTATTGGCCCTTTGTCACTAGTGACCTTTATAAATAGAGAATGCAGAACTCCCCCTTTTCAGATGCTTGCTTTCCCCTAAAGTCTAGACTGGAACTTTAACACAGTTGAAGGTAAGAGGAGGCTCTTGGTTTACCATCAGGCTCTGCTAGCAGATCTCAAGGTCACCACAAGACAGCCCACTCATGTAGCCAACATGTATGACATTAGGCAGGGAGAGAGATTCGAAGAAAAGAGTCTGAGGGACTTAGTGATAGTGGTACTGGCAGAGAAAGTGTTTAATGAAAGAGAGAGCACAGATGAGAAGCAGATGACAGGATAGAGGCCACAGACTCATGACCTGGCAAAGATCCTGTTAGCAGCCATAGCCAAACTAGAGAACTATAGGAAACATCTGAAACAAATGGCTTCTAGAAACCAATGTGCTTACTCAGGCTCTGGCACTGGGCCAGGAGCCTACCTGCGTAGATGTCTGAAACAAATGGTTTCTAGAGAAACAGATTGGAGGGCTCCTAAAAATCAAAAATGCCCCCTTTTGAAAAAGAACCAATGTACTTACTGAAAGAAAAGAAAAGAGAAGAGGAGAGGAGAGGAGAGGAGAGGAGAGGAGAGGAGAGGAGAGGAGAGGAGAGAAGAGAAGAGAAGAGAAGAGAAGAGAAGAGAAGAGAAGAGAAGAGAAGAGAAGAGAAGAGAAAAAAGAAAAGAAAAGAAAAGAAAAGAAAAGAAAAGAAAAGAAAAGAAAAGAAAAGAAAAGAAAAGAAAAGAAAAGAAAAGAAAAGAAAAGAAAAGAAAAGAAAAGAACCAAAGGACCTTGGGCCAACAAATACACCAAGGAAAAAGTCTATTCAAACCATGGCCTTAAAAGATTCCCAGGATTACCCTAAAAATAGAGAGGAAACTCACCATCTTCCTTGTTGTAAAGGTCAGAGGTGGCTCTCAGAGGGCAGAAAAAGATTTCTACACCAGCCTTGGGGGTGCCAGAAGTGACTAAACCCTTCCATCTCTTCACGGACAAGAGATTTGAGACCTAGTTGCCAGAGGCTGCCCCCAGTCCCAAGTTTGTGCATCACGCAGCTCACAGCCCTCCTGGTTAAGGATACTGACAAACTGCCACTGGGCCAAAGCCTGACCATCTCCAATGCTAGAATGACTCATTACTAGGCTCTCCTCTGAAATGCCCCCAGAACAATTTTTCAGGCCCCAGTTGCCCTAAGCCTAGCTGCCCTGCTGCCTGACCTGGACATCAATGGGCCTCTACATGAATGCTCAGTCATTTTAGCCCACATCCATGATGACCACATCTTCAGGATACCCACTTGATGGATGCAGAGGTAGCATGGTTCACCAGTGGCAACAGCTTCATTCAGGACAGACAGATCAGCAGTGATCTCAAACACCGAGATCATATGGGCGGAGCCACTCCTGGCAAGAATGTCAGCCTAGAAAGCTGAACTGATAGTTCTAACCAAGGCTTTAGAACTAAGAAAAGACAAAATGCCTTTATTAATGCTCATGTCCATGGGCCTATTTATAGGGAGGGAGGCCCTCTGACAACAGAAAGAAAAACTATCAAAAATAAAGAGGAAATATTCACCCTTTTAAGAGCTCTATGGGGGCCTCAAGGTTGGCTATCACCCACTCTCTGGGGCATGAAAGAAAGACCCCCTCTCGTAGGAAAACAATAAGACAAATAAAAAAGCCAAGTGGGTGGCCCTAGAAATTGGACCCCTCATGCCCTTGATTGCACTAGACCCAGGAGACCCCATGCTGATGAGCTCAAATATACTACAAAAGTTATGATATAGGCCAGAAACCTGCCTATGTCTCAATGTCATAAGAGATGGTAGAAGACTACAGACTGCAAATACATTGTGTCAGAAGAAATGAGACTACGAATACATCAGAAGATCCACTACTCCTCCCACACAGATGTCTGGAGAATGCAGGATTTGATATCAGGATCAGAGATGCCAAGGGGCCAACTCAAAGACAGCTGAAGTTTTCAAGAACTATAAAGTTTGCCAGTGAGGCACAAAGTCTAAAGCCTACTCGGAGAGACTTCACAGGGGTAAAACCAAAAAAAATAGAAGATATAAATATTTATTGATGTTTATAGATACCTTTTCAGGTTGGACTGAGGCTTTCCCCACCAAGCATAAAACTACATCCATGTTGAAAAAGAAGCTCTTAGAGGACATACTGTCAAGGTATGGGCTTCCTCAGATGATAGGGTCAAACAATGAACCAGCTTTTGTGTCCCAAGTAAGTCAGGGACTAGCCAATATCCTGGGGATTAATTTGGCTCTTTGGTGGTCTTTTTGGGGTTCCTGAACGCTTCCTGGTGCTATAGAAGCATCTTCCCTTCTGGCCAGTTTTCAAAGTATCAGATGATGCTTTGCAAGGAGCTGCAGGAAGAAGGTATAAACAGCTTTGAAATATACAAACTTACAGCAGTGCCACCCTGCTATGTAAGATATGCCTACTGTTGCAATTGTGGCACAATTGTTATGGAGGTAACCAACTACTCTTTTATTAGTTGTAGTAGTAGTAGTAGTATTGTTTCATTTTCTTACATTCCAAATGTTGCAGCTCTTCCCAGTTCCCCCTCCAAGAGTTCTTCACACCATCCCTTCCCCTTTGCCTCTGAGAGGCTGCTCCCTACTCCACCACCACCTGCCTTCCACCTTACCCACCCACCCATCCCCAGTTCATGATCCCCCTGCCCCTGCATTCCCCTTCCCTGGGGAATCAAGTCTTTACAGGATTAGGCAGATCCTTTCCCACTGAAGCCAGACAAGGCAATTCTCTGCTACATATGTCCCTGGAGGCAGGGACCAGTCCATATATGCTCTTTGGTTGGTGGCTTAGTCTCTTGGAGCTCTGGGGGGTCTAGGTTAGTTGATACTGTTGGCATTTCTATGAGACTGCCATCTCATTCAGCTTCTTCAGTCCTTCTTCTAACTCTTTCATAGGGGTCCCTGACCTCAATTCAATGATTGGCTGTAAGTATCTGCATCTGTTTCAGTCAGCTGATGATAGAGTTTCTCAGAGGACAGCTATGCTAGGCTCCTGTCAACAAGCACTACAGGGCATCAGTAATAGTGTCAGGGTTTGATGCCAAAACCATTTGTGAAAAAAAGACAGCATTTTCAAGAAATGGTGCTAGTCTAACTGGCATTCTACTTTTAGAAGAATGCAAATTGATCCATATCTTGTACAAAGCTCAAGTCCAAGTGGATCAAGGATCTCAACATAAAGCAGACAGTGAACATATAAGAAGAGAATGTGGGTAAAAGCCTTGAATGTATTAGCACAGGGGAAATTTTCTTAAACAGAACACCAATGGCTCAGACTCTAAGATCAACAATTGACAAATGGGACCCATGAAAATGAAAAGTTTCTGTAAGACAAAGGACACTGTCAATAGGACAATACAGACACCTACAGATTGGTAAAAGATCTTCACTAACACTACATCCAATTGAGGGCTAATATCCAAAATATATAGAGAACTCAAGAACTCCAAATAGTAAAACCAAATAACCCAATTTAAAAATGGAGTACAGAGTTAAACAGAATTCTCAGCAGAGGAATCCTGAATGGCCAAGAAGCACGTAAAGAAATGTTCAACATCCTTAGTCATCAGGGAAATGCAAATCAAAATGATCCTGAGATTCTACCTTATACCAATCAGGAGGCCTAAGATCAAAAACTCAAGTGATAGCACATGCTGTTGAGGATGTAGAGAAAGAGGAACACTCCTCCATTGTTGGTGGGATTACAAACTGTCATAATTACTCTGGAAATCAATCTGGTGTTTCCTCAGAAAATTGGATATACTATTACCTGAAGACCCAGCTATACCTTTCCTGGACATACACCCAAAAGATGTTCCACATGCCACAAGGACATGTGTTCGACTATGTTCATAACAGCCTTATTTATAGCCAGAAGCTGGTAACACCTCATATTTCGTCACCTCCAAAAATAGATACAGAAAATGTGATTTATTTACACAATGGAATACTATCAGCTAGTAAAAGCAAAGACATCATGAACTTTGCAGGCAATTGAATGGAACTAGAAAATATTATTCTGAGTGAGGTAGCCCAGACCCTCCCCCCAAAAAAACCCCACTATTCTTATATTGAGTTTGAGGCCCACTCTATAGGAGAGATGTGATAGTTTGAATATGTGTGGCCCAGGGAATGACACTATTAGTAGTTGTGGCCTTATTGGAGTAGGTATGGCTTTGTTGGATGAAGTGTGTCATCATACAAGTAGACTTTGAGACCCTCATCCTAGCTCCCTGGAAGCCAGTCTTCTCCTATTGGCCTTCAGATGAAGATGTAGAACTCTCAGCTCCTCCTGCTCCCTGTCTGCCTTGCTGCTACTGTGCTCCTGCCTTGATGATAATAGACTGAGCCTCTTAACTTGTAAGCCAGTCCCAATTAAATGTTGTCCTTTTAAGAGTTGTCTTGGTCATGGTGTCTGTTCATAGCAGTAAAACCTTAACTAAGACAAGAGACTATATGCCCTGCCTGGCAATGTATACCTATTAAAATACCCATGGCTGGCAATATTATATGAAGTAGAAACTTACACTTTCTTTGGAGAGTTAGTTATTTCAAATGAAGTTTTGCTGAATCACATAGAGGAAAGGATGTCTTGCTAAAGCAGACATGTGAAAGAATGTTTCCCTAAAGCAGAAACAAGTGAAAAGATGTTTTGATATAGCAAACATATGAAAGGACCTGTGATGAAGGAGTATTAATATGAACCCACAGCCAATGGGAAAGTTGCACTGAACATTGGTTTGGTTTGCTCTGCCTCACTATTCTTTGCTAGCCTCAGACATGTATTGGTTTACCTTACATAATGTTGTTGAGCTCAACTTGCAGTAACACAGTCATTGAGAGAAACTTGTCCAAGAACTGCACTCAGGATTCCTATGGCCTTGCCTCAGGCCAGTTGGTAAACCTTGTAGGTTCTTCAAGATTGAACTACAGCTGATGTTTTGGGGCTGGTGTCTGCCTACCTAGAGTACTGGCCTGCAGCTGCTGAATCATATTCGGTGTTTGCTACAGGACTGAACTTCAGAGAAAGAAGACTGAGCTGGCTCCCAAAGAACTATTGCTGACCAGGACCACTTCCCCCATATCTTAATAAACATTTCTTTTTCACTACCTCTTCTGGGTGGTAGGCTAGATGAGAGGTTGAACCCTTATTAAAATTGGGTTGCAAAAAAATTTATGCCAGCCGGGCAGTGGTGGCACATGCCTTTAATCCCAGCACTTGGGAGGCAGAGACAGGCGAATTTCTGAGTTCGAGGCCAGCCTGGTCTACAGAGTGAGTTCCAGGACAGCCAGGGCTACACAAAGAAACCCTGTCTCGAAAAAAACAAAAAAAAAAGAAAAAAAGAAAAAAAAAATTATGCCTACAGTTATAGGCCCTATGTATGTGAGAACTTATCATTGTTTAAATAAGTTAACATGGTATCAAATTGCATTTTAAATATTTATGTTTATACTCATAGTGTACCTCTCATCCTAAATCAGAGAAACTTCTTTTTCCAGTGAAAATTAATAGATACAGAAACTTGTGGCTTTTTCAGTTGCTGAGAAAAAAAAGCAATGGTTGGGTGCTCAATTCTAAAAAGACATTTCTTCTCAGCTCACCTCCACTAAGAGTTAGAAAACATTGTAGAAGCAGAAGCAGAAATATAAGAGCCAAAAGAAAGGACTAATAAGGGGTGCAAATACCGAAATTGCAATCATGTTCATACGACATTTAGATTGCTTGTACTGGAGCTGCCCAAGACCAGGCCTATAAACAGTCAAGTCACGGATCCTTTCTCTGCTGAATTACTCGATACTGATGGACTCTGAGGGAACAACAGTCATTGTCTTCAGTTGCATATCAAACATGAGTTTCTAGTGGGCAGTTCCAAATGCCTAGCCACACAGATGACCATGAATCACAACAAAACAAAAACCCATGAATATGGGAAGGGGATTTGTAGGGAGGAGAGGGAAATGGCTAGTATGGGAAGTAAATAGGAGAGATTGGAGTGAGAGTAAGAAGAATATGTATACATGAAGTTACCAAAGCATAAATTTAACCAATAAAAAGGCATGCTCTGAAGAATCACTATATGAAAAGATTCATTGCATAGATGAAAAAACTAAGCCTTCTATGTTGTATTACTCCAAGTGCCTGAATACATGGTTTATGTACATTCAACATGCAAGGCTACTTGCCTACAAGCTTGATAACCTAAGTTCAAGTTTCACAGTCCCCATGGAATAAGACATCTGATGCCCACACGTTATCCTCTGACCTCTACATATGTGTTGTGGCCCAAATAGATAAATAAATGAGTAAACAAACAAACAAATAAATAAATAAATTTTAAATGTTTGAGGTACCAGATACAATGATACAGAACTGCATTTAAGAATTTCTGTTTATTCATTCTTTAATTTATTCAACAAATATATATTGATTTTCAGACCAACTGATTCTCAAACAAATCAGAACATTTTCCCAGCTTAAGAAGTTTCCCAGGTGCTATAAAGGCATAAGCAACTCAGCAATGTCTCCAGACTTTTCAATTGCTTATTAGTGAGTATCATTGGTTCTCATTCTCACATCATCCAAAGAGCTCCCAGATGAAAAGAGACCAGTTCCAAGGCTCTAAGAAAGTGTGAGAGAGGCAGAGATGAGGTGAGAATATAACAAACAAGGAATGGAGGAACAGAGGTGACACAGCAAAAGAACCTTGGCCTCTGTTTACCTTAGGCTGAGACACATTATCTTCATGTTTCCTCATCTGATCCTTTCTTTCACCCTCATCCAATCATGGGAACTAGGTTTGAATCCCCCAGGGCCATGGAAATGAGCCAAACTGCACAAGAATCTTGTAATTAAAAACTTGACTGAGCCAGATCAAAACTCTATGAAGGCCGAGCAGTGGTGGCACATGCCTTTAATCCCAGCACTCGGGAGACAGAGGCAGGTGGATTTCTGAGTTTGAGGCCAGCCTGGTCTACAGAGTGAGTTCCAGGACAGCCAGGGCTACACAGAGAAACCCTGTCTCGAAAAACCAAAAAAAAAAAAAAAAAAAACTCTATGAAGTCCGACCATAAGCAGAGCCTGTTTTCAAGGGACTGTCAAAAGTGAAAGAGTGGACAATGCAAAAGTAATCATTAAGTCCACAGGATGGAGCAGCAGAGACAGAGACTCGGGAGATAATATCAGGAAGGAAAAGTCAAATATCAGAGAACTTTGAGAGGAAGGAAAGGGAAAATACAAGACTTCCATAAAATAAAACATTCAAAGTAATAACCAGGGACCATTTCTTGGGTTCTGATTCTGTATTTTGTTGGTCTGGGTTATCTTCATTAAAAGCGTGGGATTTGAGCAAGTAACTTCCTTCTTCATTACGCTTCGTCCCACCTATTGAGAGTCAATTAAAATTACCAACCAGTCTTAAACCTGTATAGGTGTGACTGCTAACAAATCAGCAGTCCAGACTCACTTGGCGGTAAGACAATAGTATTTTGTGAAATCAGAAAACCTGAACAACAGCTCTAGTCCAAGAAGCCTGGGACACTGGAAGCTGAAGTGAGTATCATGACTGACTTACTAGCAGGAAGGCCACTGAGCATTTCCTGTGTCACAAATATTAGTAGTGTCCAAATATTAGTAGAATGTCATCATAGACCAGAGCGTTTTAAACTTGTTCCATTTGGTATAAAATCAGTTACATGTTTTGATTCTCTTTACTTTGCCTTACCTGATTTAAATCATTATTTCCTAAAGACATATTCTTTTAAAATTAGTTCTCCTACTTTTTAGCCAGGCCTCAAAAAGTATACTCATCATACTCTGGAAAGCCTTCATGATTATGGCAGTACATTTGTATTACCTGTCCCCCACAGAAATGTGACTTATTCAGTCAACCAGAAGCTACATCAGGTACAAGTAACAGTATTCAAATACTGATCCACTTATTCATTTATTTTACTTTCTTGTTTTTAGAGAAAAGAGAGTAATACATTTTTCTACTGGGTCATTGTAGCTATTGCTATGAATGTGTGTCTGTGGTATGGTTGGTATATGTGTGTTTGGTGTATGTAAACTGGTGGTATGTGGGGTGAGTGGGTGGCATCTGTGTCCATACTGGCAAACAATGTAATTGCCAATATCAAATGAAAGCAGAAAGATTGTTTGCACATATGAACATTAATATCAAAGATGATAGGACTCATAAAATGAAATGTAATTTGGGTGCTGTAATATTTTGGGGAAAAACTGGAGCGAGTAAAGAAGTACAGCTAGAGAAAGACTCATCCATCGAAGGGTGGAGGGAGGCTCAGGACTAAAGCTTCCCACGGTCAGGCCCCAGAATTGTTCACTCTAGTAAGAGGTGCAGCATTCATCCCTGCTCTTTGCTTCCTCCCCATCTCCCTGGTTCCCTTCCCAGGAGAGGCTTCTTGTACTGGCATCTCAGTCCCATAGCCCCAACCTCTGGCAATACCAACCAGGGCCAAGAGGGCCAGATGGGACTGCTGGCAAAGGTGCTGCTGATCCAGCTCTTTCAGGTTCCACTCTCTGTCTGCTAATACATTGGGTGGTGGGAGGACCTGGTTCTGATGAGGGCACAGTGCCCACCTTGAAACAGGCAGCTTGGGTCCCGGCACACAGATGTGCACCTAGCTGCAGTCTTGTGTTTGCCCCGTGCTGCAATGCGCTACTAGTCACTGCTTCCATTTCACACTTCGCACACCAGCCTCCTCTCAAGACAGTTATTTGATCACTAACCACTTTGAATATCATGATCGTCGGCTCATTTATTTTTTCTATTTTAAAGGATGGTGTGGGCAGGATGCTGTGGTATTGATTTCCACATTTGCTAGGGCATCCAAGTGTGAACTGCCTATTCCAGTGTCTACCTGAAGAAAGGGTTATTACTGTGTTCATTACTTAGCATTTATATAGCTCTTCACACTTACTTACCTAATATTTTTCAGAGCACCCCTGTCAAGTATTAGCAACGCCCATGGAGAGGCAATAAATTAGGGGTCTCAGAAATATTTTAGAGATGTCAGAAAAGACATAAAATAAATTACCACAGACATGATACCTCTGGCAGCTTTGGGCAGCTCGTTCATTCCACCATTCTAATGCACAAAGCTTTTTAAGGGACTCTTCCTCCTCTTGTGGATTACAGCTCAAATATCCCCTCTGTTGTCTCACCTTTTCTGGTTCCCCTACCTAAAATATCAGTCTCTCCCAAAGCATTCAGTTTTCTATCCCAGAGTCTTGTGAACGATATGAAGCATAGTGCTACCTGAAATCATGTGTGCATATTTGTGTTCTTGCTTTTTTTTTTTTTTTTTTTTTTGTCTTTATGGGGCAAAAGTCATTTCAATGATAATAGAGGCCTAGTATAAATCGTTCCCTGAGTTTTCTGTGGTCAGCTAGTACTGATCAACCTGAATTTAACACAGAATATCACATGACTAGATAGAAGCCACCAGATAGAAGTAACATCCAACGTGGAGCTGCTAATAGCATCACTTGTAAAAGTGAACTGACTTTGGGAAAAAGACACAAAAAGAAAAACAGGCAGAAGAGAAAGGTAAAGAAGGAGAATAAACAGAGAAGGAAAATTTATACCAGGAAAAAAATTAAAAGATGTTTAAAAATGTAGACTATTGATAAAGGATCAGATGGCTCTGGTGTCCACCAGCTAGTGTTTGAGTCTTCTCTCAATTATCTCTTGGTTGTACATTCCCTGAAATCACAGGCTTTCTGTCTCTTCAGTTACGATTAAAATTGTACCTAGGTCATTCTTGTTTTTCTTAGAATCAATACTCTCAGCCAGACATGGGAGTTCACACATGTATTCGCAGTACTGGAGGCTGAGGTAGGAAGATCACAAGTTTAAAGCCACTCTAAGCTACACAGAAAGACCCTGTCTCAAAGAAAAAATAAGAATAACTCATCTCTGTTGATGTCGCAGTACCAGAGTACATAGTAAATGCTCAGTTAATATCACCCCCAACAGCAAAAATCTGAAGTTCTTACTGTATTGAGTAATTCAAAATGAATAAGGAATTACCAGGAGGAATGCTGTATTTGGCCCTTGCAGAGAGGGCTATTACTTTGTAGTGACTTTGTTCCTTCAGTGCTGAAGCCCAAGGTCAATGCTATCTTCCGGGTATACACTCTGGGCTTGTTCTGTGGCTTCAGTTTCATTCCTGTTAACTTCCATCCCCATCCCTTATCATTCAGTTATTTTGCTGCTTTGCACTGTTTCAGGTTCTTTGAAGCCTATGCACTTCTCCCCATTTAAGGATGCTGTGAAACAGACTAAACATACCTGCTTCCTCTGAGTCTTCAATGCTCTGGGCTAAAGGGGAGTGTGTTTCCCTTGGCTGAGTGCCAAGTAATTTGGGGAGTTGGGGAAGAATGTTTAATGACAAAATAATTGCACTTTTAAACTCATTACTTTTTGGTAGATGAAAAATCAGCATATAAGTACATATGAGAATAAAAACACATTGCTCTTGCTGCACACACAGACGTGGGAGGGAAAATGAGGCAAAGAAAAGTCTGGAAAGGTCTATTCAGGGAAGAATGGCCTCCAAAATTCCAGCTCAGGGGTGCTAACTCCACCACCTCTTTCTATGCTGAGGGAAGGTCTTGTTGTAATAGCCCTTAAAACTGGCACAAAAGGAACATTTCATTATGCTAAATATTTTTCTACTGGCTGAGTCTACCACAGTGCCTTAGGGAGTAACTTTATAGGGTGCCATGCCCCAATTAAACCTGGAAAAATGTTCACTGTGGAAGGATATGAGTGACTGTAGCTGTAATCTTGCTGTCACTGTTTATTAAGCATTTACTATGTGCGAGAAACTGTGCTGCTTTAGAAATGACCTCATTTAAATATCCCAGCAGCCTTGTGAAATAAAGACTGCAATACTTCATTTGAATATCGACTTCAAACTACGTACATCAGTCGCTGCTGATGAGTGGTGGATTGGACCCTGCAACAGGAGCAGATGGATACTATCTCAAGACTTATGACAGTGAGGAGATGAAAATGAGAACAGTGTGTGATGGTGGTGGTGGTAGTGGTGGTGGTGGTGGTGGTGGTGGTGGTGGTGGTGGTGGTGGTGGTGGTGGTGGTAGTGTGTGTGTGTGTGTGTGTGTGTGTGTGTGTGTGTGTGTGTGTGTGTGTGTGTGTGTGTATGTGTGTGTGATTAAACAATATATCATATTATTTCGTTACATGACTCACAGTGAAAGTATGATAGGAATTGCATTTCCTCCCGTTACCAGTTAAAAGACTTAGTTCCTGCATAGGTTTTCTCTCCCCACATCACACAACTTTTCCAAATCTTCTGGGTTGACCACCACTGCAGTAGTTTAAGTAATAAATATCCCCCATAGTCTCGGATATTTGTCCCCAGTTAGTGGCACTGTTTGGGGAACGGTGTGGACTTTCTGGAAGAAGTACGTCACTAGGGGTGGGCCTCGCGGGTTTAAGAACCCTACTCCACTTTCAGTTCGCTCTCTCTGCTTCATCTTTAAGGTTGAAGATATGTTATCTCTGCCTTTTGCTCTTCCTTAAATTGCCTTTTGGTAGCATTGTATCACAGCAGCAGAAAAGTGATGAATCCAAACACTCGACTTCATTTTCCCCTTGTACCACCTGTTTAAGAGGTACTGAACTTTGAGGCCAGCCTCATCTATAGAGTGAGTTCCAGGACAGCCAGGGCTACACACTACACAGAGAAACCCTGTCTCTAAAAAAAAAAAAAAAAAAAAAAAAGAGGTACTGAACTGACAGCATTTTCAAAATAAAGATAATACTTATACATTTGACATGCTTTTGAGAAGCAAAATGGTGACACACATCTGACATTCCATCACTTGGGAGGTACAAACCCATCTCCACTTACATACCATGTTCAAGGTCATCCTGGGTTACATAAGACTATATATCAGAGTATTGTGTTTACAAGAGTGGTTAGCAGATTATTCGTACTTGGAAAAGGCCACCTGTTTGTCTCCAAACATTTCCTTGTACAAAGTCACACCTCCACCTGAAGAACTGGCTTTATTTCTTATTGATGGATTTGCTTTTAAAATACAGACATTTTCCTGATACTGCAAGGGAGTCTTTGTTTCTCTCTAGTGTCTTGTGAGATGCTCTGACAAGACATTTTTAGTAATAGCCCGAGAATGATATTCTCTGTCCATAGTATCAGTAGGACTTTGCTATCCAAACAAGGCATGTTTTAGCCCCTTTGCAATGGGGAGGATGGTAACAGGATCCAAATCCAGTCTGTAGTTCACACTAGAAGTAGATTTCTTTTTTTCTACTGGGTAGACTATGACGTGGATGATACCTATTGTGAATACACTCAACCTAAATTTAAATGGACCTCAGAGCCACTAAGAAGATGCTGACCTTCCATTTCTATGCATCCTATGCAATTTGAAACACCTTAATTAGGGTGGAGGGAATAAGGTTGATCCCTCAGACAGATAATATTAAAAAACAATAAGGATGCTCAAGTAAAACATCCTTTGCAGTGGTTTTCATTTCCCAGAACTATAAATCTTGAATACAGTTCTTCTGTGGTAGTGACTCCCAATTATAAAATTATTTCTGTTGCTACTTCATAACTATAATTTTGCTACTGTTATGAATCATAATGTAAATATCTGATGTGCCCAATATCTACACCCCTGTGTAAGAGTCATTTGTTGCGACCCACATATTGAGAACTACTACATTTGGGAAGTAGTGGGCAACAATGTCCTGCAAAACTTATGAAAGAGTGCTGAGCACACAACAATAGTCAGAATGCAAAAGGAAGACAAATCAGTATCTATTTTGTGTCTGCTGTGTTCTAAGTACTATTTTCTTAACTTTGTGTATATTGTGTATTTTCTCAATAATACTAAGGCAGGCACGAATAACAGATATCTTTCATAAATGAGGAAGCCAAACAGAACAGTAGCCTGTCACAGGTGCTAATGACAAGAGTTGGGCTCAAACTGAGACTTGTGTGACCCCCCACATGGTGCATGGAAGACAAGCTGACATCAACAGCCTCACTGTGATCTCTGCTCAAACTCACAATTCTGCTTTAGCTTTTGCTTATTGCTTTACTTACTAATTTTCAAGGGACTTTGTCGTGTAGCAATGTATTATTAGAGGAAAACGGATGCAACAGGAGATCACTATATTAAGTTGATTTGGCCAGTCTCAGAGAGATAAAGGTGTGTGTTTTAGTAGCAACACAAAGGTTTTATAAAGATATTCAAAATGATGTATGCATGTATGTATGTTTCTATGTATGTATGCATAACATGGAAGTAGAAGTAAAACTGTCTAGTGAAATAAATGAGATTAATGGAGGGGCGAAAATAAGAAGGGTAGGATGGTATATGGGGGAACATGCTCACCATATGAAATATATGTGTGTGTATATATATATATATATATATATATATATATATATATATATATATAGAGAGAGAGAGAGAGAGAGAGAGAGAGAGAGAGAGAGAGAGAAAGAGAGACTGATCTGATACCACTGGCTCAGAGAAGTTTAGCTGAGCCTCAGAAACCTTTGAGAACTTGGGGCCCACTAAAATCCCAAGGTGTCTATTAGAGGGCATGAAAAGCCAGGGCTGTGGATCCAGGGGAGTTGAACCCACTCTTTACTACACAGTGGGGCCCTGTCTCAAAAACCAAACTGTAGACATATACACACATAAAATTGCTTTGTGGCTTAAGAATGAAGAAGCAAATTTAGGTGGATGGTTCTATATCAGGGTTACTAACAAGACTGTCAACATCTAGATATCACTAAAGATGTCATTTCAGAACTCCATTGTTGAAAGAGTCTGTAGAGAACCTTAATTACAGGCACCCTCCCCTCACAGAACTGCCTTCACTATGCTCCATGTGGCCTCTCAAACCCTAGGTCCTCTCTGGCAGGATAACTTGGGCTGGCTTTCCTGGTGGCTGGGATGAAACTGACAGACACACAGAGAAGGAGAGAAAAAGGGAAGAAGGAAAGAAAGACATGAGACTACACATCAAAGAGATAAAAGCAGTAGGACCAAGACAGAATCCAGTCTTTGTTCTTCATGTTAAAACAAAATCCCATGAATTTTGGCTTAGATTCACTAAGATCAACACAGGCGCAGAGGCAGAGAACCATAAAGGGATGGATTACAACAGGCGGGAATTGTTAGAAGTCAGTTTAGAGACAGTCTACCACACAATATCTAATCAGCTTTTTGTTCCTGGCATAGTTAGCTTCCAGTTATCGATTTGATACACCTGGGAAGAGGGACCCTCAAATGAAGAATTTTGTCCGTAGGATTAACTGTAGGAATGTCTATGGGACATTTTCTTAGTTGCTGGCTGATGTGTGAGGACCCAGTGAACTATATACTGTCGATCCCTAGGGAAGGGCCTGGGCTGGATGGGGAAGGGAGCTGGGAAAGTCAGGGAGAGCAACACAGTAATAGTATTCATCCACTGACTGAAATGCTTCAGTTCTTGTCCCCAAGTTCCTGTCTTGATTTCCTGCCTTGACTTCCCTAGATGGTGGGCTCTAAAACAAAAACATAAACAAAACCTCTCCTACCCCGAAATTAGTTTTGATCAGTGCTTTATCACAGCTAAAATCAAACTAAACATAGTCATGGCAGACATTTTAGAAAAACGAGTTAAAGGAGGAAATGATTTATATGGCTTACCATGGCAAAACTTGGATTTGAGGTAATATCCTTTTTAAAATCAAAATAAATGATAAAATTAAGTTGAAATCCAAACTGGGATGAGCCTGCCTTGACTCCTGAAATACACTTTCTTTGGAAAAACGTAGTAAAGGCCTGTAGTTTACCCCTTGCAGCTTGTGCACAGAGCTAGCTCATCACCTTTGTTCTGATGTCAAAATAAAAGCTATACTTTAGTCATCTCATTTCCACACTCAAGGACAAGCCTTTTATTGTTTTGTTTTGCTCCCTGTGACAGGGATTCAGAGGTTTCACTCTGTAGCCCAAGCAGTGGTCGAATTCGTAGCAATCCTCCCACCTCGAACTCTCAAGGACTAGAATTATAAGTATGAGCAATAAAGCCTGAACCAAGTACAAGGGTTTTTTATTTTTATTATTTCCATACTCCTGACTTTGTTTATCCTCATTCGTCTTAGAATTTTCTATCCTCCCTGCTCTGACATACTTTGTTGCTCCCAGAAATATGGATTATTATGTAGTGGTAAAATTCTAAAGGAAACTGAACTGTAATGTCCTTTCTACATAAACTTGCTTAATAAGCGCAAACAGCTTTGAACGGTGCCATCCTGACAATCCTAGCCTTTGTAGCCTGCACAGTCTTCCCCAGGGCGGGGCATGTTCAGAGCTGTAAGCTAAGTAAGACTGAGACTCCCAAACCTCCCTGCCGCTTCTCTCATACTTCCCGACTTTCTGAGTGTTAACACATGTTAACTTGCAGAACAGAATGCTGACCCTTCAGAAAGGCAAACTGTGAATTCAAGCTATCTTATTCTTGTTTTTACCAATTAAACCACAAATCATCTATCTTCTCTGCCTTCTCTTACCATTTAGTAAACTGTAGGTGTATCCACAGATGGACAGTTAAACTGAGCAGGTACTCCACAGAACACTGCTTCCCTAATTCCAGATCTTCGGGGTTTGGTTAAATGACCAGCTCTCAGCTTCCTCACGTGGACCTTCATTTCCTAACTGTCTCATTTGGTTCTGTCCCTTAAGTGACAGCAAGTGTTCTCAATAAATGTAAGATATGATGACTGGAAAAGTAAAGACATTTTCCCCCAAAGAAACTCATTCTTCATCTATGTCCTTAGCAACCTAATTTTGCTCCTGATTGGCTCAGAATGACTTTTGTTTAACCTGTTCTTAATCCTGGCCAAAGTAAAGAATTCTAAAATGGCTCAAGTCTAGGGTCAGTCTCTGGAGCCTTGCAAGTATCACTGGTTTTCCCAACTGAGAGAAAGTTGTTAACCAGGACTTATTTTTCCAAATCATTAAATAAGGAACTGGCTGAAAGAGATCTAGCGCTGGAATTTTCTGGGCTCTGGTAGAAGGAAACAAAAAAGATCTTTAAAATGCTAGTGACTGAAGTAGCAACTGACATATATTCATCTTGAAACAAAGGTACTTTTAAAGCAAAGACTGTGGCGAACAGACAGGGAAAGGACACTTTGGCTCCACGTTCCTCTGTCTTTTCTGTAGATGGTTATGCCCCTGCCTGCTGTTCATCAGCCTTGATTTTGATGGGGAGATTTTTAGTCAGCTGCCTCCATCATTCTGGCACAGACAGAAATCCTTTTTAAAAAAATGTTACACTTCATCAAAGTGTATCGAGAGACTTCACGGTCATTATCTCAATGGCTGCTCTGATGTGCTACAATTGGCAGAGATACAAACAGTAGGGGGTGTGTGAGAAGAAAGCCAGCATTTCATGTGGAAAGCAGGCGAACCACGCCAAGCTTCTGTCAACAACTCCGTGGTCTGATCCGAAGCACTGGGCCTGCTGATGATGCTCTTGTTTCTGGAGGAAGTAAACAAGAAAATGAATTCCATCGTGCAACACAGCCTCTTTGTATCTTCAAAATGGTGTGACTGGCCCCAGGCCAGCCACGTTCAAAGTTTGGCTATTTGTGTCATCTGGGCCTCAGTACTGATGGAGGCTTTGATTACAGCTTGGACCTAGCTGTAAGACCCTTCAGTGCAGCCACTCAGCAAATAAAGGCATTGATTGGTTGTTGGGTCAATTTAGCCATAAGGGTGCAGGGCATGGTTCTTTTGAAAAGCCTAATGGATTAGCAACACAACCAGCCCCAGTGAAGGCCTTATTTTTCAAGTAACTTCATGATGGTGTCCCAGCTTGGCACGGATCTCTTCCCCCAGAGCAGCTCCAGGGCCTTTCTTCTTGTCAATACTGGGGCTCAAAGGATTAGACACAGCGGGTTTTACAATTTAATGAAAACAGCTGTTGAAACAACAATTAAGGCAAACAATAGTCTGCATGGAAAACTATTAATTATGTAAAGTTATGCAGAAAGCAGAATAATCTTTTCTTCAGAGCCCTCTAAGCTGACTGAGAACAACCTGGAGCCACCTTTCCTTCCATGGGTCTTAAGTATCAGGAAGTGGGGTGCTTCTAAGAAAGGCCCCGTTGCTGCGTGTGGGCGGATGTGCAGTGTTCACAGAGTTTCAGTCTGAGCTGGAGATTAAATATTCAAAAGACTATCCACTAAACTTAATTTACCTTGGGCACTGAGCCTTTTCAGATCAGCTTAGAGAGTTTTCATAAGTGTCTAAGATTTGAGCGTTAGCAGTTGAGATCCCCAACTTGAGCTTTAAAAAAAAAAACCAAACAAACAAAAAAACAAGAAACAAACACTTCTATAAGATGCCGTCCTTCAGGCCTAATCTGAAGCAAACAGCTCTTGGGAAATGGAGTCTCTTATTCTTGAGACGAAATCAGTTTTAATTACATTATGACGGTCCAGTTTGGACTAGCAAGAGTTCCCTTTCCACCTTCGTTCCCTCCTCCGGCTAAATGCAGTATTCATCTCTATTCCTCTATTTGCTGGGACTTTAAATTCATTGCTTCTCTCTTTGAAATTTCTACCCTTGACTAACAGTGCTGGGAATTGACTTATGGCCCTTTGCCCACCCTGTATTCCACACCCCACTTTCCTCCCTGTACGGGAATCACCAAGCCAAGAAGTCCCATTAAGAGAGTTATTAACTGCATGCATAGACATTGCCTCCTGACACAGTCAAATTGATTTCTTCTCACCATAACTGCTTTTAACACTCTTTCCAGCAAACCCAACGCCTTTTATTTGACTATATTGTTTTAGAAAAGCCTTTGGGAATTTAGCTAATTTCATGCTGGAACTTATTGAGTGGGATTTGACACTCTTTGATAATACCTATAAACCAGTAGTCAGGTCTTACTCGCTTTAGGGGAGGAATGAAAGCTTTATTATTTGTAGGTCTCTATTCTAAACATGTCACCTAAGTTTAGCAGTGCATCTGTGGTGAGGTGCAGCTGGCACAGTGACTGAGCAGAACTTCTCTGTAACTTCCAGAAAGCTGTCCTCAGTTATCAACAGTGAGACAGCCCCTGCTTTTTCCTGGAATTTACCATTATGTTTCCATCTACCTTTTAGATAATAAAATTAATTTAATTTACTGATTTCCATAAGTTAATAAAATGATTCACCCATAAGAACCCTGACACACACATTCTAGGAGAAACTGTCTCTGTCCTTTCTTCACCTAGAACGCCAAAGTGCAGGACAGGCAACACTTCTCCTTTCCTGAGAATCAGGTAATAATCTTGTGATTATATCTCTATAAGCCCCAGACCATGATCAAGTATGCAAATAAAATTGATTTCTATGGTCAGAAACAATAATCCAATTAACAAGTATTTGTATAAGGCCTTTAAAAATCACCCTAAACTTAAGCCCACACCCATCTGAAGTATAAACCCAGTCCAGTACCATATCCCAGCATCCACCAGTTCGAACTTTGCACAGGAGCTTACAAGCTGCATCAGAATTGCAAAAGCAATTATTCCAGTTATCTAGATGTGATTTTTCAATCATTCTAGGAATTTCTTTAGCAGTTCTTAGTCCATAGCTACTCACAACTCTCACAGTGGCATGTTGCTCACAGATCCTCGTTATTAATTCAGCTCATGGAGCTTAATTGGACAAGGCTAGAGCGAATTTGACAAACATCACAGCAGCAGAAAAAGCAATCACTCTTTCAAGATGAAAATTTGTTTGATGTCTTACTGTGTAACTCATTTACTCTCCTCGGGAGTCATGTGATCTGAATGTTAATCAGCTATTGATTGGTTTCTCTCCTTGGACAGTCAGGTGACTTGAATATTAATGGACCAGCCCTCATAGCTGTACTGTTAGGCAACCTTGTGATTGGCTGCCGGGTTACGATATGGAGATAAGTGGGTGCTTGATGAGCACTTGACAGAACTTCACAGAAAATTAAGGCCCTAAAATAGCATGAGAAAGTCTTGTCAAATCAAGCATGATTATCGTTGAATGCTTAAGGAATTCATCATCTGCATGAAATTGATACACTCCAGCAGCGGCAGGCCCTGCCGTCAGCGGGGACTCATCAGATCTTTATTTATATGTGTTCACCAAATCACATTAATTCTGAGAGCTAAAACATGCTAAGGATGAAGGTTATTTTCTGTTCAATCTAATTTATCTATGACAATAATCATCACTAATAATGTGTCAAATTGGATTGCAGTCATTTTATGCATGCATGCTGATTTGGAAAATAGTGTTAAACCATCCCGCAATAATTAACAAATGGTAAAGGTATTCCGTCTCTGAGTCATCAGCACACCTAGATGGAAAATTAACTTTTATAGAATGGATTTATACATACATGTCCTTATTTAATTCAGAATATAAATTATTCCTGGTAAAAGCGGACATCATTTTTATAGCACCATTAAGACCAATAACCATCAAGGGACTTGCCGTCTTCATTGGTGCTGTTCTTCATTTTTCCTCATTTTCCATAGCTAACTTGCTAATGGGTGCCACCGTCACGTTCCATGCATGGTAGGGCATGATCAAGCTGAGAGATGAATAAATATGCCTCAGTTTACCTGTCAGTCACGGGTGAAGAACCATCGTAGGTGGGGTTGAAAGGTAGGCGGTGGAGTTCACAAATCTAATAGGGAATTGAGACCTTCCCAAATATTTCTCTTCACAGGAACTTTGCAGATTAACTCATACAGGATTAGTGTTTCTTGAGGAGTTTATTTAAGCCTAAATTGTTTTGGAGGAAATATCTTTTGTAAAGCAGATTTTTCCCCAATTCTTTTTTAAAAATAACCTTTCTGTTTATTGAAGTAATAAAACCTTAAAGAAATATATACACCATATAATGAACTACAATGTTTGAGAAAAGAATTACACTCTGTAAGAAGAGGCAATATATACAATAAATTGGGGTTTCGTTCCCACAGCTTTCTGTACACTGGATCTTAATCCCTGGGCAGCCAGTACAGTCCAGATCCCTCCTTCCCCTCAGACGGTCTCTTTACTGATTAAATGAATCTGCTCCAAAGACTGGCTCCCAGGCTCTCTGATCTAATCTGATCTGATTTTATCCTATCACTTCAGCAGGACATCAGGGAATTAACAATAAGCAGCTTTACCACAAGTGTTTAATAACTCAACACAATCCCCATATGGCTCGGAGCTAGCTGCTCAGGTTCCCAGCCAGTCCACTGCAGTGTGACAGACTGGCCATGCTTCCCAACCTGAGGAATTTTCATGCACTAGCAAACTAATCGCTTCAAGTTCCTTCATAAATCACACAAAGAAGATTTCAGCATCTTAACAAATTAAGAAAAAAAAAAAAAAGCAAAGCAACAATAGAATGGGTGGGTAAGAGAGGGTAATGGAATATGTGTCAGGAAAGCAGCTGGAGAATCTCTCTACTCTGTGGAAGGGGACCAGCAAGAGGGAGAGAGAGATGTGCACAGAGGAGGGAAGGGGGCTGTGAGCCCAATATAATTATTTATGTGTATAAAATGTCACACTGAAACCCATGTCTTTGTATGCCAATCACAAACTTAATTTAAAAAAACAAAAACAAACAAACAAACAAAACAATCTAAAGAGAAAAGCAGCAGAAGATAAGGAACTAACTGGTCAGGAGAGACTTGACCGTCTAGCTAGGAGTTGTGGGAAAGAGGCAGGAGTTTAAATATTGTCAATTAACTTCTTTCCTTTCTTTCAATATGTTTTTCATCTGCTTACATTTTAACAAGAATAAAATAATTTGACAGGCTCACACCTAAGGGTTCCAAGCCCACAAGAACCTTCTTTTGTTCTCTTCCCACTGTGAAAGAAACAATGAAGTTTCAGCAACAGACCTCTTATTGTTCCTGGTATAGCCCTTGAAGTATGTACCAAGCAAGCAATTAAAGGAGGATTGTATGTCCTACATAATGCAGATGGCCAAAACCCAGAGCGAAATCATCAGGCTCCCCACCCCTGGACGTCAGGCTGGTCTCCATGGGTGCTTAAAGTGGTCCCTTGATTGCAAAAGGTTGACTAGAAAGTTCCTTGTTTTCCTAGGGCTGCCCCTGAGTTCCTGCATCCCTGGCTCTCAGTGGCAGCAGCTCCACTTTTTTCAAAGATATATGAAATCTATACAGATTATTAATATTCAAAACAGAAATGTCCCTTGCAAGAGCTTACCATTGTGCCAAGATCCAGCTGGGAGTCTGTGAGACACTAGGAGAGGAAACGGGCCATTGAAAGCTGTGTGATAATTAGTATGGTGGGTGGGGTGGGGTGGGGTATATCACTCTAGCAGATATCTAAAATAAAACGTCTTTTGGTTATTCTATTTAATACCTACAGTGTGCCAGATTTGCTTATGAAAACATGTTCTCTAACAAGAAAACAACCTCTCTCTATTGCCCTGATGCTTCTATGATTTCTCAACATATCAGCAAAGTAACAAAGTCCCTGATACAGCCAGGGCTACACAGAGAAACCCTGTCTCAAAAAAACAAAAAACAAACAAACAAAAAAAAACAAACAAAGTCCCTGATAACTGAACATCCTCGGGAAAGGCAGTTTCACAAGCCAGGTTAGGTCTCACTGTTTCCAGACCCCCAGGGGAAGTCTAGAGCACTCACAAATGCACTCAACATAGATAAAATGGATCTGTGGCATAGCTCCGAAGACAAAACTTTCCCCACCACAATCGTGTGAGTCCCTGTTGGAAGCAGTCTCTGATCATATGATCTACTAGGCATGGCTGTTAAGCTCCTATAAATCATGTTTTTATTTCCTCTCTGGAAATGCCCTTTCCCTTCCTGTTTGCTTCTTTTGGTTCCCCAGATAGATGATGTCATAACAATAAAATCCCTGTGAACTTCTCCAAAGCACTTTACTGTTTCCAGACCAGAAGACTATGATTATACCTTGTACAATTAGAGTAAAGAAGAGGTCCCTAGCCAAGAAGAATAACCCTGTTTACATCACAAAGAGATAGCAAAATGTTCTCAGAAGGTTCTAGCCAAAGTTACCGAAGACCTGTGCTCTCTAAAATTTGTCCCTGAATTAGTAGCAACGAGAGGCAGGAGAATGAAGGGCCACTCTGGACCCAGAGGCTTGTTAACATTTCTGCCAGAGAATAATGAGAAAAATTTGGTGACCTAGGAGCTTGTTGTTGGCTCAAGTCCTTTTGTCTGGGTGAAGCCAAGCTCTCCTGAGTACTGGGCAAGTGCTCTACTAGAAAACCACATCTCCATTTCTTCTACTAGGATGCATCAGATCTTCCATTGCCAATCCTGGTGACATAATGGCCCATAGAAGTCCCACAGCCCCAGGCTTGCATGCAAACAGTCAGCACCAGGACAGAGGGTAAACACATTCTTGACCTCAAGTACTACAAGGAGCATCCTTTTTCCTTGGGAAGTTCAGTCTCTCACAAGTTTGTTTTTCTCTTGTGCTTTCTGTTTGGGCTGCAATAGCTAGACCACTGAAAACAAATTGCTGGAAAGGTAAAAGAAAACGGAAAGAAAAGATGCCACGAACAAACAAGAACAAGACGTTAAACCAGTGTTTAAAAGAAAATTACCCATAAAATAAAAGGACTTTGTGTATTTGTATATTGTCAAAACACAGCCAAACTCAGCTACTAAATGTGGATTTTGTTTCATAAAGTCTGCAAACCCTAAACCGCTAACCCTCTGTAACTAGAAATCTGTGCCAAATAAAATATGTCAAGATAGTAGTACTCAAAATCTCAAAAATCAAATGATGCGCATACTGTATTTCATAATTAAAGCATTTACTCTGTCAGGGAGCATACCTATTAACTTATTTAAGCACAGTGCTGGGCTGGTACTGTGCTTGTCAAAAGCAGAGAAAAAAGAACCTGCTGCTCACTGGCCCATTCAGATGATAACAGCATGTTTCTCCCCTCCTGGCAGGGCACCATCTGGTTAATCTTCAGACAAAACTGCTGGATGAGAAGAAAGGGGAAAGGCCCAGGGAAAAAAAATGAATTTGCAAACACCTTCCCCTAAGCCAGAAGGCATGAGCAAAGACAGGATGAGAATCAACAATACGGACTTTCTGCTTCTCAGACTTCAGATCCCAAGGATTATAAGGTGCAGCATCCTGTCTCATTTTGGTAAGATGCATCTTTTTAAAACCTAAGACTGACCATTTGTGTAGTGGATAAACAGCTACAGAGTACTGTTTGTGTGACAGTAAAGAATGAGATCTACCTCTGGCTGCAGACACACCATTGGCTATTGTATTCTTCCTTAAGACTTAATCTTGATGATAGGTTTCTAAGGCTAGAGAGGACCAGACCAAGAAAGACCACTATTAAAAAGGAAGCGTTCCCTTAAGCTACATGAAAGGGACAACTGGAATAAAGATGCTTTCAATGTGATACTGAACCTTTACTTCCCAGAATTTCTCCCCGACTCCTTCCCAGCACAGTCCCTAGGAGACTCCATGAAATTTGGCTGGGCTGCCCATCTTTCTGAATAAGATACAACTCTTTTCTATAGACTAAACTGGCCTTGAACTCATACATCCTTATGCCTCTGCCTCCTGAATTCTGGGATTAAAGGCATGTGCCACCACTGCCCCATAAGTCATTACTTAATTTCTTTAATTAAGGATATTAAGAATCTCAAGAGAAAAATCCCAATTTCCTTGGCATCATCTGGTGAACATGAAAGGACTCCCCAAAATTTCAGATAATATTAGTATATGTTTATTATGGAATCCCCTCATTGAGCTAGTCACTTATATATGGTTATCTCTACTTTATAAAAGGGGAGGCCAAGTCTAAGAGAGATGAAGTGACTTGTCTAGCGGTTTTATGCAAAGCAGAAAGCAGAGCAGGACCTAACCTTAGGCTTCCTGCCCAAATGTCACTAAACTAAATGATACTATACCCCTTAAAGCAGTCAAATGTGGCAGTTTGATATGGATACGGGTGATATCATTCTCTCTCAACAGTGAGCTGTTGTATGATTCCACCTGGCAGCAGAACAGAAGAGAAGCCATTCATGCACGAACAATACATGGTAGTAGGATGCATAATTATTCTCAGAACTT
This sequence comes from Uromys caudimaculatus, assembly GCA_028551405.1. NCBI lineage: Eukaryota > Metazoa > Chordata > Mammalia > Rodentia > Muridae > Uromys > Uromys caudimaculatus. Next base: position 69,519,882 of record CM052702.1, on the reverse strand, counting down.
GCAAGAAGACTTCTGGGTTTAGAGGGAATGTGGAGCCTGCTTAGCAGCACACTTTGTGGCCTCTTCCTCTCTGCCTGACAAAGCATCTGTAATGCTAAACGGTAGAAATGTAGCTATGACTGCCTGTTCTCATCAGCTTCCCCCAGCCCTCACGTATGCACACCTCAGTTCTCAATAGACCTATTTTCTTAGTGGGGAACCACTGTCTCCCTTTAGCTACCACAGAGACATTTTTGTGGCAGAAAAAAAAAAATCCAGTGTCTTATCAAACATGCTACAATGTAGTTTCTCCCAGACTTTATCTCACTGTTAGAGGAGTCAGTAGTTCCTAAGTGTAGTAATGACCATCTGGAAGTCAGATGTCCCTAATGTCATGTCTTCTAACATGTGCATGGTGCTTGGCATTCTGGCTTCACCTCAGAGTATCTATCCACATATATCTGACTCTAGTCAATCCTGATAAATACTTCTGTTATGTGTTATGTTATATGTTCCCCAGATTCATGCGCTGAACTAAGCTCTTGCCCTGCAGAGTGTGTCTGTACAGAAGGTGGGTAATCTGTGTAAAAAGAAGTTCTAATTGTAGGTCCTAATTCAGTATGACTGCTGACCTCATAAAGAGAGATTAGGACACGAGGAATGTGTACAAAAAAAAAAAAAATCAGATCATGTGAAGACATGTAAAAGAAGCCAACCATCACAATCTAATGAATGAGGACTCTAAATAAACCAAATTTTCTGACTTTTAGGGTCTCTTGAAGCTAAAACCTTAAAAAATTGCTAAGAGCTCTCCCATCTGTGGTATTATTTTATGGCAATTCGACATAACTTCACATGTCCATCTTTCCATGCAAGGGAACTTCCTGCTGGGTATGTCCATCCCTCTGTAGTTGGGAATATCTCCAGTGTTTAACACTAGCTCTCCTTCTCTATGAGCCCTTTCCTAATAAATGTGAGCAAGAAACAGTTCATCTATAATTAGGAAGGAGTGCACTTATCAGACGCCTGTACAATGCCTATCAGAGAGAAGATACCCAAGTTTGATGGAAGAATGGAAGGAAACACCAAAAATGATAGTGACCAAGATTCATACTATAGGTTCACTACATTCCAGAACCCATCTTAAGCATTAGACAGTTTGCCCACTGATTCAACAGGATTCTCAAGGGAAACAGACTACCAGAAAGAATATGTGTAAAAATGGGATTTATTAGAGTGACTTACAGGCTATGACTCAGCTATCCCAACAATTTTGTCTCCTGAGGAAAAATCCAAGGACCCAGAAGCTATTTGGTTCTCAGGGATAGATGTCTCAGCTGGTCTTCAGTAAACATCCCAAAGAAATTGGGTCTAGTGCCAGGGACGGGATGAGCTTGCCAGTGAGACTGAGCGAAAACAGACAAAGAGCAAAAGCTTCCTTTTTCCATTTCTTTTGTATGAGCTGTGCGAAAGGTATGGGCCAGATTTAAGATTGGTCTCTCTAACTCAAATGATCCAATCAAGAAAATTTCCTCATAGGTATAGCCAGCAGTATAGGTTTTAGTTAATTCCAGATATAATAAAATTGACAACTAAGAATGTCTATCATATAACAACTATCCTCTCAATATATATGATAGAGTTATCCACACTTTATTATTAAAAACACTGACATGCCAAGATACACTGATGTGCATGATGTACAGCTAGGGATTTAAAATCAAGCACATGGTAATCAGAGGTTACACTTTGAAGAAGAGGTCTTTTGAGAAAAAAGGAAGAATGAAGTGGGAAGGGGGAGAACAAGAGAAAGTGGGGAATCACTGATTGTGTCAAACTGGGCAAGGTACTAAAATTCTTGGAATTTTTAATCTCTTCATCATACTTTAGCAAAGGTTTGAATGAGGCTATACACACAAAGGAATGATAGTGCAGAGCACCCCAGAGCTGCTGGACTCTAACCCAGTGGCGGAAAAGTAACCAAGTAATCACAGCTCCATGACAAGGAGGCTGCATCCTCAGATAGACTCATGTACACAATGAGGAACCCTAAAGACATAATCTTCTAAAAGAGAGAAGACAGGGTCAGGCAAGGATAAAATTTGTAACTAAATGTCTCTGTTCTGCCTGAGACAGATAGGAAGAGTGCTATTTCTCTTCTTGTATCCTACAGACCAGGTTGAGTATCTGAGGATACCCAGAATGAAGTTGTCCTTAGTTAAGAATCCACAAAGTGATAACAGCCTTGATTGTTCCATAAATCAATGCCATGCTGAAATCTCATCAGTTTATCAAACCTAACACATGGAGCTGAGAGTCCTATGTTTGCTGAGTTTGAGCTTTGCTTTAAACTCCCTTCAATGAGCACTATCATGTTTCTTTTCCCTTTGACTGGGAAATACATTAAGCATGAAACAGTTGCTTAACAGGGCCTCATAATGACACCTGTCTCTCCTGTTCCTGCAAAGCTTTTTTCGGATGACTCTCAGATGACCTACTTACCTAAGCTGGGAGCAGGGTGATTAAAGTACATGGAAAAAAATCAACTGCAAATAGAAAGGCTGTGTTTTATACAGCCCTCTCCAGAAGACTCCCCTCCGTCACTGTAATCAGCTCTATTATGTCAGGAACAGTTCTTAATTATCTCCCTATGACATTCAATCTTCGCACATAGCTGATAATAAACTGATGGATTATCAAACAAGATTTCTGCATTTACAAATAACGTCATATTTTGTGTTAAGGGAGAAAATGTTCACTATCCCTATCTGGCTGGCTAAATATTTACATAGCACAAGCTTTCTAAGGGCCTGCTCTTTCAAATCTGGGTTTAGAAGGGGTGAGAGTGGGGTTAAATGAACAACTGGGAAGCACTCTGTGCTGTTGATCCACTCAGCTAAATGGCTCTGGGAGAGGACAGGTACTACTCAAAACAAAGTCAAATCAATTCTAGGCCTCTTGTATCCTGGATATCCTTGGGTATAGTGACCGAAGAACTAGCAGATTGTGGTAACAGAAAGTCAAATGAATGCCTTTAAAGAAAGCAACAATGAAAGATGATGGAAACCCAAATTTTAAACATAGCCAGTGTGTTTGTTTGTTTGTTTGTTTGTTTGTCTGTTTGTTTGTTTGTTTCAGAAAGGAGAGGAGTTGTACAAAGCTTGTGTCAATATGTCACCTTACACTTTTCAAAGTCCCTAGCATTCTCCACTTTACAACTGACACAAAATGATCTGTGGAGGTTCTTTCTGTACGATGGTCCCAGAAGGGAAGGCCCAAGCTTAAATCATGTGCCTCATGATGACATCTTCATATGTTATCTCTGTCCTTCACTCAGGAATGCATTCCTGAACTTCGGAAGAGAAAGGGGAACACAAGGTATTTTAATGCATTGCTTCATTTTGTTTTTAAAGACATTGTATGCATGGAATTTAAGTTGAGTTATTAGAGACAGAAAAGTGTATAACGGAAAATGACAGAGTGCTTTTATGAATGTTGGCTTTTAAGACAGGAAAATAGTTGTGGAAATTGTACACTGGTCAGCTCAAGGTTATTGCTGTCACAGGCAAGAGCACAAACCACTGAAGAACAAACTGAACGGCTATGGAGCAAATCATGTCAGAGGACCTGACTCCTTTTCACTAAGGGCAGATCCTGTTAACTGGAACGGGAAAGAACATAGGGCTCTTGTATGATGTGGTAAAGGCATAGAATCCTTTGGCCTAACTGGCCATATACAAAACAACCCTGGCCATAACTTCCCCACCAACAAAGGCCCACAAAGGTGCTTGAGCCTTGTGTTGTCAGTATGCATTAGCTTGTCATCACCCAACATGCTTAATGGTAGAAAGAACATATGTCCACTCTACCCTGCTTGTGCTCGAGGACAATATGTATGTACACCTTAATTAATAGCAAGTGAAACAATTAACATAGTATAATACAGATAGAATGCTACACCATTTCTCTTTTACAGTGGTATATTATCTGTAAAATATTTTTTCCTGGTAGATGTTTATATTTTAGAAAACTACAAGATGTTTTTCAAACAGAGCATAGTCAAAGCTTGACTATGACGAAAACCAAATGAATGTTACCTTGTTACAGTTAAAAGACATCTTCATTCAATTATATTTTTTCACTCTTCTCCACTGATGGTGGCTCATCATAATCATTCTTCATTTTTTAAAGGAGAATTATAATTTTCTTTTTTCCCTTTTGTGTAAATATATTAAATATGGATTAGTAGGTTCACATTTTTCTCTGTAATAATTGGAAGTATAAAATGAGATAGAAGGTTTTTAGAAACACAAGTAACACAATAACCAATGCATTTCCAGTTGTCTTTATGTTTCCACCAATGTTACTGATGAAAGTACCTTCTCTCTCTTTTTTCTTCCTATACCAGAAAAATTACCTCTTTGCAGTCTGGAGTAAAATGCATACTTTAGTTTTGTTTCATTTAATGTATAGATGAAGTCTTACTTCATTTGGTTTTACCACTTTGGAGTTTTGTTCTATGATGCCCCATATCCAATATTTTCAGGTTTGTTTGGGAAACAAACCAGTACTTCATCTTACTTAACTGCCACTTAGCAGTCAAGAGAATGGATGTTCCATAGGATACTGTGATAGATTTTCCTACTAATGAATATGTAGACTTTTTCCAGTTTAGGATATTGTCATCAGCAGTGACACATGACACAACCATTCATGTGAGCATTCTGTTGTAGATATGGTACGTATTTCTGAAATGTCTTGTTTTAATTTAAAGGCCACTGCTATAAAGACTATTTATATTTCCACTATGGTTTAGGCCAAAATATCATTTCCCTTTACCCATACTGGCAATTCTCAAATTTCTAAATTTTTGTTAATGTGATACTGCTCCTTTTCTAGCAAATTGCTGGAATTCTATGTTTCTGTTTTGGTTTTTTTTTGGTTTTTGTTTTTTAACTTGAAATTTTTTATAAAATACATTTTGAAAATATTCTCTCCCTTCCCAAAATTCCTCCCAGATACTTCAGATATCCCTACACACCTCTCCTCCCTACACGCACACAAAAAAGGAAAAAAAAACACAAAAAATTTTTAAAAATCAATAAGATAAAAAAACAAAACAAAAGTGCAGAGAGAGAGAGAGAGAGAGAGAGAGAGAGAGCACATTGGCATACGTTGTGTATTGGTCAACTGCTCCTGGAAATGGGGATTGCCTTAGAGAATGGTTGACATACCCAGTAACATCCCATGCACATACACACATACACACATGTACACATGACACACATGTAGGAGCACTGTCATACAAATTCAGGCACACACATCTATATACACCAATGAAAACAAAATAAAACTAAAGAGAGAGAGAGAGAGAGAGAGAAAGAAACAAAGGCACAATGCAGACATTCTGTTCAAATTGTGGGGCAGTGATCTATAACGCCCGGTTGAGCATAAGCTAGAAGCTCTGGGAGACTCGGTGGTACACCAGAGACCAGAATTTATGCTTCTGGCCAACGCTCCTGGGAAATTCTTCATATCACAACCCCTGTATGGAAAGAGGCCTGGTGTGTGAAACTTGTGTATAGGCAAATGAGGCAACGATTAGGGCTCCCAAGCTGGCCAATGGAAAGTATCAACTACCAAGCCCTGCCCCCTCCCTCAGAACTATAAATAGAACACCTTGACCCAGGTAGCTCTCTCTCTCTCTCTCTCTCCCTCTCCCTCTCTCTCTCCCTCTCCCTCTCCCTCTCTCACTCTCCCTCTCCCTCTCTCACTCTCCCTCTCCCTCTCCCTCTCTCTCCCCTCTCTCCCCTCCTTCTCCACCCGCCTGCCCTGGGAGCGCTGCCCGCCATCTAGAGCAAATAAAGATAGAAACTACTTTGGCATCCAAGAACTTTGTCTAAGGGAGCTGTGACTCTTGGGGTGCAGGATGGCGAGTGCTCTGAGCACAACGGAGCCGGTGGATGCCCACAGCTGATCTCGGTCTGCTCCCTTCCTACACCTCGGCCAAGCCACTGGCCGAGACTGGCAGCACTCGGCAGCGTGGCGGCTTGGGCACCAAGTCGGTGGACTCCATCAGCGCCAGGGGTGCTCGACCCCGACTTCTCACTCCGGCGGCGTCAGGCCCTGAGGTATTTGAGACGAAGAGGGCTGCAGCGGTGATCCTTGAAGCCTAGGGTGTACTCTGCAGGCCCAACCCCTGGCGGTCCCCGGACTCGGAGACTCCACCCTCACTGCGCTCCCCAAACGGGAGAGAGCGCTACATCAAATAATGGTAGAAATGACAAACTACATCAGAACTAGTAGGAATGCTAAGGGTCAAAACAATACAACCAGGGATAAGGGTAGAGCATATAGGACTGGATTGTTACTCTCCTCCTATGACAAAATCCCCTGACAAAAGAAGACAACTTTTAGAAACAAGAGCTTGGGACAGGACAGATGTCTCAGTAGGACTGACTGCTCCTCCAGAGAACCCAAGGTTGACTCCTAGCCTCAATACAGCAGTTCACAACTGTCTGTAACTCCAGCTCCTGGGGTATGATGTTCTTGTCTGGCTTCCAAGGGCATCAGATAAGCACAGGCAGACAGACATACATGCAAGTAAAACACCCATAAACATGAAGTAAAAGAAAAAATAAATCTAAGACTTATTTTGGTTTACTCTTTAAGGGACATTGTCCATTATGATTGTTTGTAACTTTAGAAGTTTATTCACATCTGAATAGATCCAAAAGCAGAGAGATGAATGTTTATGCTCAGTTGTACCTTATTTTCCTCTTCTTATTCACTCCAGGGTCCTACACTGTGGGATGGTGTTGCCCAGACTCAAGTGGGTCTCCTATCTTCAGTTAAACCTCTTTGGAACTGTTCTCAAAGACACCCAGATGTGTGCTTTATTAATCAAATAGACAATTAAATTGACCATCACAAATCCACCCTCATCTGTGGCTGGAGACATCTGCCTGGGTGACCAGTGGTCCATAGCCAACTAGTGCCAGGAGAAAGCTACCCTCTGAGGAGCATGGAAAAGCCGTGAGTGGGGTTAAGGAGAGCACCACTGTTCACTGGGACCCGCCCAGAACCCTGGGGACACAGGGACTGAGGTAAAGTCGGGGACAGAAACTTTCCAGTTTCCATCTGTGCCTGGGGACCTCAGCCTGGGCCACAGGGCTCCAGGAGAGAGTTGGTACCCCAGGAGTGCTGACACACCTTTGAGCACAGGCAAAACCACCACGTTTGTTCAAATTCACTGGATCAAGAGGGACCCTTGCAGAGCCATCAGGACACAGGAACCAAGAGACAGCTGGGAACAAGATCCTTTTGGTTTCCATCTACATCCCAGAGCTGACCCTGTGCCACAGCTCTCCAAACCCAAACACCTCTCAGAGAGAGCTGGTCTTCAAGGAGTATTGACACAGAGGCCTGCAGGAGGGACAAGCCACAGCCAGACAGAGTAAGAACAGCTAACATCAAAGTTAACAAGATGGCAAAAGGCAAGGGTAAGAACATAAGGAACAGAAACCAAGGCTAATTGACACCATCAGAACCCAGCTCTCCCACAACAGCAAGCCCTGGATATCCCAACGCACCAGAAAAGCAAGACTCAGATTTAAAATCAGTTCTCATGATGATAATAGAAGACTTTAAGAAAGAAATTAACACCTTTAAAGAAATACAAGAGAACAGAGGTAAACAACTAGAAGCCCTTAAAGAGGAAACACAGAAATCCATTAAAGAATTGCAGGAAAACACAATCAAACAGACAAAGGAAATGCACAAAACTATCCAGGAGCTAAAAATAGAAATAGAAACAATAAAGAAATCACAAAAGGAGACAACCCTGGAGTTAGAAACCTAGGGAAGAAATCAGAAGTCATAGATGCAAGCATCACCAACAGAATACAAGAAATAGAAGAGAGAATCTCAGGAGCAGAAGATACCATAGATAACACTGACACAACAGTAAAAGAACACACAAAATGCCAAAAGCTCCTAATCCAAAACATCCATGAGATCCAGGATACAAAAAGAAGACAGAACCTAAGGATAATAGGTATAGAAGAGAGTGAAGATTCCCAACTTAAAGGACCAGTAAATATCTTCAACAAAATTATAGAAGAAAACTTCCCTAACCTAAAGAAAGAGATGAACATAAATATACAAGAAGCTTACAGAACTCCAAATAGATTGGACCAGAAAAGAAATTCGTCCCGTCACATTATAGTGAAACTACCGAGTACACAAAACAAGGAAAGAATATTAAAAGCAGTAAGGGAAAAAGGTCAAGTAACATATAAAGGCAGATCTATCAGAATTACACCTGACATCTCACCAGAGACTATGAAAGCTAGAAAATCCTGGGCACAACTCATACAGATCCTAAGAGAACACAAATGCCAGCCCAGGCTCCTATACCCAGCAAAACTCTCAATTACCATAGATGGTGAAACCAAAATATTCTATGACAAAACCAAATTTACACAATATGTTTCCACAAACCCAGCCCTACAAGGATAATCGATGGTAAACGTCAACTCAAGGAGGGAAACCACACCCTAGAAAAAGCAAGAAAGTAATCTTTCAACAAACTGAAAAGAAGATAGCCACACAAACCTAAAAGTAACATCGAAAATAACAGGAACTAACAATCACTATTCCTTAATATCTCTTAACATCAATGGACTTAGATTCCCCAATAAAAAGACATAGACTGACAGACTGGATCCATAAAGAGGACCCAGCATTTGGTGCATTCAGGAAACACACCTCCATGATAAAGACAAACACTACCTCCCAGTAAAGGGCTGGAAAACAATTTTCCAGGCAAATAGTCCCAAGAAACAGGCTGGAGTAGCCATTCTAATATCCGATAAAATCGACTTTCACCCAAAATTCATCAAAAAAAGGTAAGGAAGGACACATCATACTCATCAAAGGAAAAATCTACCGAGAAGAATTCTCAATTCTGAACATCTATGCTCAAAATGCAAGGGCACCCACATTCATAAAAGAAACATTATGAAAGCTCAAAGCACACATAGCACCTCAGACAATAATAGTAGGAGACTTCAACACCCCATTATCATCAATGGACAGATCTTGGAATCACAAACTAAACAGAGACATAGTGAAACTAACAGATGTTATGAACCAAATGGATTTAACAGATATATATAGAACATTTTATCCTAAATCAAAAGAATATACCTTCTTCTCAGCATCTCATGGTACCTTCGCCAAAACTGACCATATAATCGGTCACAAAACAAACCTCAACAGATACAAGAAGTTTAAAATAATCCTGTGCATCCTATCAGATCCCTTAATCCTCCTATGGATTAAGGCTGGTCCTCAATGGCAACAATAACAACAGAAAGCCCACATACACATGGAAGCTGAACAATGCTCTACTCAATGATAACTTGGTCCAGGAAGAAATAAAGAAAGAAATTACAGACTTCCTACAGTTTAATGAAAATGAAAGTACAACATACCCACACTTATGGGACACAATGAAAGCAGTGTTAAGAGGAAACCTCAGAGCTTTGAGGGACTCCAAAAAGAAACTGGAGAGAGCATACACTAACAGCTTAACACCACACCTGAAAGCTATAGAACAGAAAGAAGCTAATGCTCCCAAGAGGAGTAGAAGGCAGGAAATAATCAAACTCAAGGCTGAAATCAACAAAGTAGAAACAAAAAGAACTATATAAAGAATCAACAAAACCAGGAGTTGATTCTTTGAGAAAATCAACAAGATAGATAAACTCTTAGCCAGACTAACCAGAGGGCACAGAGACAGAATCCAAATTAACAAAATTAGAAATGAAAAGGGAGACATAACAACAGACTCTGAGGAAATTCAAAAAATCATCAGATCCTACTACAAAAAGTCTATACTCAACAAAACCGGAAAATCTGGATGAAATGGACAATTTTCTAGACAGATATCAAATACCAAAGTTAAGTCAGGATCAGATAAACCATCTAAAAAATCCCATAATGCCTAAAGAAATAGAAGCAGTCATTAAAAGTCTCCCAACCAAAAAAGGCCCAGGACCAGATGGGTTCACTGCAGAATTCTATCAGTCCTTCAAAGGAGACCTAATACCAATACTCTTCAATCTATTCCACAAAATAGAAACAGAAGAAACACTACCCACTTCCTTCTATGATGCCACAATTACACTGATACCAACACCTCACAAAGACCTAACTCAGAAAGAAAACTTCAGACCAATTTCCCTTATGGATATCGATGCAAAAATACTCAATAAAATTCTCGTGAACCGAATACAAGAACACATCAACGCCTTCATTCATCATGATCAAGTTGGCTTCATCCCAGGGATGCAGGGATGGTTCAATACTCAGAAATCCATCAATGTAACCCACTACATAAACAAACTCAAAGAAAAAAACCACATGGTCATTTCATTAGATGCTGAAAAAGCATTTGACAAAATTTAACATCCCTTCATGAAAAAGTCTTGGAAAGATCAGGAACTCAAGGCCCATGCCTAAACATAGTAAAAGCAATATACAGCAAACCAGTAGCCAACATCAAACTAAATGGAGAGAAACTCGAAGCAATCCCACTAAAATCAGGGACTAGACAAGGCTGCCCGCTCTCTCCCTATCTATTCAATCTAGTACTTGAAGATCTAGGTAGAGCAATTACACAACAAAAGGAGGTCAAAGGGATAGAAATTGGAAAGGAAAAAATCAAAATATCACTCTTTGCAGATGATATGATCATATACTTAAATGACCCAAAAAACTCCACCAGAGAACTGCTGCAGCTGATAAACAACTTCAGCAAAGTGGCTGGATATAAAATTAACTCAAACAAATCAGTAGCCTTCCTATCCTTGAAGGATAAACAGGCTGAGAAATAAATTAGGGAAATGACACCCTTCACGATAGTCACAAACAATATCAAGTATCTTGGTGTGACTCTAACCAAGCAAGTGAAAGATCTGTATGATAAGAACTTCAAGTCTCTGAAGAAAGAAATCTAAGAAGACCTCAGAAGATGGAAAAATCTGCCATGCTCATGGATTGGGAGGATTAATATAGTAAAAATGGCCATCCTGCCAAAAGCAATCTACACATTCAGTGCAATCCCCATCAAAATTCCAACTCAATTCTTCATAGACTTAGAAAGAGCAATTATCAAATTCATTTGGAACAACAAAAAACCCAGGATAGCAAAAGCTATTCTCAACAACAAAAGAACTTCTGGGGGAATCAGCATCCCTGACCTCAAGCTGTACTACAGAGCAGTAGTGATAAGAACTGCATGGTATTGGTACAGTGTCAGGCAGGTAGATCAATGGAATAGAACTGAGGACCCAGAAATGAACCCACATACTTATGGTCACTTGATTTTCGACAAAGGAGCTAAAACCATCCAGTGGAAAAAAGACAGCATTTTCAACAAATGGTGCTGGTTCAACTGGCGGTCTACATGTAGAATAA
>CM052702.1:69468288-69502774 GCA_028551405.1 Uromys caudimaculatus | reverse complement strand
CCCATCCCCCCCATCGCTGTCAAACACATTCATGTGCAGGTGTAGGCACTCAAACACACACACACACACACACACACACACACACACACACACAGAGAGAGAGAGAGAGAGAGAGAGAGAGAGAGAGAGAGAGAGAGAGAGAGAAGAAAAAAGAGAGAATCTTTAAAAGGGAAGCATTTGGTTTTGGTTCTAGGTTTAAGGGGACACAGTTTTAAGCAGATAGCATAGAAAATCTGAAAAGGGACTCAGTTCATGTTCAAACACTGTCCAAAAACTGGAGTGGTATGAGACTTCTGAGTGCTTGTGAGAAAACCCCATGAAGCAAAAACAAGAGTCATGTAATCTCAATTTCTTCATGAACACAAAATTATTCTTGGACTATGCTTTCATGGTCCTCTCAGGTGTAGTGGGTAGGAGTGAGTTTATTTCAGATTATTCATTAGAACTGGCTAGTATTACTTATTTATATGCACCTATGAAAAAATATGTTTTGTCATGTGTGGCTTGCCTATCATGTGTGGCTTGCCCTTGCTATTGTACACTTTACTCATGTGAATCCTTTTAAGCCTCAGAGTATAAATTGTTGGATACTCAGAATAAAGTTGGCTATTGCATGAGTCTTTAGTCTGCCTGATTTATTAGCTCCATTTCCCGGCCTCTACCTCCTCTAGAGCTGTAAATAAATTGACTCTCTCTTTTCCTAAATTTTATTCAGTCTGGAGCTCAAGCAGTAAATATGGCACCACTAACATTTAAGATGGGTCTTCTTTCATCACTTAGAACTCAAAGAAAACACCCTCACAAATACTCCCAAATGTATGTACCATTAAGCACCATGGGAATTGCTTACTCCATTCAACCCTATCATCTAAATTAACTATCAGAAAGAGATAGAAAGAGACAAAGATGTCACCATCAAACTAAGTTCATGAGTAGTCTAATGATCTTTGCATACTGTACCATATTGCAAATATATGTTAAAAAGACTTCCTTATGAATCTGAGAGATGTAAATGCTGGCACTGTTGAGGGTGCAACCTGGAGATACTGGTCTTGTCAGGGATTAGCCTAGAGCCTGGAGCTAGGCTTTGGTTTTGTTGGGGGGCAACATGAAAACTAAAGCTAGGTACCAGCCTGTTAGTTTACCTGATTCAAACTTAGGTCAGGTTCTCTAAAATGGAGTCTGAACTTAAAAGATTTGGCCTTGCAGTATCTGTTATCTTCTGAGGTAGGGAAACAAAATGGGGTCTAATATTATAAAAATATTCTGAATTTAGGAATTCCAGAGCAAGCTAATCCAAGTTCACTTTCATGTCTTCTAAAATTAATCCCCAAAAGATACAAATCAACCACAAGCATGCACACATAAGTTATAATAAAGACTGTTGGTATGCAATTTGATTAAAGTGCTTTTTGGTAAGGTGCATAATGATGCATGCATGAGGCAGGAACGTCTAATTGGTTATAATTAAAATAACGATGTGTGTTTAAAATAATGATACATTTAAGAATGTTAAATGCAAGTGACTGAAGAACCTGTAATAAAAAGTCAAAGCAGTAACTAGTTTTTGATTACCTGATTATTCACAGAGGCAACACTCTTCATTTAACACGATGCAGGTAATGTTACCAGGGAGAATCTTAGGGAGCCCTAGTGAAAGAACAGCCTCCACTTCCCCTCTAAAGATGTAATTCACCTTTCAGTTCTCTCTTTCTCTCTCTCTCTCTCATTTCTCTCTTATATGCATATATATTTCCCTCAAAGATAACAGCAGGCAATTATTGAGACTATGAACAAGGGTCAGTGACTTTTTTACTTTCTATTTTGTGTGCATTTGATATATCCTTTTCATAACAGAGGAGAAACTGCACTGGAATATAGGTTGTATAATATTGATTACGTTGCTTACTCTATTCAAAGACCAGAACTCATTAATAGGTGTGTATGCCTCATCCCTGTTCTACAAGGTCTTAGAAATTCCTTTTATATAAGTGGATCAAAAGCAGGTAAAGAAATATTTGTAACATTCGTAGCCCTGGTTAGACAAAGCCAACTATAAGGACTGTTCTTTGCCTCAGATGATTTCCATCACACTAGAGTTTTTTGGTTTTTTTTTTTTTTGGTCTTATCCTTGTCTTCCGCCATGTCTCTGCTTTAAGTTCAATCAATGACTCCTGTCTGCCTCGTTATTTTTAAGAGTAGGGTTTTCATCCATACACCAGGATTTCTCAAATGAGCGGCCAATGAGCCAGTACCCCACAGCCCTGATATCTCATTACCTTCTGTCTTCTGCTGCCCAGCTGTGACCGCCAACAGAGCTCAGTTCAACTCCTGCATAACAGTGAAGACAATTAGTGTTCTTGAACCCCAAGCTCTATATTCAGCGTATGACCTTAGGAGAGACGAATGAGTTGGCTGTTATTATTGTTATCACCCTCCTCCTCATCTTCATCTTCTTCTTCATCAGCAGCATTGCTGCTTATATGACTTAAGTTTTATACTCAAGGTGAGAAAATGGGAAAGTCTGTCACATTTTCTGGGACTGAAAATTATATTTTACATGTTATTTTCCTCCCGTTTTATGTTTAGTAATTGTTATATTGCAATCATGCTGTTATGGGTTTAAACTAGCTGTTTTGGTGCTTGTGAGATGATGATGATCATAAAATGTTTGCCAAAAGAAGCAAACATATCCTCAGAACCCACTTAATGACCTGGGACTTCAGTAGATACATGTAAACTGCAGTGCTAGGAGCTGGAGACAGTGGTGTCTAAGAGACTGACTAGATATTATGGCAGAAATAGTGAGCTTTCCATTCTGTGACAGACTCTGTCTCAATAAACTGGGAAAAAGAACCAATGGAAGAAAAACATTTACATGTCAATTTTGGATCTTCACAGTACCTGGACAAGTATACACACACACACACACACACACACACACACACACACATACACTCATGCACACTCACACGAAAGAGAAAGGAAACTTTGGGGAACTTTCAAATGATGATTTAAAAATCTGTCATTTGCTCTGAGAGTTAGAATAGGAGGTTTTGCAGCTGTGTCGTAACTGGCAATGAGGTAGGGTTGTCTTCTTGCATAAACGTACCCAGGAATCCTGCAAAACAACATGCACTGGAAATAAAAGGCAGGAAACTTCCTGACATTATTGTTTTATGGAACTCCAATTTTTACTTAGATGGATTAATGCCAAATATTTGATCATCCAATGTCAATTATCTACTTTATATTTAATATTACTTTCTCCTGTTCCTGTTTTTTGTTAGGCTGATCTTTCCCTGATTTTATTCAACATCAACTTTAGTAACAAAGAGGCAAAGAAATACTGGTAAAAAAAATATGTATGTTAATCATGATGCCCATTTTAGCTTCTCTGGAATAAAATTTTAGGTAAGTCTTAATCTACTGACCACAGTAAATGCTCTCATTTCAGAGACAATGCAATTACTATTCTCCCAACCAGAAGTGACATGGATTCATTTTTATATCACAGTGTTAGTAAGATAAGTCAATGTTCTGATCCTGAGGCAAATGTTTTATAAGACTTTCCAGCAAGCAGGAATACAGGAGTCCTCTGTGACTATCCAGGATCCCACTTAGATCTCATTAAAATGACAGTATATATAAGGTGTTCTCATCTGAATTCTTACATCTATATATCAAAGGGCAGTTGAAGAAATTATGTCTTACAGTTTAAATAAGTGGAGTTTTACATGAATCAATACAATTAAGGTTTCTCTCATCAAGTTTTCACAAGTTATTCTTTATATCATATGATTTCTACCACAACCATCTCTGATCTGGATCTCCACCAACAGAGAATAAAAACTCACAGAGGCACAGAGTGAGAAGTGAAACAAACAAATGTAAGATTTACTGGGAAGAAAATATGGAGACAGTGCTGCCAGTAAAGAAAGAGCAGCTGAACTGTTTTTCTTTAGAATATTTTTATTTATTCTTCAACAATTTCATATATGTATACAATGTATCTGGAGTGTATCTAAAATAGTCCTTCATAGGTAACTCCTCAAATTTTTCTAATTCATACCCTCATATTCTCTTCTTCTGCTTAGTTATTATTTAATATGCCACTGAGCCCAATTAGTGCTATCAACACGCTCATGGGTGTGGGTCCACCCACCAGGACATTGGCGAACTTCAACAACAACTCCAAGAAAATGATTCCCCCAGGAGCCATTAACCACCACCATCTCCTCAGCTACGGGTGGAGCTCCATGAGCCCCTATTCTGTCCTTGCTACAATGTTAACTGCTTCTTCTTGTACAAACAGCCACACCTCTGAGTTTACGCATTCAACAGCCATGTCACGTCCAAGAGAAGATATTTTCATAGTTCTCCTCCAAGTCCTTTGGCTCTTACACTCTTTTAGCCCCATCCTTTGCTATACTGTTCCCTGAGGCTTGTTGGAGGAGGAGCGATATACATGTCCCATTTAGAGCTGAGTGCTCACTAAGTTATTTGGTTTGGACTCAGTGAGTGTTCGTCTTCGGGCTCAAGGGCCACAGTGCAGATAGTCACAGTCTTCCAAAACCATAAAACAAAGATGGCCTTGATTGTGTACACAATCTTGAAATTCTTAAGGGTTGAACTGATATCTTTCTCTTGGCTAGGTTTATGAGTCAAAATGCAACCAAATTCAAGAGGAATTCCTTCTCCAACTCCAATTACAAGCGAAGCAAATAAAAATTACAGTTTTTTACTTCCATTTTGGCAATGCATTCTCTACTGCTCAACCCTTCTCTACGTCTGAGATTCAAAGTAACTCCATAGTTTTTAAGATACTGCAATCAAAGGGAAGGAGCCAAATTTCATATGATATTATTCACCATACCAAGAAATAGGGCATCTCCCTTAGAAAGAGACACCACAGCAGCAATTGGTTTTGTTTATTTTTTTTGTAAGACAGAATACAGGTAGCCCAAACTGGCTTCAAATCTGCTATGTTGCCAGGTATGATTTGAGTTTCTGATCCTTCCCTGAACGCTGAGATGATAGCCTTCTAACAACTGCAGGAGTCTATGCAGTGCTGAGAGCCCTACTTTGTGAATGCTTGGCAAACACCCACCAACTAAACTAGAAGTTCACTCTGGTCTGGGTATTTTATTTGATTTTGTGGTACTAGAGATACATTTACATGCTAACTAAGTGTTCGATGACTGGGCAACATTCCCCTGCCTAAAATCACTAGATTTTTAAGTTGATTATGAATGAGGCTAAATTTATTTTAGAAAGATAGTTCTAAAGTTGATACTTTTTGAACTAAAGCATAATTTTAATATATTCAATATAAAAACACAACAAACTTTGTTTTATAAAGAATATTTGATGAAAAAAAGAATATTTGATGAAATGTATCTTAATTTTATTGGGAAAATAAAATGTAGAGGGGAATAATCTCAGAGTAAAAAGAGAAAAAGAGATCAAATTAGGATTTGCTTACTCATTTGGAAAAGTATATATAATCTATTAAATAGATAATAATTTTTAAGAATAAAAATATAACAATTTGTTATATATATATATACATATATATATGTATATATGTATAGTCATCAAAAAAAGTTCTAGAAGTATGTTCTTTGGCCTTTCTTTAGATGATAAGATTTGGTTATTTAATAATAAGATAGTAAAGAAACACATAAAGAAAAACTTTCAAAGAAAAAATATTAACCTATAAAAAAAAATCTAACTGTAATTTAAAGCACTTAATAAAAACATGGGTGTCCAGTCTTTGGCATTATGACAAAGCATTGTCATTTAAGTTTTTCTTGAGAACCACACATTCAAGCCACAAAACTAGGTAAGTAGGTAGATAGATAGATAGATAGATAGATAGATAGATAGATAGATAGATAGGTGATAGATCAAGAAACAAACAAAAAAGTCTTATAATGGCTTAATTGACTTTATAATTTTGTGCTGGATATGTTTATAGCTTTCCTTGGCTTCATGTGACACACAAGTTTGGACATGTCTTCTAAGAGGATGCTGTAAAAGTCCTAGGGGTAGCTGAACAACTACTTAATTCTCCGGCCTTGCTGGACTATCCAGATCATTCATATGTCGATGTAATGAATCTCATATATATTGTCTTAGTAATAATAGCTCTGTTGATGCAAAGAGACATCATAACTGAGGCAACTTCTATGAAGGAAAGCACTTAATTGAGGGCTTGCTTATAATTTCTGAAAGTCCATCCATTTTCGTCATGGTGGGAAACAGCAGCATGCAGAAGCAACAGCTAAGAGCTACAGCCTATAGACTTGGGGGAGGGGGTGCTGGCTCTGGGCTTGTCCTGAGCTTTTGAAACCTCAAAGCCCACCACTTAATGACACACTTCCTCCAACAAGGCCATACCTTCTAATCCTTACAAATAATGTCACTCTCTAGTGACCAAGATTTCAGATATACGAATCTATGGAGGCCGTTCTCATTCAAACTACTATATATATTCATATTCTGTTAGATCTATTCCTCTAGAGAACACTGAGCATTATAGCATTCATTAATATTAAGGTGTTAATGAAAATATCACCATGGTTTTAAAAGACCCCATAATTCTCCAAATTAGTCACTACATCACACTGCTTCTGGAATTTTGACCATAATAGCTTTCATTTTCCTATTATGTGGGATTTTATTTCCTGAAATCCTAATCGTTAGGACTCTCACTCTGGCATATTATGGTTTAAGTAGCTTCTATCTCTGCTTAAAGTCCTAGCTAGGACAAATCAATATTACTAAAATCTGCCAGCTACAAAATCCAGACCAATGTTATCTTACTTTCCCATATTACTTTCCCATATTAATGCCAGTTCTCTGATCTAGCCTTGGACACAGAGCTCTTTCCCATTTCAGGGCTCTGGCTATGTGCTTCACATTGCCAGGAGGGTTTGTCCTTGGCTTGTCTGAAGGATGTTCAGGCAACCATCCAAAATCCCATAATCCTCAGTGCTAAGAATCCAAAAGGTCAAAATCTTGACAATATAATATTGGAACAAATACTAATGTTCTTTTTGAAACAGTAATATTCTAAAGGGTGTTTGATAAATTGTAAAAGCCTAACAGGACACATCACAGGCCACTTCATATAATGAAATAAGCAATCCTAACATACATATTCTGTAAGCATTAACACTCACATCCACTAATGGTGGCCATATAGTGGTAGCAATTGTCGCTAGATGAATGAATCATATTAATAAAGAATGAGAAAAAACCTAAATCTATAAAAGTATATCACTGTTTTGTAACTGTAGAATGACTGTAAGATCCAGACAATCAAGGAGTTTACTGTGTGTTTATTTGTGGTATTACTAGTAATATCAGAAGTTACACTCAGAAATTCTTGCTAACATGACTTTCCTAACATGAGCTGAACAAGGATAACATTAATGACGCCTCTACCCAACATCAAGAATTATAGGCAACTGCAAAAAGCTGAAAATGGGAAAAATATCCTTCCCCAGGGAAGAGCATACCAATTGGCTATCAAGTGCCAAATGGTCATCCGTGAAAGCATACATACAAGTAACATATATGGACTGAACAGTTGTATTTAGGAAAAAAATATATATATAGAAATATCCATGCTTTATCAGTTAGTGAAAGAAGAGATCATGAACTTGAAAGCGGGTGAGAATTGGTACATGGAAAGGTTTGGATGAAGGGAAAGAATTGTAATTCTATTACAATCTCAAATATTAAAAATATTAAAGAATATATATGAAAAACTTCCAGTAAAACTTGAATTAAAAAGTTCAATGTTTAACATCTAGACTTCAAAGGGCCTGTGCAGCTCTACCTCTCTCTTGGTCTGACATCACAGTTCATAAACCATCATATAGGCTCAGGCCACATCCATCCACATTTATTGCTGTTCTTGTCAGTCTTCCGATAATACTGTAATCTCTAAAGCACTTGGAGTCTCCACTGCAACTGAGGCTTCACCTTCACCAATGGCTTCTTCTTGCCTCTCTTCAGAAAATTCAACCCTACTACACATAGTGCAAAGCCTCAGCTAGTCTCAATAGCCCCTCCATGCCTTCAAAAATAGTTCTACTTAGGTGATACACATGGTGTTTCATGCACTTTTCTAAGCTTGACTGCCAGGATGAAATGTAGCCTGGGTTCCATCTTGACCACAGCTTCTATAGTGACTTGAAGAAATATTAGCAGAGTTCATCTCCATAATGTTGGTCTCTTCCTAATCATCACTAATCTCTCAACCCTACATAACCAGAATCATTTATCCACAAAATATAGGCTTCACTTCAGTTGTACTAGTCTCTTGTAAATCATTCTTGAGTCCCAACTGACAAGAACCATAGATTCTTAATTAAAATATCACTCAAGTGGCCCTAGTAGTCTGCTCTCTGAAACTGCACAAGCAAGGCCTCCATCATCTGCATTGATCTCTGCATGTTTACCTCCTAAGTTTATATAACAGCCAGTGAATTCTGAGCATTCAATGACTATATCAGGTCAAACTCAACACACCACCACACTCGTCTCCAAAACACATAGCCAGGTCTGTCACAGAGATATGTCACCAATTTTTGTCTTGTTTGGGACTTTTATTGCTGTAATAAATTACAAAGACAAAGAACAATTCAAGGAGCAAAGGGTTTATTTGACCTCACAGATTATAGTTCATCATTTCAGAATGTCAAGGAAGGAACTCGAAGAGTACCTGGAGGTAGGAACTGAAGCAGAGGCTGTGGAGGAGTGTTACTTACAGCTTTTCTCCTCATAGCTTACACAGACTGCTTTCTTATAAGACCTAGAACCACCTGAGCAGAGATGATAATATCCACAATTGGCCGGACATGTGAATGTCAATCATTAATTAAGAAAATGTCCTACAGGCTTGCCACAGGCCAACCTGATGGAGGCAATTTTATCAAGAATTTCATCTTCCCAGATAATTCTAGCCTGTGCTGTGTCAAAAAACCAACCACGACTTAGGCTATCACTATGTAGCCTCAAACTATGATTCCTCCTGCCCTAACTTGTCAAGTGTTTGGATTACAAATAAGACCCTCCATTTCCACATATATATGGAATTCTTTGTACATATTCACCCTGTCTTATATCCATGTTATATCTGCTTCATAGGATTTTCCTCTACTCAATATTAACATTCTTTCTTTCATACTTGTTTGCTTGCTCTTGTTTTTCTCACTGTGTCATATGAAGTCCAGGCTGATCTTAAACTTACTATATAGCTGAGGATGACCTTGAACTTTTGATTCTCCTGAGCTAGAGTAACATCTATATGCCATTGTGCATAGTTTCCAGAACTTTGTGCATTCTAGGCAGGCAACCTAAAAATTGAGCCATGTTCTCATCCTGAAAGTTTTTTTTTTTTTTATTTTCTTATTATCATCTTTTTCTTTCTAGATAGTGAGCTTCATAATAGACATCAATCTAACATACCAAATAAAGGTCAATACTGAGTGTACAAAGCAAATAAAACCCTGAGTATTTATTGTTGACATAAACACAGCCATGTCAAGGACTCTATTACCTCAGACCAATATAATGGCAAGGCCTATCCCTCCCTATTCCAGTCAGACTCATAGGAATAGCAAGACCTTCCATTGGCCTCAGAACAGATGTTGACACTATGTGCAGAAAGCAATCACAGCTTCCTCCTCCTGAATTACTGTAGACTAAGAATGCTGCTTTACAGAGACCTCCTACAAGAATAGCATATTTGGCTGTATACTGTAAACTTGCTGAGTTTCTGACCTGCTTCTACATCTCCATCAGAGTACATAGCCCGCCCAATCCCAAATTTTCTGTACATATATCTATCATTTCTTCATTCCATGTCACCCTGTATGACTCAAAGCCGTGTATGTCCTGGCAAGCAAGCTTTCATAGGCCTGTGGATTCATAACTGAGGCACTGAGAAGTAGTATTAGATTTGCAAGCAAACAAACTCAATGCTGTGTAGCTTGGTTAGATCTATATAAATTACAGTATCTCCATTGATACCTTCCAAATACCTTACCTGGATATTAGGGGTATTATGGTGTTTCAATTGTTCATTAATTATGAACAAATGTTTCCCAAATACTAAAAATATGGATTAAAGGCGAAACAGAGAATTCTCAACACAGCTGATAAATACTTAAAGAAATGTTCAAATTCCTTAGTCATCAGAGAAATGCAAATCAAAATGACTCTGAGATTCCACCCAACAGCCATCACAATGGCTAAGATCAAAAATTCAAGAGACAGCACGCCCTGGCAAGGATGTGGAACAAGGGAAACATGCCTCCATTGCTGGTGGGAGTTCACACCTGTACAACCATTTTGGAAAGCAAAAATTTGGCAGTTTCTCAAGATCCAGCTATACTGCTCCTGGGCACATACCCAAAAG
The DNA here is from genome assembly GCA_028551405.1 of Uromys caudimaculatus. Taxonomy (NCBI): domain Eukaryota; kingdom Metazoa; phylum Chordata; class Mammalia; order Rodentia; family Muridae; genus Uromys; species Uromys caudimaculatus. The sequence goes on along the minus strand of CM052702.1, from coordinate 69,492,339 downwards.
ATGTTCCACTCTAACATAGGGACACTTGTTCAACTATGTTCATAGCAACTTTATTCATAATTGTACATCTACACAATAAAATACTTACTATTCAGCAATTTAAAACAAAGACATCATGACTTTTGTGGGTGAATGGATGGAACTTGAGAATATCATCCTGAGTGAGGTGAGGTAACTCAAACCTAAAAGGACATATGTAATATGTACTCATTTATAAGTGGATATTAGCCATAAAATACAGGATACTCATAAACCCAAAGATACTAAACAGGAAGGAAGACCTAAGCAAGGATGCTTGAGTCTCATTTAGAAGGGGGAGTAAAATAGTAAGAGGCAGATGGAGGAAGGACCCTGGGTGGGAGAAGGCATGGGGATGGTAATGGGGTTGTTTTTAGAGTCAGGTGTAGGGAGAATGAATGTAAAATTGTAGCTGGCAGGGGGTTATCTCAAGGATGTACTGGAGACCTGGGAGGGCAGGCTCCCAAAAATCAGTGGGGGTGACCTTACCTGAGATTCACAGCTTTGGAGATTTGGGACCTGAAGGGGCCACCTCCTATTACCAGGCAGGAACTCTTGTGGAGTTATAGGGAAACCAATTCACCAACAAAACTGTCAACCCAAAATTTATCCTACTACAAGAAGTGCAGGAACAGGGGATAGAGCAGAGACTGAGGGAATGGCCAAACAATAACCAACCCAACTAGAGACCCATCCCATGGGCAAACACCAATCCCTGATACTATTAATGCTCCACTATTATGCTTGCAGACAGGTGCCTAACATGGCTGTCCTCTGAGAGGCTCCAACGAGCAGCTAACTCAGACAAATGAAGAGACTACAGTCAAACATTGGATGGAGCTTAGGGACCCTCATGGAAGAGTTGTGGGTCCCTAAGGGGATAAGAACTCCACAGGAAGAACAACAAAGTCAACTAACATGGACCCTTGAGGGCTCTCAGAGACTGAACCATCAACCAAAGAATACACACAGGCAGGACCAAGCCCCCCCCCCCCCCGTCACATATATAGCCAATGTGCAACTTTGTGTGGGTCGTGAATAACTGGAGCAGGAGCTATTGCCTGGGAGCTATTGCCTCTCTATGGAATCTGTTCCCCTAACTTGGCTTTCTTGTCTGGCCTCAGTGGGAGAAGAAGCACCTAGCCCTTCAGAGCCATGGTCTGCCAGGGTGGCGGGGTTGATATCCAGGGTGGGGTTCCATCTCTCAAAGGAGAACAGGAGGAAGAATGGATGGAGAGGCTGTGTGTTGGGGGAGCAGGAAACAGGACATTGATAGGGATGTAAAGCGATTTTTTTTTTGTTTTGCTTTGTTTTGCTTTGTTTTTTGAGACAGGGTTTCTCTGTGTAGCCCTGGCTGTCCTGGAACTCACTCTGTAGACCAGGCTGGCCTCGAACTCAGAAATCCACCTGCCTCTGCCTCCCAAGTGCTGGGATTAAAGGCGTGCACCATCACTGCCCGGCTGTAAAGCAATTTTTAAAAAATAGAATTATATACTAATTTTGATGGAAATTGCATTGAATCTGTAGATTGCTTTTAGTAAGTTGACCATTTACACTTAATCTATGAGCACGGGAAATCCGTCCATCTTCTAATATCTTCGTCAGTTTCTTTCTTCAGAGATTTGAAGTCCTTGTCATACCCATCTTTCCCTTGCTTACTTAGAATTACTCCAAGATATTTTATAATATTTGTGGTTGTTGTTAAGGGCATTATCTCCCTAACTTCTTTCTCAGCCTGTTTATTGTTTGTATAAAGAATGATTACTGGTTTCTTTGGGTTAATATTTTATCTACCCACTTTGTTTTAAGGGGTTTATCAGCTGTAGGAGTTCTCCAGTAGAATTTTTGGGGTCTATTGTGTATATTATCTTATCATCTGCAAAGAGCGATACTTTGACTTCTTTGTTTCCAATTTGAATCCACATGATCTCCTTTAGTTGTTCTATTGCTCTAGCTAGAACTTCAAGTACTATATTAAAGAGATAGGAAAAGAGTGGGCAGCATTATGTTGTCTCTGACATTAGTAGAATTGCTTTAAGTTTCTTTCCATTTAATTTGATGTTGGCTATTGGCTTATTATATGTTCCCTTTATTGTGTTTAGGTATGAGTCTTGTATCCCTGACCTTGGCAAGGCTTTTAACATAAAGGGTGTTGGAATTGTCAAAGGCATTTTCAGCATCTAATGAGATGATCATGTGGTTTTCCCCCTGAGTTTGGTGTATTGTGTTGATGAATTTTCATGTATTGAACTATCTCTGCATCCTTAGGATGAAGCCTACTTGATCCTAATAGTAGATGATGTCTTTGATGTGTTCTTGGATTCAGTTTGCTAGCATTTTATTCAGAATTTTTTCATCTGTGTTCACAAGAAAATTTGGTCTGAAATTCTCTTTATTGAGTCTTTGTGTGGTTTAGGTATCAGGGTGACTGTGGCCTCATAGAATGCATTTGGGAGTGTTCCTTTTGTTTCTATTTTGTGAAATATTTTGAGAAGTATTAGTATTAGCTCTTTTTTGAAAGTCTGGTAGAAATCTGTAATAAAACCATCTGGCCCTGGGCTTTTTTCACTGGGAGACTTTTAATGACTGCTTCTATTTCCTTAGGGGTTGTAGGACTACTTAGTTTACCTGATCTTGATTTGCCTTTGATAATTGGTATCTATCTAGAAAATCATCCATTTCATTTAGATTTTCTAATTTTGTGGACTTTTGAAGTAAGACCTAATGATTCTTTGGATTTCCTCATTGTCAATTGTTATGACCCCCCTTACATTTCTGACTTTATTAATTTCAATAATGTCTCTCTGCCTTTTAGTTAGTTTGGATAAAGGTTTGTCTATCTTATTGATTTTCTCAAAGAGCCATCTCTTGGTTTCTTTGAACCTTTGAATTGTTCTCTTTCTTTATAATTAATTGATTTCAGCCCCAAGTTTGATTTTTTTCTGGTGTCTACTGCTCTTGGGTGTGTCTGTTTCTTCTTTATTTTCTATAGGTTTCAGGTGTACTTTTTAAACCATTAGTATGAGAACTTTCCAATAGCTTTATGAAGGCAATTAGTGCTATGAACTTTCCTCTTAACACTTCTTTTTATTGTGTCCCATAAGTTTGGCTTTGTTGTGCCCTAATTTTCATTGACTTCTAGAATGTCTTTAATTTCTTTTTATTTCTTCCCTGACCAGGTGGTCATTGAAAAGAGAGTTTCAAGAGTTGTTTGGTTTGCCTGAGTCTGTAGGCTTTCCTTTGTTTCCATTGTTGCTGAAGTCCAGCTTTAATCCATTGTTACCTGATAAGATACAGTGGGTTTTTTTGGGTTTTTTTTTGATACTTTATTTACATTTCCAATGTTTCCCCTTTTCTGGGTCTCCTCTTTGGAAGCCCCCTATCCCTTCCCCATCCCTACCTCTATGGGGGAATTCCACCTCCCACACACCTGCCCACCCATCCCCCTATTCCCACCTTGACATTCCCCTTTACTGGGGCCTCTAACACCCTCGGGCCCAAGGGCCTCTCCTCTCTCCCTGATGGCCATCAAGGTGGTCCTCTGCCTCATATGTGGTCCGAACCATGGGTCCATAGATGTGTATTCTTTGGTTGGTGGTCCAAACTTCTGGATGACCCGGGGGGGGGGGGGTCGGGTCAGTCCCATTCTGCTTGGTTCTTTAAATTAGAGTTGTATTCTTTTTTTTTTTTCCCTTCTTTTAAAAAGTATTCTTAGACAATTTCACATATTAATTTAATGTATTTTTATTATAATCACTCCTCATTGCCCTCTCTCAGTCTCTTTGTACTCCTGTTGAACCTCTTTTTCCAACAAGTTTCCCTTCTATGTTCTCTTTCCCTGTCTCTGTGTATCTGTCTCTGTCTGTCTCTGTCTCTGTCTCTCATTTGACCTATTAAGTTTAGTGTTGCTTGCATGGACATAGAGGTTATTTTATTACTGGACAATGGGTCACTAATTGGTGCCAATATCATGGAAGAAAATGATTCATTCCCCCTTAGTAGCCATTAAATGATGACTCCTCTGGGAGCTAGTGGTGTGAGAGTGTCAGGCCCCTCCCTCATTTATGAGGATTTTGTTGGCATCTGACGAGGCTTCCCTTGTGGTAGATTATATGGTAAATTTTGGAGAAGGTTCTGTGAGGTGCTGAGAAGAAGGTATATTCTTTTTGAGGTTGGGTAAAATGTTCTATAGACATCTGTTAGGCCCATTTGAATTATAACCTCTGTTAGTTTCATTATACATCTGTTTATTTTCTGTCTCAATGACCTGTTCATTGGTGAGAGTGGAGTAGTGAAGTCTCCCACTTTAATTGTGGGGTTCAATGTGTGATTTAAGCTTTAGTAATGCTTCTTTTAAAAATGTGGCTGCCACTGTGTTTGAGACATAGATGTTCAGAATTTAAAAGTCCTCTTTGTGGATTTTTTCCTTTGATGAGTGTGAAATGTTCTTTGCCATCTCTTTTGCTTAATTTTGGTTGGAAGTCTATTTTATTAGTTATTAGAACAGCTACTCCTGCTTGTTTCTTTGGTCCATTTGCTTGGAAAACCTTTTTCAGCCCTTTACTCTGAAATAATATTTATCTTTGTTGCTGAGATATGTATCTTGTATACAGTAGAATGACAGATTCTGCTTCTGCATCCACTCTGTTAGCCTTTTATTGGGAAATTGAATCCACTGATATTGAGGGATACTAATGACCAATGATTATTAATTCCTGTTATTTTGATGTTGGTGGTGGTAGTGTGTGTGTGTGTGGGTGTGTGGGTGTGTGTGTGTGTGTGTGTGTGTGTGTCTTCTTTAGGCTTTAATAGTGTGAAGGTATTTATTTCTTGTGTTTTCTTGAGTGTAGTTAGTCTGATTCGGTTCAAGTTTTCCTTCTGGAATCCTCAATAGGGCTGAGTTAGTGGAAAGATGTTGCTTAAAATTGGTTTTGTTATAGAATATCTTCGTTTCTCAATCTGTGATGCTGGAAAGTTTTGCTGGGTATAGTAGTCTGGACGGACATCTGTAGTAGTCTCTTCACATCTGCCTAGGACCTTCTAGCTTTTAGAGTCTCTATTGAGAAGTCAGGTATAATTCTGATAGGTCTGTCTTAATATGTTACTTGACATTTTTCCCTTGCAGCTTTTCATATTCTTTGTTCTGTACACTAGTGTTTTGATTATTGTGTGGCAAAAGGATTTTATTTTCTTGTCTAATCCATTTTGTGTTTTGTAAGCATCTTTTATGTTTATAGGAATCTTTCTTTAAGTTAGGAATTTTTTCTTCTATGATTTTTAAAGATGTTTTCTGGGCCATTGAGCTGGGAATCTTCTGCTTCTTCCATTCTTATTATTCTTAGGTTTCATTTTTTCATAGTGTCCCAAATTTCCTGGATGTTTGAGTCATAAAATGTTTATATTTTTGCATTTTTTAACTAGTGTATCAATTTCTTCAATCATATCTTCTATCTCTTGTATTCTGTTGGTGATGCTTATGTTTTTAGTTCCTGTTCTCTTTCTTAGCTTTTACATATCCAGGATTGCCTGAGTTTGTGTTTTTATTATTGCTTCTGTTTCTATTTTCAGATCTTGGACAGTTTTATTCACAACCTTCACCAGTTTGATTGTATTTTCCTGTATTTCTTTATATTTATTTGCTCCCTCTTTTAATGCCTCCACCTGTTTGAATATATTTTCTTGGATTTCTTTAAGGGGTTCATTCATTTACTCTTTAAAGCCTTCTATCATCTTTATAAGATTGGTTTAAGATCATCTTCTTATGCTTCATTTTCATTAGGATATCAAGGGCTTGTTGTAAGAAGATAGCTGGGCTCTGGTAGTGGCATATTACCCTGGCTATTGTTGATTGTGTTCTTAAGCTATCCTTTAGGCATCTGATGTCTGTCGTGCTTGGTGGATGATCCTGATGACAGCAGGACTCCTTGGAAAGATGCGGAGGAGGGGAGCCAGGGCCAAACAGTGGCGGTCAGGTGACTGGATTCTGCTGGCTGTGCTTCAGGGGCACCCCACTGGCAAGGGATTAGCAGGGCAATGTTTCAAGCTTGCCTGTCCCCCTCCACATGGAAGCAGGACGCTTTTTGAGTCCTGGAAAGCTCCTCAGGACTGAAAGGCAAGTCCAGAGCCAGATATGGAGGTCAGGGGACCACAAGCAACCCACTTCTGCCCAGAATCTTCTTTTTACAGTATGCAGTGTTCATGTGGAGATTCATAACTGGCCAAATGCTGAGAATAAGTGGCTATTTAGTGTTTATCCCTATATGGAAAAGTCTCTATCACCTCTTTCCAAAGTTCATGGAAAAGGGGACAGATACAATGTTTGGGAAGAGCATCATGAAATGCTGTCTTCTGAACATGGCATAGATATTACACTAGTGGACTCATAGCATATGTGGCTAATTGCACAAGACCTGCACATGATTGGACCTGCCAACAAAATCCTCATAAATGAGGGAGGGGCCTGACACTCTCACACCACTAGCTCCCAGAGGAGTCATCATTCAATGGCTACTAAGGGGGAATGAATCATTTTCTTCCATGATATTGGCACTAATTAGTGACCCATTGTCCAGTAATAAAATAACCTCTATGTCCATGCAAGCAACACTAAACTTAATAGGTCAATTGAGAGAGAGAGACAGAGACAGAGACAGACAGAGACAGACACACAGAGACAGGGAAAGAGAACATAGAAGGGAAACTTGTTGGAAAAAGAGGTTCAGCAGGAGTACAAAGAGACTGAGAGAGGGCAATGAGGAGTGATTATAATAAAAATACATTAAATTAATATGTGAAATTATCTAAGAATACTTTTTAAAAGAAGGAAAAAAAAAAAAAGAATACAACTCTAATTTAAAGAACCAAGCAGAATGCTATAAGAACCTTTGAGAGAGATATTAAAACATCTTTACAAAATGAGGAGTGGTGAGAAGTGGCAGAATTTACCTTGGCAACAAAGGGTAACATGATCCATACAGAAGAACAACATATGCAAAGGCCCAGAGACAAGCAAGGACAAGGGTTGTTTGGGAACCACTTTTAGTAAACATGTCTAAGACATGAGGATAGAAGGACTGCAAAATTCAGCACTGGAGCTCTACAGAGAACCCAGGCCATCGTGGACATTGGAAGCAATTTTAGAAGCTAAGCCAAGGAGGTTGTTGGTAATCAGATCATTTTAGAGAAATGAAAAGGTCATTTCAGAAAGCAGAAACAGCCCACTCAAAGATACAATGGGCACATACTTGTCTGGTTCTCTAAAGAAAGATGTCCAGTTGAATGATTATCTATTTCGGGGGGAATTTAGTGAATTGGCTCATGCAATACAGGTTGGATCATCCAATAATGTTTGTATGCATGTTGGAGAGGCTGAGAAGCTGGAAGCATTTCAGTCTATGAGGCTGAATGTCTCAGCAGGCCCAGGCTGGAGCTGAAGGACTGAAGCATGCCTATAGAGCCACTCACTAGCATTCAGTCAGTGCTTGAAGGCTAGAGAAGGCGGGCTCTCATAGTGGCAAAGAATAGACACACTTGCACAAGAGGGAAAGGTGGGTGGCCCTGCTTTTCCTCTCATCAGCTTATACACTGGCCACCACTGGAAGATGCCAACCACTAAGGAAGATGGTGTTATCTGCTCATTCAGTCCTTCCTGGATACATTCTTCAGACCTCCCAGGGGTTTATCTCTTAGTTGATTCCATATACAGTAAAGGTCACAATAACGATCAACCATCACATATACCCTGCTAAAAGCCTACACTCCATACTCCATACTTAGCAAGGTGGACATTTTAATTTTTTAAATTTTATTTCTTTTTTTGTTTGTTTGTTTTCAATATATCTTAACTATAGTCCCCACCCCCACAGTGGCTACTCCTTCCAGTACCCCTCCCTCCACTCCTCCCCAGATCCACTCCTCCTCTGTTTCATTTCAGAAAAGAGCAGGCCTCCTAGGGATATCAGCCAAACACAACATAAAAAGATACAATAGGACTAGGCACAAACCCTCATATCAAGGCTTGGGGAGGCAACCCAGTAAGAGGAAAGGAGTCCTAAGGGAAGGCAAGAGTCAGAGAACCTTCCTCCCCACAGAAGTCCCACAAAAACATTAAGATAACAACCATTACATATATGCAGAGGACGTAGCACAGACCCATGCAGGCTCTGTGATTGCTGCTTCAGTCTGTGTGAGCCCCTGTGAGCCCTGCTTATTTGGTTCTGTAGGCCATGTCTCCTGGTGTCCTTGACACCTCTGGCTCCTACAATTCTTCCTTACCCTCTTCCATGGGATTCCATGAGTTCCAAGGGCATAAATGTGATGGAGATCTCCAATTTGAGCTCTCCCCACCTAATGTTTGACTGTGGGTCTCCGCTCCCATAAGCTTCAAGCAGAGGCCTGTCTGATGATGATTAGATACCAATATAAGAGTATAGTAGAATATCATTATGAATCATTTTATTGACTTTTTTCCTTAGGGTGTACTTTAAGATAAGCAGTAGCCACTCTGGCACATTGGCAAAAATGAAAAGAGAAAATCAATCAGTCAATTAATTAATTAATTTTAAAATTAAAGGAAGCAAGATAAGAACAAGCAGAGTTATCATCAAACTAGTTTAAAAAATTAAAATTAAAATAAAAAACATCCCTTGAGAGATCCCAAAGACAAGTTCAAGAACTACTTAGAGGACAGATTTTCTGTGTTTGGGTAAATCATCTGGAAAGGAATCGAGGAAGGCAGGACATGTCTGAGGAGATGAGGTTAGGGATGCCTGTAAGATAATTCTCAGGGAAGGAGGCAAAGAAGACCTGTAGGGCAGGTCCCAGGGTTCAGAGATGACTACCTGAGATTTACAGTCACAAGAAACCCAGCAAAGTTACAGATGACACATGAGATTCTTCATGCACGCTCCTGTCAAACTCCGTTGCTAGGGGCATGAGTATATTTTGGACTCTTGACAAATCTTTGGTAATTGCAGTCATTTGCTACCTCAGTGAGAAGATAATAATTACTGGATTGGATTTCTTTCACTTTGGACTCATATTTTTTCTTAAATGTTAGGACCTGCTTCTGCTGTGTATATAGTTTGAAAGTCAAGAAAAAATTTCTGTTTAATGATTGTTGAGACTAATGTTTCTAGAAAATACTGAGATAGTTCAACAGGCTAGTCATGAAATAAGTCTAGTCTTTAGGTTCAGCACTTGTGAAAAAGCATTGGATGCAGGACCACCATATGAGGCAGAGGGCAAGGACATTAAGTAGAGGGCTTGGATAATCACAGCTGTCTGACAATTGCACTCCCAAGGGCTGGCTTAGCCAATCACTTATTCACTGATGGTGGATCTGAGCAATGATTGCAACTAAAGATCACTGAGTGACTGGGTCATCTGTTTTCTCATTATAGAGAACTTTAGGGATACACTGACAGCTATACAAGAGATGACTCTGAGTATCCATGTAGAATCTCCCTTTCTACATTTTTTTGATAAACACTTGAGCATACCTTAGTGTCAGGCACAATGTTGGGCCTGATAAATTATGAATAGCACCAGAAGAGCCTTTATGGAAATTTTAATGTTATGACAGATACCATTTAAGCTTTTTAAGAAAAATATTAATGTGATTATGGTGCTTCAGAGGTAGCTCAGAGGCTAAGAGCATTTGCTGCTTATATAGGGACCTGGATTCAGTTCACAGCATTCACATGGAAGCTCATAATTGCTTGTAATGCAAGCTCCAGGAGATATGATACTATCTTCTGACCTCCACAGGCATCAGGCATACATATGGTGCACAGAGATACATGGAGACTAAATACTAAAAAGCAAAATAAATAAATCTCATGTGTATGTGTGTGATTATAATTATACAAAGGATTGTCTTCGAGTGCTATTAAGAAAGCAAACTTGTGGGTAAATCTCACTATAGAATGCCAAGAAATCCACCATATTCCTTGCGTCAAGGCCTCTTCCTTTGCTCTTCAAAGCCAGCATCTGGTGGCAGCTTCTTTCCTCTCTGACTTTGACCTCTGTCTTTAGGCATGTCTTCTGACTCTGATCTGCTGGATCCTTTGTCTAAAGATCTGTCATGACATAAACAAAAGAAGACAACCCATCATCTCAGAATCTATCACTCAGTCATATTTGCCACCTATCTCTTTTGCCACGTAAAGTAACACTCCAACAGACTATAGGTCTAACATGTGGACAACCTTACAGGTGGCAGGCTTTGGCCTCCCATTCCCACTTGTCTCATCTTTAAAATGGGCAGAACCTCCTTATACTGTTGTAAGAAACTTCAATTCATATCAAGTGCTAAGACCATTGCTAGGCAAAAAGAAAACCCTCGATAATTTCAGCAGCTATTCTTACCACAGGCTTTTTTAATCTCACTTTCTTTAAATCTAGTGTCACTGCCTTGGTTAAGCCCCCAAACCCTTCAATGTCTCCAGTTTTGCCTCTCTCTACACGTATCCTATGAACATGCTTCCCACCCTCCACACCAACAACAACGTACAGCCACAGAGTCACAAAGTCAGTAAACATACAGTATAGATTGAACATTTGGGGGTGCTGTCTTGGCAGGTATGGGTAGTATGGTCTTACAAGAGTTTTAATGGGGTGGAGGAGGTGGGGTTAGATGACAAGCTTCCAGTCACTTCTGGTTTGTACTTCTGCTTCATGCTTATGGTTGAAATACATGCTCTCAGCTTCCTGTTCTTGCTGCCACTTTACCACCTGTTGCCACGCTCCCCTGACAGGATGGATTCTTAGCCTTCTGGAACAGTAAGCCTAAATAAATGTTTCCCTTTAAGGGTTGCTTTGATCATGGCATTTTATCACATAATAGAAAGTCACTAATACACACAGTGTGTCTACTGTAATTCAAACAGCTGCAGTTATCTCTGTGTCCAATTCTTGTACCACCTATCTATACAAAGCCAAGAAATTACCCTTAATCTCTGCCCTCCAGAATTTCTGGAGCTGGATGACAGCAGGTACTCACTCACTAATGCTTGGTGAGTGAATTATTGAATGGACACATATAGAACAGTGCAGAGTTCGAAGATTGTGTACCAGGAAGAGCCTTATTCTCATCAGAAAAACACATTCTGATTATGTGTAAAAGAGTTGAGATGATATGAACAATTTAACATGTACTCAAGACATTTCCACAAACATCTCAGCCTCCACCATCCCAGGGCTACACAGACACCATATAGAGAGGACACTGGGAGAACTGGAAGAGCAGGTGTACCACATGCCTTTCTCTGCAGCTTCTACCAAGAGTAAGCCAGTGGTCCTGTGACTTGGCTCCAATTTTGGTTAAGATACGTTTTTCTTTCTTTCAATGTAATTTCATTTACTCTTCACCACCACGAACATTTTAAAAATTAAATAACAATTTAAAAGGAAATAAAAGCTACTGTGGTTAAAGGCCCTTCTCCACATTTCCCATTCCAATGTCTGCCAAGCCAATTAATACCTCCCATATGAATGTTATCTCCCTACTATGTTAATGTTATGTTAATAAATGCAATTAAGATAGCTTTGGGGAAGTGTTAATTGGTTTGGCAGATGCACTCCAAAGAAGCAAGCATACATTCACTATTTGTAGAGGCAGAAAGTGACACAAAGTTGGAGAAAAAGAAATTTAATCTCCCTTCTCCCATCCCCTCTATCTTTGTGTGTGTGTGTGTGTGTGTGTGTGTGTGTGTGTGTTTCCCTCCCTTCTTCCCTAGCACCCTCCATCCCTTCCTCTCTCTTCTATTCAGTCATTTTCTGTTACATTACATGTGAAACATTTTAAATACTGATTTGGATGGGATTGCAAATATCAAGAGACTGTCAAATGCTGCAAAAACAGTGAGATTATCTCTTTCATAGGAATTAACTACATTTACTCTTTAAAATGCTATGTGCCACATATGCTATATACACACACTGCCTCTGTTTAAATGTATCTATAGCATCTATGCAAATAAGTTATTATGCTACTCTAGGAAGCAGATTGTTCCAGAAGCCTAACTCCTAGACTATTCTTTTTTGGGGGGGGAAGGGGGGTTTGAGACAGGGTTTCTCTGTGTAGCCCTGACTGTCCTGGAACTCACTCTGTAGACCATGCTGGCCTCAAACTCAGAAATCCACCTGTCTCTGCCTCCCAAGTGCTGGGATTAAAGGCATGCGCCACCACTGCCCGGCCTCCTAGACTATTCTTAATGTACTTAGGTTTGGGGGGCTATTTTTGTGGGAGGATCTGGGGGGTACATTTGTGTGTGTGTGTGTGTGTGTGTGTGTGTGTGTGTGTGTGTGTGTGTGTAACATATTTGATGTGAGGGTTTTTTTTATTATTGTAACGTAACAGATGATGGTAGCCTTTACACTGTGTGTTAGAAATCAGACATACTCACAACATGGTGTGTTACTTTACTTTTCGAAACAGAAATGAGCCTAAATCTACATCAACTCGGAATAAAGAGATTTTACACTGTCTTGGTCTTTATCTGAACTTCACATGGCCTTTGTCAGGCACTAGAACATTCCTGTGATAAAATGTGTTCTAAGACCTGTAATTTCACTTCCTGTACACATGTCACCAAGGTGTGTACTGACTTCGTATAACACAAAACATCACGCTGGGCTACTCACCCTGAAACTCAAGTGGATAAAATTAGGTTGAAAGTAGGAAAGGATTTTCTTGTGTGCTGCACTGGGATGATGTGGGAATCAGGAAGGAGTCTTTTGTATTTTCCTCTGGGGTACCAACAAAGTCCTTATGTGGGAAGAACCCGGCCATGAGGTAAGAGACACACACTGCAAAGCTGCCTCTTTAAATTTGATCTGGTTGATCACTGTCTCCCTGTATGGTTCAACAAGATCCTTCCTGATCTCTGGTTTGAGGAAAGTGGGGATCACTGAAGCAGGCAATTCAGCTCAGGCATTGATGAAGGCTCCGATTGATAGGGTAGTTCCATTCTAAGGTGATCTGCCTGCAAACTCAGCATTCCTGAAATCTAAAAATACATTATTTATATTCAACATGCTGGTGTCTACCACCCTCAGATGTGCACCTTTAAATGATTCACATCTCTGTATGCAGAGTTAACCCTACGTTTAAAGCAGTATGAGAAAGTGGAGCAAAGAAAAGCAAGGAGGTCAAGTTTTTATCTTGCTTTGAGTTACTCACCAGCTATGTGTAGCTTTTCAGCAAAGTATCCCTACATTCCTGATCCAAATAGAACTACAAAGGTTTCTTCCAGTGAGGTAAAATTATCAGTGTCTTCTTCAATGCACTGAGAAGAACAAGCCTGAGACATCATGTAAAATAATTTTCCACCATGGCTTCAAACATAGTGGGCAGTATATGATTCTCCTGGAAGGCACTCCCTGCTATGGTTTAGATGTACCTTGAATGAGCCCCATAAAGGCACGTACTTTGATATTTAGCATCAATAGTGAGCTATGGAGAGGTGTGGAATAGAATTGACAATGGTATGGGGAGAGGTAAAAGAAAAGTCCATGAAAGAGTACCTTACTTCAGTGAATACTCATGACTCTGTAAGAGGAGAGAGAGGTAAAAAGACATACAGTCACAGCTTTCTGTCTCCTGCTGTGAGATATCTTAAGCCAGCTTGACCCTTTGCCAGAGGTATGCCCTTGAACTAAATAATGTGAGTTAAATGATTCTCTTCTGCTTATAGGTACCCAGCTTTAGGCATTTTGTTACAGTAATGAAAAACAAACATATCATCTGTGAGGTGCATCCACTTTTTAAAAGGGGGTTTCCAGAGAATGGAAAGAAGAAGGACAAAAAGAGGTGAATATGACCATGTTACATTCTATATTCATTTCAAAATAGTGTATGATTCCATGATTACATATGATTTTATAAGTACTAAAATGTACATCTCAAATTAAATCATATTATGATTACCTAAAGAAAAGATGGAAGTAGAGAACACAAAGTCACCAGTGTGTTTCAAGTGAGGTGTTTGGATCCTGTACCTCCTGCTTAGTCAGATAATGTTTAATCGTCCTTCATAAATGCATGTGCTATCTATGCTAACTACACAGTTGTGCTCTTTACCAAACACTGGGCTTTTCCACTTTTCCACTATGGGCTTTAGTGATTTTTTAAAGTGTTATAAGGATATTGTTTTCCATTGGCAATCAACTGTTAAATGAAGATTGTTATAAAATACACTTCTAACCTGAATGCATGTGTATGCAAATGTTCCTCCCATCTTTTACAGTAAGAGAATTATTTAATTCACATTCTTTAGATTTCATAACCCTGGTTCCTCTCTTCACACAGCTTAGGTCAAGAAGGTATTCCCCAAACATCCCATATTTAGAATGAGTTCCACTCAGCTTTAAGGGTGTTTTGTTCTCTGAAGTGGCAATGATGTCTTCACCTAGATTCCATAGAGAGCCTATTGTGGACTGTTTTGTGCTCTTGAGACTTGTGTTGTTCATGCTGGTCACCTTTCTCCAAACAACTTCATGCCTCCGCAAAATGGAATTGTTCATAAGGCCTCATCCTCAAAGCAGTGAAGTCAGAATTTTTGCTTAGTGAAGTTATAGCACACTGATTTTGTAGCAGGGACAGAGATTTTGTATCTTTATCTGGAGAACTGAATCTTATCACTCTGAAGTGCATACCATCAATCCCTAATCCCACTACTGAAGAATATGACTTCTTTGGAATCACTTTTAAAGAGGTGATTAAACCAGAAGGCAGGATCCCCAGTCTGGTGCCACATAGCCCCAACAGGCAGAGCACCATAAGATCACCCCTACTCAGTGCCATGGAACACTCAGTGCCAGGTAGACAGAACATGCCTGAGACAAACCTGCTCATGGCAGGGTATAGCACTCCTGAGATGACCACAGACACTATTAAGATGAGAAAGTGGTGGGAAAATGGAACAGAAAGACAAGCAGAAGGATGGGGGTACAATGAAGAGAAAGAAGTGGAACTAAAGACTCAGGGATTGTGAGGAACAGCCTGATGTGGGTAGCCAGTGATGATGCCACCTAAGGATATGGTGAGGTCCTGGCCTGTTTGATAAAGAGAGCCATATCTAGGCTCATGGTCCTGAAGCAGTGGAGTTCTATTACCACCAAAGGCCAAGTGGACATCTGTGGTCTGGGCTGATGCCTGGGGTCATGTTGATGTCTGAGGACTGTGAACAGCTGGCCCCAACTCTCAACTGGGCATCACAGGAGAGCTGGCTTCGAAGGTGTGAGAGCAGAAGAGCCAGCCCTGCCCCTTACCAGCTGCACCACTCTGAAGAGCAGGCCTCACACCTCACCCACAAACACAGTAGAGCTGGCCCTAGTTGCAGGGGTTTTGGGTGAACCAGTCTGAGGAAAGGAGTGCTGGAAAGCTGGTCCTGCCCCTCATCCCCTGCAGAGACATGGGCAAAGGAAAAATTCCCTTCACTGCTTCCCCCCTCATGAACTGCAGCAGTTAGGAAAGCTGTTCCTACGGCCATGGGTTACAGCACTTGAGAGAGCAGAACCTGTACTCCGCCAGGGCAGCATACAGGAAAGCAGGTCTTGCACCTTGCTTGGGCAGCACAATCGAGCTGGGCTTGCTGGCCTAGGCACAGATGAGCTAGTCCTGATGGAATGAGAATGGGAGAGGTGGGGGCTGTGGCATTGTGTGAACTAGCCGGGACAGTGCTGGAGAGCTCACCCTGGTTGTATAGGTGCAGTAGACCTGGTCTGGTGACTAAATCAGCTACCACCCAAGCCAAATCAAAGGCTTTTAGTTGGCCTATCTGGACATCTACTCCATCTATGAACTGCTGGAGTGTGTGAAGAGGCCAGTCCTGTAGAACTAAAGCTGCAGGATCTTCATTTCACAGGGTAACAACAGGACATCTGACAGGAGTCCTTATGTAGTTAACTGTATTAGCTTGTGTAGAGTTAACATAAAACTATCCAGCACAACTGACCCCTTGTCAGCTTGACACAAAAACATACCACTTCAATTAAAATCTTTCCTTTCTCATTTGTTCCAAAGATGACATGCAAATATTAATATTACATAAATAACTTCAAAGGTCACATACTCTACAATTCAAGTACTTTGAAAGTTCACCCTTTATAAAATATCCAGTCAGTTTAAAAATCCGAAATCTCCTTAAACATTCAAATTCTCTCAATGGTGAGCCCCTGAAAAATTAAAAAGAAGTTAAGCATTTTCTTACATCAAGTCGGAAGAACCAAGGCACAGTCACAATCAGATCAAAGCAAAACCAAACTCCAAAGTGTAAATAGTTCAATGTCCAATTATCTGGGATTCATTCATGATCTTCTGAGCTCCTCAAAGGGCTAGAGTCCCGTCTTTAGTCCATCATTTGAAGCACACAATGCTTGTCTTCTAGGCTCTAGCTGGCTCACCCACTGTGGCTGTTCTTGGTGATTGTCTTATGATACTGACATCTCCAAAATGCTGAGCTATTCTACTGCAACTGGACTTCAGTTTCATAATAGCCTTTCTTGGGCTCTTGTCATGGGCCAGACCTCAACTTCTACCCATGACTTCTTCAACTGCTTCTAAGGCTGCACCTTCTGGCTTCTGCACTCTTCTGGCTTCTCACAATGCCAGCAATTAGGAGGCAGAGAGAGAGAGAGAGAGAGAGAGAGAGAGAGAGAGAGAGAGAGAGAGAGAGGCAGATAGACCACCTGGGTGCAACTCTTACACATGACCAACTTTGGCTACCAGCAAAAAGCACACCTTGGTCACATCTGAAACACAGTTTCTGTGTAATAATCCTGAAGAAATTCTTCCCAGAATATTTTATATGAAAATTTCTTGTCCGTTTTTAATTACCACTAATCTCTCAGCTCCAGCTAACAACCATTAAATGTTGAAATAAAACAAAGGTTTCACTTCAGAGGTGCTGATCTCTTGTTAAACACAGCTGACTCTTCAGCCCCAGACAACCAGAACTACAGTCTATGAAAGAGGATGGGCCTTTTAAAGTTATTTATGTGATATTAATAGTTGCATGTCATCTTTGAAACAAATGAAGAAGGAAAGATTTTAATTGAAGTGATATGTTTTTATATCAAGTTGACAAGGGGTCAGTTGTGCTGGATAGTTTTATGTTAACTCTACACAAGCTAATACAGTTAACTACATAAGATCTGGCTGTAGGCAGGAAAGCCTATGGGCTGTTTTCTTAATAAGTGATAGACAGGGCAGGGCCTAGCCAATTGTGTGTGGTGCTACTGTGTCCTAGGCACTATTAGAAAGCAGTCTGCTTAGGTGCCTGAACCCACACTTGTGCACATAAGTCAGCTTTCTCAAACCCCTTCTTAAAGTAGGAGCCCAAAGTGGAAGAAGTACCGCACATTTATTCGACCTGTAGCACCCCTCTTTTAGGAACAAAGATACAATTCCTTCACTCCTAATTGCCCCTTTTCAATTAAATGGGACCAGTCCTGAAGGTCAATCTCTAGTTTGTACTGACAGCTCTTTAACCAGGTAGTTGCTTCATGCCTCTGAACCACACTCTGTGTGAAATACATCATTTGCTTGTAGATATTTATTTATTTATGTTTAATTTTGTTTTGAGATGTCCTCTCACTGTGTAGCACTGGGGCCTGAAACCCACTATATAGACCAGGCTGGCCTTGAAATCACAAAGATTCCATCTGCTTCAGCCTGGAAAGTGACAGGATCAAAGGGTACACTACTGTGTCTGGCTATTTATGGAATTTTTTACGGTAAACCTGTCTGATGTATATAAAGTCATTTGTGACATACAGTGACTGCTCAGAAAATATTAACTGATGCCCTTCATGTCACACATATGAATGAAGATTCTCCCAATGTTTTTCCCACACAGAGTGATACCATGGTCCTACCTTTTACCAGCTTTCTCCTTGGAGTTCAAGACTACTCACTGTTGTGAAGCTTACTGCTTTCCTCTTGATTTTCAGTTGACTGAGATTTTCTCTGATATTTGACCCTCTTGTGTTCCACCTTTAGGTTTGATATATCTCACCTAGGAGTCCTCATCCCACTCACACCAGGGATGGTGTGAATAGAGAAACATGGCCTCCCCAGGAAACCTTCATCAAGGTTCGTGTCCATTCCCACTTTCTATCAGCTGTTTAATGAGTTGTGAACAGCACTTGCTGTATGAACACCTAACACTTGACCTTGTCATAGAAAAAGCCTAAGAGAAAAAACAGAACAGTGAATCTGTTTCTGGCTCTCTCCACATATATTTCACTTGTAACTCTTTAAATAAGGAAAGTAAACCTGTTGAAATAAATTGAATATATTTCTCCCCATGTCTGATTTCTGGTAAGCTACAAATCGTGTTTCTAATGATCCACAATATGCACTTTTCTCCTTCTCTGCAGGCAAAATAAAAGCCCCCAAAGATGTCTGTATTCTAATCTTAAAACCTATAAATCTGTTACTTTATACAGCAAAAGGACTTTATAGATATTGTTAAGGGAAAGAGCTCTGAAAGGAAACTGTTCATGACTGTCCAGATGGGCATCCTCCAATCACTCAAGACCTTCAATGCCAAGAACCTTTTTAGCCCATAGCCAGAGAACAATCAATGTTTCTGAGAGAGCCAGAATATTTGTGTCTTAAAGATCAGAAAAAGATCCACAAGCTATATAGGTTAGGAGAGTTTTCTTCTATAATTTTGTTAAAGATATTTACTGGCCCTTTACATTGGGAATCTTCATTTTCTTCTATGCCTATTATCCTTAGGTTTGGTCTTCTCATTGTGTCCTGGATTTCCTGAATATTTTGGGTTAGGAGCTTTTTGCATTTTGCATTTTCTTTGACTGTTGTGTCAATGTTTTCTATGGTATCTTCTGCACCTGAAATTCTCTCTTCTATCTCTTGTATTCTGCTGCTGATGCTTGCATCTATGACTCCTGATCCCTTTCCTAGGTTTTCTATCTCCAGGGTTGTCTCCCTTTGTGATTTCTTTATTGTTTCTATTTCCACTTTTAGATCCTGGATGGTTTTGTTCATTTCCTTCGCCTCTTTGATTGTGAAATGGCCATCGTGCCAAAAGCAATCTACAGATTCAATACAATCCCCACCAAAATTCCAATAAATTCTTCATAGAGTTAGAAAGAGCAATTCTCAAATTCATTTGGAATAACAAAAATTCCAGGATAGCAAAAACTATTCTCAACAACAAAAGAACTTCTGGGGGAATCAGCATCCCTGACCTCAAGCTGTACTACAGAGCAGAAGTGATAAAAACTTCGTGGTATTGGTACAGTGACAGGCAGGTAGATCAATAGAATAGATACATCTATAAAACACACACACGCGTATGTGTAACAATAGTCAGTGGAAAAAGAGGGCATGCCAGCTTACAAACACACACACACACACACACACACACACACACACACTAATTTTAATAATATATTTTTTTAACTCAATAATAACCATTTGTACTAGATTTCCATTGCTATGGAAATAGATTACATAATCAATTTAGTAAATGAAAGGTTTGTTTTCACTTACAAGTTCAGATATTCCCACCTCATTCTTGGTCTTGCTATTTTGAGTCTCTGGTAACAGGTTACATCTCTTGAAAAGTGTTGGAGAACAGAAAAGAGAGGCAGTACATGAAGCTCAAGAGTAGTGTAACTGGTTATCATGGGCAAGGCCCTATGTTTAAGAGAAAAAAAGGGAGTAGAAGCAGGATTAGGAATTCCAATCTCTCTTTAAGGACACCTCCCCCAACTGACTTGACTTCTTCCACTAGGTCCAACCTCTGAGAAGTTCTGCCACTTTCCACACATTACTCTAGGTCAGTGATTAAACCAACAAAAATCAATGAATGACATTCCAGAGCCAAGCCTCACCCCACTTTTAATATATAACTTAATATATAATATATAACTAAATATATAATTGGCAATATCATTGCTTCCTTGAAATTCTGTATGTTTGACACTGAAAATATAGTAACTGCAGAGTAGCTCTTCTCAGCAGAGCCAGAGCTAAGCACATGCTCTTCCTTCACAGTGCATCCTCTTACCATCAACTCCATCTTCTAGTTACCTGGCATCAGCAAACAATACTGACTTTCTTAGTCACTCTTTTATTGTTGTGAAGAGATACCATGAACAAGGCAACTATTTTAAGAGAAAGAATTTAATTGGAGTCTTGTTATGGTTTCAGAGGTTTAGTCCATTATCATCATGGCAGGGACCATGATGATATGCAGGTAGATACTGGAAAGGGGGCAAGGGCTACATTCCGATCCATTGATGGGGAGAGAGACTCTGAGCTTGGCTCTTGAGATGCCAAAATTCACCCCAGTGATATACTTAGTCCCACAAGGCCACATCTCCTAATCCTTCTAAACCCTTCAAATAGTGCTACTTTCTCCTGACTACATATTCTAATATATTAATCTAGGGGGCTGGCACGTTTTTATTCCAACCACCAAACCTACTATTTTATCCTAAAGTCTTTATCTCCTGAACTATGGGCAGCCCTGTGCTCTTGGCTGCAATCCATCCGACACTTCTACCTTCTAAACAATCAGAAATAGTTTTTCACCTGGTGCAAACTCCACACAGAGCAGGCCTGTCCCATCCAGAGCACCATCTCACCCAGCACCTGGCACAGAAAAGTTATTCAAGATGGATTTAATGTAATCAATTGAAAGCAGCTTGCAAGGTAATTGAAAACAGTTCTTCACATTGCTATTTCCATAATAAAATTTGTTGAACAGTTGTAAACTAATTAATGTGATTTCAATGTAGTGCTTAGGGATAAAGATTATCCAGTTGCATAGCAAAGACTAGAGAGATAGGCAGTTATGAAAAGCAACAGCAAACACCTGTGGGTTTTACTAATGTATTGTTGAACAAGTAACATATCCATCTGTTATACAACTCAAAAGGCACATAACTGAAAGGAGAATGTTTCTTACTCTCTTCTTTTCAGCTATTTCTTGAAGGCAACTGGCTGATCCCTTCTATTTCACTCTCCTAACCTTGACTCTAAAGCTCTGGGATCTAATCTACCCTGAGCTACTTCCTAACTCCACATGCTCAGAAATAGTTTTTCACCTGCTACAAACTCCACCCACAGAGCAGGTCTGTCTCATCCAAAAAAAATACCTCGTATTCATATATATTAACCCTCTGGACTATTTTCTTCTATTGGCCATGATCTAGACAATTCATATATTTATGTACTTTAGTTAGAATTAAAATTGGAATTATTTCATCCAAAACATTATCCTTGCCTGGGTCTTTTCCATTTGAATATTACCAATCACTGAATGGTACCTACATATATTTACTTATACAGTGTGTCTTTGTCCACATACTCAGCAATAAATACCCAGCAAATCTCTCCTTTCACATATGGTTGAAACCCTAGTTATTACTATCACAGCTCTTTTTTAAAATTAATTATTTTATTTATTTACATCCCAAATGTTGCCTCCCATCCTGGTCCCCCCTCCCTAATTTCTTCACCCCACCCCTCACCCCTTTTCCTCTGAGAGGGTGTTCCTCCCCACTCTACCCTGGGCTTCCCCTTCCCTGGGACATCAAGTCTCTACAGGATTGAGCACATCCTGTCCTACTGAGGCCAGATAAGGAAGTCCTCTGCCAGGGTTCACAGACTTCCCAATGTATGCTCTTTGGTTGGTGGCTTAGACTCTGGGAGCTCTGAGGGGTCCAAGTTAGTTGATACTGTTGTTCTTCCTATGGGATTCTCATCCCCTTCCATTCCTTCAGTACTTCCCTTAACTCTTCCATAGGGATCCCCAACCTTTCAGTTCAATGCCTGGCTGTAAGTATCTGCATCTGTCTCAGTCAGCTACTGGTAGAGCCTCTCAGAGGACAGACATGTTAGGCCACTGTCTGCAAACACAACATAGCATCAGTAAAAATGTCAGGGTTTGAGGCTCTCCTGTGGGATGGATCCCAAGTTGGGCTGGTCACTGATCTATCATTTCTTCAGTCTCTCCTCCTTTTTTTGTCCTGGAATTTCTTTTGGACAGGACCAATTCTGAGTCAATAATTTTGAAGGTGGGTTGGTGTCCTCATCCCTCCACTGGGGGCCCTGTCTAACGACTGGAGGTGGTCTGTTCAGGTTCTATCTCCCCACTGTTGTGCATCTCTGCTAAGCTCACCCACATTGAGTCCTGGATCCTCTCACTTCCCAGGTCTCTGGGATTTAATAGAGGTTTCTCAACATCCCCCACCCTCCACTCTTATCAGCTGCATATTTCCATTCATTCTCCTAGCCCTCTGACCTTTCTCCTGTCTCCCCCCACCATTCCTGATCCTGCCCCCCATTTCTCCCTCTGCTTACCCACTCAGGTCCTTCCCTCCCTCTGTGCCCATGATTATTTCATTCCCCCTTCTAAGTGGGATTGAAGCCTCCTTACTAGGGCCTTCCTTCCTGTTAAACTTCTTTGGATCAATGGGGTGTATCATAGGTAATTCTGTATTTTTTGGCTAATATTCACTTATCAGTAAGTACATAACATGCATGTCCTTGGGTCTGGATTACCTCACTCAGGATGGTATTTTCTAGTTGGATCTATTTGCCTGCAAAATTCAGGATGTCTTCGTTTTTAGTAGATAACATTTCATTGTGTGATTGAACCACATTTTCTTTATCCATTCTTCAGTTGAGGGATATCTGGGTTGCTTCCAGTTTCTGGGTATTATGAATAACGCTGCTAAGAACATGGTAGAGCATGTGTCCTTGTGGTATGGTGGAGGATCTTTTGGGTATATGTCCAAGAGTGGGATAGCTGGGTCTTCAGGTAGAACTATTTCCAATTTTCTGAAGAGTGGCCAGATTGATTTCTAGAGTGGTTGTTCCAGTTTGCAATCGAAATAGGAATGGAGGAGTGTTCCTCTTTCTCCACATGCTTATCAGCATACGCTGTACCTTGAGTTTTTCATCTTAGCCATTTTGATTGGTGTAAGGTAGAATCTCAGGATCATTCTGATTTGCCTTTCCCTGATGACTAAGTGTTTCTCTGCCATTCAAGATTCCTCTATTAAGAATTCTCTGTTGAGGGCTGGAGAGATGACTCAGTGGTTAAGAGCACTGTGTGCTCTTCCAGAGGTTGTGAGTTCAGTTCCCAGCAACCACATGGTGGCTTACAACCATCTGTAATTGTATCTGATGCCCTCTTCTGGTGTGTCAGCAACAGGATGCTTATATACATTAAATAAATAAATCTTTAAAAAAAAAAAAAGAATTCTCTGTTGAACTCTGTTGAATCCACTTTTAAATTGGGTTATCTGGTTTTTTGGAGTTTACCTTCTTGAGTTCTTTAATATTTCAGATATGAGCTCCCTATCAGATGTAAGGTTAGTGAAGATCTTTTCCCAATCTTTCCGTTGCAGATTTTTGCTACTGACAATGTCCTTTGTCTTACAGAAACTTTTCAGTTTCAAGAGATCCCATTCGTCAATTGTTGATCTTAGAGCCTGAGCCATTGGTATTCTGTTCAGAAAAATTTCCCCTATGCTAATGTGTTCAAGGTTCTTTCTCACTTTCTCTTCTATTAGATTCAGTGTATCTGGTTTTATTTTGAGGTACTTGATCCACTTGGACTTGAGCTTTGTGCAGAGTAATAGATATGGATCAATTTGCATTCCTCTACTTGCAGACCACCAGTTAGAACTGCACCATTTGTTGAAGATGTTTTCTTTTTTTCCACTGTATGGTTTTGGCTTCTTTGTCAAAGATCAAGTGTCCATAGATGTATGGGTTATTTCTGGGTCTTCAATTCTATTTCATTGATTGCCCTGTCTGTCTCTGTACCAATACCATGTGGATTTTATCACTATTATTCTGTAATACAGCTTGAGGTCAGGGATAGTGATTCCCCCAGAATTTATTTTTTTTGTTGAGAATTCTTTTTGCTATCCTGCATTTTTTGTTATTCCAGATGAGGTTGAGAATTTCTCTTTCTATGTCTGTGAAGAACTGAGTTGGAATTTTTTTTTTTCATTCTTTTTTTTTTTTTTTTTTTTTTT
>CM052702.1:69446316-69467788 GCA_028551405.1 Uromys caudimaculatus | reverse complement strand
AAACAAACCACAAGGACATTTATGTAACTGAAACCCTGTATTTTTCCCTGATGCATGGAAAATTCCATCTGCTCTTTCCTATAAATACTTTTAATTTTAGCTGATAGGGGTCGACTCCTCTTGTCTCTGTATAGACTATGAGTCGGCCCTAGTGCACTAGAATAAGCCCGAATAAACCTCTTGTATTTACATCAAGAACAGTCTTTCGTGAGTTCTTGGGGGGTCGCGCCATCCCAAGACTTTGAGCGAGGGTCTCCCCAGCTCGGGGGTCTTTCAGCCTCTAGGTTCTCCTAGCACCCCTTGGTCCCTACCTGTTACAGAGTATGTCTGGCATACCCTACCCTCAACCCTAAACTTTCCAACCCAGGTGCTAGGCTGTTCTTCCCCTGAAATCTCTTTCCTACATAATCCAGACATTTTGGATACTCATCTCTCTTCCTCTCTTTTACTCCTTTTGTACCTTTGGCCTCCTGGATGCTGCATTTGGGTGCCCTCTCTTCCTTCCCCTTCCCCTCTCCCCATATGGTTCAGGGTCATGGCCATACTGACTCTCCCAGATGTGTCGGTCTCTAGCTATGCTCTCCCACATATCTATATCAAATTTTCTCCTTCACCTAGGAGCAGTCATGTGAATTTCCTTTCCTTTCCTTTTTTATTTCATTTTATCATTCAATGACCAACTTATTAGCATTTGATAGGAAAACAATAGGGCAGGCAAGCTGTAAATCTCATCAGCTGCTAGGAGGAAAAAGATGGAAAAGAGGAAGAGAGGAAAATGTTTTTTTGGTTTTTTTTTTTTTTTTTTTTTTTTTTTTTTTTTTTTTTTGGAGTTAAGGCACAAGAAAGCAGGCAGGCTCAGTAACAGAGGTTTCCAATGCTTGATGAAGCAGGAAGTCTTCAGAAGGTGAGAAGACCTAACAGTACCAGAACAATCTTGCTTAGGATTTTGGCCAATATCAAAAGAAGAGATAGAAATAGAAGAGGAACAAATTATGTCTTTTAAAAATAGAACTCATAAAAGTGTACACACTTTGTCATAAAGATCTGTAAGCAGCTGCATCGAGAGAGAGGGACTCTTGGGGAATCTAAGTGAATGATCCCATTCAGGGTGTCATTATTCCTCCAGTTTCCTTCTGCTTTGTCAGGGTTTCCATAACAGTGGTTTCCTGATAAGCTGATTGATAGGCCCAGTGGGTTTCTCTTAAGAGAAGAGGCAATAGCACCTTTTTAGGTAGTTTTAGGTAGTTTAGAAAGTCATGTCTCCACCCAAGGTCAGAGGTAGAATTCAAATTCCTTTCTTTTGACAGGAAGAAAGCTTTCCTTTGCTGGGCTTCAGCAAAGTTCTGATACCTCCACTCTCCTCTTTCTCATATGGTATTTTAAACCTTAAGATGAGGAAATTATTATGGTTCCTTTCCTTAAAATTGATGTTTTACCAGAGAAATTGGAGTTGAACTCCAATATGCATCATGAGGGAAAGGGCCCCTCTTAAATGGCCTCCAAGTCTGCCACATATTTGTGTCTAGACTTAACTAACAATAGGGAAGGGTGCTTCCCCAGAGAAAACAAGTCCATTGGAACCTTAAGAGTTACAATTCTCAGTCTTGTCATGCTCTTTTCACTTACCTATATATCAAATTCCAGAGTTCCACTATTCTCCAGTCAGTGCTCTCCCTTTAACTGCAGATACATTTCATACTTGGAACAGAGCTTATGTTCTATACACGATGACATGCTTAGTTTTCTGCAACTTCAGTCTCATGGTTGTAGGAGAAAATATAATCTCCAGGGCACACTTAGATTTTGGCATGATTGTACACATGTGGAGCTAGAAAACTGCATCTCTGAGACATCCATTTTCTTCATTATTTTACCCAGGAACACTAGAAGCAGCTAGCCAGTATCGTTATATTCTTCAATTTTACAGAAATGCTCACGAACATTATATGCAATTAGTACTTTCCATGATAATCGAAGAGTCCTCAGCAATAGTAAATTTAGTGATGTTAGCCCAAGTTAGTCCAGTCTTGCATAATACCAAGCCCATTAAAGCAATTCATTTAGCTGATCAGATCTTCATTTGTCCTGAAATTATAGAATGACTCTTGGTACCAAAATCTGTATTAGTTATTGTTAGCATTTCTTCTAGGCTTTGCCCAACAGTTATCTATTAACCGTCAGCTACAAGCCTGGCTTGCTATAAAAGAACAGTTTGCTCCAGTGTGTGTGTGTGTGTGTGTGTGTGTGTGTGTGTGTGTGTGTGTGTGTGATCTCTCTCTCTCTCTCGCCTTTCTTTCTCTGGCCTTTCCCTCTCTCTTTGATCTTTCTCTCTGGCCTTTCTCTCTCTCTGGCTTCTTTTTTTCTCCCTCTCTGTTCTCTCCTTCCTCCCCTTCTCTGTCTCACCACATGTTCCCAGCCTGCTTATTCTCTTCTTTCTCTCTCCTTTCTCTCTGTCCTTCTCTGTCCTCTCTCTTTCTCAACTCACTTTTCAATCCCCTTCTCATGCCCCAAATTAAACTTCATTTAGTTCTAGACCTGTCATATAGCTGGTACCATAGGGAGGGATTCCTCAGCATGGGCCAGCTAAGGAACCCCCTCCCACCACACCATATCTTGTTTTATAAAACTTGTTAGTTATGCCTCTATAGAGAATTTTGTAGATATCTTAAAGGGTTTAATTAGATTGGCTTACACGATAGGGGTTGGGTAGTCCAACAGAGGTTATCTGTATCCAAGTAGCTTCTCGATCCATAAAACTGTTTTATCCCAACCTACAGTTTCACTAGTGAGATGTTAGTACAGCTTTTGTTTGTTTGTTTGTTTGTTTGTTTTATCAAAGGTGACTAGCCCACCAAGGGCCAACGTTCCACAGGTCTCCCATCCCTGTAAAACTTTTATGTAAATCTTGTAATTTTCCTGATGAAGTAAAACTTCTGTTTATGCGAAGGCCTTATGCATATTTGAACTTGATGATCCATTTCTTGAGGTTCACTTTTGCCATGCTGCTTTCCAAGTTAGCCAGTCAGGAATAGAATGTGAGCTGGAACTTCTGCTAGTTACCCCTCAAATTAAAGACAAGAGACAGAGGCCATCTTGGCCACATGTGCTTCTCCTTACTAGACTAGTTTGGGTTGCAAACTTTTATTTTAACCAACTCGTTTCTTTTTTTCTTTTATTTTAGCTTTCTGTTGGAAGGCATGATACACTTCTTAGATAAATCTTTCTCCCTTCATCAATATCCTCTGGAAATGTCCTCCTAGAACCTCAGAGTTGTTTTCTAGGTGATGCCAAAACCTGTCACAGTGACATTCAAAATTAGGTCTTTCTCTCCTTCTCTATTAGGTCTTTTCTTTTTTCATTCTTGAGATAGGTTCTTACTCTGTAGTCTAGGCTGACTTGAACTCTGTTTTTGTAAAGATTAATTAAAATTAATTTTATTTGTAGATATGTATGTGTACATTTATATCTATATGCACAGAGCTCTTAGGAAGTTGTCAGGTGCTCTGCTCCTTAACTCTCTGCTCTATTCCTTTAAGATGGGACCTCTCACCTGACCGTAGAGCTATGCTGCCAGCCAGCAAGCTTCGGCAATCTTTCTGTCTCCACATCCCTCAACACAGGAGTTACATAGGTGAGCATGATGCACTTGGTTTAAAAAAAAAACCAAACAAATCAAACCCCATGAATTTGGGGTATTTGGGCTCACATCTTCATGCTTGTGCTGCATGCACCTTTTCCACAGCTCCATTTCCCCAGCCCCTGTCCTTGAACTCTTGATCTTCCTGCATTAGCTTCTCACAAACCAGGATTACAAGTGTGTGTGACCATGCTTAAATTAAGGAAGCCTCTTACCTCTATTGCAGGAGTTGCCAAATATAATTTGATTTGACTACTTACTCGAAGTGGACAGATATTGTTGTCTCTAATAGAAATTACTGTTAACATACATGAAAGCCCATTTGCAAAACAAGTCCATAAGATCCTGTGCACAAGTGCTGTGAAGCTGCTGATCAAAAAGAAATAAAAAAAAAGATGAAAGCAACAAACAGTATAACTGCACACAGCTCTAGAAATAAAATCCTTTCACAGGATTTCTTACTCAACAAAAGCAGTTAAATATACCTATAAAAATCCTCTCTTGACTAACACAATAATATAATGAAAAGTGACCTAGCATATGTGACCTTAAATAAAGGTTCCCTCTTATGTTGTGCAATCATTTTGGCCAAGGCATGGAAGAACAAATACACTTATGGAAGGACTCATTTCTGGGCCTTTCTTTCTGCCACCATTAATGAATATTAGTTGAAGACTACACAGTTTCAAAAGGTAAAATAAAATCTACAGATTACATCTAGCTAACAACAGGTTCATCTTCCTAGTAGTGCAGATATGTGAAACAGCCATGGGAATGATGACTTAATTGTCATGATTTTGTACTTTGTCCATAATGAAAGACTGAGAAGTCTACACGTAGAAACTATAAATATGTATATTTATGAAGATTTGAGACTTTCTTTAGAAAAAGAAGATTTATTTGTATTTGTACTTATAAACAGAGTATGAGTGTGTCGCTTTGTAGGGGGAGAAATGGCTGCTTGTAGAGGCCGAAGAGGGCATCACATCCTACAGAGCAGGTGACTGTGGGCCTCTCAGTGCTTTGTAAGGGCAGTATGTGCTCTTAACCACACATATCCTCCACAGTTTCTCTTTTAAATTTATAATTTTCTTCATGCAAAACAGAACAAGTGGTAGAGGCTGTGACCTTCCAAAGCCAGCTAGCTCTATGCAATCCAGACCCATTCTGTGTTGCTTAGGAAGAGGGCTCAGACAGCATATTGCTCAGCTAATCAAGTCTTTATTTATTAGGCTGTTTGTCCCCTAATTTTCCCATCACTAACATGGTGGGAAATGTCATTTTTCCTCAAGAAAAATCAACGTCCAATCAACTAACAAAACCTTTGTATTTCCTAACTTTGTCACCCTTAAAAGAGAGTCCAGGAAATTCTCAGTCAGAGAGGTAGGTGTTGATGTTTCTGTTGCCATGTAGAGGAAGGGTCAGCTGTGGGGGGCAGACTGAAACAGAGAAGAGATAAGCAAAAGGGTCTTGGGTCACTGTCTGTTCTTGCCACAGTGATTTCAGTCATTCCAGTTTCTAGCTAGATAGTCCCATAATGTCCCTGCACAGCAAAGGAAAGAAAAGCCCTCTTGTAAAAATAACTCCTTTGATTTCTTCAAGCCTTGGGCTGTTTAGTCAGGGGCAGTCACCAGGAGTGAGTCACCTCCATGGAGTAGGGAAGAGACCACCCATGGTCTTCCCAGCTGCACTGCCTGTGGAGCAAAAAAGTTCAGAAGCTAAGGATTGACAAAGACAGCATAAAAAAAACGAATGAAAGAAAGAAGAGTCCTTTGAAAATCCTCTCTCTTTCTTTTTAACTATCTCCTGCAGCAATTCCTTTCATCACTGTAAAATTCCAACAATGTGGATATCAAGAAGTATTTTTTTTTTCTGCTTTGATACCAGACTAGTGCTTAAGGCTAAACTCAGATAAACCACTTATCATCATTAGTGAAAATAGTTGTAATTGGGAATTACCAGCTCATGTCAGAGTTGTGTTGCATTTTCTTAATATTCTTTGAGAAATGAGACAATAGCTTTCTAGTACTTTATTATTTAGAATCATTACATTTCACAAATTCTACATATTTTCAAGTAAAAGATGAACTTTTAAGGAGGGTATTAGGATAATTTAACTAACATAAGGTTGAAAGTCAATCCATGGGAAATCCAAACAGCCAGAAATTTGTCTATTTAAGCATCTGCATTACCACTGAGTGACCCTTACCAGCCCCAGCTAGAAATTTAACAATGGAATGAAATAAAACTAGAACCAGACTACTTTCATTCCCCAGGGACCCTGCTGAGCCTTGTTGTTCAGCTTGCCTCCTTCCCATGTACCCTCTCAGTGTCCCTTCTAACACATCCCCATTCCTCCATGTCAGCTGCCTGACACACTTCCAATGTGGGACCACACTAGCCACACCAAGCTTGGATTCAGCTATCCTGCTGGCCCTCAATTAGAACCTCTGTATTCTCACCCTCAGCCCTTTAGTAACCTGTTTGTTGATGCCTTTTCCCACTTCCAGTCACTGGAAGCTCACTCTCTTCATACAGGTTCAGGCTTCCCCAAACTCTTTTATCCCTGTCTTTGCAGACATATTTTCTGTCTTACTGCAACATAGGAGGCCCTTCTACCACAACATCCCCAAGTCCCTGTGGATCCAACCTTTTGATGTGGAGAAATCTCTCTCAGTACTTTCTGGAAGCCCCTTCAGCCTTTTTCCCACCCCATCCATATTCCTCTGTGCCACTCATGGATGGACCTATAAAAGCACTCCTTACAAGGGAATCATCAGTCAGGATACTTTCCTAACATCTAGAGGGACAACAAAAAACAAAGAATGGAACACTCACCCAACAAGGAAGATAAGATATCAACATCTAGAATCACCACAATCACTGGAACTCCAGATGCCTAGACACCAGGGCAAAAACACAACCATTAACAGTGAAGACAATATGCCTCCACCAGAACCCAGTAATTCTACTATAGCAGGTTTTGAGAAATGTAATGTAGCTGACGCACAAGACAGGGACTTCAAAATATCAATTATGATTATGTTCAAGGACCTTAATGTGGATATGAATAAATCCCTTTATGTAGTCTGTAAGAACACAAAACACACAGTGTAAAAAGAATAATAAAAACTGTTTAAGACATGAAAGTAAAAATGGAATCATTAAAGAAAACTCAAACTCAGGTAAAACTGGAAATAAAAAATTTAGGAGATCCAACAAAAACCTCACCAATAGAGTACAAGACATGAAAGAGAGACTCATAGACATTGAAGACAAAGTAGAAGAAATGGATACATAAATAAAAGAAAATATTTAATCTAAAAAATTCCAGGCCCAAAACATCCAAGAAACTTGACAAATTGTGAAAAGACCAAATCCGTAAATAATAGCAATGGAGGAAGGAGAAAAAAAAAAAAACCCACGTTAAAGTCACAGAATATATTTTCAACAATATCATAGAGGACAATTTACCTAACCTAAAGAAGTGCTTGCCTATCAAGAAGCATACAGAACACCAAATAGACAGGACCAGAAAAGAAACTCTCCATAATACGTAATAAACAAAACGCTAAATTTACTGAATAAAGAAGAGGTATTAAAGGCTGCAAGGGAAAAAGATGAAAAGGCATATAATAAAAGGCCCATTAAAAATGACACCCAACTTTTCACAGGAGATTCTGAAAGCCAGAGATCACAGATGCTAGCCCAGGCTGTCATACACATCAAAACCATCAATAACAAAGAATAAGGGAAATATTGCACAAGAAAACCAAATTTAAGCTATCTATTTACCAATCTAGCTCTACAGAAGGTACTAGGGGAAAAAATTCTGGCTAAATGGGTTGTCTACACTCAAGAAGACACACATAAAAAAAATCATTCTAGATCAGCAATTTAAAAGATGGGGAAATACCCTTTTTAACAACAAAATAACAGGAATTAATAAACTTTGCTCAATGATAACCATCAATATTAATGCCCTAATTACTCAATAAAATCATACAGACTTAAATAAATTTGAATAAAAAAGGATTATCATTTTTTCTGCTGCATCCAAGAAAAACATATCACCATCAAGGATAGTTATCACCTAAAAGTAAAAGGATGGTGTACCGGCTGGTTTTGTGTCAACTTGACACAAGCTGGAGTTATCACAGAGAAAGGAGCTTCAGTTGAGAAAAATGCCTCCATGAGATCCAGCTGTAAGGCATTTTCTCAATTAGTGATCAACAGGGGAGGGCCCCTTGTGGGTGGTGCCATACCTGGGCTGGTAGTCTTGGGTTCTATAAGAAAGCAAGGTGAACAAGCCAGGAAGGGGAAGCAAGCCAGTAAGGAACATCCCTCCATGGTCTCTGCATCAGCTCCTGATTCCTGACCTGCTTGATTTTCAGTTCTGAGTTCCTTTGGTGATGAACAGCAGTGCGGAAGTGTAAGCTGAATAAACCCTTTCCTCCCCAACTTGCTTCTTGGTCATGATGTTTGTGCAGGAATAGAAACCCTGACTAAGACAGATGGGAAAAGGTATTCTAAGAAAGTGGTCCAAAACACCAAGCATTTGTAGCCCTTTTAATATCTGACAAAATAGACTTCAAACCAAAACTAATCAGCAGAGATAGGAAAGGACACTACATACTCACTAAAGGAAATCTGCAACAAAAGGATATTGAAATTCTGAACATTTATACAGCAAACATAAGCATTCTCAAGCTTCTAAAAAAAATTACTATTAGCTAAAATCACATATTGATCGTAACAGAATTATAATGAGTGACTTTCATACCCAACTCTCACTAATAGAATGGTCATCCAGACAAAAATCTAAACAGAGAAATGCTGGAGTTAAATAATATCATAAGTCAAATGAACTCAATAGTTATTTCTAGAAGATTTCATCCAAAGGAATATACTCTCTTCTTAGCAGATCATGAAACTTTCTCCAAAAATGGCCACATTTTTGGACACAAGTTTCAACAAATATAAGAAAACTGAAATAACCCATGCATTCTACTTGACCACTAGAATTAGTGATCGATACCAACAATAGAATTAACAGAAAGTATACAAACTCATGGAAAGTGAACAACTCAATACTGAATGAAAAAATGTATGTCAAGACATACATTAGTAAAATAATTAAGACATTCTAGAATTGAATGAGAACAAAAACAACATGCCCCGTGGGACATAGTGAAAGACAAATTCATAGCACTAAGTGCTTATATATATAAAAAAACTCATATTAGCCACTCAATGGCCTACCTAAGAGATCTGCAACAAAAAGAATAAATAAATCCTTCAAAAGTAGGGAGCACTAAATAAAAAAAAAACAAATATACAAACATACAAAAACAATACAAAGAACTAATGAAACAGAGTTGGTTCTTTGAGATGATCAGAGATATTGATAATCTCTTAGACAAAGTAATTAAAACATGGAAGACACAAAATTAGAGATGAAAAGGAAGACATTACAGCAGACACAGAGTAAAAGCAGAGAATCATAAGAACGTATTTTAAATATCAGTACTCCACCAAATTGGAAAACTTAAAGTAATGAATAAATTTATTGCTATATACAATCTACTAAAGTTAAATCACGGTCAGATAAGCAATTTAAACAAACTAGTAACTCTCAGTGGAATAGAACTAATAATTGAGAATTTCCCGAACAAAAAGTCAGGACCCGGTGGATCCAGTGCAGAATTCTACAAGAACTTCAAAAAAGAAGTAACACCAATACTCCTTAAAACACTTCTTCAAAATAGAAACAGAACACTGCCAAATGGTTCTACATTTAGAGTCAAGAACACTAACTCTAACCCTAAAAGTGTTGTGTAATCTTTCTTCACAGCAAGGAAAGCCTCTGAGGTCAGGCCTGTGGAGGGGAGCCATGGTGTGAAACTGGTGAAGTTGAAGCTTGGTTTATGTTAGAGACCACAAGACATTGGAGATACCACGGCTGTATGATACCTGCCAAGGAGAGTTGCAGACAGGGTGTGCAACCAGCTCAAGAGAGAAGTGTTTTGTAGTTAACAAATCGGGAAGCAATGGGAGATCTAAAGAACACTGTTATATGACACATGGAGAAGCAGAATTCAGAGTTTACCCCGCTGGATTTATGTCTTGCTTTGGTCCAGTATCTCCTCACTTTCTTCCTTTTTGGAATGGCAGAGTATGTTCTGAGGTATAGTATGTTGGAAGCATGTGATCTGCTTTTGAATTTTGATTTTGAATTTACAGGAAGTTAGATTTAAGAAATTGACTGAAATCTCATGGTAGACTTGGACTTTGAAATAGTGATGAAACTCTGAAAGATTATGGGGACTTTTGAAGTTAGACTAAATACATTTATATTATGATATGTTTAAACTCCTATGGGGACCAGGGTATAAAATGTGCTGGTTTGATTGGGAATGGGTTCCATAGGCTCATTTATTTGAACGCTTAGTTTATCAGTTAGTGGGACTTTTTGGGAAGGTTTAAGAGATATGATCTTGTTGGAGGAGGTATGTCATTGGTGGGGGCCAGTTTTGAGGTTTCAAAAGTCCACACCTACCCCAGTCTCCCACTCCCATTCTGTGTGTGGGTATGTTTGTCTGTCTGTTTGCCTGCTGCAGCTTGGATATTTAGAAGTAAAATTTTCAGCTACTATTCCAGAACCATAGCTGTATGTTCCATACAATAATGACCATAGACTATTATAGGAATATTCTCTCTAAAATTGAAAGCAGGGCCCCAATTAAATGCTTTGTTCTAGTAAAAGTTGCCTTGGTCATGGTATATCTTCACAGCATTAGAACAGTAAGTAATAGAAAATACAAGTACTAATGCAAAACCCTCTCTCCATCCTCCTCTCTCTTTCTATACGTTTTTCTCTCTCTAATATATCTCCCTATATTGATATATTATATATGGGTTAATATACATTGCAGTAAATATAACAAAGCAAGGGAAAGGCTTGTATAAGAGAAAGACTTGAAGAAGTCATTAGAAGATAGAAAGATCCCAAGCTCATGGAATTGTAGAATCAAGATAATAAAATGACCATACTATCAAAAGCAACCTACAGATTCCATGACATTCCTATCAAAACTCTAGCATAGTCCTTTACAGAAAGCAGAAACATAAGTTTCAGCTTCACACAGAAACACAAAAAAACAATAATAAATAAAACAATTCTGAATTTCTGAGTAATAAAAGAGGTGCTGAAGGTATTGCCTCCCTGATTTTAAATTGTACTACAGATCTATAGTAATAACATCCCCAGATATAAAAACCATAACAATAACACTGATCAATGGCATTGAACTCACGAACATAAATGCATACACCTATGGGCATCTGATTTTAATAAGGAGCCAAAAATATAACTGTAAAAATTGCAACATTTTCAACCAATGGTGTGGGACAAGTTGTATGGTTACACATAGAAGAATGATAAAACCATATAGCTGGAATCTGACAGAAGAGAAAGTGGAGAGTAATCTTGAACTCATTGGCACAGGAAATGATTATTTGAACAGAAGAGTGATAGCATGGGCACTAAGAAATACAATTCATAAATGGGACCTCATGGAACTGACAGTCTTCTGTATAATAAAATATATCATCATTTCAACAAAACATAGGCTACAGAATGGCAAATAATCCTTTCCAATTACACATCCTAGAGAGGGATAATATCTAAAATATATAAAGAACTAATAAAATAGTACATTGAGAAAATAACTCAATTAAAAATGAGTTAAAGAACTAAACTGATTGCTCTCAAAAGATGTAACAAAAATGACTATTAAACACTTATAAAGAAATACTTTCTATTCTTAGCCATTAGGAAAATTTAAATAAAAACTACTGTAAGCTTTCATTTTACACCAGTCACAATGGCTAAGGTCAATAAAATAAGTGACAGCTCATGCTGGTGAAGCTATAAGGCCAAGGCACCATTTCTACATTGCTGGTGGGAATGCAAATTTATAAGCCACTGTGGAAAGCTGGGTGGCAGTTCTTCACTGTGCCAGATGGAAATATATCTACCACACAATCTGGCTCTCAGGCTTGGGTATATACTCTGCATCCTACTACCGAGATACTTGTTCATCTGTGTTCGTTGTTGCTTTATTTATAATAGTAAGACATTGGAAACAGCCTAGATATACATCAACTGATGAATGGATAATGAAAATGTGGTATATTTGCACAATGGAGTATTGTGTAGCTGTTAAACAAGATGAAATTATGACATTTTCAGGTAAATGGATAGTTAGAAAAATCATCCTGAGTGAGGAACCTCAAAAGGCAAATATTACATGTTTTCTTTTATATATGGATGCTAGCTTTTACTCCTCCAATAGGCCTTCTGTAATCGTTATGGCCACAGACAGTGCATATAGAGTAAGGGACAATGAAGGCGAAGAGGATCTCCTAAGAAAGGGAAATAGAATATATAGTAATGGAGAGAATGGGGAGAGTAGATCAGGAGTATTAAACTGTGAGAGTAACGGAAGAGAGGGGTAAGGGAGGGAAGAAGGGGAGTGACAACTTACACTAAGGTCTGTTTTAGGGGTCATATGGAAACCTGCTGCAGAAGTTTTCTAAAACATATACATATGTGAAGAAAATATAAAGGAATTCACCAAATATTGAGGGAGACAATGTGCCATTTAGACATTGTTTGGCATTCAATGAATCCTCCAGATCCAGGAATGGGTTATGTCTAGTAGAATTGTTGGCTAAAGGAGCCCCAATGGAAACCCCCAAACATCTTAGGCAATTGCAAAGGCTATTGGTTGTTCTCCTCAAACTGATGCTAAATCCTATTGCTGAGGGCAACACTCACATAATTCATTGAACACAAAGAAACCAAGCTGGTCTCAAACAAGAACCTTTGCCCCTACTGACTAGTGTTCCTGGTATAGAAAGTTACTCTGCATCTACCAGAAGAAAAAATAACTACCAACTCCATTACAAACCCTAATATCTACAACAGTGACCTGCCTGCATGTGATGCTGGTGAAATAGTGACACAAACATTCTGGGGGTAACCAGCCACTCTCTGATTCAATTTAAGAACTACTGCATGAGATGGAACCCATTCTTAACATCATCAATTAGGTGGCCAAGAACCTGAGACTAGATGGCCATGAACCTATAAGAAAACCAAATATGTTTGTATTGTTAAAGAAATGTAGTAAAAAAAAATGACTTCTAGCAACATTTTGCTAAATCCATAGTCAATGTCTCCTTAGCCATTGTCAGAGAAGCTCCTTGTCCAGTAGATGGGAGCTAACACAGAGACACACAACTAGACAGTGTACATAGAGTGCACAGAGTGAGAGGCCTTGGATTGAGTGGAATACTCAATCCAAAATGGAATGTCTTTACCAAACTTCTCCCCTCAGGGATCAGGGATATGCTGAAGGAGGTGAAGAGAGTGTAAAAGCTAGAGGTGGATAACTCTAAGAATCTAGAAACTATAGGACTGATGCAAAGATGGATTCACATGGACAGTGGCAACATGCATAGAGCCTTTGTAGCTTAAGTCAGACAGGGTACCAACATTGAGAGACAGATATGATCAGCCAAACACATGAAATTCAATGTTGGATGCTTCATTCGGTGCATTCTTTTGGGGGGAGGGGATAAATGTGGCCCTTATTTTATTTTGGGGGGCTTCTTCTAACCCTTCTAGTTTTTGACACTAGATTTGTTTCTTAATTATAGCTAGAAAAATCTTGAAAATATCTATAATGCATGGGCTGGTTTTATATAAGGATATCTTCTTAGTGGTAGTTGTTATGTTATTCTTTTGAGACAATGTTGCATGTAGCCTAAAAACTGGCTAAAGGGTATAACCTTGAAATGGTGATCTTCCTGTATTTACCCCTGGAGTTCTGGAATTAGAGGCCTATTTGACCCTACCCCAGTTTACATAGGTCCAGGGAACAATATCAGGGTCTCTGGTAGGTAACTCTACATGCTGGGAACAAGGAAAAGAAACTTATTTAAATACTACCATTTTGTTTTCAAAAATTTAATCATGGGGAGAAACTAAACTCAAGGTCCCAGGCCTAGAGGATCTGGGTACATCCCTGAACAGCTTCTGTTGTAAACAGTTGTCTGAGTCCAGACATCTCAGGGACAACTTTCTGTCTTGCTGACAGGGTCAAACAAGTTCATGACTCTAGGCCTAGAAACAAACACCTACCCAATTCTTTAAATATCTTCTTAATTTTGGGGGATGGGGGGTGGTGGTGTTGCAGCAAACTTTATTGATGGTATTCAAAAGAGTTCAGAGGGCTCCCTAGGCCCCTCCTGTTGTTATGGGGATCAGGATGGAAATTGTGAGGGAGATGCACAGTGTTGGGAGCCAAGTTGGGACAGGAACTCCTCAGCAACTGAGGGCCTTTCTCTTGCTCTCAGTTTCCTTGCTGGGGTGGGTGGTTCAGGGTTTCTTACTCCTTGGAGGCCATGTAGGCCATGTAGGCCATGTAGGCCATGAGGTCTACCACCTTGTTGCTGTAGCCGTATTTCATTGTCATACCAGGAAATGAGCTTTACAAAGTTGTCATTGAGAGCAATGCCAGCCACAGCATCAAAGGTGGAAGAGTGGGAGTTGCTGTTGAAGTCACAAGAGACAACCTGGTCCTCAGTGTAGCCCAGGATGCCTTTTAGTGGGCCCTCGGATGCCTGCTTTACTACCTTCTTAATGTCATACTTGGCAGGTTTTTTCAGGTGGCATGTCAGATCCACAATGGATACATTTGGGGTAGGAACACCAAAGGCCATGCCAGTCAGCTTCCCTTTCAGCTCTGGAATGATCTAGCCCACAGCCTTGGCAGCTCCAGTGGATGCAGGGATGATGTTCTGGGCAGCCCCATGTCCATTATGCCACAGTTTTTCAGAGCAGCCTTCCACAGTTTTCTGAGTGGCAGTGATGGCATGAACCATAGTCATGAGCCCTTCCATGATGCCAAAATTGTCATGCATGACCTTGGCCAGGGGGTCTAAGCAGTTGGTGATACAGGATGCATTGCTGACAATCTTGAGTGAGTTGTCATATTTCCCATGGTTCACACCCATCACAAACATGGGGGCATCAGCAGAAGGGGCAGAGATGATGACCATTTTGGCCCCACCCTTTAAGTGGGCCCCAGCCTTCTCCATGGTGGTGAAGATGCTAGTAGACTCCACAACATACTCAGCACCAGCATCACCCCATTTGATGTTAGCGGGATCTCACTCCTGGAAGATGGTGATGGGCTTCAATTGATGACAAGCTTCCTATTCTCAATCTTGACTGTGCTGTTGAATTTGCCATGGGTGGAGTCATACTGGAACATGTAGATCATGTAGTTGAGGTCAATAAAGAGGTCAATTGATGGCAATAATCTGCACTTTGCCAAGTGCAGAGCAGAAGGCAGCCCTGGTAACCACAGCCAAATCCGTTCACACTGACCTTCATCATCTTGTCTATGGGACAAGACTGGCACTGCACAAGATGTGGCTGTCTCTGGAACAGGGAGGAGCAGAGAGCCTCTTAATTTTTTGTTAACCAGTAAAGAATATAGAAATTGCTGTTATCTAAGCCAAGGTGCATATGTTGTAACGATATATAACCAATAGCCCAATATGCTCAAATTAACTACATACAACCGACCTGCTCCTTTGTACCCCTATCACTGTGAGCTCAGGACCTAATGTCTAGGAAAATGAACTAAGGACCTAATGTCTAGGAGAATGAAGCAAGGTATCTTGGATATGGCCCAGTCTCCAAGGAGTACTTTTTTGCTTAACCCATAGTGTCAAAATACAATTGAATAGCACTTCATCTCCCCTCAGTTCCCCCCTCACTTTGTGTTCCCATGCTTTAAAATGTTGTACAATCTCCTTTTGGGGATGCTGTTCAGATCTTTAACTGGCTGCCTCCCTGAGTGCTCAGAAAATAAGTTTTTCATTTTAGTGTTTCTTAATCTGAAGTGAGTTTTCTCAGCTTCCACCACAAACCCAACATACTCATTAACCTACGTGCTGACTAACTTTTTTTTTTTTTTTTTTGTCAATTTGACACAAGGTAAGCTCATATGGGAAGAGAGATCTCCACATGAGAAAATGTCTCCATCAGATTGGCCTATAGGAATGTCTGTGGGACATTTTCTTGATTAATAATTGATTGGAGGAGGATTGTGTTAACTCTAGGCAAATAATCCTGGGTTGTATAAGAAAGTAGGATGAGCAAGCCACAGGGATCAACCAGGAAGTACCATTTTCTATGGCCTATGCTTCATTTCCTGTCTTACTTCCAGGTTCATGCTTTGAAATGCTGCCCTCACTTTCCTTGGAGTGTAATTTGAAATAAACCCTATTCCTACTCCTGATTGGTTTTGGTAATGGTATTTATAACAGCAATAAGAAGCAAACTAGCATAAGCTCCTTCCTCTGCTCTCTTGGTATTATTTAGTTTTCTAGTTTCTGTAGGAAAATCCTTGTGCTATAACATGTCTTTTTCTCTGTGAATAACATGACTACCATCTTGGTAGAGACTGCCTTCGTCAGGATCCTTGGCAAACAACTGAGAAGATCAATACAGAGGTCTATGATAATAGTAATGGAGCCATTGGTAGAAGGAGAGAGAGAGAGAGAGAGAGAGAGAGAGAGAGAGAGAGAGAGAGAGAGAGAGAGAGAGAGAGAGAGAAAGAGAGAGAGAGGGCGCATAGGATCCTCATCTGGGATTTCAGTCATTAATATCTCCATTTCTTCTCCCCAAGATACAAATGATTTGAGCCAACTCTAGAGTGGAAGTCTAACTGAGAGGGGACTCCCTGATGCATCTTGGAGTCATCCATGATGAGGTAGGAATTTTTGCTTGCTTTGGGATTACCCAGGATCTATAAGTAAGCTGAATAAAAATTGCTAGTTAGTTAAATTGGACTTTGTTGCTTTGTTCTTTCATAGGTATGCTATCTTGAGTGTCTTTCCAGAAAAAAATAATGTGAGAACCTGGCAAAAAGAAATTTCAGAGTTAATTTCTGGCTCACTGTTTGAGGAAACAGTTGATGGCAGAAGTGTATGGTGGCTGGTCACACTGTATCCTTAGTCAGGACACAGAGAGAGATGAATCCTGGTGTTCAGTCACTTTCTCCAGTTTATTCAGTTCTGAACCCCTGCAGACACCAGTTATGTTACCCTGCTCTAAGTTACTCTCTGTTATGTTCAGGAGTGGTTTGTCAAATTGCCGTTTGCCCCAAGAAATTTCCTTCTCTATTTTGCAAGGAGTTGTTGTCTGAGTATCGAGGATGGAGGATGATGTAGGTCCTGGATGAACATGTGAATGGCACCTTCTGTTCAGTATTATCCCTGAAACACAGACTGAAAAGTCATTTGCTTTGGGGAGTAAAAAGTATGCTACCCTCTAAATTTACTGTGGTAAACTGAGACTGTCTAGGCACATGGTACACTAAGATATTTTATGTGTATGGGTTTTTCCCTAAATGTATGTCTGCATATCATTTGTGTACCTGCTGCCTGCAGTAGGGAGAAGAAGGCATCAAATCTCCTGGAACTGGAATTACAGGTGATTGGGAGCCACCATATGAGGGAATCAGATTTGTGTTCTCTGAAAGAGTAACAAGTACTCTTAACCTCTAAGTCATGTATGCAGGTCCCATATTAAAATTTTATTTGAAAAACCAGACCCGAGAACTTATTGGACACACAAGATCAAAGAAAGTGTGTAACAGCCTCCCCCAGACTCCATAAATAAGTGACTACTTAAAACGACAATGGTCAGGGTCCCTGCCAACCTACCATCTGACACTGGTGTGTACATGAAAGACCAACAGCCAGAGAAAAGTTAACTTTCAGGACAGGGCTTCAGCCTGGCTCTGTCCTGGCTATTGATGTAGCCTCCTCAGCTGCTATCTGCTCTTGTTGACCCATGCAGGCTGGTTTTGAATTCATTATGTTTTTCCTGTGTCTGGACACGGTTATGCCCTTTTGCCTCAGCAGCTGGACTCAGCTCTGAAGCTTTGCTCTCAGACCTGCTTCATTATTCTTCTTCCCTGAGGCTCAGTTTCAGCTCCTTACCTCATCAATAGAGACACTCTTATGTACTTCTCAGTTCCCCAGCTTTGGTTCTCAGGCCTCTTAGAAACTTCTTGTCTCTTGAAACTTTTATAGTCATTTTGTAATCTACACACACACATACACACAAAGAGAGAGTGGGGGAGGGAGGGAGAGAGAGATGCTGTGTGATATGTAATATGTTTTCTGAAGTTTATTCTTAATTAAAATTAGAATCAAAACAAAACCAACAATCTTGGTTTTCCTCAGACAGGATTATGAAAAAAAGCAGAAAAAGATGAGAAAGTTTTCTACTAAAATTGTTGCATTTAGAGAAGACATTGGCATTCTGCAATTTAGTATCTGGAAAGACACAAGTGTGTCTGTCTGTGTTTCTGACATAGCACATGCATGACAACTCCAGCGTTCAGATTGGTGTCATCCCTATTCTGGGTGGGTCTTACCTCCACAGTTAAACTGTTCTGCAAACAACTTCAAAGGCACACCAGAAATGTGTTTCCATAGCAATTATAAATTTTTTAAATTCACCATCACATATCTTGAATCACAAAGACCATTTTCAAGAAGACAGTTTCTTCCTTGATTAGAACAGTAGCTATCACAGACAAACATATATGTACATACATACACACATACATATACCTGATGTATAATATGTGATCTCAAGTTTATTCTTAATTAAAATTGAAAAAAAAAAACCCTTGGTTTGCTTTAGACAAGATTATATAAGAAAGCAGAAATCCACAAATTTTCACTACTGAATTTGTTTAATCTAAAGAACATATTGGTATTCTTGGAATTAAGACATCTGGAAAGACACAAATATGTCTATTTATGTTTCTGATATTCCACATACATGACAACTCCAGCCAAAGGGATGAAACATATACATATATAATCTACATATAAATATATCTACATAAACACACCTTACCTATCATCTGTCTGTCTAACAATCATCTATCTATCATTTTAACTTTCAATTGCTGTGAAAAGATACCACGATCAAGGTAACTTAGAAAAGAAAGCATTTATTTGTGGGCTTGCATACAATTTAAGAGGCTGAGTCTATGACTACATGGTGAGGAGCCCGGAATCAGGCAGACAGGCCTGGAAACTTGAAGTAGTAGCTGAGACTTGCGTCTTGATTCAAAAAGTGGAGGTAGATAAATTGAGATTTGTCTTGATGAGCTTTTGAATCCTCAAAGCCTACCCATATTGTCATACCTCCTCCAACAAGGCCACACCCACTCCAAAAGGTCGTATCTCCTAATCCTTCCCTAAACAGTCGCACCAACTAGGGACCAAGCATTGAAATAAATGAGCCTATGGAGACCATTCTCATTCAAACCAACACACACACACACCCAAAATATCATGTGTGTGTGTGTGTGTGTGTGTGTGTGTGTGTGTGTGTGTGTGTGTATGCATGTATCTCACTTATACACAAAACAAATATATTTTTCTGGTCTTTCTGATCTGATTTTAGCCATCTTGGCAAGCACTGGATTGATTAAAAAAAAAAAAAAAGCAGACAGATCCAGACTCTCCATATGGCAGCAATGATA
Organism: Uromys caudimaculatus; assembly: GCA_028551405.1. NCBI lineage: Eukaryota > Metazoa > Chordata > Mammalia > Rodentia > Muridae > Uromys > Uromys caudimaculatus. Next base: position 69,448,498 of record CM052702.1, on the reverse strand, counting down.
AGGTTTATAGATTTATAAATCAGAACTCCAAAGAGGACAAAATGTGTTACTTGGACCGTACTCCAAAGCAAATAAAAACAGTAGTTAATGTTCATGTCTTTATAAACTACTATACCATATATATGTTAGGGAGGCTTGTGTTATGTTCAGTACTAGTTGCTCCTCTGTAAGCGAATGTAGGCCCTGCACAGTGGTATAGCTGAGGGCTTTTCTGTATTATTTGCACAGGGTTCATTGCATCTTCCATCTTCTTTCTTTGCTCTTCTTTCTTCATTTCTCCTCTTCCTTTCCCTGCCCTTCTTTCTCCTTCTTCTTCTCCCTCCACTCCCTGCCCCCTACTCCAGATAGATGTGAGCAGAGATGTCTACTTCCTCCCTTCCAAGTATCACCTCTGCTGATTTGCTGGGACAGCTGTGCTGCTTTCAGCCTTTGTCCCCAGGGATGGGCCATCCCCATTCTGCCTTGCATGTTAGATGATGGGGTGTAGAGTGTTCAAAATCCTCTAGGCAGAAGGAACCTGCTAAGGACAGAAAGAACACCATTTCCTCCCTCAGCACAGTGGCATTGTCTTGTGGAAGAGCTCCTGACCCTAGCTGTTTGGGCAGAAGCCCAGTTATTGCTGCTAATGCATGGCTAAAATTTTGTGGCTTGTATTTGGTGCAACCAAATGCTTAAGTATAGACTATGAGACTAGAAGTGAGAAGTGAAAATTACAAAATGGATGGGTAGGAAAAAAATTACAGGACACAAAGGCCAGCCTTTTTATATTTCCCCCAAAGTTATCTTTATAATCATTTCACGGACAAAATAAGACTAGTCTTGACAGCAAACCAAGAACAATGAGTGACATTCATGTTCCTTGTTTTGTTTTATTTTCTGAATCTCTATCCCAAGTTGTCCTGGAATTTATGATCTTCAAGAAGACAGAAACTTTTCCTAGAATATACATGGTTCTCTCTAGTCCATTTCTAGATTTCTAAGCTGTAGTATTTTCAGCCAGCTTGTTCTGGCTTAGTTTTGTCTGGGTTGGACACTCGGCTTTCTCGATTTGTAATGCATATTTGAGCTTCCAAAGTTTTGCATTTCAAATTAGGTGACTGGTGGCAGCGAGATACTTTCATTCATACATGACCACAATCAGGAAATGAGGCCATATTAAAACAAACCCCAAGTTAGTCTGCTTATACATTTCTTGTTTATACAAATGAGGGCATAGTCTGGCCTTGTTTTAAAAATAGAGCAATTATGTATTTTAAATTCAGCTGTGCACACTAGTTTTTTCAAATTGTATTAAAGTACACCTTGGTGGTTACAGCATAGCCTGTACTTGCCTGTCTATTCCTGCTGTCTGTAGCAGAACTCTGCATTCTGCACTTGCTATCAGGAGGTGACTTCTCTCCCCATTTTCAGGATTTCAGCAAAGTCATTTTCTAACTTGCTATAAGGATACTCTCACAGGCAAAATCCCTGTGATTTTATTTACTCTTGCTAGTAGGGTTTTAAGATAAACATTATTGGGCCACTTACAATAAATGTTCTCTCTCTCTCTCTCTCTCTCTCTCTCTCTCTCTCTCTCTCTTTCTCTCTCTCATCTCCACCCCCCTGCTTCTGTTCTTTCTCTCTTTGAAACAGGATCACAAACATCCTAGGCTGTTCTCCAACTTCCTGTAGAGCTGAGAATGACCTTGAACTTAAGAGTCTCATGTCTTTTCCTTCTGAATGCTGGAATTGCAGGGGTGTGTCACCTGTCTCACTTTAAGGGCTGGATGTTTTACTTGGCCTTTCTTTCTGCTTTAAATCAACAACCTGTTTTCCCTTCATTCATATTTTCCAAATTAGAGTAGAAAGATAGTTGAAAATTGGCAGATATTCTCGAGGGTTTTGAATTCTCCTCAAGAATTTAATTACATGCTTTCATTTTGATGATAATAATTAATAGCAACATGTTTTGGTTCAACAGATAATCATTGCAATAGACAGTTGTTGTAACCTTTCAGCTATTGTATACTTGTCATTATTTAAGATTTTTGTTGGTGCCATGGACAGAGAGAGTAAGAGAGACATAAAAACAGAGGGAGTCGAAAGGGATACATACAAACACAGTTAGGAGAGAGGGATAGAAAGAGGAAGAGAAGGAAGAAGAAGGAGGAGGAGGAGGAGGGGAGGAGGAGGAGGAGGGGAG